>OX457130.1:3455207-4655207 GCA_949752895.1 Dendrolimus pini | reverse complement strand
GCTAACATAAACAATCGTCGTTTCGTCGATTGTTATAACATAACCAATCACTAATAATATCAAATTTCTAGTGCTGTCACATCAGGTCCAAAGTCCCAGTAGTCGATATCGATATTTTTCACTTGTTATAATGTACACTATTAAATATTTCTTTATAGTAGATCGCGCCATATCTTATTAAAGTTTTTTTTAATGAGCCATTTTATGAAATAGCCATACTGCATTATTTGAAGATTTGTTTTACTTTAAACAATGGCATCTCATATTCCCTATGCTAATACCTAATAAACTTTTACTTACTAATGATAATAATAAGCTATCTAATAAAATCCATCTAAAAATGCTTGAGCTAGCAAGTCGTATCTAACGACATGAATCCATCCTACTGTTTGCTAAATATGTGATTTACTTACTTTTAATAATTGTGGGTAATAAAAATGTTACATACATACCAGATTTAAAATAATTTATTTGATTTTAGTATTTTACACAATTTTAATAAATAAAATTCAACGCTGGTTTCTTAAACTTCTTTGATAAAACCTTTTTTTTTTCATTGGAACATCATTATCAAGTCCTTTCCTAGTATCTATTCTTTAATTTTTTAACAAGTTTTTTGACATTTGTGCAGTTTTTTGACGTCTCTGTCGAAATTATCCTCGTTACTAGTTTTAGTTTTGTAAATTAAACATTATTCCTAAGTTACTTTAATAGACTTTGAAGTGTAAAGTAACTGAAGTGTTGCGAGAGAAAATCGATAAACACGACGATGTGAACTAGTACAGCACTAATTAGTACTAACTTGACGTCGCAAGTGTTGCGGCATTTGTATTATGCGCAGATTTTGACAAAAAGAAAAGTATTTGTCCCTGTCGCACCTATTATTTTTTATTGTAATGAGCGAGAGAAGAACGGACAACAAGAATGAACAACTTCCGCGGTTAATGATGAAGAGATGAGCTGGCAACATGATACATTTGGTCATTAACCTACCGATTTAGTCACAATAACAGATACATGTTGATGTAAAATTCTGAAATAAAAAATGAGGTCCTGAAACCAAAGAAGCTACCTTGATTCGTTTTTGTACTTGGGCAGAGTACGTCATGAAGAAAACGTGGTCTGATTTATTATCATAACGTCTGAAACACGCTGTATATATGTCTGTTAAATATCATATTGCCGCTGAGAGTGGAGACACTAGATCCGTGGGGACCATCGGCAAAAATGTCTACAAAGTTTGTAGGAAAATTTTCGATGCCACCCATGACGACAAGACTGGGTTATATTTCGCACAGTGAATTAGCATGGTCATCCAACGTGACAATCTGGCTAGCATTCACAGCACACTTACTTTTAGCAATGATGTGGTACAAAGTTTTTAATTATCTTTATCCATGCAGGAACGGAGACAGAGTACAATTTCCTGCTGCCGGGAGGCTTGTCGCAAAAAGCGACAAAACAACCCATAGATGGGTGGTAGGGTATTTACTCGTCTGGATGGCTACCACCCCTGGTCTCAAGTATGCCACTACAACAACCTTGAGTTGTGTTGTGGCATTAGTGGCCAGGTTCTTCTCCCTATAGAGAACGGCAGCACACTGGTAGCACCCACGTGTATTACAAATTACCATAGGTGATGCTAACCGCTTTCCATCAGGTTGGCCGTCTGCCCGTCTGCTGATCTTATGCAATAAAAAAAAACTTATAGTTTTATTTTTTGTATTTTATGAGAACACAAATACTGTAAAGGCATGTTTTGAAAATTAAGAGTTAAAGAATATTTGAACTAAATGTAGATATGTATGTGTGTTTTCCTGTACAGCCTTAGATTTGCATCGATTTTTTTATATTTATAGTATATATTGTTACGAGTTGCAGGATTCGAATTAAAATGCCGTTGGAATTATTATTGAATTTATTAGAACTATACAAACACGTATAACACAGGTGCAAATATAACTGTACACAACCAATCCAAACGTAATTCACAATTCAATAAAACGCGCAAAGTCTGTCACTAAATAGATTACCCACACAGGTCTTGCTTCGCTTATGGTTATCGCTTGACTGCCTCCTCTCTCAATTGGGGCATTGCTTTATACTGCACAGATGGTATATGTTCACCCGACCGCGTGGACCGCATTTCTTAGAATCACACCTGGCTAATGATCACAATACAACAATAGGTCATAAAAGATTACCATACACAATGTGCTGTTTTTTAATAACAAATTTTAAACACAAGGTCAAAAAAAGAAGTCCAAATGCCGAAAGGTAATAAAGTGCAGCTGTGAATTCGTCTTTGTCGGTTGTAACAATATTATACATGTACGGTACGATACAGTAAGATTCTTAAAGAAGCGTTTAAACGTACTTTAAGACAACATGAATAGGACCGATAGTCTTTAGCCGGCAAAATGCGACAGTTCCTGCAAGATACAGAACCAAAACTCGGGCGAAAGGTCTACTAAAGTGTTTTTAATTCTAATCCTTAAGGAACACTGAAATTAATTCATTAATCAATCAATTAAATCATTATGATAAATTAGTTTAAAATATATCCTCTATTCAAGCCTCAAATCTCAGTCAGTCTCTGATTGAAAATATTTAGTTCATATATTGTTAAATACTGTGAAATCTTGAAGCAATAAAATGTATATAAGCAAGATTTCTATTGAATCCACTGAAATGAATTCATCTGATGAACTCAAAGGGGAGGGAGATGGCTCCGATTATACGATATGTAAGACGATGCCAGTCAAGTGGAGTGTGCCGTATGAATGAGTGCGTCTCGAAATGTTTGCGCAAGAACGCAACGGTGATGCAGTAGACCAGTGGTCCTCAAAGTACCGTTCCTGCCCCCAGTGGAAAATAAAATCTTCTTAGGGATTCTTATTTTTTAATTGCAGTTCAGCAGACAGGCAGACGGCCGATATGATGGAAAACAGTTACCATCGCCTATGGACATTTGCAACACCAAAGGTGCTACAAATGCACTGCTGCTCTCCTAAGGGAGACTGGAACCTGGTCACTAATGCTGGAACACAACATAAGGTTGTTATGGCGACATACTTTAAGCCAGGGATAGTAGCCATCCAGTCGGGCAAATGCACTGCCACCTGGCTGTGGGTTGTTTTGTCGCCACTTACAACTGGCCGCAGGAAATTGTATTCTTTCTCCATTCCTGCACGGATAAAAACGGTTCTTATAAACTTAAAATAAATTGGGCATCAAAAATGATGTTGCATTATTTATTTATAAAATGTTAAAATAGTCAAATATCAACAATGATAATTAATTAACTTTAGTAACTTTACATGTCTGTTCTTGGAATCCTATAAATTTTTATGTGTTTTTTGCGACAGTAACATAATTAGCACAAAATATGTAATAATACTATAGTGCAATTAGCGGATTATGTAGAAAAATGAAATGTTTGTTTAAATTTTTATATTTTCTAATATCGATTCCAAGAACTTTTTGATTGTACATATTCTATAAATCTTTAAAATGCATTTTGTTTTAGCGTATTAAAGCATTGGTTTCATTAATTTGGTGCAATAAATAAAACAAGTTTTTTTTAATTTACTTATTCAAACCAAAACATGCATAATTTTTATATAGTTATATCCACATCTTAAAATCCGAAAGGGTTTGAGGGAAATGCTACTCCTTACTTCTCCTTAAGTCTTTCACTTCTCCCTTTGAGTACTTGTGTAATAATAAAGTAGGTACAAGCTAGGCTGAAAGAGTTTGGGAACCTCTGTTCTAGACTCTATCGTACTTGATGCGGAGTTTGCAGCCTGAAAGGGGCCTTTTCCAAAGACGCTTTTTTTTCTCAAAGCAACGGGATTGAATAACAAAGTGTGCTCTTTGATTGGCCTTTCAGACTCAGTTTGTTTTGATTTATACGGGTATTTCTTTTCTTTTCAAACAGGACGGAGGATCCGTACGGAATGAACGGTAATGTATGTTTTCCGGTTTACTTTATACGAAATGTTTTTGATTTTTTTCTTATGACTATAACTCGTTTTTTATGATTTGGAAGATAATATTTTAAGGTCTCCTGAGCATTATAAGGATGCTACGTATATGGGACTAAGTACGCTTTTACTTTAAAGTGTGTTCGTAATTATTTTTATTATCTATATAGCAGGAAAACATGTCGCAACCTTATAACACACTAGCTTCTGCCTGCGACGTCCCCCGCGTGGTATACTTTGCGACACTAAAAAGAGAAAACAGATAAACCTTTAGGAGTAGCCTGCAAGCCTGTTAGCCTGCAAGAGAATGACATACGAGTTTTACACTGTGCAGTACAGATTAGAAAGTCAATAAGACCGATGATTAAACATAGGTCCAAGACCAAAATACAATTGATAATAATATTTTTTAGACTAAAACAGCCAAAAATTAAAAGTGATACTTAAGAAGTTTTTTGTATTATAATAATATGTTGATGAATGTTGCGGGCGCGATGCGATTGCCGGGAGAAGGCAAAGGGACGTGGAAGAAGAAGCAAGGAAAGAGTAACGTAACTTCGCCACAACCAGTCCACTGTCACACTGCAATCTGCATCTATTTTAGATACTTGCTTGAAACGGCACCTAAATTCATATTTAACTTTAACAACGTGATAACTTATAACTTGAATTGGTGGAAACTGTACAATGAAAAAAAATACTAAAAACCGAGTCAGGGAGATGTAAGAAGTGAAATAGAAATAATTTAGATTTTTTCAAATTTTTTGTTTTTCTGTTTGTCGGTTGGCTGTCTGTTTGTACCGGCTAATCTCCGAAACAACTGGACCGATTTAAATGAAATTTTCTTTAGTCGTAGCTTATATCCCTGGTCAACATATAGGATACTTTTGATACCGTAAAATTAAAGAGTTCCCGTGGGATTGTTAAAAAACCGCACCACGCGGACGAAATCGCGGGCAGAAACTAGTATAAAATAATTTGTGTATATATAATTATTGAAATATGGAGAAAAGCAAGCGAGAATTTACTCAAGTGACATCTACTATAATGTCTAGTCCCTAAAATTAAAATATTTCGCGTCATAAATGGAATACTGTTATGCTTATCCGTGCAGGAACGGAGGAAAAATACAATTTCCTGCGGCCGGGCGGCCTGTCGTAAGAGGCGACAAAACAACCCACAGCCAGGTGGTAGCGCATTTGCCCGACTGGATGATACCACCCCTGATTTAAAGTATGTCGCCATAACAACCTTGGGCTGTGTTCTGGCATTAGTAACCAGGTTGTAGTCTCCCTTAAGAGAGCAGTAGCGTATTTGTAGCACCATTGGTGTTGCAAATGTCCATAGGCGATGGTAGCTGCTTTCCATCAAGTGGGCCGTCTGCCTGTCTGATGAACTCCTGCTATAAAAAAATGCTTTGAAAGCAATTTAATCGCTTTACTAGATGCGACACGATATATTTGCAAACCATACGGCTCATTTTCACTGCGAAAATATAAACATTGTCGACATTCGGAATCTGCGCGAACGACGGATCAAAACCAACTGAAATCTATATATAAATCAGATGTCACAAACATGTTAAGAATATAACTTTTTGGGTTGTGGGCTGGCAGAGTAAAACGAGTTTTAATAATGCACAGTGGATATTTAATCACGGGTTTTAGAATGATTTTGAGAAACACTTTTTTTTTAACGTGGACACAGCGACACAGCGGTAACTTGACAACACATGACACAGAGAAAATATAGACGAACCATAGACATTGTCTTTTACTTTTTATTTAATGCATGGTTGCACGATCAATATCTAAAATAACTAATATTTTGTATACTAATACAATATAATAATTTAAAAGAAATCATAATTAGAAAATAACATAATTCATAAATAGTTTTTTAAATATGACTAGACAAGAAATTCAATCCAATTAATTTATTCACTAATCGCCAATTCCTATATCTTACTATATATTTACTTGCCCTACAATCGGTTGAATTTTGACATTACTTGTACGGAGCTTATGTCAAATTTAAACATAACGAGAAGGTTCAAAAGGACAAAACCATTTGAACTAGTGGTATAAACAAAACAAAAGTGTAGTGTAATGTTTTAGCTATTAATAAAGAACCCATAAACAAAGTGTGTTCACCTTAATACAGATAATAAGAAAAGTGTTAATGGACACTTTCTTAATAAGAATAATACTTTTAGTTAATTTAGGTTATATTTAAATTAATTATTAATCTTTTTAGATTAGATGGTAATATTAATAAGGTATTCCTTTCTAAATACCTAATTTATAGAAAAAAAAACTTGTACGGAGCTTATGTCAAATTTAAAACGATAGTACGCAAATCAGTGGTCAGATAGGTATAAGACTATAATAAAAGCCTTGAAACGATTCAAGAAAAATAAGGAATTATGACAACCAGTCACTAAAAAACTTAACTCGTCCCTTCTCATTTTTTAGAAAATCTCAATGAATATTTACAATTATATATTGTTTAAAGAAATTTGTTAAATTTTAATCAGTGTAAATTAAAATTCATAATGAGCTCTTTTTAAATGTTATTTATTACATTGAAAAGAAGCTAATTAAGACTGTTAATTTCTGGCTAACTTCAGTTTAAAAATATGTTTTAAATGATAAAGCATTATGTACATATACGCTAAAACATAGTACATATAGAATAACAATTTATTATAATTTATTTTTTCACCAAGTAACTATTGTCTTGTTGTGCCTTTTTGTAATTTTGTTTTTTTGTTTTGGTGAACAATAAAGTCCATGTATATGTTTGTAAATAGTTTTACTGGCTTTTGCTAGATGGGCTTGCAAATTATTCTTATATATTCAATTATCTGACTTAATTGAGTTTTACCATTCAATTAAGTTATTGCCAAGCTGCCTGATAAGTACACAGTAAAAACTCTTATACACGTATATTTTAAAACAAGCTATTTACTTATCTAAACACTGACCAGCTCAAAAATATTTACGTGGAAGCATTCTATCGTATTACTTAACATTATTAGCAATAGAGCAAAGTCCGCCTAATTTCTCGGAAATAGGCAATTAACCCGCTAGGTAATGCGGGTTGACACTGCACTGAATGGAGTAAAGCTGTAATGTCATATCGCTTAATCTGCTATACGGGCGTAGTAGATATTTGAGTTAATTTTGATACATTATGCTAAGTACTTCCCATATAATATTAAACAACAACATTAAATAGAATGATTTTTGATCATCGTGTTAAAAAAAATAACAACAAAGTGCGGTCGTAGTTAAGCTTAGCTTAAATTTACCGCTATCTTTTAAAGTATCGTATTAAAGAAACTTCTTGCCAGACACATTTAATACATTTGTGCATCGTATTAAATGTAAAAAAGGATATATAAATCGTTAATTTTGACTTCAGGTTATGGTCTTTACGATATGGCACACTCACTGTCATAGCTCGTAATGGAAGTATACAGCCTGAGTGTAGTCTTCAGTGCGGGTAAAGCTCCTAATTATATAATAGCTTTTCAGACATAACTGAATTCCGATGAGGAAATAGATTCTTTTTTAACTAGTTATAATTAATCAAAACCATTGATTATTAATCACGTATTTGCATTCATAAAGAATATTTTAAACAGAGATTAAAGCAAATCACTGTTTAAAATATTCTTTATTTTTATTACTTGGGTAATAACCCCGCGATATAGAGTTAAATTTTATTGAAGTAATAACTTCTTATGGGGGGGTAAACCACTTCGTTGCGTAATGCGTTGCGCCAGACAGTGGTAGGCAGGCTCCCCCTCTCTCACTCTAACCCACAGCGCTAGCCGTATTTCTGTAATTTGATTAAATAATGATACTAATGACGTACATATACAAAATTCTAATGTACAGTCGAGAGCAGAAAGAAAGTAGCAGCCAAGATGCTCAAATAGATAACAACATCGAAAGTGATCATTAGTATCGGTACAACCAATGTGGTCTGATTGTTCGAATCAGTCTTCTTGTCCAAAAACATCGTTACAAGCAGAACGCCAAATACATGAGTTCATTCAAGTCGCCAAAATGATCGATACACTCTAGAAACATGAACTCTATTCTAAATGTGATTAGAGTCAAATCGAAATGATTTCATATATTATTGTTATGTATTATTAAATTAAAAATCCTTTTCGTTTTTATGACGTAACTAGTATTTGCCCTCGACTTCATTTTCATCACTTAAATGGCAAAGATTAAAGTTATTTTATCAATATTTAAAATTTAATGCATTTATAATATGAATACATGAATCCTGGATATTTCCATAAAACCCCGACATTAGTAATGTTACTAAAGACTTATTTAAATACAGATGTCCCACTAAGGATGTAAATACAGACAGTGTCTTATGATTTACGAGCATTACGTCAAAGTTGATCTAGTGGCTTGGAAGTGAAAGGAAATCCCGAGAAATTTCACGAGTTCTCCGAGTATCAAACTGCTGTAATAAGAGTAACACGGCCAGTGTTCATACTATTTTTATGACTTAAATGCTGAAAAAGCTAATACCATGCGAATTCTACAACAATACTATTTCTAGGCTTATAATTCCCTAGAAAATTTTGTAACTTTCCAGCACTAAAGTATGGAATTAAAAAACAGGAAAAAGTGAATCCGGTTTCCGAAAAAGCTATACTAGAATTCGCATGGTATTAGCTTTTTCAGCATTTACGTCATAAATGTCTATATAATAGTTAAAACCTCATAGAAATTAACATATATTTATGAAAAAATACATCATTTTTGCAATTTTCCATCAATAAACAAACAATTTGATCCCAATTGTTTTTTTTTTAATAACTTCAATGTACAGACAAGGCTATTTTACAATATTAACTTATTTTAACATTTTATTTGACGTAATTGACGTAATACACTATGTATATGTGAGTATATTTTCTATGTGTTATGAGTTTGGGAAAATATCTACTAAAGAGTTTCAATATACAAGAAATTTAAAATTCGAGATAAAACTTATTTTACTGTCACTAAATAATCGGTGTTTCTTGGATATTGTTTTAATGTTAAATACGTATATGAATTCTCGTGATCTATGCTCAGCAATAAAAATTGAGATGCCTAGGATAAATAATATACCCCAGTAATTCTTAAGCTAACGTTCTAGTAAAATGTTATTGGAATCAGCCAATTTTTATGTATTCTAACTAACCACTTTAAACCACTCCCTGAAAATTTTCCGCGGGATTCCCGGAATATAAAGTACCAAAGCGTTCGGAATTTTAAATTCAAAAGTTTATTAAAAATAAATACATCACTTAGCAACCTGTGATTTCTATTAAGGAGAGGAAGCGGCAAAAAACTCTAAACAACGTCTATCTGAAAATTGTTTATATTTATATTTCTTATTCTATT
Source organism: Dendrolimus pini (assembly GCA_949752895.1). Classification (NCBI taxonomy): domain Eukaryota; kingdom Metazoa; phylum Arthropoda; class Insecta; order Lepidoptera; family Lasiocampidae; genus Dendrolimus; species Dendrolimus pini. Next base: position 4,645,795 of record OX457130.1, on the reverse strand, counting down.
TTTAACAAGTATGTTAGATAATTACTTCAGGAAAAGAACGTAAACCATTGTTTTAGTGTCAATTGAATCTGAATCAAATAATTATTATGCAAATAAATAATTTATACTATTCCCAGGAAAAATCCTGCGGGGTATGCGGTTCAAAGTACCGCAGTGTTTGAAAAAGAAAGTGTACTATGTTTTAGTATAAGTAATATCCAAATCAGCTAATTTATATGCACACTAAGCACTTTAAATCACACGGGAAAATTTCCGTGGTATTCCCAGGGCACAAAGTATTACGGTTAAAAAATAATATGCCAAAAATCGTGTAGAAATAAGCTAATTTTTATGCGTCCTAACAACTTTAATCTGCTTCTTAGAAAATTCGCTGGATCCCTGGGAAAAAAATCACAGATTTCATTTCAGAAAATTTGCTATCTATGAGTAGAATCATCGCGTTTCGATGCGAAAGCTTACGTATGTATGTGATAAGAAAGCATTTTTTTATACTGGCCTCCTTAAACCGTTCCCGAAAACATTCCCACGGGATAAAAGGTAGCGCAGAATTTAAGTCTGAAAATTAGCTCTTTATCAGCGAAATTCGAATTGAAATCGGCCTAGTAGTTTTTAAGTAAATCCCAAACAAACAGACAAATCGACTGACAGACAAGAAATCTAAAAAAATGCATCGTATTCTCCATCGTTTATATAGTATATTCTTTACTATCTGACCCGGAGAACTTCGTACCGCCATATTTTCTGAATTCCTAAAACACTTTGTTTCATGACACAAAAACAAAATCACCATAATCGGTCCAGGTGATTAGGAGGAATCTAGAACCCGATGTCAGCGCCACCTACCGGTTCTAATTGTGGCTTTAAACCATCCCGGGAACCACTCAAACATACACACAAAATTTTATCAAAATCGGTAAAGTCGTTCTAACGTTATAAAATTACAAAGAAAAGTGGCATTGATCTTTATATGTATAGATATTACGACACCCCCCCCCCCAATCGCCTTTGGAAGTAAAATTTCATAAAATCTGTTGATCATAATGTATCAAATAGAGATATTCCTACAAAATTTTAAGTTTGTCAGAGCTGTAGTTCGGAAATATCAATTTTTCATTGTTAACGCCCCCGCAATCCCCTTTGGGGGCGGAATTTTGTAAAACTCGTTCTGATCTCTACTTGGCAAAAGAAATATTCATACGAAATTTCAAGTCAATCGGCCTTATAGCTTCAGAGATATCGTGATCAGTGAGTTCAAAAACGAGATCTCCTATATATATATATATATATATATATAGATTATTTATTCTTTCTTATTCATAGTGTCAAAGTAAGTTTGAACGCTTCTTTATGGTTATTAAAGATTTCGCCAGGTGGTAGGGTATTTGCTCGACTGGATGGCGATCACCTCTGGTCTAGAGTATGCCGCCATAACAACATTATGTTTTGTTCCGGCATTAGTGTCCAGGTTCCAGTGCCCTTTAAGAGAGCAGCAGCGCATTTGTAGTACCTATGATGTTGCAAATGTCCATAGGCGATGGTAACCGCTTTCCATCAAGTGGGCCGTCTACCTGTCTGCTGATTCTGCAATAAAAAAATTAAAAAAATCACACTGCTGGGATCAGGAGTTTTTTAAACTTTTGACTCAAACGCCTTCAGCATTCGTTGATTTCAGATTAAAAAAGAAAGGTGCTTTTTATTCAATGCAAATTTAGCAGGCTGCGTTAATAAGTCATTCAATTTGAAATACATAATTCGAAATACAATTTTGATACATACCAGGTACTATGAATTCATCTCGATTTGACTCTAATCACATTTAGAATAGAGTTCATTTTTTTAGAGAGTATCGATCATTTTGGCGACTTAAATGAACTCATTTATTTGGCGTTCTGCTTGTAACGATGTTTTTGGACAAAAAGACTGATTCGAACAATTAGACCACATTGGTTGTACCGATACTAATGATCACCTTTGATATTATTATCTATTTGACCATCTTGGCAGCTACTTTCTTTCTGCTCTCGACTGTACATATTCAAGAATTGTAACTAAGAATACAAAATATTTTATAATTAATAATTTATTTATTAATAAAATCTTTGATAAATGACCTTTCCTTACATTATCATATTAATATACATAATATTTAAGTAATAAACTAAGCTTTTCTCAAGTTTAACAATTCCAATATTAAATAGTTCTACTTACATCACTTCTATCCAAATATTTGGGTATGACATTAGACGCTAAGCTTCGCTGGAAAGCCCATGTCAAAAAGAAACGTCAAGAACTAGAGTTACGCTACAAAAAAATGTACTGGCTTCTTGGCAAATATTCTGCTTTGTCAGTACCTATTAAGATACTCCTGTATAAACAGATTCTAATGCCAGTATGGACCTATGGTATACAACTATGGGGCTGCACCAAGCAAACCAATTTAAACATTATACAAAGACTCCAAAATAAAGTACTCAAGGACATGGTTAATGCTCCTTGGTTCATAAGATCAAACGATCTCCACCGAGATTTAAAAGTGGAACTCGTCATTAACGTAATAAAAAAATACGCTGAAGCCCATCAGAAACGGCTTCATCACCATGTAAATGTCGAGACTTTCCAGCTCCTTGATAATACAGATTTATTAAGAAGGCTCAAAAGGACAAAACCATCTGAGTTAGTGTTATAGTACTCTCATAATAATGAAGTGTAGTGCTATGTGCTAAACATTAACAAAGAACACATGAACAAAGTGTCTTCTCCTTAATAAAGACAATAGGAAACGTGTTATTGGACACATTCTTAGTTTAAGTTATATCTAGTTATTTTAGGTCAGATTTAAATTACTCATTAGTCTTATTTCGTAGATTAGATTGTAATTTTAATGTTGTATCACTAAGATGCATCATTTATAAAAAAAAAACTTCTATCGGGCGTCCCGAGACGCACACGTTTTTAATTTTTTTATTTACATAATCACATGCATAAGGCGTTCACAACATAAGTACCATTACGATTAGCCATAACACAGGAAGAGTTACTTTACAATTGACCTCCATTGAAGCATACATGTAATATGTATGTATGTATTTTGGAGATCAAGTTATTTGTAAAAAATGTTTTGCTCCTGGATGTAGGTACCTAATAAGAGGAATCCAATTGTTGACTACCCAAGCCACAGACGGCTGTACGCACATTTTATAGCGCGATACGTGATTCGATTTGAATAAAAGGTATCGGTGCCTTCGCTCGCTATGTAAATTTGACAAGTAAAAGCAATGTGTTGAGTGGCTCTACACCACATTTGCATTTTTAAAGCCACATCCATTACTAATTAATACTCGTTATTTTTAGTGTTTCGATATCTATAGGTGAAAGGAGTCTCTTACATTCTCATTCCAGTATTTGTTTAAATACAAAATATTGTGTGGTTGAAACTTTTTACAAGCTTTTATTTAACTTGCAATGTATGTATTGTTACGAGCTACAAGACTCGAATTAAAATGCGCTTGGAATTACTATAGAATTTATTAGAACTATACAAACACGTATAACAAAGGTACAATAAATATAACTGAACACAATCAGTCCAAACGTAATGCACGATTCAATAACACGAGCAAAGTCCGTCACTAAATAGATTATCGAATGTACACAAGTCATGCCTCTCCATTGGGGCATTGCTTTATACTGCACAATTACAATATGTCTCTCGGCCGGGCATAGTGAATTTCTTAGAATCACATCTGGCTAATAACTACAATAAAAGATTACAATAGACAATGGGTTCTTTTTCTAATTATAAATTTTAAACACAAAGTAAACAAAAGAAGTCCAAATGCTGAAAAGATAATAATTTACCGAAAATTTACTAAACTAACTGGGATTGATTGATGTCAAGTTGAAAAGTTGTCACACAAAAATTATTGAAATAATTTATATTAATTTTTCTTCTGTAAATTGATTCAAAATTATTATTATTATACAAAATTTCAATGTAAACGACGAAACAGAAATTATTTAGTTGTCTGACCAAGTCCCCGCTTACTGGTAATTATCAGATGTCGAAGCAGTGGATCGGTGGACGAAGCTTTCATCTTCCAGCCCTTTACCTGTTTGATTGTATAACAAGAATCCTCGCAATATTGAGTATACATACAAGCACCCTACTACATTATCTTTGGACTCCAGACTCATTTGAACTAGAAACCCGAACCCAAGCAACTACTATTTGAGGCCCTTACATCCGTCACAGCGAAGTTATGTAATCAAAGGTCACAGCGTTCGACCTTTTAGAAAGCGTCATCAAAATTACTTACATGTGTATAGTTAGTACCAACGTAGACTAAAGATGTTAGTTATTAAAAAATCTCTACTATAAGTTCTTAATCATATACGCTATATTTTATTACATTTTTATATATTAGACATTTAGATCTTTTTAGTTTTATAAATAACATAATTTGTTTTATATAAGTTTGTCCTGTGATACATTTAGTTCTTATAATTTTTGCATTCCCTTTTTTATAGCGTTTAATTATGTTAAGTAATGGACTGGGGCTCTCAAGCAGCTCAAGTAGCCTCAACATCAACAATTAATCGACCGACTGCATCACAAAATGACATCATCCAATGTCCACATTGTTCACAGCCCCGCTTCTTTAAATGAAACCACGGCCTCAAAATTCATTGTGGCAAAAAGCAGAATCAACAGTAATAACTCAGCACCGACTATAAACCCAAGCATTTCTCAAAATTCACCAGTTACCGGAGAACATTTTTGGGAACTATTATCAAAATTAAAAAAAACAGCACCCAATTCTAAAAAGAATCCCCCGTGGCGCACGCTTAACGGTATGTTACACCCTATCAAAATTGATTAGATATGTTTTGAGTCAAAACTCCGTTTCAAGCTGGAAGCAATTATTAATCTTTCCATACCTCATACTACATATAAATAGAAAGCAAAACGAAAATATATCTTTAACACAGAAAATAAAAAATAATTGCGCATTATTAGACCCAAACTCCGAAAGTATTAATATACCTAACCCTCAAAGCTTCGACTTCGAAGATTCGACTATTTATCATATCGTAGAAAGAAAAATTAGCGACGGGGATATCAGAGGAGCAGCCCGTTGACTATTTTCTACGGATGCAGTAGCGCCAAATTCTAACGATACACTCACTGCTCTTCATGACAAACATCCACCTTCCTCACCAAATACTGTTTTACCAGATCCACCGAATTCCGAGAATGCACTGACTGTCACCGTGGAGGACGTCAGCAATGCTATTGGGTCCTTCCAGAGTGGCTCTGCAGGGGGTCTGGATGGCTTGACGCCTCAACATCTCAAAGATTGAATAGGTGGGGGCAATGGCGAAGCTGGGGAGTCACTTTTGAAGGACCTGATGGCATTAATAAATTTTATGCTTGCAGGTAAAGTTATTAATGAAGTAACTGGTATCCTTTATGGTGCCAATCTCTGCGCCTTAAAAAAAAAGATGGAGGCATAAAGCCCATTGCCGTGGGAACGGTTTACCGCCATCTCGCAGCCAAATGCTGTTGTAAAAAGAAGGCGGATAGTCTAAAAACATATTTTCGGCCAAATAAACTAGGCTTTGGTTCGCGGGGAGGATGTGAGGCCGCTGTCCACGCTTTGCGGTCATTCCTCCGTCACAATGGTGGAGATTTGGTGCTGAAGGTGGATATCAAAAATGCGTTCAACTCAGTTGATCGGTCCGCCCTGCTGTCACAGGTCAACGACAAAATTCCTGATTGTTACCACTTTCTTTGGCAGTGTTACAGTCAAAATTATAAATAATTTTTCAAGACAATTTATTATATTCTCAGACTGGTTGTCAGCAAGGCGACCCCTTAGAGCCAGCCATTTTTAGCTTAGCTATCCACCCAATCATTATCCATTTGAAATCTAAATTTAACGTTTGGTATCTGGATGATGGCACTCTGGGAGGCGAAGTGAATACGGTTTTAGACGATTTAATTAATTTAAAAACAGATCTACAGAACATAGGCCTGGAAATAGACTTTGATAAATTTGAATTGTACATAAATAAAATCGACAGCGGAACAGAAATACTGTCAAAAATACAAGCAATAGCTCCCAAAATTAAAATGGTTAATATGTATTCACTGCGCCTCCTAGGCGCGCCAATCTTCGACGAGGCCCTACCGGGTTTCGTCGAAGAAAATTTTCAAAATTTTCGTAATACTTCAGATCGTTTATTCAAAATTAATACCCATATGGCATTCACTGTCATCCGGTACTGCCTTTTCGTGCCTAAATTTACGTATGCCCTCCGGTGCTGCCAACTTTTTAAGGAAACTCTGCTTTTAACTACGCTGGATAGCACCGTGAGGGATACCCTCATATCCATAATAAATTTGGACATGGACGACCGAACGTGGTCACAATGCTCACTACCGATAAGGCTAGGTGGCCTAGGCGTCCGCAAAATTTCAAGTGTTGCTCTACCAGCTTTTTTGTCATCGGTTTATAGTACAAGTGATTTAGTATTAAATTTTTTAGAAAAAAGCAATTTAGAATATGAAATTCCATATCTGACCGATGCCAAAAGAGCCTGGACAATGGCCTGCCCTAACTCTACCCTGCCCACTGTTCCGACTTCCCAACGAGCTTGAGACGAGCCGCTCTGCGAACTGACACGGGAAAGTCTCCTACAAACGTGTTCCAGTTCGACAGAGCGAGCTCGCCTTTTGCCGTTGCTACTTGGGAGTCGGGACAATGGCTGCAGGCACACCCATCCTTCAATACAGGCACAATCTTAGATCAGGCTACTTTTCATTTAGCTGCGAGCCTTCGCTTGGGGGCCTCATATTGTGTACCCCATCGTTGCCAGTGTGGGAATATGGTGGACCCGTTTGGACACCACGGATTAGCATGTTTACATAGTGTTGGTCGAAGATCTCGCCATGTCAGCCTCAATGACATCATCCGCCGGGCTTTTGTCAGCGTCGGCGTACCGGCCGTATTAGAACCGAATGGCTTGGTACGCGACGATGGCAAGAGGCCGGATGGTATGTTACTTATTCCTTGGAAGATAGGTCGGCCGCTTGTTTGGGACGCGACACTCTAGCGCCCTCACATCTTCCAATGACTGACTTAGAGGCTGGCAATGCTGCTTTAAAAGCTGAAGGGCTCAAACGGCGCAAATATGAAACCTTAGGAAGGGGTTACATATTTGTGCCGTTTGGAGTTGAAACATTAGGTCCGTGGGGTCCATCGGCAAAGAGTTTCTTTATAGAGATTTGTAAGAAACTCTTTGATGCCACCCGTGATCAGAAGGCTGGCTCATATTTCGCCCAACAAATCGATATCTCTGGGCTCAAAGGGCGTATAGCACAAAACAGCTACTGTTCAGGAGAGCCAAAAAACCTAAAAAATAAAACAAAATTAGCTATAACTTTTTTGTCTAAATGCTTATATAAAAACAATCTATGAGAAAAATACTTACATTTTCGTATATTTTAAGTAAATATTATTAAATGAAGTCTAAATATAATAGTTTCCAAAACAGTTTTGCTTTACTACCTAAAAACAACTACAAAATGTCCTTTAAACCCATTTAAAAACAGCTAACGTTATTAACTTAGGCAGTAAATATAACCTAGCGTAAAAAAGTTGTATAATATTATGTAGTAAATGATAATAGAACTGTTTAATTGTGTTGTAAATCACAAAGTTTGCATTTAAAATTGTACAACTTTCATAATAAAAAGGGTTACGCGGGGTGGGGGGTACCCCATCGAGAGAATGTGGAAGTATTAACTTCATCATCAGCACTAGAAGTAATAAACATCTTTGGCTTACAGCACTTTATACAATTTTCTTCTTCACTATCTTCAATAATATCGCTATTTTTACTTAGATTATTTGGATCGAGAGGATTACTAACATCATTTAATATACCGGAAGCAATTGGTTACATTGATTGTCGATCTGAGCTTTTATATTTATTATCTTTCTATTCTAGGCGCTAAGAACCTCAGCCAGAAGGCCCAGCATGCCATACACAACGCAAGCTGGAACTTACGCTCACGTATGGAAGCGAGAGTTGGGTATGAAATAGAGAGCATGAAAGTAGAGTAAACGCGGTCGAGATGCGAGCACTGCGCAAAATCTGCGGAGTGACGCTCGCGAACCGCGTTCGTAATACCGAAGTGAGAAAGAGAGTTGGTCTGAAAGAGAGTGTCGGGGTGAAGGTAAGGAAAGGAATGCTCCGGTGGTTCGGGCAGGTGGAAAGAATGAATGATGGAAGAATGACTAAACAGATATACAATGCAAAAATGGATGGATGCAGAAGTCGCGGAAGGCCACGACACACCTTCCGTGATCAATTTGATCGTGTACTAGCAGAAGCTGATATTAGGAGCCTTAAGAACAGACGGGCGTGCATGACAAGAGCTATGAATGTCAAAGAAGCAAGTGAGGTGTGTAAGAATAACCCTGAATGGCGCTCTGTTATTCGTGCCTACCCCGCAAGGGACCTAGCGTTATGTATGTATGTATTTTTCAATTATTGAAGAGATATTGTGTGTATTCTGAAATTGAAATAAGTACAAAAACGATTCAAAATAATATTCGATTGAAATTCAAATTACCTTCCGGCTGAACTAATATAAATTATTCCCTTTTATTTGGTACCCCACTCGAGTGTATTTCCTTTTTTGGGTTGTTTATCCCCACGTCCCCCCCCCCCATAATTTTAAACGGCTCGACTGATTTTCTTCAAACATAGATAAAACTCTCTTGAACAGGTCTTTTCAACCAAAAAAACTAAACCAAAATCGATTCATCTGTTCAAGAACTGTGATGCCACATACTGATAGGTAAATAGGTAGTACACATACACACGTAAAACCATTGAGTTATAAAACACATAGGTACCTTACACGTCTTTTTTTGTCGGAGATTAAATATTATCTAACCTGAATATTAATTATAAAAACTATTAATTGAAACTGTATGAGCAAACTAAAAATATTAAATGGTAAAGGACAATAACATAAGATTATTTACTATTGTAAGATCGTAAACCACAGTCTTAAAACTTAAACAGACTGGATACCTACTCGTAAAACTGATATTCATTAATTATTTTTAATTCTAACACGAATTCGCAGAAATTAAATCGAAATTAGTAAATTTTTATGATTATTTTAATACTAAAAACAAAGACAGAAAATAATAATAATACGATTGAATACTAAACGTTTAATTAACATTAAACAATCAATCACCTTTGAAAATTATTATATTTGTGATATTTAACCATTGCTTCAAGTGCTTCGCGACGTTTTCGTAAAGCATCCAGGGCAGTCATGTTTTTGTTTTTATCACAATTGGCCATCCTGACAAAACTGTATAATTAATATTTCCGCAAAACTTAGATCAATGTCACCGCAACTAAAGCCAGTCCACGTACGGTTTAAAGCAGATTGAGCTTTGACAAAGTTGCAATAAAGTTTTTTATTTATTAAACGGAACATTGAGAAGAGCAGCAGATTAGGCGTATGTTGAAAGAGAAAGCAATAATTCTTATTTGTCCCTTTGTGATAGTCTTGAGTAAACATTTGCAATTCTTTTTTAATATATACCATTACTACATGAAAATAAGGGCTAAAAATGTTGTATTAGATATTAAAAAACAAAGTAAACTTTAGTGTGAGGAAGTAAAGAATAAATGAGGCAAACAAAAAAATATGTGTAATTATTTTTTTAGGTAGTAAAGTACATTTAAATTGTTATCTTTTTAATATTTAGGGCGTGAAGTTGTTGTCAGTGAACAGTTGTCAAATACAATGTGCATTACACCCTAAAATCAGGAAATACTTTATGCATTTACAATAGTTTTGAGGTAGTATGGTACAGTTGCTGATTATGCTGAATGGTTGTAAAGAACAATAATGAGAATTAATGCGTTATACGCCTTAATACTCATAATTGGATTCCTATACAGCCTAGGTAATTTTTAACTTGCGCAGTAATGTAATTTACAGCCCGATTTCCTGTTTCATTTTGGTTTAGCAGCCCAAAAAAGATGGGGGTAAAGAACATTTTTGTGCGAATTTGGCAACTTCGTATATACCAATCGATAGAGAATGAAAAACTGAATACGATGGTATTATTAACTCCATATGCCCCAAAATGTGCTTTACGCCCTTTGAGCCCAGAGGTATCGTAAATAAGCATCGCCATACAGCGCGGCAATGCAGCCAGCCTTCTGGGCACGCTCCCATCTGGCAGCGATTTGTTACACAGTCTATAATCGCTTGTATTTTATAACTTAGTTTATTTTAGTTTTTACTTTAGCTTAAATTTTCTGCATTGTACTAAACTAACTATAAAAATACAACTAAATATTATTAATAACGTAATATTAGAATATAATTTAGTTTATTGTACAAATATATGACATAAAATCAAGAAAATTACTGTTCATGTCAATCAGCAGTCTTATCGCCCATGATTTCTTCCAGATTTCAGATTTTTAAGTAATTTGGTCTAAAACATGTTGACACTTACAACATTTTGCTTTTCTGGGAAATTACAGTTTGTTTTTAGAGACTATATCGCACCCTTAGAATTATATAGATCTGAAGTGTCTATGTTCTTAACACTTACTATTAAGGAGTCTGGACATGAACGCGTAATGAAAGATGGTATTCGACTGAGAAATTTATTTATGAAATTTATATTTTAATTATACAATACTAATGGCTCGCGCTAATCGATTGGCTGCGCGCGAGTAGGCGGGCTCAGATTAAAATGGTCGCCTAACTGAGACAAAGGGCACTGCGTCGGCCATGATGCGCGTCGTAGCGCTGCAACGAGTTCATTGGCCGCTTATCGCCGGAGGCGTAGCTTGCGAACTTCGTCGGCGCATGGGCAGCGATGATTCATCCCATCGTATGATGAGTGACGTAGAAGTGGCGTGATCTTGTGCTTCGTTGTAACGGACTTTCGTTACTCGACCGTTTACTCGCCACAACTACTCCCCTGCTGAGCTCGTTACTACGGGCGATAGTGATCTGGAAATCGAACAGTACGTCCACTTCTTGTCTTTTTGACGGGACATTCATGTTCGGTAGCTGGATGTTCTGCTGGTTTATCTTCCAGGTTTCCCGTGTCTTCCTTCGCCATATATGCTGGTTTGAGACGGTCGATGGTCACTCTCTGCGTTTTTCCATTAACGTCTATGTCGAAGGTTTTTACATCGTGTCGAAGTACCTTGTATGGACCTTGATAAGGCGGCTGTAGTGGTCTTTTTACGGGTCCTTGGCGGAGAAAGACATGAGTCGCGGTGTTGAGATCCTTGGGCACGTAAAAGGGCTTGTGTAGACTAGTGTGCCACGATGTTGGTTGCGGTGTCAGTTTCCTCATGTGTGATCGAAGTCTGCTGACAATGCTGTTGGTGTCCACGGGCTCGTCTGGACCCATGGTGAGGAATTGGCCTGGCAAACGTAGTGGTTCGCCGTAAACCAATTCTGCTGTAGAAGCTTGCAGGTCATCTTTCCATGCGCTGCGGATGCCTAGTAGTACCCAGGGAAGTACTTCTGTCCAGTTGGAATCCGTGTGGCAGACGATGGCGGCTTTTAGCTGACGATGAAGTCTCTCAACTAGACCGTTAGCGGCTGGGTGGTAGGATGTAGTAGGGTGGTGAGCTGCACCGATGAGCGCGGCGAGTTCCTTGAACGTTTGTGACTCGAACTGTCGTCCACGGTCGGTTGTGATGCGCTCAGGACAACCAAAGCGTGCTATCCACCCGGCTGTTAAGGCTGCTGCACAGCTCTCAGCAGTTATGTCCTGAAGCGGGAGTGCCTCGGGCCAGCGCGTGACTCGATCGACGATGGTCAGGCAGTATTTATTACCAGAAGATATGGGTAAAGGACCAATTATGTCACAGTGAATGTGTTGAAAACGACCTGATGGCGTTTTGAATGCTGCCAAGGGTGCTGATGTGTGTCTGGTCACTTTACTTCGCTGACATTCTTGACAATGCTTCGCCCATTGTCGGCAGTCTTTGCGAATACCAGGCCACACATACCTCTGTGATATGAGTCGAACCGTAGCTTTCACTCCAGGATGGCTGAGGTTGTGAAGCGTATCAAAGATCTGCTTGCGGAACGGTCGGGTGATGAAAGGTCGAGGACTTACCGACACGTCGCAAAATATCTCGCAATCTGTGCTTGCCATCCTACGCTTTTCAAGTTTGAGGCTTGATCCTTCTTTCAGCAAGGTCTGTAGCTCTTCGTCGGCTTCTTGGTCTCTGGCAAGGGACTGATAATCTAGCGGCAATTTAATTTCATGTATTCGTGACAATGAATCCGCGATTACGTTGTCCTTCCCTGCTATATATCTAATGTCTGTTGTAAACTGACTTATATAGTCGAGGTAACGGAATTGGCGTGGTGAGCAGTTGTCACGTTGCTTGGCAAACGCGTAAGTCAGTGGCTTGTGATCTGTCATGATGGAGAATTGTTTTGCTTCCACCATGTGCCTGAAGTAGCGTATTGCCTCATAGATCGCCAACAATTCTCTGTCATAAGGACTAAATTTTTTTTGAGATGGGCTCAATTTTCTAGAAAAAAATCCAAGAGGTTGCCAATCGTAACCATCACGCTGCTGAAGGACTGCTCCAATGGCGTTATTTGATGCATCAGTCTGAATGGCAACTTCTGCCTGTGTATTTGGGTGTGCCAACAATGCTGCTTCTGCCAACTTCTGCTTACATTGATTAAAAGCTTGCAGCAGTTCCGTTGTCATGTGAACAGGATGTGAGCCTTTGACCTTGGGACCAGACAAGATGTTGTTCAATGGAGCTTGGGTTTCTGCTGCGTTAGGTATGAAACGACGATAGAAGTTCATCATACCTAGAAATCTGCGCAACTCCTTGACTGTCTTGGGTGATGGGTAGTCCTGGATGACTTGTACTTTGGATTTAAGTGGTTCTATACCTGTGGTTGAGACTTTGTAACCCAGAAAGCTTACCTCAGGTTGCCCAAAGACACATTTGCTAGTGTTTATCAACACACTGTACTCTGCTAATCTCTCAAAAAGTTGTTTGAGGTGCTGCTGATGCTGGGTAGCGTTGTTGCTAAACACCAAGATGTCATCTATGTATCCATAGCAGAAGTCTAGGCCTCTCAGAACCTCGTCCATGAAGCGCTGGAACGTTTGCGCGGCGTTGCGCAAGCCAAACGTCATAAACGGAAATTCCCATAATCCAAAAGGCGTGGTAATGGCTGTTTTCTGGATGTCAGGCTCGTAAACCGGGATTTGGTTGTACGCCTTCACCAAATCGATGGTAGAATACGTCGTAGTTCCCGTTAGTTTATGTGTAAAATCTTGTATGTGCTTGACTGGGTATCTGTCCGGGATTGTACGTGCGTTTAATGTCCTATAATCACCGCAAGGACGCCACCCGTCGTTCTTCTTGCGGGCCAGGTGAAGGGGTGATGACCAAGGGCTCTTGGAAGGTCGTGCAGTACCATTTTGCAACATCTCTTCAAACTCCTTCTTTGCGATGCTTAACCGTTCTGGATCCAACCTGCGTGGACGGCTGAATACTGGAGGGCCAGGAGTGGTGCGGATGTGATGTACCGTCGAGTGTTTAGGAGCGGTAGGCTTACCGGCAGGTCGAGTTATTGTGCTGTATTCTCGTAGAAGACAGTGGTAAGCAGAATTCTCGGTGGTGGTGGTACGCACGGATGAAATGGCATTTGAAGTATTCTGGCGAGGTAAGTAAGTGGTGAGTGAGGTTACACCATCAACAAGGCGTTGGTTGCGGACGTCGACTAGCAGGTTGTGGTATCCTAAAAAGTCGACACCGATGATAGGCCTGGATACATCTGCTATCACGAAACGCCAGGAGAATACGCGACGAAGCCCTAAGTCCAAAGAGATGCTCAAGTATCCGTATGTGGATATTACTGTTCCGTTCGCTGCGAACAGTTCGTACTTAGACTTAGTAGGTTGTCCTCGAATGGCAGACCTAGGAAACACACACAAGTCTGAACCTGTGTCAATGAGGTATTGTATCTTAGTCTTGCGATCCGTTATGAACAAGCGGCTTTTCTGACCTGGGCAGTCGTTTTCCGCCACTAATGACTGCCCTGGTGGTTTCCCGACTTCTGGAAGCTGCATGGCTGCGTACATTTTTTCGCTCGTTCCTTAAAACGGTAGTGATACCAGCAGTACGGATGATCACCGGGTCGCTGACGAGACCGGGAACGACTGTATCTTCGTGGACCTCTACTTCTGGATCTTGCTGTTGACCTCATACGTACTTCCATTGCTTCTAGCCTCTGGGTAATCGTCTCCATTTGTCGCGACAGTATCTCTACAGGTGAGCCAGTTGATATGCTAGTAGAAGTGCCTGTAGCTAAGTTCAAGCCAGTACTGGCGCAAGTTACTTGACTGTTCACTGGAACGATGTCGTTAATTTGGTCGGCTAATTGTGCTAGCTCTTCCAGGTCCATGTTACCGTGGGATGCCACTATGGTTTGCAGGTTCGTGGGGAGTCTGCTCGTCCAAATTGTTCGTATGAAGTCACCTGGTGCATTAGCGCCAGCCAGGTACTGGAGGTGTCGCAGGAATTGGGATGGCTTCCGATCACCTAGTTCAGCATGCGTCAGTAACTGCTTGATCTTGCGCTCTTGTGATGCGGAAAGTCTCCTGATGAGCTCGGCTTTTAATTTCTCGTACCGTCCAGTAGCTGGTGGTGAAACTATGATATCCCGAACTTCGGCAGTATGTTGCGGCTCCAATTGGGATAACACGTAGTAGAATTTAGTATTGTCAGTAGTGATAGTTGACAGTATAAACTGACCTTCCAGTTGCGCGAACCATAGTTCGGGGTCGGCTGAGTTGAATGCGGGACTTCTCACTGCTACTCTGCATGATTCCATTGATGTAGGCATCAGTCCAAGCACCGGCGGCACGTCCTTGTCCGTCTCCGTCATTTTTTTTCTCGGGGTCACCAGTGAAGTGTCTATGTTCTTAACACTTACTATTAAGGAGTCTGGACATGAACGCGTAATGAAAGATGGTATTCGACTGAGAAATTTATTTATGAAATTTATATTTTAATTATACAATACTAATGGCTCGCGCTAATCGATTGGCTGCGCGCGAGTAGGCGGGCTCAGATTAAAATGGTCGCCTAACTGAGACAAAGGGCACTGCGTCGGCCATGATGCGCGTCGTAGCGCTGCAACGAGTTCATTGGCCGCTTATCGCCGGAGGCGTAGCTTGCGAACTTCGTCGGCGCATGGGCAGCGATGATTCATCCCATCGTATGATGAGTGACGTAGAAGTGGCGTGATCTTGTGCTTCGTTGTAACGGACTTTCGTTACTCGACCGTTTACTCGCCACAGATCTAATTTAAAATATCAAGTTCTTCAATTTCATGTCTCATTTATATGTATTAGATATCAAAATCCAAATATAAAAATTTTTGACTTAGGTCTGTATAATTTTAAGGGTGCTATATGTATCGATATGTTAGCAGATAGATTTATTAGGTATTTAGTAATGTAGGAATTTTCAATAGGTAGATGCCATCATGGTTTCAGTTGAAAAATAGAGCAACGAGCTTCTAGTTAAAGCGAACTATTTTATTCATGTTATTTTCAATTGCATACAGTTGAAATAAATGCAAAGTGACAATAAACTGCGGTGAATGCGGCGGTTATGTTAAATCGCCTATAATGCCCGCATTGATTGAAACTGCTCGACTCATTAATAATTCTTATTTCAGAATGTGATAAAAGGTTTATTGAGCATAAAATTTTGATTATTTTGCTTTTATTTTATGACTTTTAAACGTTTTGTCGTACGTACTACCTACTTATACCTATATACACGTATAATAGAATATAATATAAGAATATTGTATATAATTACTACTATTTTGGGCACTCTCCCCTCCGACAGCGACCTGGAGTCTATTTTTTACTTATACATAGATTGTTATTTTGTAAGTATATATAATATTAGTTAACATTAATTTATAATTAGTTTTATCTATGTTATTTTTATGTATGGAATGTGTATTTATAATTTAGTTTATTTTTAAGTATTTAGTTAAATTTTTCTTCGTATAATTATGTTAAATATATTTTATTCTGATATCATTTCGAGAGACAGATTTTACATGTATCATTATTATATAATAAATATGAAAGAACAAGTGTATAATGATGTAAGAATTTTAAATGTAAATTTGTTTTAGGTATATAATATGTGTGTTTTCTTTCATGGTTTTGATAGATACTTAGATATTTTTTCGAAAGAGAATTATGAAATCATTATACATTTGCGTGGCTGTAATAGGCATTTATCTCGAAATTTAGTCTACATTATTTAGTAGACATGTGTATTTTATATGATGTACATACACACAAACACACACACATTATAATAATAATATGTTGATATTTTTAGGGAAACGAATTTTTTAACCGACTTCTCAACTTGATCGGTATTTTTTTATGTATGTACACCGATTACCCTGAGATTTATGATCCGAATTACGTGATTCTTCTTTAGTTTGATGCGGAATAGTTGCCATTTGGTCCCGTAATAATTTGATATAGTTTGGCCTAGTAGTTTTAATTTTATGTCATTTTTTCTGTTCCCGTTTCTTGGGACCTATATTTTTTAGGGCGCGCGGCACCTTTCGTAGGCCTACTACCCAAAGCTAGATTCTAAAAAGTAACAAATAAAAAAAACTTCGTTTAAAAAAACCGACTTCAAAAACTAAAAAGTATAAAATAACTTATTTCTAAAGCTATTTTTAATTGTAATATCTTATTTTTCGTGTCTAAGATTGTAACTCTATCCTGCACGGAATGAATGGTGATTTCGGAGCTGGATAGCCACGCAGGAAACATGGGTATGAATAAGAGGATAACTATCTTTAACTTTACATTTGTACTATATTTATACATACCTTTTTGTCACTGTGATCAATTTTAAGCCTGAGAGCAATCCTGATTGTTTTTATGTCAATTATCTTGTTCTTTGTGTTATTGTGAACTTTTTTTCTTTAAAAATCTGAGGTTCATGTATATGCAAAAGCAACCACTTAAATTTAATAGGCTTGTGGGATTTCATTAGACAAGTATTTAAAAGCTACTATGATTTTTAAGTACATATAGTAGTTAAGAACCAATATCTAAAACACCCAACTATGTAGGTCAATAAAATACAAAATTATTTTCTGTTGAGCATATCTTCAACAGAGCCTTACGGTCGTTTCGGGATTAATTCATTAGTAATATTATCGTTACCTTCTGGGTATCCCTCTATAGTGTCTCCTAGTGTAGCAACAGGTTCCTCATTTTAAATTTCCATATCGAATAGTCTTCCCTTCTGAATAATTTTACAGTGAGAGGCAGACTCGAAGAAGCCTGCATTGTTACACACTAATTTTACTTCTTTCGACAAAACTAAAAAACTAATAGATTTTTCAATAACTTTTCAACATAATCAAAGATAATTTCAGAGCTTCGTGCTGATAACGTGTTGAAAATAATAAATAGTCTTCTCCATGTACGTTTTAATTGAAGAGATTTTTTTTGTAAAAGACAGGTAACAAAGGTTGCTATGATACTATGAAAAAATATTTAAATACAAAAGAACAAATATTACAAACCAGTATTTACAACATTTTCCAAATTTAATCTTTAAAAATATAATTGAAACTTTAATTTGTTTATACTTAATCATCAAACACACCGGCAACAATATCCCCGATTTAAATTAACATAAAATAAATACCTACTAAGTAAACATTCGTTTAACCTAAACTCGTAACTTAATTACGGTAATAAACAGAAGCGGCGGCGAAAAACACAATTTCGTTTAACAAAAAGAAAACGTACCTAAAAAAATAATCATACCCATAATAAAACTGTTGTTGCTTTGAAAACCGACGTCACTTTAGAGCAAAATACATTTTAGTAGGGATGGGAAATGGTTATTGCTGTTATGGGTGATGATACAACGAATCGATAGGGTCCGATTACGATGCTAGGGATGCCTGAGGATGTGACAAATTCTGTTTGTGACCCTTGATGTAGGGTAGAGTGGCAGATCAAAACATATTTCAAGCCGCATAAAAAGATAACCCAATTTTTGAGACCTGTGTAATGCAATATCCAACTCCAGAATGCAGGTGTCTACAAGCGCGATTGTGAGTGTGGATTATCATACATTGGGCAAACAAAGAGGAGCATAAAAACACGGGTATAATAACACATTGCTGACATGAAACACAGAAGGTCTACGAAGTCTGTGATCAGTGAGCACACGCTGGATAAATCCAACCATTACATAAGATTCGATAACCCACAAATCCTCGTGAAAGAGAATCGTTTCATACCTAGAATGATGCGCGAGGCTATTGAAATAAAAAAAAACCACCCAAATTTCAATAGAGACGATAGTTTGCAAGTACCACCTGTTTGGGATCCGATCATCAAAACTATTAAGACCCAAACCCAGCAAAAATAAACTGCCAGACCTCAAGACACTGTGAGCTCTTTCTGCGTGCAACGGAACACAAACCAACTTAACTGATATTTTTTTTTGTTTTCCTTCCACCGATTTTAATATTACATATAAAAAAAAATTGAGCTAGGCATGTTTGCTGAAGACTTTCTTGCACCGCTTCTTCTCTTCAAGCCATAACATGTTGTGAAGCGGTGGTAAATCAGATTAGGCTCCCATAGAGTAAATAATAACCATAAACAAAATTAAAATTAAATAATTAAAATGAACAAGTTGGCAGTAGGTCAAATAAAACTTTAACAATACTCGTCGACAATTTTCATCTTTGTCGTCCGTGACCACGGCCACTGAACAGCGGCTGAAACGTCGGAATAACCAAAATAAAATAAATTACTGCGCTTAAAACCGTTAAAAGGAAGTTTTGTTATATATACAAGTCGCTAAAACGTAAGAAAATAATATGAAACAATACGTTAGTAATTACTGAATAATAAATTACCGATGTCAAGTGTCAATGAGTAATGCTAAAGTTTTTATTTAGCTTACCGCCAATTTATTAATTTAAATTATTTAGTTTCAATTTTTTATGGTTATTATTAACTCACTAAGTTGCTCTCAGATACATTTCTTTGGAAATATAATAAAGCAAGAAGTATTTTGTTATTTTATCCCGATAGGAATATAAGCTACTACCCTCGAAATAGATTTCCAAAAAGCAAAATTTGAAAACAATAACAACAGCCCATAACTGTCCCACTGCTGGGCTCGGGCCTCCCACTGTAGAGGAATGGACAGTATACCCGCCACGCTTGTCCAAGGCGGCTTGGCAGCTTTGAAACATCGGTTATCTCGATGTGCAGGTTGCATCCTGATGTTTTCCTCCACTCCACCATTGTTAGTACGTGGTAATTGTAACAATATGCACATTAGGTCAGAAAACTGCCAAGTGGTACATGCGTTCCGGCCAGGATCGAACCCGCAACCTTTGACTTTAGGACGCGTGCGCTACCACGACTTGAAAATGAATATTCCTAATTCGAATAAACGCTTATGGATAGCTAGCTCAATAATCTAGGCAATAAACTTATTCGTACAACACTACGCCCCTCCACGATACTGATCTCAGGAGTAAAAATGTTATAATAAATATTTCACAGTTTATTGCCGCTCCCATTCGGCGACAAGGGGAGACCTAATGACCAATTTAACGCTTATGAAGTGCAAATTCACTGTCATACTGCGAAATGAGACATTATAATATCCAATTTTTGCTTCAAAAGGAATATAAAATGATGGAAAGCACCTGCGACGCGGTGCGACAGAAATTTATAGTTTTCTTAATTCTATATCTCGTGGATTTGTTTATCGTCTTTATATGCACTGTTAAACAGTTCTTTATTACTTCTTTGTTTTTTTTACAATGTAAGGTACATTTATAAGGTTTCATATCAATTTTGGTAAAAATAAAAATTACAGAATTCTTATAAAAGTAGCGGCCCCGGCAGACGTTGTCCTGCTCTGAAAACATAAAAATAAATAGGATCCGATCCCAGCGCCACCTTCCGGTTCTAATTGCGAATCTAAACCCACTGAAACACACAACAACAAAATCGCTCCAGATAATTAGGAGGATTCTAGAACCCGATCTCAGCGCCACCTACAGGACCACCAACGGTATTAAAAGTATCCTATGTTTGTCTCCCGGTTCTAGGCTGAAAATTGCTGGTGAGGCATCCCCAGAAATTTTCAGCGGTACATCCGTTCTTGAGTTATAAATAGTGTAACTAACACGACATTCTTTTATGCACATACATATATATATATATTAGGCTGATCCATTTTTTTTTATTAATATTAAGATTGTCTCATCGCATTTTTTTAATTCCCATAAGAATAACACAGGAATTTTTTTTTTGCTTCTTCTGATTTTTGTACCGTTCAAACGACTGGTTGACTGATAAATCGCTGTTCCAATCTTTATAGAGAATTGAACGCTCTACAAAAAAGGTCCGATAACATTTTTTTATTTGTCCACGCGTTCAAAAGTTAATAATTAATACAGGTAGAGCATACTTGTTTTCGAGGGATAAAAAGTTTTATAGGAATAATCGCGTGGGATATCATTATAGGTCTCTTCCCAAAACTTCTTCAATGTTTGTTCAAGTTTGTTAAGGACTTTTTTAGTTAGGTTTATAACTGGTGACATATTGGCTTCTAGTGTTGTAAAGACTAACCCCTTTAAACTTCTATATATATATACACACACACACACACACACACATATATATATGTCGCAGAACGGCCTCGTTCTCACGACATCTTTAGTTATTGCAGGTTTAGTGGGCGTCATCAGGATGAAATGCGAGCATAAAACACAATAGCCACGGTTTATACACTTTTAATTTAGATTTGATCAACATTATGACATAGTTTAGACCGAGCAGCGGGTTCAGGGCACCCGCTCATACTTCCAGCTTCAATACTTTCTTTAAAATACTCCATGGTCCAACTCGACCTGTTGCCACCAACCAAATGTGTCACAAAAACTCCTCAGTCTACCCAAGTAGATACTACCAAAGTATAGAGGGCGCGTCTGACCCCGCTCTAGACATGCTCTGCTCTCATTGGTCGTTTATTAAATTACAATATTCATAGCTTTTATTAGGTTAGAACGATCTTTAAGTTATAGAAACATTTACAAATCTAATTAAATTACATTAAGAATTTTAGAAGTGATTATAATGTAAACAAATGATATTGTGCGTTATACATCCAGTCAACAATACGTCATATCGTCATAGTCATAGCTTCCCTCCGACACGGCCTTCCTGACGTATTACACGCCCTCGTGTAATAGGCCGCCCATTATGGACTATCTGCAAAAAGAAAGAGATATTAGTTCGGCCACTCCTGACCAAGGACATCGTGTACATTTTATCTTCTGCGCAACAACTTCATTCTGTATTTTTTTTCTGAGATCGAGTCCTAACAGACTCCAGACTACACACCAAATCAAGTCAGCAGTATCGAAACTGCCACCTCGTCGCCATCGAGCTACGTATTTTGAGTCAAATGTCAAAACACAAATCAAAACATCAAACAAAAATATCTCCAAATAATAGCCAGCTTCTCATTCTATCGATACCACTTTTCAATCGCTACCTCGCCTCTCGTTCCACTGATTTTACTTTTCAATGGCCACCCCGCTTTTTATTTCACTGGCCACCTCGCCTCTATTTCACTGACCACCTCGCCTCTATTTCACTGACCACCTCGCCTCTATTTCACTGGCCACCTCGCCTCTATTTCACTGGCCACCTCGCCTCTATTTCACTGGCCACCGCGCCTGTTTAAATAAACCCAGAGACTCAAGAAACACGAACATTGTAAACCTTTATCATTTTAACTATCAGACAAATCCTTCACTCTATATTTACCTCTAAATTTAAAAACTACCCATTATAATAGTCAACTGCATTTACCAAGTTTAATAATGATTGAAATTCCATTATTTTAACTTCAAACAAAAACCGTGTGAACGCATCAGTCATCCAATCCGCTAACAACACTTCTCAATCAGTCAATCAAACCAATACATCTAAATGAGTGATGTACTCTCAGCCAACCCCCGCTGGGCGTGGCTCGGATGACACTTTTTGACCAAAATAGACAATCAGAGCAACCAAGGTTGTCACTACGGGCTCCAGGGTCGACAACTTATGAAAACTCATAATAATAGAGGAACAAACAAACTCAAAATAATTTTCCCATTAACAATGCGTTCAATAACTAGGGTATTCACCCTAATTCGAATTTGAAACTATCACAAAAATAATCTTAAATAAAAAAATCAACTTACCAAAGTGTCTACTAACGTAAATACCCCCTGTGTACCTTATAGTGACTTTCAAACTTCATAGCCACACTTTCTTCACGGTAAAATTCTAATCATCTGAATCTAAAATGTCTTTCATATAATGCCTGTAAACTTACTCTTACAAGAAAGATAACATAGCGTAGCAATAATGTGTCATAACCACTTACCACTATACGTTATCTAAGTAAAAAAAACTCAAAAACTAGATCCGATTATCACATAAAAATTATTGGAAGGTAAACTTGAAAAGACAATGAATTTCATGCACATCATTTATAACATACAGTAGTTTTCTTATCTTAATCAGAAAACCAAGGAAAACGTCGCATAGGAATAATATGTCAAAGGCAACTGTCTACCATACATAATCCAAGTAAAATAATTTAAAAAACTAGACCCGATTTTCACATTATAAAAACTCTTGGAAGGTAGACTTGATAAGACAATGAATACACGCACATCGTTTATAACGAACACAAGTTTTCTTACCTTAATCAGAAAACCAAGGAAAACGTCGCATAGGAATAATATGTCAAAGGCAACTGTCTACCATACATAATCCAAGTAAAATAATTTAAAAAACTAGACCCGATTTTCACATTATAAAAACTCTTGGAAGGTAGACTTGATAAGACAATGAATACACGCACATCGTTTATAACGAACACAAGTTTTCTTACCTTAATCAGAAAACCAAGGAAAACGTCGCATAGGAATAATATGTCAAAGGCAACTGTCTACCATACATAATCCAAGTAAAATAATTTAAAAAAACTAGACCCGATTTTCACATACTCTTGGAAGGTAGACTTGAAAAGACAATGAATACACGCATATAGTTTACAACAAACAAATTTTCTTGCAAGTAACCAACTCCCAAAAATAATGATGAAAAAGTAAACTACCTACGTAATTTGTTTGTTTTCCATTTTTTGGCAACCATATCGTAATTTTTCGTACACGAAACATATCACTTAAATATGAGGGTAGTAAAATTGTCTACTACAAACGATGAACTATATTTTTTTTAAATCTCGCTTTCTTCATTTTCAGAATTCGCACTAAAATAATAATTAAAAATTACCATACCTCCTGTGCCAAGTAGAATAGGCACGTAATTTTTACCTTAGATTAGACTTCACGATCCATAAAACTGCCTTTCTACTCGCTGTACTAACGTGAATTTGAACCATTGCTGGCACACAGTAGGCCCAACGGTGACCAAACCATGCATAGGCCGACACACCGCCCGCTCCACAGGCACATTCAGGACGTCACCACTACGTCGCCGCTATTGCCGCCGATGGCCCCGACATGTCAATCGTCCTCAAATGCTTTTGCTTCCACACAATCCTTCAATCCATCAGCATGCCTTCTTACACTGGCAAGGCTTCGCAGTCATTGCTTTCATTGTGGGCACAGGCTGAGATCCCACTTCTGATGTCGCAGAACGGCCTCGTTCTCACGACATCTTTAGTTATTGCAGGTTTAGTGGGCGTCATCAGGATGAAATGCGAGCATAAAACACAATAGCCACGGTTTATACACTTTTAATTTAGATTTGATCAACATTATGACATAGTTTAGACCGAGCAGCGGGTTCAGGGCACCCGCTCATACTTCCAGCTTCAATACTTTCTTTAAAATACTCCATGGTCCAACTCGACCTGTTGCCACCAACCAAATGTGTCACAAAAACTCCTCAGTCTACCCAAGTAGATACTACCAAAGTATAGAGGGCGCGTCTGACCCCGCTCTAGACATGCTCTGCTCTCATTGGTCGTTTATTAAATTACAATATTCATAGCTTTTATTAGGTTAGAACGATCTTTAAGTTATAGAAACATTTACAAATCTAATTAAATTACATTAATTTTAGAAGTGATTATAATGTAAACAAATGATATTGTGCGTTATACATCCAGTCAACAATACGTCATATCGTCATAGTCATAGCTTCCCTCCGATATATATATATATATATATATATATATATATATATATATATATATATATATATATATATATATATATATATATACTAGATTTATGATTTCTTCGTGTTTTGAAAAAATAATGGAATGCCAATAAGTAGCCCTGTAGGCCTTTTTTATGCCCACAATAGTATAATTATTCTATTTTTTAAGAAAATTAGTTTCAGCAAGATATTTATACAGAATATTATGAATCGATTAAACTTGTTTGTTAATTCTATGTTGTGTATATTGAATAAAAAATAAATAAAGAATAGAACTGGTTTGAATTTGAAAGTGTTATAATCTAAAAAGTTTATATAGATTGCAACTTAAACAAGTACATAGGAAAGTTACTACGCTTATAATAATTTAAGTACAATGTAACATTACAACAAAGCTCACAATTTTCCTTATCCAAAAAAGCAACCACCGAAATTCTCTTTAATTTATCTAAATAAATAAAGAAACTTTGCGTTAAGCGAGGCAAACACTCGAATGAGGGAAATCTTATTCAACCATTAATCAACACAGAGTGGATTTCCCAAATGAAATTTTAATACATAATATTGATGCAAACCGGTCCTTGCAAGTGTTTTATTACCCCTTTGAATTTCAGTGATAACTTTACGCTTAATGTCTTTGTTTACGTTCCAACAAGACGTCATAAAAACGTGTTACTTTTGTTTGTATTTCATACAAATTCATGGGAGCCATAAAGCTTATTAATTACGAATTCAAAGGAATGGTGGGCATGTTGCTAGTAGAGGTCATGTCTAATTTGCAAACGGATAGGGGCGGTCAGTCGAACTGGTAATATTGTGCGGGCTGCTAGCCCGTAGTACAATATTAGTAATAATAACGGGCAGACGTCATAGTCCCCATATTCCCAGATCCCTAGTACCACTAGCAGTTCACCCCAATAGCCCGACACTTTTTGTTTTCATTTCCCACAATAGTCCTACACTGGCTGAGGCTTGTCCTTGGGTGCATTATTATATGGTGTAGACAGGGATAATCACCGGTCAGTGTCACGCCACATTTACATTCAATTTGTCAAGGAGCCTCTACGTGTTGACCTTCCCATGGCCCCACGCAAGTCCTCCAAAAGTCCGGGCCATTTTTATGGCCCATGGTCTTGAACGACATACAGTATAATAACCAGCACACAAACACACATATTGTATATCCCTAAGCTAAGTGAGTTACGCTTGTGTTATGGCTCATATACGACGGACCACTCTGCGGTCGATACCAGACACCCAGACCATCATCACCACCATATCAAGAATCGAACCCGGAGCCTCTGCCTTCCAGCGAGTTCGGCCGGCTAAGACTTAGCTCGCTCAACCACAGAGGTCGTCATTAATGTGGAGAAGAATCTTCGCAAAAGAAAGTAATAAAGTCGATCTCCTCACTATTAACCAACGTATTCAGCCCAGCCGGCCATGTTCTATCGCGATTAGCCTGCGATAAAAGGGTGAGGCGATCTCATTTCCGTCGGACCGGACTCGCGTCCGACTCTGAGGAAATAACGTTAAGTCTACCCAAAACTCCATGTTATTTCTTTGAATTTATAAAAGGCTCGCTAAATATTTTTGTACCTCGAAAAGGCTACTGCATAAATAACAGTTTATTACAATACTGCGTGGGATATGTTATGCATATTCAAGTATTCTTTCAACATAAAAGAGGACTAACAAAATTCGTGGTCTTAATGCCTGCTGTGCAAATTTAGCTCAGTGAATAGTGAGTTCAATTTAAAACTAAATATGCAAAATAACACAAATCTACATTCTTTTATATTCGACAGAAAATTATTGAATATGAATGATTTCAAAATAGATATACGAGTATATATAATGTAACTAAAAACTAATACAGTGAAGGAAACTTAACTTATATCGTATTCTACGACAGACCGCCCGGGCGCAGGAAATTATATTTTGTCTTCGTTCCTACACGGATGGTAAATAAAACTCTCCATTTATTAATTTACATAAAACTCAAAAAAAGAAATTAAAAAACGGCGTTATGTTCTTTCAAGATCTGGCGAACAATATCCCACACATCTAAATATACGAGTATATTACAATAAAAATCATCTCATCATCATCATCTCTAATTAAGAGGTACAGCGCTCCCCCATACCATGTTTAGCGTTTTATTAATTTAACTAACAGGCGTGTGTGTGTTATTCTTCAGCCAGTCTCTATTCTCTGCTGGGCTATCTTTCGTCTTCCTTATCTAGCCCCTGCCGGCTGCCGTCAGTCCACCGGATTGGAGAGTGTTCTATACTAAGATTGCCGAGACGCGATCTCCACTCCGGGACGCATTTGCTCCATCGGCCGTTGGTCCTGCAATAGACGTGACCGGCTCATTGCCATTTAATTTTCAATTTGCTAATTTTTGCGAGCTATGTCGGTTACCTTGGTTCTCTTACGAGTATCCTAATTTCTGATTCTATCCATAAAAGAAACACGTAATATACGACTAGCTCGCTCCATACCCCGTTAAACGGCTTTATATTTTTGGACCGGTCCTACCGTCAGTTTCCATGTCTCGGCACTGTATGTTGTGATCGGTAGAACGCATTGCTCAAAGACTTTCGTCGTCAAGCTTTGCGGGATAGACGAGATCTGTCATAGCATACATTTGGTAAGCTGCCCAGCCTAACCAATATGGCTACGGAATACTAAAAACAAAGGATTTCTTAAGTTAGAGTTTTGATGGGCAATTTTCATTCATAGTATTATCTTCCATAACAAAAATAAATAAACTCCAATGGATTAATGTCTTAATATTTATAAAGATTTTTTCCTTAAAAAAAAGGCCTAAAACTTGACAACAAACTATTTTTAGGTGAAGCGACGCGAGCACAGCCGTAAAACTAGGTGTTTTCCCCCTAAGCCGATTAGACGTTGTAAGTTGGCTCAGCGCACTGGCGCCGCGGTCCCTCAATTAGCCTTTACTATGTCACCAAGCTCTTATAAAACGTGGAATTTTTATTAAGAATGCTTGGTTTACAAAGTTTGTTCTTACAAAATTCAATGTAAGCTAAGATACTGATATTACTTCCTAGCATTTATAATTAGAACTTTTCACGGAGATGCGGTTGAGCAAACTCCAAATTTGTGTCCCATATTTTGTACGTTCATACTCGTCATTTTTTAAGCTTGCTGGTAAGTATACAGATAGACGTAACTGATGGTAATTGGCTATTGTTGTCTATGGACATCTACAATGCCAAAGAGCATATACTATTGTTACTTATTGGGGAAACGTTGGGATTGAAAGAAGATGTAACAATAAGAGTAGAAAAAGGAGTGTTAAGTTGATTTGGGCATATAGAGAGAATGGATAAAAGCAGAGACACAAAACACATGTATGACAGTTTTGAGAATTATAGTTAGTGCCGATAGAGCACGACGTACACACCGTGATCAAAT
The DNA here is from genome assembly GCA_949752895.1 of Dendrolimus pini. NCBI lineage: Eukaryota > Metazoa > Arthropoda > Insecta > Lepidoptera > Lasiocampidae > Dendrolimus > Dendrolimus pini. Next base: position 4,617,938 of record OX457130.1, on the reverse strand, counting down.
AGCAGAATCTTTAAATATAAGTCAGGTACAAAGCATGTAAAATAAACGTGCGTGTATGAAAAGATTAAAGAAAGTAGGTGAAGCGAGAGTTGTTTGTCAGGATCGTCGTAGGTTGACATGCATCGTCTCAGCCTACCTTGGGAAACGGGCGTAATATATGTATGAATGATCCCTAATGTAGATATACACAAATTACAGTAGGTACCGAAAAACAATCTAATTGTGTTGATTAGAGTGCTAGTTTGGAACAATATTGCGAATTTAAATACTGTTTCACTCAAATGCAGATGAATAGATCCCATCGAAAAATAAATTCATCTCGATCAAACCGGTAAAGTGTTGGCCGATGTATTGGTTGTACGGGCCGGTATTGGGTCGTATGAAACAGACAATGATTGACAAGGGTCGAAGCGCACTGTTGAGGCGTGTCCCGTTAATTCAACACGGTCCGCCAATGAATAAAGTATTACTTTGGTTTATGGGCAACTACGCAATGTCTGTTGCTGTAATTAACGGTCTGAATTTCTCAGCAATACAATTCAGAGGTCGCACCCAAGGAGAGAATTAGTATATTCAACGATTTCTACCAGGAAAGTCTGCTTTGAAATTAATGAATATTACAAACCAAAGGACACTGATCTTTAATAACTTTCTAGAACTTATGTATAGTCTGTAATCAACAAAACAAAACGCCAATCGTACAGAGAGTTAGAGTAGGCCGAGGGCATGGTTACAACGGCAACAGATAAGGCCATGGCGATGAGGCCATAAACCCGTGGCCCTGGCATTAAGGGCGAAGGAAGGAACACCAAAAAAAAGGTTAAAAACTTTGACCATAATAGGTTTGACTTTTTTGGTTATTTTGCAAGCTCTGTTAGTGGTGTGCTTCAAATGAACTTATAAGGGCATGTACCAATTAAAGCGGTTTATTTTATGGGTCCGCGATTTCGTCCACACGAATCTTTTTTCGCGGAACCCTAATTTTAAAAGTAGCGTAAGTTACTCCTTATAACATCAGCTATCGTTTCAGAGATTAGCTGAGAGACAGAAATATTTAAAAATTGTTATTTGATATAAGCACCGTATATACTTTCACATTCATTTAGTAAAAATCTGTTATTTTGCCATTACAAACAGACTTAGGACCGCTTGCATAACGTTCCTTAAATTTATTTAAGAAACACTAAACGCATTTAACACCCTTAAATACAATTAGCGTCTTGCACAACGCAAAATTTGCCACTAAATATGTTTAAAGAACTGTCAATACGTTTTGTGTAAACCTAATTTAAGCAGTTTAATATGATTAATTAATTTTATTTAAAGGCGATCGTTATGCAAGCGGCCCTTAAATTTTACTTATTTGTATAGATTGTTTTTTGCTTTGTGTTTTTGTGCATTTGTTTGAATGTCCCTCCCTTCCTCCGGCCTCTCTTAGGAGAGCAGCAGCGCATTTGTAGCACCTTTGGTGTTGCAAATGTCCATAGGCGATGGAAACTGCTTTCCATCAAATGAACCGTCTGCCTGTCTGCTGAACTCTTGCAATAAAAAAAATACAAAAAGTGTGAAAATTATGTTAGAAGAATATGTGAGTGTTATGCTCATGTTGATGATTCCTAATATTCTTCCATTAGAAAATAACTTAGTAATTCGTTCAATATGCTTCGTTACAAAACTATTCCTAAAAATTGTGAGGAACATATTTCACGTCCATGTCTGAAAGCGTTAAAGCGTTCATGGTCCGAAATAAAAAGCGAACGGACATCCGCGCGGGTGTGCCGCACGTTGCTCACAGCAAACTCTTTCCGCTTTTAACGGAACAAAAATGAATAATTGAACCGAATGAATAGAGTCTTTGATTTAGTGAGATTCGATATTTTTCTTTTTTTATTGCGCATAGACGGCTGATGGAAATTTGTTACTTTCGCCAATAGACCTGAGGAAAGGAATAGAGGAGATGGGATGCTAGGGAGAGAATAATGCTTTACTAATTGCACTTGGAGTAACCGACAGCAGACAGGTAGACGGCTCACTTGAGGGAATGCGGTTACCGTCGCCTATGGACATTTGTAATATCAAGAGGGCTAGTAAGTAACCTGACGACTAATGCCGGAACACAACTTAATGTTGTTATGGTGACATACTTTAGACTAGGCTGATAGCTTTATCTTAATTAGATTTATCACAAAGATAGAGTCTAGAAATGAACATAAGATACCGGATTGAGAAGATTTTTTTTGCATGAGTTCAGCAGACAGGTAGACCGACCACGCGATGGAAAGCGGTTACCGTCGCATATGGACATTTGCAACACCAAAGATGCTACAAATGCGCTGCTGCTCTCTAAAGGGAGATTGGAACCTGGTCACTAACGCCGGAACACAACTCAAAGTTGTTATGACGGCATACTCTAGTCTAGACCAAGGGTGGTTGCCATCCAGACGCGCAAATACCCTACCCGGTTGCGTGTTGTTATGTCGCCTCTTACTATATATAGGCCACCCGGCCGTAGGAAATTGTATTCCTTCTCCGTTCCTAGACAGATAATATGCGTTCTGGGTTGTGAAATGGTTAAAGCACATGCTTTTGGATAACAAAAATTATATCGTAAAATTGGCACACAACATACTACAAGAACGTCCACAACCTTATTTTAACATTTGTATTAATAAGGTTAATTAATAAGGCCGGAAGGTTTTCTGCGGTTTTGTGGATCTAGAGAAAGCATTTGACAGGGTTGTGCGGAAGGACCTCTGGGACATATTGCCCGGATATGGGATTAATGGCCATTTTCTGCGTGCTGTACAGTCCACTTACGAGGACTGTATGGCATGCGTGCGGGTGGACGGCAGCCTGTCGCCCTGGTTTGACGTCAATATTGGCGTCCGGCAGGGCTGCGTGCTGTCGGCTTTGCTGTTCATCCTATATCTGGACAATTGTCTCCAGAGATTAAGATTGATGGATGTTGGGGTGCGGATGGGTGATCTAGTTGTTAGCAGCTTGCTTTATGCGGATGATGCCGTGCTTTTAGCCGAATCGCCATCAGAACTGCAAACACTAGTCACAATGATGAAAGATGACTGTCAGGCGAGAGGCTTACGTTTGAACGCGAAGAAAACAAAGGTGATGGTGTTTGAAAGAGAAACAACCAGAACGAATGCAAGGATAATGGTCGATGATGTTATGCTGGAACAAGTAAATGAGTTTGTATATCTCGGATGTGCTTTTAGCAGGGATGGAAGGTACACCGCTGATATAGAAAGAAGAGTGAATTTGGGGAATAGTGTGAATGGAGCGTTAGGTAAACTTCTAGGCGCTAAGAACCTCAGCCAGAAGGCCCAGCTTGCCATACACAACGCGGTGCTGGTACCTACGCTCACGTATGGAAGCGAGAGTTGGGTATGGAATAGAGAGCACGAAAGTAGAGTAAACGCGGTCGAGATGCGAGCACTGCGCAAAATCTGCGGAGTGACGCTCGCGGACCGCGTTCGTAATACCGAAGTAAGAAAGAGAGTTGGTCTGAAAGAGAGTGTCGGGGTGAAGGTAAGGAAAGGAATGCTCCGGTGGTTCGGGCATGTGGAAAGAATGTATGATGAAAGAATGACTAAACAGATATACAATGCAAAAGTGGATGGATGCAGAAGTCGCGGAAGGCCACGACACACCTTCCATGATCAAATTGATCGTGTACTAGCAGAAGGTGATGTCAGGAGCCTTAAGAACAGACGAGCGTGCATGACAAGAACTATGAATGCCAAAGAAGCAAGTGAGGTGTGTAAGAATAAGCCTAAATGGCGCTCTGTTGTTCGTGCCTACCCCGCAAGGGACCTGGCGTGAAGTTATGTATGTATGTATGTATTAATAAGTAAAACATCATTTGACCAATGAAGTTAAAATATCTATATTATGAATAGAAGACAACCGAAAGGTTCGTTTCACAGCCTATAATATTTAAATTCATTCAATTACTTACCATCGACTGAATTTTGACATTACTTGTATGGAGCCTGATTCAAATTATGCCGAGAGTAAGACAAATTAACGATCGGTAAGATATAGTAACCGGACATCAATAAACAAAGTTTTCAAATAAACTGACGCTCTGGATGTTACTGGTTTAACACGCTAGTAGCGAGTGCCTACACAGTGAATAATAGTGTTGAAACTTGCGCTCAGAGTTGTCCGCGTGACTCATTTAATTACGTACTGTGACGTACTGTCGTTGCAAACGTTTGTCTAAAGAATATGGATATGACAAGCTGTTGCAGACTCACAATATTTTTTTATTATTTATACAAATCATCAACATAAACTGATTTTAAAGCGAATGTGTTTTAACATTCGCTTTAAAATCACAGAACAGCAGCTATTTTTTGAATTGTTACCCATCCGAAGCGGGAAACCAGGACAAAAAAGTAAGTGGGGAGTGAAAAGAACTTGAGGGCTGGAATTTTTTGAAAGAATAAGCTTGTTATTACGTAAATTATACTATAATAAATAAAAGACGAAAATAGTGAAAAAGATGGCGCTGCGATCGAATATTTTTTGGAAACTACTGAACGTTCACGAATGAAACTCAACATAGTGCTGGCATATATAAGCTAAGTTGTTTGAGTGGTATTGTACCGAATGGTACAACATCATCCGGGGCCGCTAGTATTTTATATTTATACGATGACCACTACACATTAAAGCTGAAATTTGTTTTCTATGTATTCTCTTCTTACCAATTCAGTGGTCATGTTTGTCGTAGTACCGACGGCCGATGCAGCAAAAGTTTCGGTCAACGTAGCGAGGACTCCAGCCCGGTGGACTGATGATCGGCGCAAGGTTGCTAGTTGATAGTAGTTGCTGAATAAGGAACACGGAGTTCCGGGATATGGAAGAGGGATTGGGAAAGGCTAGGTCAGGGAACATAGACTAGCTGAAAATTATTAATAACTTTTCTTAAGTACATAAAGCTTTTAAAAAAAATAATTAGTTACTGGTAAGCGATAAGCTTTTGTAAAAAAAAACTTTTAAAACGTTTAAAAAAACCAAGTTCAATAACTAAAAAGTATAAAATAACTTATTTCTAAAGCTATTTTTAATTATATCTTATTTTTAATATATATTATCTTAAACATCTTAAAGTCGGTGCTTAGTAATTTTCAAAATATAGTAATTTTTATGTTTTACTTTGCACCGACTTCAAGATGTTTTAAATAATATATATTAAAACGTTATTAATAAGTTATTTTATACTTATTAGTTTTTTAGTTTTTGAAGTCGGTTTTTTTAAACGAAGTTTTTATTTTTTATTTGTTACTTTTTAGTGTCTAGTTATGTATGGGTGGACTTACGAATGGTGCCGCGCTTCTTAAAAAATATAGGTCCCAAGAAACGAGAACAAAAAAATGATCGTAAAATGAAAACAACTGGGCCAAACTATGTCAAATTATTAGGGGACCTCATGGCAGCTATTGCGCGTCGAACAAAAAAAGAATCACGTAAATCGAATTATAAATCTCAGAGTAATCGGTGTACATATGGAATGAAAAGGAAATTTTCTTAATAAAAAATGTTCATAAAAAGAAAACTACTGGGCCAAACTATGTAAAAATTTTAGGGGACCAATTGGACGCTATTCCGCGTCGGAAAAAAAGAATCACGTAAATCGGATCATAAATCACGGAGTAATCGAAAAATCGAGTAACATACATAAAAAAAGCAACAAAACAAAAAAAAACATACCGACGAATTGAGAACCTCCTCCTTTTTTCGAAGTCGGTTAAAAAATGTTCATAAAATGAAAAGTACTGGGCCAAAGTATGTTTTGTTTTTAGGAGACCAAATGGAAACTATTCCGCGTCGAACTAAAATCATCTAAATCGGATCATAAATCTCGGAGTAATCGGTGTACATACATAAAAAAATATACCGACCAAGTTGAGAACCTTTTGGAAGTCGGTTAAAAAATGACTAAGTTTTCATGCGGAGTTATAATCGGTTATATTGAAATTATATAGGAATGGTCTTTCAATTGCATATTAAAATATGTACTCGGTCCAGTATTCTTCTAAAACAGAGTGTTGAAATATAGACCTAATTTAGAAGTTGGGTGTCAAATCCTAGCACTGTTCAAAACATATCCAGTTTTCTCTAACTCTGTATGTGAAACAGTTAAGCGCTCCGTGCTCCGTGGACGCACTGTCGCCGACAACTTTTGACCTCATTTGCACTCCCATTGTCACCACAAAATGTAACACCTACACAAAATAATTTAATTAATGGTATTTTTAGTTTTGTTGCTATTACAACTGCTTAAATACCCATTAAACTTTTTATATATAAAGACTTTAGTAACGCTAGATTTTATTTATCCCAGTGTAGGGGTTGGTGAAATATCATGAAATTAAAAGAACCTACCTGAGTCGATCAACTGTACGCAGACGAATTAATCGCCCTAAATCTCTTAAGTGACGAAACTAATGCAAATCTGCGTGAGTTTCAAGCCTCTAATTAGTAAAAGACAATGTTGAACAAAGACCAGCAAAAGATTCTTGTTCACAATGTCACAAATACAGGTTTCAAAATCACAGTTGAATTCATTGGAAAAGTAAAAAATAATAATAGGGAATTACGAAGCGGCTGGTAAAAGCTGATAATCTTATAAATAATAATAACGTTTATTTATTTAATTATGAACTTCAAAACTTCAAAATTTATTATAAATAATAATTTCTTAATATTGGCTTTAGAAAACAAAACTAAATTCTAAATAAATTAATATAAAGTATGTAACAAATCGCTGCCAGAGGGAAGCATACCCAAAAGGTTGTATTGGCACGCTGTATGGTAAAGCGGGTTCGTTGCGCAAAATACGAACCAGCTTTCTGATCACGGGTGGCATCAAAGAGTTTCTTACCCCATGGATCTAAAGTTTCAACTGCAAACGGCACAAATGTGTAATCCCTTCTTATGGTTCCATATTTGCGCTGTTTGAGATATTTAGCTATTGAAGCAGCGTTGCCAGCCTCTGATATAGTAATTGGAAGATGTGATGCCGCTAGAGTGTCAACGCAAGGAATAAGTGACATTCCATTAGTCCTCTTGTCATCGTCGCGCACCAAGCCATTTGGCTCTAGGATGGCTGGTATGCCGACGCTAACAAGAGCTCGGTGGATCATAATAATAATAACGTTAACTGTTCATTTATAATAATACTATTATCATAACATTTGAGCTAAAAAGCAATCAAATAAAAACCTAAAATCGGGCTGGCAGAGAACAGCCGCGTTATTAGAGCAAATTTCCAGCTCGAACGATCACGTCTAACATTTCGCCGCTCCATTCAGCCACCGGGGCTAATTACCATAATGCAACATTGCGATGCGGGAGTCGCTAACGATTCCGATTACATTGCCGGCTGCAATCGGTAATGCTAATAAACTGCGCATACACAGCTGGAAAGTGGTACTGAATATTAGAACGGAATATTTTGCATTGTTGAACGCATTATTTTGCATAGTTAAGTATGTTCGATAATTTTTTCTTTCTCGTTGGACTCTTAAAGGCATTGACGGACTTTCCTAGCAACCACTTGGATGTTCCACGTCCCTATATGTAGACAACTTTTAGACGCTACTCGCAGCTCTGGCAAATTATTGCTTCTTATCTTTTTTATATTGTGTGAAGCAGGCAAACAGGCAGACGGCCCACCTGATGGAAAGTGTCGCCAGCGCGTTGCCGACCCTTAAGAAATTTTATAATGCCCTTCTTAAAGAAATCCATGTCATAGCGCAAAGGGACAACCGCGGCGGGAGGTTTCCTCCAGATCATTGTTGTACGCGGAATAAATGTTCTAGAGAACCCTTGCGTAGTTGAGCGTGGGAGCTCAAGGAAATGGGGTTAAATATCTCGTTGCTGGCGAGCGGTGCGGTCATATCTATACGGTAATGTACTTTTTATTAACTACTGCAATTTTTCATGGGGTGAGGATCGATGTGGCGAAGAAGTTCTTGAAACCAATAATAGCTGACTTTCAATAGAGCACTGAATTGCATGCAGTATAGTGATAATGTCCATAAGGTTGATATCCGTATTGATTCTTTATCGCGACGAAATCTTATGGCTAAATTGCGGTCTCTTTCATAGAACTTAAACAAGTAATGAATTCTTGAAATCGAAGTAATAAATAGCTCCTAAGATAAACGAGTTCAAATAAATTCTTAAGTGTCTTTATTAAATTATTGGTTAATATTTATTTTCATAACAAAACCAATAAAACACCAATAAACGGAATGAATAAATCAATATATAACTTTGCCAATATCGGTTCATATGGGATTAATTCATACCCGCGTACCATAAGTTATATCCTGGAAAGTTTTATCCCTTTGGACGTTGGAGCCCGGTGCACGTACAATCTTGCTCTTGGTGGAGTCTGGTTTGTATAATATCAATCCGAAAATGTCCCAACGCTGACTTCAGGTCTTTAATTTTAGGTGAATGAAAACGGTACCTATATCCATCTCTGCTGTCGAATGCAAATTTTCTTATTATAACTTCCTTTGATATTGGAAATTGTAACAATAGGGTTGTTCAATAAAAAGTGAGGATTAAGTACAAACTCTTTGGTACACCTTAAAAAATTATTGCTAACTGGTAAAGCTGGAATATTGATTAGATTAAATGTTTCGGCCACTTTTCAGTAGCCGTGATCAGGAAAGACAATGATGTCAAGTGTCAATGGGTATTGTTAAATTTACCACAACATGTTGAGAAGCAGTGGTAAATTAAATTAGGCTCCCATAGAGTAAATATCAACTATAAACAAAATTAAATAATTTAAATCGACAAGTTGGCGGTAGGCTAAATAAAACTTTAACCACCGCTTCGCAACATGTTATGGCATATTTTTTTTTATCGGCAGACAAACACACACTGTATATCCCCAAATTAATCTAGTTACGCTGTTTATCCCAGACACCCACACCAGAGTAAATAAGGGAAAGAATACGTTTCAGAAATTTACCGTATGAGAAATCGGACCCGGAGCCTCTGCGTTGCAGTGAGGTAAGCTGGCAAAGGCTTAGCCCGCTCAACTACAGAGGCCGTCATTTTCTACATATTTGGTTATTCGTCGTAAGAGACGACAAAACAACCCACAGTCAGCTGGTTGGGCTTTCACCTGTCTGGACGACTCCCTCTGATCTAGAGTATGCCGCCATAACAACCTTGACTTGTGTTCTGGTATCAGTGGTCAGGTTTTGCAAATTTCCTACGGGATGTTCACCGCCAATTCCTAGAGCTCTCACGCTCAACAACGCAACGGTTCTCTAAAATATTTATACCGCATACAACGATGATCTCGAAAGAACTTCCCGCCACGGCTTTCCCTTTGCGTTATGATATGGGGTTTTTAAGAAGGGAATTATAAAATTTAGTAACTTAGAGCTTAGCAACGCGTTGGCGACACCCTTCGTCTTGCAAACGTCTATAGGCGACGGTAACCGCTTGCCATCAGGTGGACCATCAGTCCAAAAACATGTAAGTTATATACCTTTATCACCTATAGCTGACTAACCCAATGGGACATTCATTCACCCAAGTCCAAAGAAACAAAAACTATAAGATCAAATCCCAAGCCGCTATTATTTGTGACAGCTCTTAGGGGATGGTATTGGTCGGCACGGACTAAGTTACGATGGCGTCTTGCTATTATTAAACAATAAATTACTCCCCAGACGCCATAAAGTTTTGTTGAAAATCTGAAGCAGTTTAATAATAGTAGTTGGATTATAGGGCGATCCAATGAAGCTACAACGCTAGCTAGCCTCTTGAGGTGCCCAAGAGGCTAGCTTGACGACTTTAGGGATTTTCAAATTGGCTTTTCTCGCATAAACCAAGGTCTTATATCTTAGACTTTCTGGGATGAAAGGTTTCTTCATTCAGCTTCGGATTCTAAATACATGGAAATTTTCAATATGTAGCTTCAGAATTAAATATATATATTAATACAAATACAAAAACTTTGTACCCCTTTTTAGAATAATTGCGCGGAGAGAGGAGTATGAAATTTCGCACACTACATCGCATACTACATCGCTTCTTCTCTATACAACTATAGTTTGTATAGATAAGAAGCGATGAATGCTAATATTTATATTAAATTATGCATAATAAATACATTAAATCAATAATAAAAACATTACACACACTACCATGTATTTGCTACATACTCTTTTGTTTATTGTTGCCTTGACGAACTCTGTACTAATAGAGAGAGAGTTATATATATATGTAAAGAAAAAATTTAATTTTCTTTAATTTAAACTTTCCCGCGCATCAAACGTCCTTGAACGCACAGCGTATTGACACAGCTGACTTTGCGATCTATGAAAAAGATAACTTAATAAGCATCTCGTGATTGTTAATATAAAACAATAATTTATAATATTAACTAGAGTTTACCCCGCGGCTCTGCCGCGGGTCAAACTCTGGTGCGTACCTCTTGTTTTAACAGCCGGCGTTAAAACAGGTTAAATTGTTTTATATTTTTATATTGGTGCTAATTGCCCTCATAAGATTGACTTTTTATTTATTTATTTATATCGCAAAACTATCCCATCTCCCGGGATGAAAAGTATCTATGTCCATTTTCGGTATTCAGACAGACAGATCGAGTTACTATCGCACTTTTATATAGATTATGAATTTTTATATCTATAAACTTGAGAAACGATTAGTCTCTCACTCAAACTTTCATCTATTTTAGTTTTATTTTTGCGATAAAAAGTATGGCCAAAATGGTCAAAATGACCAAAAAGGCCACAGTGACCGACATGGCCAAAATGACGAAATAGACAAAAACGACCAAAAAGGCCAAAATGATCAAAAAGGTCAAAATGACCGACATGGCCAAAATTACCAAAAAGGCCACAGTGACCGACATGGCCAAAATGACGGAATAGGAAAAAACGACCAAAAAGGACAAAATGACCAAAAAGGCCAAAATGATCAAAATGGTCAAAATGACCAAAAAGGCCAAAATTACCGAAATAGCAAAAATGACCAAAAAGGCCAAAATGATCAAAATGGTCAAAATGACCAAAAAGGCCGAAATGACCAAAAAGGCCACAGTAACCGACATGGCCAAAATGACGGAATAGGCAAAAACGACCAAAAAGGCCAAAATGATCAAAAAGGCCAAAATGACCGACATGGCCAAAATGACCAAAAAGGCCACAGTGACCGACATGGCCAAAATTACGGTATAGGCAAAAACGACCAAAAAGGCCACAGTGACCGACATGGTCAAAATGACAAAAAAAGGCCAAAATTACCAAAAAGGCCAAAATGAAAAGCATCCCTTGTCCACCCTCAGTATTTAATTTACATGAGTACCGAATTTCAGCCAACTCGGCCCATTAGTTCTTCCGTAAAAGCATAACAAACAGAAAGACAAATATATTTTTATCCCGGAAACTATCCCATTTTTCGGAATAAAAAGTATTCTATGTTCAGTCTCGGCATCGAAAACATATATATACTGAGTTTCAGCCAAATCGGTCCAGTAGTTTTTACGTGAAAACGGAACAGACAGACAGACAGAGTTACTTTCGCATTTATAATATTAATAGGGATTCCATTGTTTAAAGTATTGTATAGTATAATTGTGATTAGGAAAAGACATTGTTAATAATAACATTAAATGTCGTTTCTTTTATTACAGGTATGTAAGTTTTCATGTATTATAAACAATAAACCTTTTATTACAGAGAAACTCAATTGTGTTTGACTGACTGTGTCGTCCTAATCTCGAAAATATTAGAAAATATCTAATTGAGGTCGGCACAATATGTCTTTTTCTTCCATACTTCTCTATTCACATACGTCCTCTGTCACACCACAAATCATCATATCATCCTTCACACAATCCATCCATTTCTTTTTTGGTCTACCTTTACATTTATATCCATCAATGTTGCAGTTTAACATTCCTTTTGTCACGTAACTTTCATCCCTCCTTATTACATATATGATTGGAGGAGTTACTTGCCTATGGACATTTGCAACACCAAGGTACTATAAATGCGCTGCTGCTATCTTAAAGTAGACTGGAACCTGGTCACTAATGTCGGAACACAACTCAAGGTTGTTTTAGCAACATACTTTAGACCAGGGGTGGTAGCCATCCAGTCGGGCAAATGTCCTACCACTTGGCTGTGGTTTGTTTTGTCGCCTTTTACGACAGGCCGCCCGGCCGCAGGAAACTGTATTCTTTCTCCGTTCCTGCACGGATAATAATTAATAACTTAAATATTTTTCTAATTATTATTGTACAGAAAGTTTTCCATGTTTTCACGAAAATACAAAAATGTACCAGTGTAACTTCTAATTGTTCAAACATAAAGAAAGCTCATGTTAATTACACTCGACGTTACGACTGCAAAAACTATTGTTTGTAATACGTTAAACTGCAGCTAATTTTCAGTAATTTACCTTTAACTAATTTTCACATAAAACCAACAAAACATGCAAGCTTTCAAGCAAATTGCAGTTCATGTTCTAAATTCCGATTGTGCATATATAACTTATTCGTTTATCGCATTCATCTGTTTTGAAAGTTTGATTACCTACAATCACGTAACGTTATCAGAACTATTAAACACTGTAGTCTACCCTGCGGCTGTGCTGCGGGTCAACCCCTAGTGTGTACCTCTTGTTTAAAAAGCAGGCGTTAATACAGGTTACATTGTAATCAATTTTTTTTTGCTACTTCTATTTGCCCCCCAAAAATTCAATTAATTTTATATCGCAAAGTATCGCATCTCCGGCTTAAAAAGTATCTACGTCCATTTTCGGGTTTAAAATCACATTTAAACCAAATGACTGCAATACAGATCCAGTTTTGATTCCTAGTCCTAATAGTTTCTGAGAGAAAGCTTATCAGATAGATAGATCGAGATACTATTGATTTTTCTACAGCTGATGATTTTTTTTATCTATAAACTTAAGAAATGATTGGTCATCTAAACAAACTTTCATCCTCTATTTCAACCCGATCTAGTCTTATATAGCTGTAAAGTACATAAATGACCAAAATGACCAAATTGACCAAAACGACCAAAATGACCAAAATAACAACAATTACATTATAAATCTACAGTTAAATCAATATGTAGAGGGTTTGAGTTTGTACATACATTGCGTTCAGAATGAAAAAAAAACAGGGTGGCTGATTTGGATCGGTTTGTTCCAAAAATGCAGATATCAGATATTTGTCTGTGTGTTCGAGCATCAGGAGGAAACTACTGAATGGATTTTGTATGAAACTCATCACAGAGCTACCTCATATCCTGGATTAACACTTAGGATAGTTTTTATCCCGATAAATAGCGTCGTTTTCGTGGGATAGACGAATACAACCAAAAGTACGGCGCTGTGTTCGCGTTTTATTAGCTCTACCACTGCAATTTACTCGCAAACATGTCGTTGTTATGGCAACGTGAACTGGCACACTCTAGAGAGAATATATATAAGCATACTAACATCGTCATTAAAATTTAATTCATTTCTGGGGTTGTCTGGAAGATATGATTTTTTAGCGATAAGAACGCTCTTTGTGTAAAATTAGACATAGTTTTTATTTCTAAGTTAACTTTTGTATTGGTGTGAATAAAGAGTTCTTCTTCTTCTGCAAGCGGGAGGTTTCCGCAACTCGACGAGAAAGCCCCTATTTTTAGTGCAAAGGGTTTACTCTATCCAGCCCAGCTCCTCCAGAAAGTCCACTAGTTTTTTCACGTCGCCGAAGACTTCATGGAGGCTATCTGCGGCGTCCAGATACTTCGCCCCGTGTTAAGCCACCACAACTTGACTCCATTCTATATTCAGTTGTATGGTACTGCGATTGGCAGAAGGAACCACTGTTTAACTCCGGTATGTATAGGCCATATTTCGCTAGTGACAAATCGGTCCACTTGCAGTAATCGACATTTTTATGTTTTTCGTTTTTTACATTAATAGTATCCAAGGTGGCTTATCCGTATATAAAACTTGTTTTTTTTAGATACACTAAAAATTACATAACGTGGACATGTTGTTTAGATATCTAAAGATATGTTTACCGCGTTTTTCTCGAATCAGCCATTTTGTATGTACTGCATTTGCTATAAGGAGGGTAGAAATATATACAGAAAATTAAACTATCGAAGTAAGTATATAATATTTGCGTAATAGCCATTCAACTTATTGAATTGATATTGAAACAAAGACGATAATGGGTTGCCATAGCTTAGTATTTGGTGTAATCTGCGAGTTTCACACCGTGGAACGTTGTGGCGAAGCTGAGGGTTCCGAGGGACAAATTTGAGGTCACAAGGTCGGCTTAAAATTAAAACAATGTCTGATAAAGGATTCGTTAATTGGCACATGTAGGAAGGTTGCTAATTTATGAATGTACGGATAATCAGAAATTAGATTTTACGGTCTTTTTGAAGTGAAACTTCTTTTGAATCGTTGTGAACTGAAACTCTATAAAATAAAACAGCGACACTAAAAAGAGATAAACACCATAACATTCAACCTTGTTTAATTCGAAATAATACACATTTCTCTTTACCCGTTAGTAATAATATTCATTTTAAATAAAACTTTAAAGATTTATCTAAAGTTCATTTGAAATCTTTTAAGTTTCAGACCTACTGTATATAACTAAGGCAGATATTATTTTATACGTAGATCAACAGATACGTAGACACATACATACGTAAGAGTGAATTCAATTCGAAACTTTATGCTACTGATTTAAAGTGTACTTTAGATTGAATTATTACGTATAAGGGTCAAAATACTTAAGAATAACGACGTCCGTAATAGAATAGAAATTCGAAAATGTGTGTATGCAGTTTACACTTGTCTACTAAGCGTTGTGTATATAATTATGTTCGCCTATACAGTCTCTGAAGTTTCTCTCGTACTGCGTGTGAACAGCACACACACATTCCGTGTCCGGTCCTAAGGTCCAGCTAATGAAGGTAATTACTGTCGCCAATAGAGTTTTGCAACCTTAAATCAACCTTTAGGATCGGGGAATGTGATAGAGAGATTAGCCAGGAGTATTGGATAGTGGGGGATGGAATAGGGGACATCGGACATCTCACTCATTCAACGAAACGAGATTATATATGGGCCACCCATTTCACGTTAATATTCTATTAATGCCCGTAAGATTCTGGGTCCAACAAAGAAAGAGGATGGTACGTAGAGGATGCGACCCAACCTCGAAATTGAAAATCTCGTGGCCTGGTCCAAATTAATAGGAGAAATAAAAGCTCACTGCCTACACTAGCTCGGTCACGTAGAACGTATGGGAGAGGATCGCAGCGTAAAGAAAGCACAATAGAGCGGTAGGTCGATTTATATTAATACTAGAGTTTACCCCGCGGCTGCGCCGCGGGTTAACCTCTAGTGCGTGTCTCTTGTTTATAGAGCAAGTGCTACAGGTTATATTATATTACATTTTTATGTTTTTGCGCACAGAAGATTCACTTCATTTTATATCGCTAATTATATATACCATCCCCCGTCTAACTGTCAACAAAATAAATTACAAAACTTGACCAATAAGGCCAAAATGGTCTAAATGACCAAAAGACCACAGTGACCGACATGGCTAAAATGACGGAATAGGCAAAAACGACCAAAAAGGCCAAAATAATCAAAATGGCCAAAATGACCAAATAGGCCAAAATGACCAAAAAGGCCAAAATGACCAAAAAGGCCAAAATGACCAAATAGGCCAAAATGACCAAAAAGGAAAAATTACCAAATAGGCCAAAATGACCAAAAAGGCCAAAATGACCAAATAGGCCTAAATGACCAAATAGGCCAAAATTACCAAAGAGGAAAAATTACCAAATAGGCCAAAATGACCAAAAAGGCCAAAATGACCAAATAGGCCAAAATGACCAAAAAGGAAAAATTACCAAATAGGCCAAAATGACCAAAAAGGCCAAAATGACCAAATAGGCCTAAATGACCAAATAGGCCAAAATTACCAAAGAGGAAAAATTACCAAATAGGCCAAAATGACCAAAAAGGCCAAAATGACCAAAAAGGCCAAAATGACCAAAAAGGCCAAAATTACCAAATAGGCCAAAATTACCAAAAAGGCCAAAATGAAAATTATCCCTTGTCCATCCTCAGTATTTAATTTACATACGTACCGAATTTCAGCCAAATCGGTCCAGTAGTTTTTCCGTAAAAGCATAACAAACAAACAGACAAATATCATGTTATCCCGGAAACTATCCCATTTTTCGGGATAAAAAGTATCCTATGTTCATCCTCGGTATCGAAAATATATATATACTGAGTTTCAGCCAAATCGGTCCAGTAGTTTTTACGTGAAAACGGAACAGACAGACAGACAGACAGAGTTACTTTCACATTTATAATATTAATAGGGATTTTCGCAACTTGTATACAGAATAAAACTACGTTTTAACGGTTTGAAGCGCGGTAATTTATTAGATTTTTTATATTCCGACGTTTCGGCCGCTTTTCAGTAGCCGTGATCACGGAACACTTATAGTTTTTTAAAGTTTCGGGTTTTAGCACATAGAGATCCACATGAAAACTTCATCTTTACATCATGAGTATACAATCCACAATTTCGGGACATCTTTATGTACATTGAAAATAGCGTTTAATTTTAAAGTTTCTTCTCGTGTATCGCAGATAAAACGTCATACAAAATATGCTTCATAAATATGTTTTATAACAGCGTTTGTTCCTAGCATGTTTATTACGCTGAAGCCAGGTAATTGCCCTAATTAGTGGTTCCCTACATAATTACGTATTGATTTATATTTTAACTACCAGGCGAATGAGATTGCTGAGCGAAAATTTCATGATGAAGCCAAGGCTGTTTTAATTTTCTATAAGCTGAAAAATTAGGTAAGTGCGTAGCAAGCTAGTAACTATGAAGCGTTCTGTAAGAGTGACAACGTGAGTAAGTAAACTGAAAGAGTTTATCGTTTTCATTTACTTAACCGACTTTAAAAAAGGAGGAGGTTTCAATTCATTGTGTAATTTTTTTATGTATGTAGTCATATATGTGTTATTTCTGAACCTATTTTGATGATTCTTTTTGTGTTCGATTTAGAAATACTTCGAAATGGTCCCATATAAATTTCATTGCTAGTAAGTAGAGTCTGGGTTCCGAAATAGCACAAAACCCCTTGAAAACCTGCTAAAATATGAGGTGTTTGCGTTTTTTCAGCCATAACTCTTTGTTTCTGAACTGATTTTGTTCATTTGTTTTGCATTGGATCTAGTATAACTTCAGGGTAGCACCGTATATATTTCATTGATATTAGACCCTGGATTCCGAAGATATAGCAGAAAATTACTCGAAATTAAATAGAAAACGTATTAAACACGTTGTTTATGTTTAGAATATGATATAATATACTTTACTGTACAAAATGCTACACAAAATCAAGAAGGTGGTCTTATCGCCCATGGCTATTTCTTCTAGACAACCTTTGGATGGAGCATAAGAAGGACAACAAAATCAGCAGGTGCTAACCACCGCTCGTAAAATATTTTAGTTAAATAACGTCGTCGACCGGAGTTGTGATTCAAACGAAAATGATGACACGAGACGATGGACATATTCGACATCATTAAATTGATCATTTTTTTTCAAGCACTTACACCAATTGGACTATTAAAACAAGGGGAAAAATGGGATGCGAAACGCGGCCGAAGGTCACATCGAGCAGTTGGTTTTCTGTAAACCAAAATGCCACAACCGACTGTTATATATTTATTAACTGACCAGCATATGCTAGCAATACTTCATTAATTTGAATTTGACGGCACTTATTAGAGGTTCTTAAGTACATACCAATTTTTTATTGCATGAGTACAGCAGACAGGCAGACGGCCCACTTGATGGAAAGCGAGTACCATCGCCTATAGACATTTGCAACACCAGAGGTGCTACAAATGTGCTGCTGCTCTCTTAAGGGAGACTAGAACCTGGTCACTAATGCCGGAACACAAAAAAGTTGTTATGGCGGCATACTCTAGACCAGGGTCGGTAACCATCCAGTGGGGCAAATATCCTACCACCTGGCTGTGGGTTGTTTGGTCGGCTCTTACAACAGGCAGCCCGGCCGCAGGAAATTGTTTTTTTTCTCCGTTCCTGGACGGATAAGAAGACTATGTACGTCAGCCTGAATCTAGCAGTTATACGTTTAAGAGCTGCTATTATAAACGATTCACGTGATTATTAATAAAGCACAAAATATCCGGCACCAAAACAAAAAAAATTGAAGAAAAAAAATTGTCCACCGAGCTGTGATTTAGTGGCGGACAGTGTAATACGGTATTATGGAAATAGCGCCTAAACAAAGCCCAGTGGTGAATATGAGAACGCTGTTGGATATATTACGTAACATTTTGCGTTAATACATACGATAACAAGTCTTAAACATTTTGTTAGTAGTCACATACTGCTTTGTAACTAGATTTGTTTAATATAATGGATAGGCTCGCATTTGATCAAAAACACCGAGTGTTAGACGATGATGCCGTCAAAGATGGAGCACACATACCTAGATAATATTATCCGTGCAGGAAAGGAAAAAGAGTACAATTTCCTATAAACAACCCACAACTAGGTAAAAGGGCTGGGTTGGTGGTTGGTCGATGGCTTTAAAAGAGCACCAACGTTCACAACAAGATCTAAAACATGACACAAGTGGTATTTATTTAGGTAATTGTTATCTCGATTCTTTTATTAAATTTTTGCAATACTCGTATATACAACACTTATATATTTATTTATTCATGATTATTACTTTCCCTATTTTTTGGATATACTTCGTATGATGTGTGTATGTATGTATATATATATATATATATATATATATATATATATATATATATATGTATGTATATATATATATATATATATATATATATATATATATATATATATATATATATAATTTAAGATGCGATGGTTTGCAATTATGTAATGTCTGCCGTGACAGTACCTTATGGGCTCAGCGGAAGATCAGCGCTGGTTTTAAAAGACCAGCAATATGCTGAGTCTGATGCCTTTTTCAGGACAAGATTATGTTGTTAGTTTTAGGTGGCACGGTATTTGCCCATCTGGATGGCTACCATCCTTGGTCCAGAGTATGCCATCACAACAACTTAGTGTTGTACTCTGGCATTAGTGGCCAGGTTTAAGTCCTATCTACGGGTCCGGCAGCATATTGGTACCACGTTTAGTGATGCAAATGTTCATAGGCGACGATAACTTCGATACTTTCCATCAGAGTTGGGCCGTTAGACTGTCTGCTGTACTCCAGCAAAAAAAATGTAGCACCTTTGGTGTTGCAAGTGTCCTTAGGCGACGGTAACCGCTTTTCATCAGGTGGGCAGTCTGCCTGTTTTTTGAACTCGAAAAAGTAAAAGATAAAAACCATTCACGCAACACTTGAACTTTTTTGGGAAACACAGTTTCTGGCAGTGCATTCTATCTACCGTACAGAGAAGGAACGTGGAGGCAAAAAATGTCGTATGCACGCCTGGTTTTTTCACTAGCGTAGACCAGATCACCTTGTCATGTAAAGGTATCAGAGCGACATACACTCTCCGAATTAAATCCTGTAAAATACCGATAGACTGGCAACTCGACGCCGCTCCTCTTTCTTTTTGTGTCTTTATATTGACAAGCTGGTCTTTCACAGTCAAGCACTTGGTTCTTCTCTCAATTGACTCCTATGCTTAAAAACTGATATTTAGCTGAGTCATTCCAAAGGCGATAACGTGACTGTGGCAACCGAGGGTAGAACTTTCTGACAGCGTAAGCCGGCCTTAAGACTTATAGAAAAAGGTAGAAGATTCTGGAAGGAAAATACAAGGACAGATACATTTTGGAAAAGGATAGATGATTCTAGAATAGAAGGTGCAGGAAGGAAAAGACAGAGATATATAGATGTTTAGAAAGGGGCAGAAAATAAGATCGAAATGATGGGTTTCAGAAGATTCTTCCGGGTATATAAGTAGCGTAAGGCACGCCTACTAGGTAGTTCAATTAAAGACGGCGAAGCGACAAGTGCGATACGAGAGAGTTGGAAGAGAAGTTTAATAGAAGATAGTGACAAGTTTAAAGAGTTGGAAAAAGATTTAAGTAGATGAGAGTGACGAGTTTAGTGGGAAATTCAGTTGTGCGGCGCTGTAGCCACGTATAATAAGGTTCGACAATTATGGACTGTATTGGGAGATATATGAACATGATCCTTGCGCTAGAAAAGCAGAAGCTCCACCAACCTTAAGATCCACCCACTCCTGGCTTGGTTCAGGTTGCAGCACACAGAAGAACACTGCATGGCACCAACTTCACGTTAAAATGATCACTTCTTTTGACCAGTATTGCACAACAAGTTCTTAGCACGGCCAGTAGTTATTAACAATGAGCATAATATAATATGTTACAATAATACACGCACGGCGCGATCTCTCTTTGCCAAAACGTTGACAGTGAGTCCAAAATGGCTGCCCCTACCCTGCTGTGCATTTTCCGTCACCTCACACAGAAAGAAGGTAGACAGCAAAATTAATGGAGCGATTTTCTACCTACCTCATACTAAGCAAGTTTATTGAAAAGTTTAGGAGGCATTTCAGTGAAGGAGGAGTTAAGCGTAGTTTAAAAGGAGAGTCAGGAGCGAGCTATGCGCAGAAATGTCTGGAAGAAATTGCTTTTAGTGATACGGCCGCCTATTTTCTTCTGTACTTAAACTTTTTGAATTGTATGTAATGTTATGTAATCAAGTATATTCTATTCTATTTTAAATTTTAATAATGAGCTCTCACCCACGAAAGTTTACAATAGCAAAACACCACCATATCTATGGAATATAAGAAATTAATCCCTAATACAATTGATATGCCATAGGCTTTTGAAAGGGAAAACGCATTTTAAAACATCTCGTATCAGATCTGCGGAAAAGGCTTAATGTAATTACTTCTGTATCCAGAAGGCACTCAGTACATTTTACGACTACCCGCTCGTAAATAAAACATCCGATGGAGTGTCTACTGTATTATGTTACCAATTTAAAATGATGAGGTCGATACTAAAGGATTTCAACCTATATATACATATTCTTTTTTCACGCATTATCTAGACGTGGTGTAACCTTTTCTTTTTTAACAGAAAGGGAACTTTATAAAAACCGATCATTATTTTTGAAAAATAATAAACCTATATATTATAAGACATTGCCGCAGAGTTGCTTTCGGAGAACACTGTTGTCACATAAAGAACCTTTGAAAAATAATATTATTAAAATATTGTGCTTTATTTATTGAGTAAACATATTGTTACATGCCGTCAAAAAGTAAATGCAAATCTGCCTGCCATAAACCCGGTTTATTACCTTTCCCGCATTTGGATTTCTTTTGTTTACTTTATGTTTAGAATTAGTAATTAAGAAAAACATTCTTTTCTTATTGTACTTGTTTTATGGCCGTCATTAGGCAGGTGTGTCGAAATAATTCTTGTTGTTATGGTTTTGCGTAGTGGCATATTGTATTTGTACAAAATAAAAGGAATGCCCGAAGGGAGGTGTGAGGCAATCTAGCAAGAACCACAATCAAAGCAAGACGTGTACATTCGATAAGTGATATAATGACGGACTTTGCGCGTGTTATT
The DNA here is from genome assembly GCA_949752895.1 of Dendrolimus pini. Taxonomy (NCBI): domain Eukaryota; kingdom Metazoa; phylum Arthropoda; class Insecta; order Lepidoptera; family Lasiocampidae; genus Dendrolimus; species Dendrolimus pini. The sequence goes on along the minus strand of OX457130.1, from coordinate 4,596,214 downwards.
GAATCGTACAGTTTGTACTGGTTGTATCCAGTTATATTTGTACCTGTTTTATACGTGTTTGTACAGTTCTAATAAAGTCTATAGGAATTCCAACGGCATTTTAATTCGAGTCCTGTAGCTTGTAACAATATTAAGCTTGGTTTTAATATTATTCGGATATTTACAACACCAAAGGTATAGCCAGTGGGCTTCTGTTCTTGAACTTGCCCACTAATACTGAAACACAAATCAACATTTCAAGGTTATTATGGCGGCATACTCTAAACCAGGGATAGCCATCCCAGTAGGCAAACACCCTACCACCTGGCTGTTGGTTGTTTTTACGTCCCTTACAATAAGCTGCTTGGTTGCCAGGCCACCGAGTCTCAACCCACCCTAATAGTGATCCCCACATGGTGATGAGTCCTTGAGTGGATTTCTGCTCGTTCAAAAAAAGGTCGCTTATTTGCAGGAATTAGTAATCATTCTCAGTTCTTCGGTCTGTCCATTTTCGAGCTAAAAAGTGTTAACTTTGACGTTTATTCAGACACAGCTGCGGAGGACGTACAAAGCCGCCAAAAAGGCTCTCGGAACGGCAATCTGATCGAGTGCCTAGAATCGGCCTCAGAGATATCGGTCGTGTATGTACATCTAGTATATATAACACAAGAATGACTTGCTAACCTTAAGATTCTACAATGTGTTTGCTTCTCAGTCGGTTTTATAGTATGTATGTAAATTAGCGTAGTTCGAGAGAGGAACCAAAAGCGAGCTATACGCGATAATATCGGAGGTGGTCTGCGCAATATCGGCGACGGTATTGAGGGTGTGACAACCCATCGTCGGGACTGTGCATCGTTGGTCGTGCGTATAGGGGCAACCCTGCAGAGAGGTACTATGTGTGGCTGTGTACTTACATAGCCGCACGTAGTACCTCTCTGTTAAATGCTGTCAATAAAAGCCCTTAGTCAAAAACTGGTGTTTTTTTCCAATCCATAAGTGCGTACCCCCGCTCGCACGTAACAACAAAACACATAACCTTAAGAACAGACGAGCGTGCATGACAAGAGTTATTAATGTCAAAGAAGCAAGTGAGGTGTGTAAGAATAAGCCTGAATGGCGCTCTGTTGTTCGTGCCTACCCCGCAAGGGACCTGGCGTAAAGTTATGTATGTATGTAAATTAATTTTTTAATTAAGTACTATACTAAATGAAGTCTAATGTTCTTAAAACAAGTCCCTAAATTAACACACATGCTGATTTTAATATTTATATTATACTTTAATGCATATATTACGGTACTTTAAAGGTGGTTATAAAATATACTTAATTATCACAAACATTTAAATATTTATTTTATTTATTAACATTAATGATGAAGGATAAATTCCCGTAAGTCTTATGAAAACAGGAAGAAATTTCACACAGGTCTAATACAAACAGAAATGATTGCAAATCTCCCTCAATCCTTCCAAGAAACTAAACCGTTTCCAGAAATGGCCCTTAATAAATATCAATTGAAGGTTCTTACCTTCGAGTTTGGTGGTCATTTCATTACCACAAATGATCTGTCAAAAAGAAAGTACCTCGCCCAAAGCTATTGTGTACATAAATAAACCTGCGGCCCTAGAAACGTAAGCCACCTAAACGTTGCCCAACCGTAAACTATTTGATTATCCCTCGAATTGAACCGGAGGTCTTTTGTCCCATTTCCACGTCAGTACTCAAGGCAAAAAAGAGAAACTCAGAATATTTGCGAAAGTCATACTTGGTAAACAAAGGGAATATGTTACTGCGCTCCAAATGTCCAGATTGCGACGTGTGTGGAATCGATATTTTTCGGTGCCAGCAATCTGATTTGTTGGCAGATTCTCTGAAACCCTTATCGTCATAACTAAGTTAGGTTTGCTTTTAGATATCGTTTTTCTCAAAAAGCTCACATATTTCATTATGCTTATTCAATCACTTTAAATTAGATTTGTTGCGATTTTATCCAATTTATTGTTTATTTCAGTTAAATAAGCAGCAGATTAAATAACATTAAAGTTTTTTTTATAGCTGGAGCAGACAACCAGACAGTCAATTAGATAAAAAGTAGTTGCAACACCAAATATATGACCAACGCACTGTTGACTCATTTATGCCATGTTTTGTTGGAAAAATCCATATCCTAATATTGAGGGAAACCCTAAGACGGGAACTCCTATATGCGTAAGAGATACTTTCTTGAGAACGATTGTGTCCTAGAGCGAAGCGGTTCATGGAAATGAAGACGGAGAAGGAAAGAGGATGAATGAGAAAAGAAGCTAAATACCGGAATAGTTATTTACTACACTTCTTATTTCAGAGATGGTAGAAGATGCAGAGAGTCTCTATCTCATGCATGTAAGTATGGGGTAAATAGGTAAATATATGATAAGTGTTCTTACAAAAAAAAACCAACAGATATGATGTTACTGTTCTTATGCTTATATTTCGAGTATATACCCATTAGTTTGTTCCGCGGCTGTACAACGTGTCAAGCCTTAGGTAGTAGCTTTATTTTACTTACACAAAAACTTAATTCGGTTTTATACATACAATAATAACAAAGAAACTAAGTCTAAACAACTGTCCAGCAAAACAGAGATGAGTCAAAGCCAATCTGATTTGAGAATTAATACAATGAATGACTTATTTCCTACGACAACATAGGTATTTGATTGAAAATTGTGTAACATGACATTATATACCGGGATAAAAGAAAGAAAAGAAAAAAAAGAAAAAGTATCTTAAGTGTTTTTTCGGGATATAAGACGGCTCTTTGTCGAGTTTCATTCATATACGTTCAGTAGCTTTCAAAAAGGATGCGATTGCAGTGCTATCTTTTTCGATATTGTTATCTATCCCGTGTAAACGACGCCAGGTGTCGGGATAAAATATCCTAAGTTATGTCCTGAGATTAGTTTTCACGTCATGCTCTAACAGACAGAGACAAAAATTAAAAAGTATACAGTAGTAATAGTACGGAATCCACTGGTCCGAATAAGCCCCCCTGATTTTTTTCATATTTTTAAACGCATTGTACAAATTCGAACCATTGACAGATTTATTTTAGTATATATAAATAAATAATACAACTAACGGTCTTTAAAATCGATTTCTTCTAAGCAGCCCTAGGTTAGGATAAATTGATCTAAAAAAAACTATGATGACGCAATTCGTATGTTGAAAGACACTAAAGAAGGTGGAATAAAAATATTTATACACCAATTGCAAAACCTGCCTTGTGGTGGGGCAGTTGCCAATCTTGATGGTTATCTGGCTTGGTCTAGACTAACAGAAACATGCTTCCAAAACAACCTTGACATGGGTTCCAAGATTAGTGACAGCGTAAGAGTCTAGCTTTTAAAAGTTAAAACTTAAAAGCATCCACATTGTTTTCTTTGTAACGGAAAAATGTAACCAACTTTACTGAGAAAATCCCAGTAAATCCCCGTAGAGTGAAACACATAAAACTTTCTTTTCACCCGGAAAAGTGATGTAGTTCCTTGGCTTTAATTAAACTTATAAAGTTGAGGCGGCCATGCCATTAAACGTATGAGCTTTTATGTTAAAGACCGATGTGGGAGGTATAAAGTTCATATTGAAGATTTTATAAGCTTCAAAGTTTATTAAAGGGCTAACTAATACCAAAGAAAATATCTTAAATGATTAAGGGATTTAAAAGATCTATAGATTACGCTCTAAAGCTTGTATTTCTTGCCTGAACTGTAAACAGGGTCGAACTGGGTTTGGAGTTACAGTGGAGTTATAGTGTCGGTGGTTTGTCCCAGTCGAAGATTCTTGTGAGTTTGAATCCCACTCATTTTTCACTTCATTTTTCAATATAATGTATTCTATCTCATTCATTTATGTGTTTATCTCTTTTTAGTGTCGTTTTTTTGTTTCATTGAGTTTCAAATCACAACGATTCCAAAGAAGTTTAATTAACGACTTATTAGTTTCAAGTTATAGATGCGAAAATATGATTTCCCGAATTCCTGTTGAAAAACTGTGTCGCCAACCTATAACTTCTGAATGACGAAGTAACAAATTAGAAAAAAGTTTTGAGGAAATTTTGTATCTGTTGAGTAGTTTATTTTTTTTAAACATCGCTACTTAGGTAAATATTAAACAATTGACATATATTATTGTATTATATCTATATAATCATTTACTGTGTATAGACTGATACGCACTTGCCGATTTTACTAAATTTTACCGAATTTACGCTCAAAAAGATCACGTATTGAATCTTTATATCGCATGGCTACAAATTTAAGATATTATGGATAATATTATAAAATTTGCAAAACGTGTTGTTTCATACTTTCACAGCAATTAGCCTTTCTATCCAGCGTAGCAATACAGCTAGCCCTTTGGGCATGCTTCTCTCTAAGAGTGATGTGATATAGAACTGCTTTAGAAAGTATTTGTGTGAAATATATTGACGTACTTACTACACATTTATAAATAGCGTTTTTATATTTATTCAACTCAAATCAATTACCTTGAACCGATTAGTACCGATTAGTGACTTTAAACAAAATTGAATCAATTAGGTTGATCCATATGATATCTTCATTGCTTGACAATTTGCCAGATTAGGTTCTAAATATTTGTATTCATTAAAATTCCATCGCACAACTTTTAAAACTTACATAGCAAGTAGTAACGTGAATGAAACCACTGTCACGACAATTTGAATTTGGCAATATTCCACCTTAACTCTTTGAGCAATTAAGTTGTGTTTTTGGGTCCATGGGAAACCATTATTACACTCCCCTTTACTGAAATTAAGAAGAATTGTTAAAACTTTTTTTGTAATAACGAATAATTATTGATTAAAAGTCATGAGTATAGCACTGCTTCCAAAGTGATTAGAGTAAGTGTCAAAATATATTGTTACGACCTAGGCGTCGACAAAGACAAATTCACATCTGCATACCTGAAACACATTTTATTACATTTCGGCATTTGGACTTCTTTGTTTACTTTGTATTTAAAAATTGTGATTATAAAACAGTCCATTGTATATTGTAATCTATTATGGCGGTCATTAGCCAGGTGTCTCGGATTTAAAGTACAAACTGATTCTAGGAAATTCAGTCTACGCGGATGGGCAGACATATTGCATCTGTGCAGTATAAAGCAATGTCCCAATTAAGAGATGAGGCAGTCGAGCGATAATCACGAGAGAAGCAATACTTGTGTACATTCAGTAATCTATTTAGTGACGGACTTAGCGCATGTTATTGAATTACGACCTTTTGCATTACGTTTGGACCTGTTGTGTTCGGTTATATTTGTACCTGTGTTATACGTGTTTGTATAGTTCTAATAAACTCTATAATAATTCCAACGGCATTTTAATTCGAGTCCTGCAACTTGTAACAATAAGAATCTTCGTTTTCCTCATCCAAACCTACACTTAATCATATACAGGTCATCGGTCCACCAGAGCAGAGGGTTTACTAAAATGCGACCTCCATTCCAAAACTCATCTGTTTCACCATCGATTTCGCAACAAATTTTAACATAATAATTTTGCGAACTCTATGGATGGATGACTTTGGCTGTTTTACATATATTTTCATTTCGGACTTTATCCATAACAAAAACGTCGAAAATGGCGCGCTACTGAGCGACTTTAAATTTATGCACAATCCTGTGGTCTGTGTCTATATCTTGGCATCGTATATCAGGACAGGACAGACGCAATACTCTGAAAATTTTCATCTTTCATTTGTGGCGAACGCTGACTTAGTGTTTAGAAATACAGAAAATACCGAATCTTAGAATTGGTGGGGGCCGATACCAAGTAAAATGTGAACGATAGTCCTAACAAATAAATTCCTCCTAACAAGTAAATTATGACTCCTTTTCGGCTACTCTTTGCACTTCCCATGTTCTAACCAAGTATGCGGATGTGACGTTCATCGTGTTGGAATTTCAATAATTTGTCGAGCGAGGATTGTTGGATAAGTAGTTAAGAAATTTTACAGTAAATTCTTGAACAATTTGTATATTAAATAACATTATGTTATCATCGTTTAATATATTAAATACTTTTGAATTTAAATCTTAGCACTTGACACTACGAGTAGATATGGTACAAAATATTAACATCGGCTTTGGCCTTCAAAATACAGGCTTCGCCTAGTTTGGGACCAGTAGGTTATATAAATAATGTAAACTTGACTTTATGACAATAAAGATTATTAGTATTACTATACTGTATGTCTTTCAAGACTAAGTGTCATGGCCCGGACTTTTGAAGGACTGGCGTGGAGCCATGAAAAGGCCAACACGTAGAGGCCCCTTGACAAATTTAATGTAAATGTGGCGTGACGCTGACCGGCGATTATCCCTGTCTACGCCATATAATAATGCACCCAAGGACAAGCCCCGGCCAATTTAGGACTATTGTGGGAAATGAGGACAAAAAGTATTGGGCTATTGGGGTAAACTGCTAGTGGTACTAGGGGTCTGGGAATATGGGGACTATGTCGTCTGCCCGTCACAATGTTCAGGGAACATGGAAAAATGGGCAGAGAGTGACTCGCCACTTCCTGCATGGGCCCCAAAAAATGCCATAGAAGACAGGGACAACATGGGTGTGAGTGGCTAAGGGATGTAGAGAGTTGGGCTACAGGTTCATCGAAGCTACTTATGACATGATACCATTTATCACTTCCACCCCTGGAGCTTGAGTCTTAGCTCTAGCGATCTCCACTCTGTGCCGGCTGGCTAAGGCTAAGCACGGAGGCGGGGGGCCTTGCCTTGGCCCCTGGAGTCAGATACGAGGTGTCTCTACTCACCTAAGGCTTGGCCAGAAAGCCCCCCTGCGGGTTTATTATTTTTTAAAACATATTAATACATGACTTTATAGTAAGTTCACTTTTGTTCTCTCAATGATCTTCCATTTCACCGCGTTTAGCAGTTTGCATCTAATTTATTCCTTCGCCAATGCTTTCGCCTGACCGTCTTCACACTTTTGTTACAATATTGACTTTAACAACGTTATTTGGTTTTATAAACGTTTCGTCGAGTTTGTATTTATATTGCTTTATTCTTGTAAAATTTTCTGTACATAAAAATATTTAGATATTTTAAACTTTTTTGTTTGTTTTATGAAAACGATAACAGTTATAAGATGTCAGGTTTCTTTTTATAAGAATTGGTAGCGTATCTTCAAAATGAAAGTGAAAACAATTATAAAGCTTTTATCACAATGTTGTATTCATAGAAACTGTCACGGCTTCTAAACAAAACGTTAGTTGCCGAAGAGAGATAAAGAAACGTATATTTTTTTGATAAGGGCCTTTTTATTTTGTTCTATACAATAGTGTTTTTTAAGAGGTGTAATTTTTTTTTGTTGGCTATTAATTTATTTTAAATCAAACTATTAGACGTAGCTCCACTTTTGTCGACTTTGGATATGTATTCTCTAGATTTCCAGAATAAAATGTATCCTTTGTATTGGAGGTATATCCTATTATCAAAATTACGTACGTATACATCCTGTTGGAACTTTTTAGAATGTTTATTTTTCATAATAAAATGTATATGTGATATTATTTCTTTGTTTTTATGTTTGTCACTTGTGAACATTTTCTGTACGAACAAATCAAATATAATGTTTTAGAAGCGAATTTTATTAATTTACGTTTTCGCTAATAAATTTATAATGCATTAAATATAATCCGTAAGACATCCAATGTGTGGCAGAATGACACAGACACCTTCGTGTTTTTGTCGTGTTCGTCCGTCCTTGTATGTCGCAGTTATTTGACAGACAGATGGCCTGATGGAAATCCGTTACTATTACCACGTTATTAAAGCTGCAACTAATGTACTGCCGCTCTTTAAAGGGCGACTGGTTTGACCACTAAAGCCGCAATACAACTCAAGGTTTTTATGGCGACATACTCTAGACCAGGGGTGGCCATCCACCCGGACATATTGAAAAAACAAACGCAAGTCCTTTATGACTTTTTTAATGAAGGCAATAAATAAGTGGTCAGATATTATCTTCCAAACTATCAAATTGGAATTATGAAGCGGAAAATTATGTAAAACGCTGTGATTGAAGAAATCTAAAATACTTTCAACGAAAATCAGTTTGAAAATATATGTTCAGTAGATTTTGAGATACGTGGTATTTTCGTTTTTTTTTAAAATTGTGTTTTAATTACGAATTTAGAGTGTTTGCAACCTCTACAGGACCCTTTATAGCTCGTGAACTGTCACGTACTTGACCGATTTTATTACTTGGTATCAAAGCTTTGAAAGATTTAAAGGAACTCGCGTGAACGGGTATGTTTTAGGTAAGCGTGCTCCAGCTTAGAATGCATTTCCACCTGGCCTCAGGCGCAATGTCATTCAAACACGAACCTATTCAATATCAAAAAAGGAAAGAACGAATATCTTCCGTTACAAAATAGCGTCGTTCATCTATATTGTTACGAGCTACAGGACTCGAAAATGCCGTTGGAATGACTATAGAATTTATTAGAACTATACAAATACGTATAACACAGGTAAAAATATAACTGGACACAACCAGTACAAACTGCACGATTCAATAACGCGCACAAAGTCCGTCACTATATAGCTTGTCGAATGTACACACGTCTTGCTAATATCGTAATCGTTGCTTGACTGCCGCGCCCCTCCGCTGCGGAATTGTTTTATACTGTCGAATACAATATGTCTCGACACAATGCTCGACCGCTTGGAGAATTTCTTGGAACCAGTTTTATTTTAAATACGAGACACCTGGCAGTGATCGCAATACAACAACAGGCCCTAAGAGATTACAATACACAATGGGCTATTGCTAATTACAATTTTAAACACAAAGTAAACAAATCAAGTCCAAATGCCGAAAGGCAATGAACAGCTGGTGTGAATTGGTCTTTTATCGGCACTCGGTCGTAAAAATATGAACTCTATTCAATCCATTTTCTATTTTCGTATCATCAAACGAATTTTGTAAATTCTAACTTTGTAACTTCGCACGGTTACTTAATTGCGAGCATGTGCAATTTGTGCGTGTTACATGCGGTGTGATACCATCAAAAGCAATTATCTCACACCCGCCCCGACGAATGTGTTCATAGCTTGTGTAGCGTTGGCATTAAATTGTTTATTGTTTATCGCACCAGAGGAAACTTATTCCTGTATATATTCTGTTCTGGTTCTGCTATGATATCTATTTTATATTCTACTAGCTGTACCCGGCAGACGTTGTCCTGCCATTAAAAAATAAAAATCTAGAACCCGATTTCTAAACTATACTCAAATCCACTTGAACAGACAAAAAATTTCATTAAAATCAGGCCCAGCGTTTAGGAGTATCGCGGCGCCACCTACTGGGTCCAGTCGTTTATTTAAACCTTTCCGGAACAAACTTCAACACATACAACAACAAAAAGAACAACTAAATTCTGGTACCCGATTGCAGCGCCATCTACCTGGTTCAAATTAAAATCTAAATCATACCAGTAGAAAATTATAAAAATACTAATATCGCTATTAAAAATAGGGATTGATCGTAGAGAATTTTATATATAAGATGATCCATTTCCTTCTTCTTATGAACATGAACATTTGTATTTGTTTTTTGAAGTGAAACTTCGTGATTTAAAACAATAGAACTAACCCTGGGAGAGAATGAGATATGAGTTTTATATTGTGCAGCACAGATTAGAGTGAATGAGACCGTCGACTAAACATGAGTCTAATTTGGACCGAAATAAAATTGATAATAATGTTTTTAGACTAAAACAGTGAAAAATTGAAAGTGATACTTAAGAAGTTAATTTTGAATTATTATATTGACGGATGAAAGCTAAATGAATTATATTTATATTAATAAAAGCTATAGAAGAATTATTTGTCAATATATTCTCTGAAGTTTCACTTCTACTACGTGTGAACTGCACACACACACCATTCTTTTGTTTCTGCCTACAACTTCCTACTCCTCTGTGGTCTTCCGGATATTATGATAATAGATTCAAATGCAAGAGGTTATTTCGTATTGATGAAGATTAATTTAAAAATTCTCAATGTATTTATTAAGACAAGTCTTTGAAAGTTATACAATACATTAATATTACTTCAAAGTTAAATCTATTTTCCAGGCCAAATTTCAAACATATGTGAATATACATCATTAAAGTTTAATCAATTGAAGCCTAAAAATATAGTAAAAAAGGCCTTTGATATATGTTAAAAGTTTGAGATTAGATCTATTCTATAATTTGCAAACATAGCAAGTGCTTCTTAAGAAATTTCATTAAACCTCACAGAAACATCAAGAAATTCAACGACATGCTGTGAGATAAGTAGGGTGGCGCGGAGAAGTCTTAAAAAACAATTTCTTAAGACAAGTTTATTGCTCTAAAGTTCTTACAATACTAAATTAATTACAATCAAAATTATATTAACACTATTATAACGTAATACTAATTATTTGCTGATACGAAGACTGGTCTTTGAGTAGTCAGCAGCTTGATGCAGCGGTGTGTCCACAGTTTGCCTAACTTGTGTCATAATTAACTATTAAGGTTATTGGGAGTAATGCTCATTTTGATAGAGTTTTTGGCAATGTTTGGCGAATTGTGTTCGACATCGACATCGACTAAAATCTAGCAAGACAATGAAGGCATAAACATTTGTGTAAAAAACCATGTTAGTAACTAGGTTTTAAAATCATGCAGCTGATATATAGGTTTCTGGACCTAAAAGCTGTTAGGTACTGGAACAAAATTACTCTGTGCGAATAAAAATATTTAACAGATCCATTTTGACATAAATCCGCGCGGCAAAAACGTTACATAGTCCCAGTAATCTCGTTAGCGTCCAGATATGTAGCGCGACGCTTGAATTATTGATGAGAGCGTGCCACCTTTGTCTTGTATAATCATTGTGGATGTCTGTAATGTCGTCAATTTGTTTGTGGCCTAGATCTTCATCTTTTTTTTAACCTCGCACTGCAGTGGTATACCGTTAGGCATTACTTCACTGCAGCGGGGAAGAGAGGTATATTTTTTTTCCTTTCGATTTCGTCACGAACCTTTTTGGACATAATTTCGGTTATCATATTGTTGACATTGTGCCAATTTTCTTCTTTTTGCAGCATTATGTCCAAAATGGTACTTGATGTTATTTTGGAAACTACATTTGTTTGGGCTATTCTGTGCGCCTCTTCCCATCTTTCGCGTTCTAAGATAGTATGCGCCGCGGTTACCACTTTTTCGCAGTATGGACATGTTTCTGTATCTACTTTCCCAATCCTGCGCAAGTAGTCCTGGAAGCTGATCTTCATCTATGATTCCATTACATTCACCTATTTAATATATTGCGGGCGCGATGCGATGGCCGGGGAAAGGCAAAGGGACGTGGGAGAAGAAGCAAGGAAGTACCTACCTCGCCATCAGTCCACCGCCACACTGCACTCGTCCTCCGGGGCTCACACACTCACTAGGATTATGGCTATGATCATTAAATGAAATTATAACACTTTATTTTCTTTATTGCGTTCTAACAATTGATACGTAATTATTGCGGTGACAGCACTAATACTAACTGAATATTTCTTCTTATGCGCATTCTTCTTTCAAAAGTTTATTCTTTTCTTTTCTTCGGCGCAACAAAAGGAATAACATTAAAAACTTAATTCAATTCAATTAATTTTATGCGGAAATGGGTATACAAAAAGTTGTTAAATTTAATATAGTACAATTCTCTAAATTCCGCCTTTCGACATGCACGTATACAAGTATTGTGCTTAAATTTGTATGGTATAATATATTTATCTAATTATTTCATGAATTAGTTACCTAATAAAATGTCAACCGACAAATTATAAAATTGCGTATTAAAGTAAAACGCTGTCAATTAAATTGGTACATGTGTAGTATTACGTATCAGTTTAATGCTGTATAATAAAGCTTATTATAATTATTTTAGTAATATATTATGAATATAAAAGTAAAAATTAAGATTTTTATATTTATGAATATTTAAATGTTTGATTGCCCATTTTATTTGAGTGAGGTAATTCACTGCAATTGGCTGTCATACGAAGGTCTTGAGATTTTTCTTATGTAATTACACTAAAAGAAGTGAAAAAGAAACAGCGAATATTGGGTAAAGACACAACATTTACACCGGCAAAAAAAGAATTAACTACCGTGACATATGCTTACATACTCGTATACCGACTTACTGTCAATAACGGCGAGAAACATTAACAGTTATTCCTAATAGTCATTAGTGTGTCTAAGTTTACCGTACGCTGAAATAGTTCTCAAAACACACGGCTCGTAATAAACATCAAATTAAATACAATATTTTCATTATTGAAATGATGATTTACTATGACAGTTTTGTTATTGGAAAGCCTTTTCACGGTATCTGATAATCGCTATCTCAATAATTGAGTGGCCCGTAGTAATTCACTTGAGTGACAGTGCCACTGTGAACTAATTGCCTGCCGGTGCAATTTGTAAGCACACGCCACTGATAATATCATGCGCACTATCCGCTTTATGACTATCTACATTCACGTAATTATAGTTAGTTTTAAAACAACTATTCGGATTTATTTATTTGCATGTTGCAGACGTATGCTCTTTGGGGAAATTATTGAGAGAGCTCTCATAACCTGAAAATTGTAATAGAAAAGTAGAAGCTGTCCTATCCTTGAGATCCCTCTACTGGATGGTTCAAGTTTTAGCATGCAGAGGAATAACGTATGGCATGGATTCGACACCAGAGTAGATAATATTAATATGTGCAATATGTAACACTTTTAAAATATTGTGCAGCAAACCCTACCCTAGCTTTGTGCCATATTTTTCTCTCCATCCCAAGGTTGTCCGGAAGAGATCGCTGTCAGCGATAAGACCGCCATTTGCACCTAATTCTAAGCTGTTCTTGTGTATTATTTCATAAATTTTATTGTATGTACAATAAAGTATACTCTATTCTATTCTAGACACGTTTTTACTTGGTTCTAAATAAATAAAAGAATAAGCATACGGCGCTATATAGGTATATGTAGTTGTGGGGTTGAACTAAGTTGTGTGGTGCGTTGATGATAGTTACCTCGTTAGATGGGAGGACGCACCACTAGGCGAGAGCGCATGTCGATAGGGCAGTAACAAATACGATGAAATGTTGCACTCGCTATGCAATCACTTACTTAATTAATTTAACATTAAAATTAAAACTACATGTGAACATGTAAAATCTAAGCATGTTAGTAGATGCATATCAATATAGTATTTGAAATTAATTCATTTGAGTGAAGCAATCTGCCATCGTACAGCCATCTTGAACAAGGGCGCTTTTAGAAGATGGTTTAGGAAGTTTGTTAGAGTTACTAACTATTTTAAGTTTCTAAATACATCAATTAAATAATAATAGGTAGTAGTTGCGTAAATTATACAGCTATGATAATTTATAAGAAACTGATAAATAGAGTTACAATAATATTTGCAATTACATAAATGTCTTTGACTCTTATACCAATATTCGTAGTCGTGAATTAAAAAGTTTAAATAAAATTGTTGGTACCGCCATGTAAACCTCCTTTCGACCTATTAATACTTTTCTTCGACATATTAAATTCTTCCTTCAAATCTGACGGCGCGTTCCCCTTTCTCACGTCCCTTCATTCACTCATTGTCATATAAAATAAATTAAATCGATCCGCAATTGTAAATAAATAAAATACCATAATTTAACATAAAATATACCGCGCCCGCACTACATAAATGTGAAAATAACCCGCTCCGCACCGCAATTGTAATATATAGTAAATATATCATATACTAAAAATAAATACACATAAATTTAAATACTATAAATATAAAGATACGATAAAGTTTAGTGAAGTGCATAGTGGAGAAGAGGAGCCGCATTTCATTCCCATTCCCCACAAACAGGTAAGTGCGCGGTCATTCTCGCATACCCATCAAAATTGTCCCATCTCTCATATTGTCTTAAATAGACACAGTTCGTGTCGCTAAATGCAGCGCCGCCGCAACAATTGTTCTTAAGCAAATATGATTTTGTTTACATAAGGGTCGATTTTTCAATCGTCAGATAAAATTTATCAGTCGAGTAAATTGTAAGCTGAGTTAAAGTTAAAAGTGAAACCATTCAACTGTTTAATTTATGCAACTAACACGAATAATTATTCCATGCTATACTTTATTCTACGAATAACTTTTATCTGGGTGCTTTCAAACCAGCCTTTAATTGATTACAATTTAATGTTACTAGGTGAATGCAACGCACACCACTCTACATGTAAATTCAGAGCAGAACTTTGAATTATCAATGAGTATGTAGTACGTGTCGCTACAAAGTACGCTTCTGATGATTTTGAATGTTTAATATGTCATCTGATGTTAATAATGTTTCATAACCTAATCAAAACTTAATTATAATTTAATCTTATTAGGAAACTCAAAATATGCACTATTATAGAAATAAATTTCTTTAAAGTGATAGCGCAATGCTAGAATCATTGCGCTAAGGGACACCTCCTTATACATTCTTCTTCTCTTCTTTTTGGAACACAATAAAAAGGAGAAACGATTTTAATTTAATTTAAATGACTTTAATTCTCCTAAGCAAATCCTAGTGAATCCAAGTTCACACACAAATCTCCCGGGGGACAAGTGCAGTGTGGCGGTGGACTGGTGGCGAGATAAGTCACTCTTCTCTTGCTCCTTTCACGTCCCTTTGCCTTCTCATGGCCATCGCATCGCGCCCGCACCTTTATTACAACTCTTAGGGCCGTTTCGATCGGTGTGATAGCATGCTCTCGCAGAATATCGGCGTAAAACGGCCAGCCTTGCGCTAATCGTGTTTCCGATGGCCCACTTCCCCCTTTTCTTACCCTATCCTTCATATCCCATTTTCTTAATCGGTTTCACTATCCTCTCTGCTCTATCTCATTCCTTCAATCTGGTGCCTTATATCCAATATCCTCCTATCCATCTCATTCTAAAGGTCGGCAACCCCAGCCAAATCCACTCCGCGAAACTCGCTACTCCCCCCTAGATAGGGATTTTTCATTTTCATACACATATATAAGAGTATGATTTTGTTTTTAATTGAACATACTGAAAGAGTTTATTATAATGTTGTCACACGTAAAAAGAGTTGTTCAATATCGCCAATCAATTAATGTAAATACATACTTCATACACACGTATAATATGTAAAAAGCCTTTAAATAAAAAGTTATTACAAATTTGAGCGTCATTTTAATTTATCCAAATATATAGCCTAGGTATTTTATAAATGTCTATGAATTTACTTATGTGTAATGTGTGTGTGTGATTTTATAAACTTGTTTATCTGTGTATATATGAAAACATCCTTGTACTAATAATAATTATAATGACTTCATTATATTTTAACTGCATAATTTATCTGACAGTTCTAAACTCTTGTGTGAGGCAGGTATTCGTGTTTATATTGGGAAAAATAAAACAGTTGCAGTAGCTAAAACGCTTTGAACTATTTTCAAGCCTGTATTTAATATTCTATTAACAGAGCACGTTTGCGTATTCCCACATTTTATTGGGAACGGCTATTTGAATGATTGAAGTGTTTTTTACAAACTTCATACGTAGTGTGTAAGGTAGAATAATTTAAGTTTTGTCAAAAAGAATATTAGATATTATATACATGGCTGGTGGAAGGAAGTATTTGTATAACATTCAGGTTTTTATTAGGTAAATAATTATATGTATTTTGTTAACATTTCTTTATTTCTTTATCAAGTTATTATTATATTCAAGCAAACAAACCCTTCAGCTTTATATTGTTACGAGTTACGTAGGACTCAAATTAAAATGCCGTTGGAATTACTATAGAATTTATTAGAACTATACAAACACGTATAACATAAGTACAAATATAACTAGACACTACTAATACAAACTGCACGATTTAATAACACGCGCAAAGTCAGTCACTATATCGCTCATCGAATGTACGTCTTGCTCGTATCGTAATCCTCGCTTGACTGCCTCAACCCCCCCCCCCCCCCTTCGGGCTTCGTTTTATATTAAACTGTACAATACAGCAAAAGGACCGCATTGATTGAGCTTTCCGAGAAACCGTAATCTGCACACCTGCGACGGGTAAACAAGTACAATAACAATAGGCTATTGTTTAATTCCAAATTTTAAACACGAAGCAAACAAAAAAACTCCGAATGCGGGAAAGGTAAGAAACCAGGTTTTATGGCACGCAGGTGTGCCTTCTTTGCCGGCATATAATATAACTAGAGTTTACCCCGCGGCTGTGCCGCGGGTTAACCTCTAGTGCGTGTCTCTTGTTTATAGAGCAAGCGCTACAGGTTATATTATATTAAATTTTTATGTATTTGCCCACGGAAGATTCACTTCATTTTATATCGCTAATTATACCATCCCCCGTCTATCTGTAAACAACATAAATTACAAAACTTGACCAAAATGGCCAAAATGACCAAAAGGCCACAGTGACCGACATGGCCAAAATGACGGAATAGGCTAAAACGACCAAAAAGGCCAAAATAATCAAAATGGCCAAAATGACCAAAAAGGCCACAGTGACCGACGTGGCCAAAATGACGGAATAGGCAAAAACTACCAAAAGGCCAAAATAATCAAAATGGTCAAGTTGACCAAAAAGGCCAAAATAGCGACATGGCCAAAATTACCAAAAAAGCCACAGTGACCGACATGGCCAAAATGACGGAATAGGCAAAAACGACCAAAAAGGCCAAAATGACCAAAAAAGCCAAAATGACCGACATGGCCAAAATGACCGACATGGCCAAAATGACCAAAAAGGCCACAGTGACCGACATGGTCAAAATGACGAAATAGGCAAAAACTACCAAAAAGGCCAAAATGACCAAAAAGGTCAAAATAACCAAAAAGGCAACAATGACCGAAATGACCAAAATGGCCAAAATAGTTAAAATGACCAAAACGGCCAAAATGACCAACATGGCCAAAATGACCGAAAAGGCCAAAATGACCTATATGACCAAAATGAGTAAAAAGGCTAAAATAGTCAAAATGACCAAAAAGGCCAAAATGAAAATATCCCTTGTCCACCATCAGTATTTAATTTACTTACGTACCGAATTTCAGCCAAATTGGCCTATTAGTTCTTCCGTAAAAGCATAACAAACAGAAAGACAAATATATTATATCTCGGAAACTATCCCATTTTTCGGGATGAAAAGTATCCTATGTTCATTCTCGACATCGAAAACATATATATACTGAGTTTCAGCCAAATCGGTCCAGTAGTTTTTACATGAAAACGGAACAGACAGACAGACAGACAGAGTTACTTTCGCATTTATAATATTAATAGGGATTAATGTTACAGCCTAACCGGCCAAGCCGCCTTGGACAAGCGTGGCGAGTAGGTATATTGTACGTTCCCTTATAGTAGGAAGCCCGAGTTCATCAGTAGGACGTTTATGGGCGGTTATAATATAGGCTTTAAAAATTGTAATAATAATAATAGTGTTACATGCCGACAAAGTGGATGCACACCTGGTTTTTTATAGCAGGAGTTTAGCAAACAGGCTGACGGCCCACTTGATGGAAAGCGGTTACCATCGCCTATGGATATTTGTAACACTAAAGGTGCTACAAATGCGCTGCTGCACTCTTAAGAGAGACTGGAACCTGGTCACTAATGCCGGAACACAACTCAAGGCTGTTATGGCGACATACTCTAGACCAGGGGTGCAGCCAACCAGTCGGGCAAATGCCCTACCACCTGGCTGTGGGTTGTTTTGTCGCCTCTTACAACAGGCCGCCCGGCCGCAGGAAATTGTATTCTTTCTCCCTGTACATGTTCCTGTGTTCGTGCACGGTTTATTACCTTTCCCGTATTTTGACTTCTTTTGTTTACTTTGTGTTTAAAATTTGTAATTAAGAAAAACATTCTATTGATATTGTAGTTGTTTTATGGCAGTCATTAAACAGGTGTGTCAAACTAATTTTTGAAAATGATTGTTTTGCTTCGAGACATATTGTATTTGTACAGGATAAAAGGAATACCCGAACGGAGGGGTGGGGTTGTCAAGCAACGTTTACGATACTAGCAAGACTTGTTTAGTAGATTCGATAAGCGATATAGTGGCGGACTTTGCGCGTGTTATTGGATCGTGCAGTTTTTACTGATTGCGTCCAGTTATATTTGTACCTGTATTATACGTATTTGTATAGTTCTAATAAACTCTATAGTAATTCAAATGGCATTTTAATTCGAGTCCCACGCTCGTAACAATAGTTTACATTTAGAGCGACTGAACGCTCTGAATATTTTCTGAAAATGAATAGCAATACTTTTGTTTAACAATTCTATAAGCCTCGTATAATTATTAGCAAAGTAAAAGTCAACTAAAGGGCAACATTGTAAAACTTCAACAAATGATTTTGGACATACAATTTTCAAATGTCGAATATCTGTTGGTGAAACAAACTGTACTAGCAACAACGAAATCAAGTTATGAAATCCGATTGTTCAATTGAACCTGTATACATTTGTAGAGCGTTTTCTCTCAAAGAAAAATTGCTTTTTTTAAAGCAATTCAAAACCTCAACAACATGACAAAAACGAATCGAATAGCCGCCGACTGGGAGAGAATAGAATCCGCGAGATGCAATAACAATCATGGAAACAGATAGACCGGCTCACCCAAGTTAGGGTTGACTATTTCGCAAAAACTGACCGTGCAGGAACGGAGAAAGAATACTGTTACGAGTTACGCAGGACTCGAATTAAAATGCCGTTGGAATTACTATAGAATTTATTAGAACTATACAAACACGTAAAAATAAGTACAAATATAACTAGACACTACTAGTGCAAACTGCACGATTCAATAACACGCGTGAAGTCCGTCACTATAACGCTCGTCGAATCTACGTCTTGCTCGTATCGTAATCGTCGCTTGGCAGCCCCACCCCTCCGTTCGGGCATTTTGTTTTATAGTAAACTGTACAATACACAATCGACTGCGTGGACTGGATTCTTCCAAGAAAACGTAATCTGCACACCTGGTTAATTATTCCTGCACTCAGCCTACAAAGTCGAAAACAATAACAATAGGCTATTGTCTAATTGCAAAATTTTAAACACAAAGTAAACAAAAGAACTCCAATTGCAACAAAGGTGATAAGCTGCGTTTTATGACAGGCAGGTGTGCGTTCACCTTTGCCGGCATGTAACAATACAATTTTCTGCGGCCGGGCGGATTGTCGTAAGAGGCGACAAAAACAACTCACAGCCAAGTAGTAGAGTATTTGCCCGACTGGATGGCTACCAACCCTAGTCTAAAGTATGCCGCCTAGGTGGCCTGGGGAAAGCGTCGGCGCATAAGTATTTGTACGAATATAAGTATTTATATTTACGTTTCCACTTCCATCCCAATACAATCCAATCAAATAAATATTTGGGCACAGATGTTAATCTAAAAACATCTCAACAGTTATCTTTTTTTATAATTATAAATGCGAAAGTAACTCTGTCTGTCTGTCTGTTCCGTTTTCACGAAAAAGCTACTTGACCGATTTGACTGAAAGTCGGTATATATGTAATTTTAATACCGAGGGTGGACAAGGGATACTTTTCATCCCGGATAATGGGATAAGTTTGGGGATAGATTGATGTAAAGATTATCCCAGAAAGTAGGATAGGTTTTTATTTTGTAATTTGCCATTTTCATCATTTTGTTTCATTTGGTCATTGTGGTCGATTTGGTCGATGTGGTTGATTTGGTCGATGTGGTCGATGTATAGTCAGTGTGGTCCATGTGGTCGATATGGCCGATGTGGCCGATTAGGTCGATTTGGACATTTTGGTGTACACATGTACTTTATGTACATAT
This sequence comes from Dendrolimus pini, assembly GCA_949752895.1. Lineage (NCBI taxonomy): Eukaryota > Metazoa > Arthropoda > Insecta > Lepidoptera > Lasiocampidae > Dendrolimus > Dendrolimus pini. The sequence goes on along the minus strand of OX457130.1, from coordinate 4,576,273 downwards.
GTTAAAACCGAAAATTGGTATAGATACTTTACATCCGGGAGATGGGGTAGTTTGCGATATAAAATGAAATGAATCTTCTGGGGCAAATAGCAAGTTACATAAAAAATTTATACAATGTTACCTGTGTTCTGACCTCTTTAAACAAGAGGACGCACCAGAGGTTGACCCGCCGCGCAGCAGGGTAGACTCGCAGGGTAAACTCTAGTAAGTTTATAAAAACAATTCGATTAAAAGTAAGCTGCTTAAAACAGCAATAATATTAAACGTAGAATTGTACATAGAACAAGAAGTATACTTATTTTTTAATAAACTAGAGTATCCTGGAGGTAATGGGAAAACACGTTCCGTGCATTCCACGTTTTAGTAATAATATTCTTTCTTAACATTAACTGTTTTAGCCGTTATAGTTAAGCTGTTGAGTAGGTTTCAATTCAAAATAGCGGATAAGAATTAGAAGGTTAAAGGTCTCTTAGTATATCGTAACTTGAAGAAAATATGAATAATAATACATAGTAGCGAAACTTAGAATTAAATTTTTGAACATGATATTCCAAAAATTCGAGATGGAGTTCTGAAGAACTATCATAAATACTTACATGTTAATAGAATTTAAGAAAACTGCGATGTTAGCAGCCCTTATCGAGGCCCTGGCACATGCAAAGGTACCGGTAAAACCTTTAGAAAACCGTTGTATAGCCAGATTCTGATTGAATCCGCTCCAATGTTTTTATTCCGTAGCTGAAATACGGGCAACGTGACGCGGATTTTAAATAAACCAAAAATTTTGGATTGAAAAATCCGACACTTTTTCAATCTATATCTACCAATATTATAAAGAGGAAAGATTTGTACTTTTGTATTTGTGTATGTTTGCAACGACGAATAAACTAGAAAACTACTGGATTGATTTAAAAAAATATTTCACCATTCGAATTCTACATTAACCCTGAGTATTATTTATTTAATTTTTTATTTATGCAGTATTTTTTAGTTATCACTCATTTTCTTTCATTGATAAATGCACTTTGTTTATTCATATTTAAAACACTTTATACACAAATTTTACGCGTATAGCTATTCACCAGCAACTGCTATTCAATGTTGTACATAAGTACACCTATGTATACATATATACCTACATGTATACTTACAGGGCGCATATGCGGTGAGTGTGGCATTATAAAGATTTGATAGATACCTATACACCTATATACTTTCTCACAAACAGCTGCTTACGTATTCATCCGATTTTGGTGCAGCTCGTCTCAATCCGTGCGAGCTTCGTACAGTTGTACCATATACATACATGATAAGCGAATGCTCGGTGGGTGGTGTTAGGTTTTATTTTCGTTACGGAATTTCTTGATTCGGTCGCCGCGCTCAAAGCCCGCGGTAAAAGCTATGCAATAGCTTAATAAGTTCGTGTGGTACATTGTATTATTGTACCCCTTTGAAATAAATATATACATCTATAATATATAGAAAACCTGTTGGGGGTATCGAGTGTGTACAATGAACTTAAAAATAAGTTTTTTTTTTAATAATTTTAATAAGTTTAATTCAGACATTTTCCGAGATTTCAAGAATGCATTTCTTACAATTTTTATCTTTTTTTTATTGCATGAGTTCAGTAGAGAGAAAAATGGCTCACCTGATAGAATGCGGTTGCTATCACCTACGGACATTTGTGACCCAAGATGCTGTCGCTCTCTAAAGGTAGACTAGAACCTGGCCTAGTGACCAGGTTCTTCAGTATTAGTATATTGGAACACAACTCAAGGTTCTTATGGCGGCATACTCTAGACCAGGGGTGGTAGCCATCCAGACTGGCAAATATCACCTGGCTCTGGGTTGTTTTGTCGTCTTTTATAACAGGCCGCCCGGCCGCAGGAAATTGTATTCTTTCTCCGTTTCTACACGGATGAAAAACTGTCTAGCTGTTAGAGGGCCCAAACAACAATACAAAGTTAGCTTACATCCCGGATAAAATTTAGGATACTTTTTATTCCACTAAAGGTCATTTCCGTAGGATAGACGCCATTAGCCAAAAATGACGTTCGTGTTTTTTTAGAGCCGCTGTTCAATTCACTAATAGTCATTATCGCAACGCAAACAAAGTCATTGAAAATTTTTCACATAAAAATAAAACGCGTGAGTCCACAAAAAGATAAGATAGTACTAGGTTCTGCAAGTTTAAAAGTATTCTTTTACATCGCATAAAAGGGTAAGTGCTCAAATAAAACACATTTCCCGGAACAAAGGTTTGCAGTTGAGCGAAGTGCTAAAAGTACTCGTTTCACTTCATAGTATAGCTTTCCAATGTACATTTAGAAGACTCTATTATTTGTTTTTTCAATGGAACTACACTTTGTGAACGATTATGAAAAACGCCACATTACAATATGTAGGGACAACAAATACTATTATGTACGTCACCGTAAAAATGTAAACAGCGTTAGATTTGCGCACGACGTGCGTTCCGTTGTATGTCATTTTACGATTCGATGATTTCACGTCGATAAATTATAATCTACCGAAAATAATGCGTTAAAATATAAGCAGTATGTTACGATTAAAGGTTCACAGTTTACAATTCGCCAGATAGATTTTAATTAAACGATATTGACAATTTGATGTTGACATATAAATATCGTACTCTTAAAAAAACAAAGAAATATCACAGAATTTGCGTTTTGTTGGGAAGATTGATACTGTTTAAAGTTTTGGCTCATTACAAGTTATTCATTGCTTGTTAATAAATTATAAATAAAAATTATTTTAAGTTATTGAATAGCCCTTATATTAGCCGAATCTGCAACGATTTATGTTCAAGTAAAATAAATTAAGTCTATTTGTTGATAATACTAAAAAAGATATTTTAAAAAATGTTATAAAAGTAAACCAATTTTTAAGACAATTTAAACTAAATTGTTCTATGTTGAAACTCACCGGCATCCCAATGATTCCCTTTTGTCCAAAAGTGAAATAAGTAGCGAATAAATTCACTTCACAATAAAAAAATATGAGAAATGAATCTCATCTGTTATTAATAAAACTATTTATTGGGGTTCATTTCTCTCTTTAAAACAATATAGTTGTCTTGACTCATCGGAGTAGATAGTAAAAAAGAGAGACAATCCCATATTTCGCCAATCAACTGTCAAATTGCGAGGCAGTTGGATTGAATTCATCATTTATGATAAGTGCTTACGCTTTATAATGTAATCTCCAATCTCATGATTTTTTTCGAGATTTTTTTTAAATATCTCATTCATGGGTCAGAGGAAATGGACAGCAAGAAAGGGGGTAGGAGGTAAGAAAATTGTGTGGTGATGCAAATAATATATTCAATTATTAGACTTAACAATAGTGGCCATAAAATATATAAAATATACTACAACATAGAAGAACTGTGTCGCTGTGTAAAACATTTGTACATTAATTGTGCTCAAGGTTCTGTAATATTTAAATTAAACCAAAGCGTAAACATGGATTGATTATGTTATTAAAATGCAAAATAACCTATGACAAAAAAACAACTGGTAAACTTAAAGGTGATAATGATAACAAAAAGCAGATCAATAGTCTACTCAAGTGTGTAAATGATGATAGGAAGATTTTTCTTTACAAAAGGATCACCCAAGCATGAATGAAAGAAACGATGCATGACGAAAGCAAACAAATGTGTTATGGGAAATTAGAAACATCAGAAATTAGAGATGCCTTCGAAACTGAAGCTAAATTTTTAGGATCACAAAACAGCTTGAGTTTTAAACAACTGGCTGCAAGAGTACCACGTTTTAAACAGAAATATTTCGACCCTTTTAGCCTAAGTCAGTCCAAAGGTAATAAAACACTAATGAATACAGATGATATTAATTCAACTAAAACAAAGAGTAAGCGTGTACACAGGCCTCTGGGATTACCAAAAGAAACGCTTTTGTTTGAACATCAAAGATTGATGAGACGTTTCAGTCGAGCAGTTAGGGTGCCTAAATGATCTAAATGACATTGCGCACACGGCGCACATGCATCGCCGGACCCGGACTGTTTTAAAACTTTTTGAAACGTCTTCATTTTTAAAATTTAAAATGCATAATGCCATGATATTATTTTATTTTCTATGTCACTTGAAAGGAAAATTCTTCAAAGTGTATGTTTACATAGAAGCGAATCTTATTTATTACGATTTCAGTGTTAAGTATTTACATTAAAAAATAATGCACAACAATGTGTATTGGTATCAATTGTGAACAAGACAATCCAGTGACGGTCTTAAACATTAGACCGCGCGTTTCGTTTTTGGCCATATTCTTGCAATAGTATAACCATTGCGTATCTTCATGAACACCACCATTACACGGGTAACAGCTTTAACGCCTAATTGAAGTGCTCCTCGTAATTGAATTTCCCCAATGCACAAACGCAGTGAATCATAAATGATATATTAACAGGGGGTAACAGGATCGTGAATCCTTGGAATTCGTTGCGATCAAATTGTTGCGTGAAGTATCATCAGTGAGAAAATATTAGAATAATGTATTTATACAATAACGAAAACAGATAATTTCTTCTACTTTAGTAATATATGGTATAAATAGAAACAATAGACAAATGAATATATAACAAGTTGAGGCATGGGTTATACACAAAAATGGAAGATAAAGTTTCAAGTTACATAAATTCCATAATTTGTACATTATTTGTTCATGTATTTTTATAGTATATAAGATTATATTGTGGGTATGTTAGATTTGACAGTATTATGTATTTTAACAAATAAATTATATTTCGTTGCTTCCGTTTAAACCAAAATGTTTCCTACTGTAGACTGTTCGGATACTGAATACCTCAGTTTGGTAGACGTTGAAAAGTAATCCAATACCAAAAAATAAACTGTTTAATTATAGAAACATGTAAATTTTGAAGTGATAACTTCTTATGGGAGGGTAAACTTCCTCGTTACGTAACGCGTTACGGCGCCAGTCCGTCTGGCGTCCCTTTCTTTTACGTTCGATTAGTTTAAGTTATCACTTCTGTCGTACGTTCCGGGACGCACACCGTCGTGTTTTTGTATTCGACCCTGTAAAACAATAACATGCTGCACAGCGGTGTTCATTGAATATGACTTATACGTATGACGTTCAAAAAAGTTCTCTAATGGAACTTAATTTGAATAAAGCTTAAAGAAAGTTCTGAATTTCAATTTAATAAAATTTTTTTGAACACGTTAGGCATTTCGATAGTCGATTTTCATATGAAATTCTTCTGAAAGAAGACGCCTCACTACGCTATTTATAGATACTATTTACTTACACTTAATCAAAAGAGTCTCTTGATCTTCAAGTAAAATATTGTTTTTGAGTATAAACAATTTAACCGATTTTCTTTTAGCTACGATTATCACCGTCACTCGCATAAAGCTTTAGCTTTTATCATCCTTCTACATTATAATACACAAATTTAACTACCATTATCTATATACTCATGGACAATAACGTAGAAAATTTCCCTTTAAAACATTTTCAGCATTGTTTCTGAACAATACATCCTAGCTATAAAGTTATAATATAAAGCTCTATACCGAGGTGATGTCACAGTATATATAGATTTTTCAAAATGACATTAAAGTGTGCAGTAGGTAAAAGTAGGACTATCGCCCCAGAACTACCTCTTTGAAGATAAATATTTATTTGTTCAGACATTCTGGCATTGCAGCTGTTGTGGAGGAGAGTTGCTATCGTTGCACGATTATTATTTAATAAAAGATATAGGGTTTAAAAATATATATATATTCACAATTACCAAGCTTCACGAAATAAAATGTTGTTTTATTGCGTTGATTTTTTGTTACATATCACGTTTTTTAAGGAAGCTTCTATCAGACGGAGTAAATTACGATACGTTTTAAAGGAACAATTTATGGTAAGTCTTATAAATAATATGTTTGATACACGAATTTTAAGTAGCGGAGTGATGAAGTAACGAGGGCATATTTAACCCTACTACAAACCCCCTGATACGGAGATCTTTAAATATTATTTATTCAATAAACATAACCTCACTTATTTTTTCACTAATATTGCATTTATATCATAGGTCCAAAGTTGAACAATCCTTTCAAAGTCCAAAAGAAAACCAGTAACCAACAGAAAAAGAACTAAAAAACAGCGTATAATCACAACAGAGCACATTAACGTACATTACAAGAGTAACCATGAAAATATTCAAAATGGTGGCCAGTAAACACGAAATTCTAAATCGTGTAAATAAAATAGATAGTAAATGGTTATCGATCGGTTCTGGTACTCGCCGGGTACTGCCGCGACCGCTCGCTTCACTCGCTCAGCTTGTGGGCTTTAGTCTGAAGCTAACCTAACCTAAATCACTGTTATAATGACTGGTCGTGACCTTTCACCAGCCATCACATAATATTAGTGAAAAAAAATGAGGCTATGTTTACCCAAAATTATTATTCCAAGAACTCCGGACCACAGGAGTTGCAGAAAGGGTAATTATACCTTCCACCCATTCACTCCGCCCACCCATTACTTAAAATTCGTGTACCGAATATTTGAGTAGCAGCCCAATTTATTGTTGCTAATAATTATTAAGGATCGAATTGTGAATGTCAAAGATTGCGAAGTATTTTGCTGGGTGTCTTAGTTGTGTGATCGCCTATATTTCTATATGATTTTATTTAATTTAATTGAAAAACAATGTTAAACTTTCTTAAGTTTTCGCGAGTTGTAAACATAATAAAAAAATATATATATTAAAATGAACAAGTTGGCGGTAGGCTAAATAAAACTGTAACAATACTCGTTGACACTTGACATTTTTGTCTACTGTGATCACGGCCACGGAAAAGTGGCCGAAACGTCGGAATAACAAAAATAAAATAAAATACCTCGCTTAAAACCGTTAAAATGTAGTTTTATTATAGAATAAATACGGATGAAATCGGGTAGAATATAATACTTGTGCATGTTATACATTACCAACGTCAATTTTATTTTCAGCAATATTATAAACCTACTGATATTACAATTTAAACTGTAATCATGTGCCAGAGTCGTAAGTTAACAAACCGTGCGTGGCCAGTGGGCAAAAACACAATACTGTTTGTCAAAACACTATGATATATCGGGCAGCTTGTCTCTGTGCAGCTCGGACTTTCCAACCAGCTACGATATCAAACACAATTTTACGCTGTACGGATTTGTTACGCGTTTCAGTTTCACAGCAGAAAACTAATAGCTAATATGTTTTGTTTGTTTGTATGACTGAATTTCCAATCATGCACTGACTTAAAGAATTCACAATTTTATTTCCTTCTTCCAACTGGCCTCTGGCTTCACTGACTTGCTCATAATTATCTTAAGAATCTTTGTAAACCTAATTCAAATCGGTGTTTCACAAAATTACCCCCGGCCGGCCGATATTTACTTCGATGGAACAACGCCTTATAGAACATGCGAGCGTGGCGAAATATTATTTCAACCGAACATACCAACGCGCACCGCGCCCGTACCAACTCGATTCAATTGATTTCATTTGGAGGCTCATGAGCAGACATCCATCATCCATACATCCATACATTGGGACCAACAAGTGACCTTTCCGAAGTCACTAATTAAAAAAAAACAATCATTAAAAAAAAAGAAGTATTACCTTTATAGATGGGCAATCCACCCACCCGGGTTTAAACCCAAGTGGGTTTAAACCCGGTGTTTTGGGATAAACACCCGATTTCCACCCAAATTTCGGATGTAATCATTTTTATACATACATTTAGTTTGTAATTATTATTCTTTTATTGAATTATACATAATTAGGTGAAATAAAAGAATGCAAGAAAAACTTTTTTCTGGTACTAATCAAAAACAAATACTTAACAATCAATCACTATCGGATTCTCCAATATCATTGTAAATAAATTAGATACATACTTATAATTCTTCTGCAACATTATGTAGGTATTAGAGCCCAACTAATTTCATTTTTATTATGTAATCATAGGAGAGAAAAAGAACAGAATTTGCTATCAGAACCAGTCGCCATACATTTTAGATAGTGAGATACAATGTTTAGAAGATTTACCGTCACCAACAAAGCTACATACACCAAGTTCTCCGTCTATTCTTTCTGTCTCCACGGGTATAAAAAGAAGGAAAGAATTAAAAGATAACGGAGTTATGAAGTCTAATTGTTCAGAATGTGCTTTTATATGCAGAGGGAGAAAACAAAAGAAATGAGCTCTTCGGAAAATTAGTGGCGGAGGAATTTAAGTACCTATATTAAGCCATGTGTGCGCACCAAATGCTATGAACAAATCTTAAAGTATTTACACAGGAAGCTAAAGGTTATCATGTAAATTAACTTACATACATACATAACTTTACGCCAGGTCCCTTGCGGGGTAGGCACAAACAACAGAGCGCCATACAGGCTTATTCTTACACACCTCACTTGCTTCTTTGACATTCATAGCTCTTGTCATGCACGCTCGTCTGTTCTTAAGGCTCCTGACAACCTGACACCACAAATTAACTTACAATTGAAGAATATGACAACTAACATGCTTACTCTCGAGTCTTCAACGCTAATTACACACTACAACATAAAATAAGCTATTTAAAAGTTGAAATAATTGAAAATGTGATTTTTGAATTTTGTTTTTACCTCGTACCATTTTATTAACCGACTTCCAAAAGGAGGTTCTCAACTTGGCCGGTATGTTGTTTTTTTATATATATGTACACCGATTATTCTGAGATTTATGATCCAATTCACGTGATTCTTTTTAAGTTCGATGCGGAATAGTTGCCATTTAATCCCCTAAAAAATTAATATCGTTCGGCCCAGTAGTTTTCATTTTGCGAACATTTTTTTTATGTTTTTTTTTCCGTTCCCGTTTCTTGGGACCTATATTTCTTAAGGCGCACGGCATCTTTCGTAGGCCTACCCATAGCTAAACACTAAAAAGTAACAATTAAAAAAAACTTTCAAAAAACGTTCAAAAAAACCGACTTCAAAATCTAAAAAGTATAAAATTATTATTAGTTATTATATATTAATAGTTTTTAATTATAATGTCTTATTTTTAATATATATTATCTAAAACATCTTGAAGTCTGTGCAAAGTAAAACATAAAAATTACTATATTTTGAAAATTACTAAGCACGGACTTTAAGATGTTTTAGATGACATATATTAAAAATAAGATATTATAATTAAAAACAGATTTAGAAATAAGTTATTTTATACTTTTTAGTTTTTGAAGTCGGTTTTTTTAAACGAAGTTTTTTTACCCTCCATGATCTAACTAATGTTACCTACAAAGAAATTAAATGAATGAAAATAATTCTTAAAACATATTTTTTAACATCACTAATTTAATTTCATGAAATAAAATAGACACCCAATTTTCTGGGTGTTTATCGGGTTTTTATCAAAGCACCGGGTTTAAACCCGGTGGATTGCCCGTCTATAATTACCTTCCAAATTCAGTAAGTAACCCAATAGAAGAACTAATCATTATATTTCTTATAATATGATATGTTACTGTTATTAATTTTAGCGATGTACGTTTGACAGTAAAACAGTATATAAGATTGAAGAACACATTTAGAGGTTATTTTGCAATTATTATCTATCGAGAAAATTTATCGAAAATGCTTTTTGAGTACAGGGGTTACCTTAGAAATATGGTCGAGATCGACATATATTTTATGCACCTCTATAAAGTGTGTAAATATTGGCTTAGGAATCAATCAAAAACGCTTTTTGTCTCTTACACGGCTGTTAAACAAATCACATACCAAACGCAAAATTAAGTATACCAGTAATATATTGGTACATTAGGATATAAGCGCATTTAAACTCATTTACTTCAAAGTACAATCTGAGAGTCTTCAAACTACAATTGAATAAGTATCTTCTAGATAAGCATAGTTAAATCCTAGACAGCGTCATCACTATAATTTCTGGTAAGACAGTGATAAAAGTTAAAACTATCATACCACGAAAAACACGAACTAAATTCTTCAGCTTGAAATGAAATGAAAAGAAATTTATTTTCATATGACATGGTATATAAAAATACAGGCCTTAAGTTATACATATTATATGACTTCACATGTTACTCATAGGGTGTGCAAATATTACATCGTCTTAAATTAAAATATTAGTTACGTTGACCGCGGGAAATTTAATTTAATTAAGGTATTGTTACGAGTGCAAGGACTCGAATTAAAATGCCGTTGGAATTACTATAGAATATATTAGAACTATACAAACACGTATAACACAGGTACAAATATAACTGAACGCAACCAGTACAAACTGCACGATTCAATAACGTGCGCAAAGTCTGTCCACTATATAGCTAATCGAATGTACGTCTTGCTCGTATCGTTATCATGGCTTGACTGACGACCTCTCCATGGGGCCATTGCTCCACCGATACAATATGGCTGCCAGCCCACATAAATTGGGTTTATAAGAATCAGTTCGATACACCTGCCTAATGACTGAATAAAACAAGTACAATAACAATAGAAAGTTTTTCTTAATTACAAATTGTAAACACAATGTAAACAAAAGAAGTCCAAATGCGTGAAAGTTAATAAACCAGGTTTATTAACTTTCACGCATTTGGTAGGTAGGTATTTGAGTAAAAACATTTCTTTAATTACCAATTGTGAAGACTGACTTTAAATAAATTCAAATGAGCACTTTTTATGTCAACAGACAAATTATTAAATATTTTAATACGCATGTTTTTTTTTTGTAATAAACGTTGCACAACGGATATAGAAGTCGATTTTTTATAATTCTCTGACTTGATTCTCCGTACGTAGGGAAAAAAATCTGGATTCTGTTTTACGAAAACTGCTAATTCCTTATATACTACTGTTAAACCGTCAAAGAAATGCGCACACCTGCCTGTCGTAAAAACACAGTTTATTACCTTTCTTGCATTCGGGGTTCTTTTGCTTACTTCCTGTTTAAAATTTGCAAATAAGAATGTTTAATGGCCGTCATTAGTGTCGAACCAATCCTTGTTGTTATCGCATTGCGTCGAAGCTTGCCAGGTGTGCGGATTAACACAGTGAACGCGGTCCTTTGTTCAGGTACAGTTTAGTATAAAACAATGCCTGAACAGAGGGGTGGGGCAGTCAAGCGACGACTACGATACGAGTTAGACGTAAATTCGATAAGCGATATAGTGACGGAGTTTGCGCGTGTTTTTGAATCGTGCAGTTTGTACTGGCTGTGTGTGTGATATTTGTGCCTGTTTTATACGTGTTTGTACAGTTCTCATAAACTCTATAGTAATTCCAACGGCATTTTAATTAGAGCCCTATGTAGCTCGTAACATTATAGTAACTAACCGTAATAATTGTAAAAGAATAAATAAGTATTTATTTATTCTTATGTCATTATTTCATGGAAATCATTAGCCTTTAACTACTAAAATCTCGAATTGTAATCAAACACTCCCAGTTTTAATCGAAATGATAATTTTGAAATAACCATTTCTTCAAATAAATTTATTGTAAATTCTACCTTATCTTGGAGAGCAAAGGAATAAATTTCAAAATTATTTCTCCAAATGACTTATAAATGGCCGTTTCCAGCCTGTTTTAATTTTATGGACCCTTAAATTTCCCGTTATAGGAAATAATGTATTTTTAAAAATGAATTACAGTTCAATTTGAATTTTTGCTCAAAGCTCCGCTGAGCCAGTTGATGTTTATTATTTCGTATTTATATTTAAAATTTGTTCATTTTCAGTGATTACCCTTTTTAGAGAATTTGTTGTACTGATATTTAATTTTTTTTTTTTTTTTTTTTAATTACATACTATGAATACAATGTAAGAATCCTTAACTTATTTTTATTGTATTCTACCCATAGTCCCTTAAGACTATAACTAGAATACTGAGCCCAGATCACCGTCTTCTATGGGTAAGGTGCCCAGAAGGCTGGCTACGTTTCCTCGCTGGATCGCCATACTGATCCGTTGGCCGAGGTAGGCACTAGCCTTCTGATCACCTGAAGAGTCAATGAGTCGTTTCGAAAGATTTTGGTAGAGGCTCATGCCCTCAGGACCGCACGGTCCAAGCGTCTTGACAGCAAACGGCACAAACATATAACTCTCACTGATATTTAATATTTAATCAAATATTAATTTTGTAATCTGTGAACTGCAACTATGGAGTACTGCTCACATTTGTGGACCCGGTCACCCGCCTACCAGCTAAATCCCTTGGACAGTATTCAAAATCGAGCCGTTCGATTTGTCGACGATCCCATACTCACAGACGGTTTAGATGCGATTGGCCTTTACAGAGAATTCGCGTCTCTCTGCGTATTCTACCGACTATATAACGGAGAGTGTTCCCAGGAACTGTTCAGAATGGTGCCTTCGTAGCTTTGTAGCACCAAAAGTGCTACAAATGCGCTGCTGCTCTCTTAAGGGAAACTGGAACCTGGTCACTAATGCCGGAACACAACGCAAGGTTGTTATGGCGACATACTCTAGACTAGGGGTGGTAGCCATCCAGTCGGGCGAATGCCCTACCACCTGGCTGTGGGTTGTTTAGTCGCCTCTAACGACAGGCCGTCCGGCCACAGGAAATTGTATTCTTTCTCCGTTCCTGCACGGATAGAATATACATATATAATTAGATAAACGATGATATTATAAATTAGATTTATATATACATTCGAACAATAGATACATTCATGTCATGCAACAATTTTATTTAATAGACCAATAATGGTCAGTGACCATACGCATACGATACGATATGTTATTATCTATCCTTCTTAATATCTTAATGTTGATTAATTAATTTTTGACTAATTGATTCTTCAGGTGATTAGAAGGCTGGTGCCTGCAGTTTATCCGCCACGCTTGTCCAAGGCGGTTTGATAGATTTGCCACATCGCCTAACTCAATGTGTAGGTTGCATCACAATGTTTTGTTGTTAGCACGCGGTAATTGTAACAATATGCACATTAGGCCAGAATACTGCCAAGTGGTACATGCGTTCCGGCCAGGATCGAACCAGAACCCAATGATTTTAGGCCGCGTTCGCTAGCCATTACGCTACCACGACGATACCATCACCGGGTTACCTGAGCAAAATTCCTAATGATAATTTGGTCGATGAGGATGCATGCTTACTTAGAAGGGACACGTGACTTGAAACCATATATTGTCCTTCTTGGGAAACAAAGAAAAACGTGTGAAGCCAATTAAAGTTATATCGAAATCGAAGAAAAAGTACATAATAGCAGCAACGATGTCGAAGCAACTTGGGTTAAGTTTCCTAATATTTGTGTTTATTAGAATTTATTTGGGAAGTTCACAAAAAAGAAACTTTGTAAATATCCAGGAACATGAAAGCTGTAAAGAGTTCTGATTAAGAAAAGAAATAAAAAATACATAAAAAAAGAAAGATAAAAAATAAATATAAAAAATATGTTCATACAGAAACAAAAGAAATAAACTAACAGCCCGGACAATGAAGTTCGTCCGGAGAGAGGAGAAAAAAAGAGTTCTGCTAAACTAAATACCAAGAATTGTGTTTAGGCATAATAATTGACTTCTAAGGTATGGCGACATCGGTCATGGATTTTTAATGGACTTTCTTCTTATCATTTATGAAAATTGTTCCCGGAAAGGAGTTTCCATTAATACGTGTTTATTAGTGGAACACAATATCTTTGTTTTTCTTAAAATATTATCATTGTAGAAGAACATATTCTGCATAATGTGTCACCAGTTACTTAAAACTCAAGTCGAAAGAAATTCAAAGTAGGCGTTATTGTAAAATATTAATGAAGAACAAATTAAACATTTTAAGCGTGGATTTTTAACATGAGTACTGTTCTAAATAAAATACGGACCTGTTTTAAATCATATTATAAAATCAAACGCAATTATTATAATCTGTTTAATTATGTATATCTATTTAATTTTTTGTAATTATATTGTTTTTTTCTTTAATTACAATTGAATTCGTTTCAATTTAGTTAAACCACCAAATATTATTTATTTTTTCTTGTAATATCTCCTTGGATACCGGATTGCATGGAAGAGATCGCTATAAGCGATAAGGCCCCCCATTTTTGGCCCCCCAAATGTCTAGGTTTAAGTTATGGTGAACAATAAAGAGTTTACGTTCATTCATTAATTCATCAAACGCAATTCTTTAAACAATACATTTTATATACAAATCACTTCATGATAGTCCTTGAAATCGTGATCCCAATCCTCATAGCAAGATTTACGAGCATCCGTCCCAGCACAGCATCCATTTTGTTAAAACCTACTCACGTGCGACATGCAAAAGCACTCGGCCTCAACAAAACTCTAAAATGTGTTCAAACTACTCATCGCTGGGACATTTCCCACTTTGTAATTAAAATATACGCTAGGTCGTAAACGCGAGTCTGTTGGCGGTAGTCGCGTTGTGAAATATTTAATGTTTCGGGTAGATTGAAGTTATATTACAATATAATTTTCAAAATGTTTTCTCTCTAAGTGATGCGCGATGACAAAATATTCAAGTCGATTGTTCTAACGTCTTGATTACAATCAATTATTTTCATTCTAATATAATCAACGTCAGTGCAGGACGTTGTAACTACATTTTATGGTGAAATTATTATTGTGTTAAAATTATTACAAATAATACTTTGCTACTAATAGTTTGACTAAAAAAAATTTTTCCCAAAAAAAAATTTGTTACCAAATCCTACACTGACGGCAACCATGTTATTATGATCAGACATGCTGCTTGGTTGCGCCGAGGAACAGCTCCTTATAAATTCTTCCTGCCGTCCTCGTCATCAAGAAAAAATAAATTTTCAAACGAAGAATGCGCAATCCAAGATAACCATTCAACTGCGTGTCAGTGCTGTCCCCGCAAGTGATAGTGAAAGGATTGTTGGAGCACGACACAAAGAAAACATTTTGATTTAATAAGCGAATTTTCTAGCAAATCCTAGTGAGTACGTGAACTCAGGGGACGACTATAATGTGGTGGTGGACTGGTGGCGAGGTAAGTTACTCTTACTTTGCTTCTTCTTCCATGTCCTTTGCCTTCTTTCGGCCATCGCATCACACCCGCACTGATGAATTGACGCCACTTACACGTACTAGTCACGACTGTTCTCCTCCACAAGTCATCCAGCGAGTCGAATAAGTTGAATGAATATATATGAATTCGACGATCCAGTCGATTGTTTAGTTGATTGTTTTTTTAGATAGATTGCGATATTTTTTATCTGTTTAAAAATTCCTAAATTGACGATTGCTCTAACATTTCTTATGACATGATAATATTCCACATAGGTTCCGGTTTACCCATTTTTATAGGGGATAACTAACAGTGGTTATTTGAATACGAAGCCCTAATCACTATATTTACCTTCACCGACATCATAGTAAATATAGCGACATTACGACAAATCTGCTTATGCTTCCCAGGCAAGATTCGAACTCACATCATTTAAAAGCGGCGCAAGTGCAGTAAACATTAAGCTATCACTATCTGTGTCTTTCATCTCGTCTTCGTCGTCTCTGTGTCATTACGTTGCAAGTATTTCTCAAAGAATTGCTCTCAAAACTAACTTTTCATGATTTGGACTATCCTTAATATCTTATACCAAGTAAACCCTAACTTCTCATCTAAACCATTTTCCTCGTCTTGTGAAATGTCGAGTAAAATACTTTTATCATAATCAAGAATCTCAGTCATGAAGCAACCGACAAGAGGATCATTTCGGAAGATAAAAAGTTATGTCACTCGGCGTTATTTTTCATAATTTCATGGACTGTCGTATATTTTGTTACGCAATAAATTAATAACACCGACTTGGTTGGAGACATCGCGTGGGATTTCACTCTGCCTCTACAAAATAATTATGGCGTGTCTCCGGGCTCGCAAAATAATTAATAGCACTAATAAATCTTAAACTTTTGTCGAGTTTGGTTACTTACTGCATTTATTATTTCGAGTGTCATACCAAATTTCAAAGTGGTTAGACGCTTCTTAGTCACTACTTAAGAGCTTATTTTATGTGTTCTCTATAGTTGCGTGCATGCCGCCTGCTACTTCAGGCAGTAGTCTGTTATAAACGCTGTAGGCTACGTCCTACATGACGCTGTACGTGATCGAAAATGTATTATAATAGTATATTTCAAACGCCTCTTTTATGTCGCTGGGGGAACGCTTTTGCGGACCCGGAAGGATGTGTATGAGATATATGGGGCTCCAGCGTCCCTGCGTATCTCTGTGAGGTGGTCACTTCGCCGCGACATCTCGACGCAACCCATCACAGCGGGGTGTCCCTGGGACCAAAACACTATATGTCCCTAGTCGTCGTTCATAAGTCGGTCCCCCGACCACCGCCGATTCTACTATGTCAGTAAGGGTAGCGATGCCTTAGGCCCTCTGTTCGCCGTCTGCGACGGGGATATCTGTCTAAAATGCCTGAAGTATGTGCAGCCAACCTCGAATGAGGGCGTGGAACTGGCTACTGGTTGTTATGGTGGCATACTCTACACGAGAGAATCTAAAACGGTCATGTTCGCAGATTCGTATGACGAATACCAAAATAAAGTGGAATTTTATGCTCTGTTTTACAGTGTATCTTGACACATGTCAATTTCATTACGATTCACTAAAGGTGGCCGTTTTGGGCCCTCAGATGCGGTAGCTATCCAAGCGGTCAATATCCTACCAGCTACTTGTGAGTTGTTTTGTCGCTTCTTATGAAAAACTAGGCCCCAGGAATTAGTGTTCTTTTTCCGTTCTTGCACGGATAAAAAGCGTCACTAGTCTTGATTTTTTTTATACAATATTTAACATAACTTTGCGAACCGATAGTAATTCTTTGTTACTCCTTCGAATTTAAGTATTCTATTGTTAGATAAGGATATAAGTAAGACATCATAAATCGTTGCTTCTTTCGTTTGCATTTCCTTGTACTTTTTTAGAAGTCAAAAGCATATAGCAATAAATATAAAATTTCAATATTGTGTTCAAAACTCAAATTTATAAAGGCTCACCTGAGTTAAAAATGTCCCATCCGGTGTAGTTGATAAATTGCTATCGGCTAGTTTCGAACTAATTGGCATACACCCCATATCGCATGACCGGTTAGTAGATGACGAATTATAGTTGCTATAACACTTTATTATTCTATAGAAAATAATGAAGCCGAAATAAGTATTAACTGAGTGATACACTACATAAGCAAAAAAACAATCCATAATTATATTATATAAAAACAATTCATCTATAATATTATGCAATTCTGAACATGCCGTGTCTGTAGATTGAAGCTATTTAAAAAAACAACTGGAATAGACTATATTATATACGATGGAGAATACGATGAATTTAAAATTCTAGTCTGTTTGTCTGTTTCTTCGGCATTCGCGTAAAAAGTACTGGGCCGATTACGATGCGGTTTTCATTGACCAACAGCGAATTCCTAAACTTAAAATCCGTGTTATTTTATATCCTGGGAATCCCACTGGCATTTTCCAGGGAATGATTTAGAGCGGCCAGTCAAAAAAAAAACCAGTGCGATTTTTTTACTGATCGATAGCTTTTATGTAATAAAATGTGTGATATATTTTCGGATGCATAAAAATTTGCTTATTCCGACACAGTTTCCACTAATACAATATCTTTTTTAAATTCTGAGAAACTTTGTGTCCCGGGAATCCCTTAGGAATATAAAGTCAAGCGTGGACGAAGTCTCGGGCAAATCTTAGTTAGAAATAAAAGTATCCTACAAATAAATCCCTACAAATATAAACACAAAAAAGGATCCACTATAAACTACAATCGGTCCAGCCCGACAAAGATCGCTCTCGCTAGGTAGTGTGAGAAGATTATATGAACTAATGGTCGCCTAGTGGTCGAAATTCGACCATAATTAATTTGAATTATAAGTTTGAACATTACTAAGGTTCTGTTGTCAAAGACTATACTTCTATAATCACAGATTTCGCCAAGGCTACACTGTTAATTTGACTTTAACAATAAACTAAAGAGTATATCTGCGTGTGTGTGTCAAAGACATGGTAGCGGGTGTAATGTTTTTTTTATTGATTTAATGTATTTTTTACGTATAATTTTAAAAAAATATTAGCATTCTATTTATATTATAGCTATATTATAGCATATTAGCTATTGAAATCAAAAAACACCCAAATTTCAATAGAGAAGATGGTTGGCAGATACCACCTGTTTGGGATCCAATCATCAAAACTATTAAGACCCAAACCCAGCAAAAACCAACTGCCAGACCTCAAGACACTGTGAGCTCTTTCTGCGTGCAACGAAACAAACCAACTTGACTGATAATTTATTTAATTTTTTTTTTCCTTCCACTCATATTAATATTATATAAAAAAAAATTAGAACTAGGCATGTTTGCTGCAGAGTTTCTTGCGCCGCTTCTTCTCTTCAAGCCACAACATGTTGTGAAGCGGTGGTAAATTAGATTAGGCTCCCATAGAGTAAATAATATCCATAAATAAAATTTAAAACTAAATAATTAAAATGAACAAGTTGGCGGTAGGCTGAATAAAAACTTTGACAATACACGTTTGACAAATGCCATCTTTGTCTTCCGTGACCACGGCCACTGAAAAGCGGCCGAAACGTCGGATAAACCAAAATCAAATAAATTACCGCGCTTAAAACCGTTAAAACTATATTAGCATTCTGTAATCCTTCTCTATATAAACTATAAGTGTGCGAAATTTCATACTACTCCGTCCGAACAATTTTCATAAAGAGGGATACAAAGTTTCTGCTTTACTTATTAATATAATGATAAAACAGCCGGTCTTTAACCGAGACCTCTAAGGCCGTCGTAACACCCAAAAAACAATTTGATATTATGTTGGTGTATGATTTGGTATTTCAATAAATTAAACGTGGTTTAGAATTATTTTTATAGATTTTACGATTTCACAAGATGTTTATATATTGTTAATGTTAGACGTACATAAGGCGGATGAAGTGTGTGATTTACAAAGATATTATGTTATGACTACTGTGATGGTAAATTGTTATATTTTGGATAATTCACACAATATCTTTGTAAATAATAGCTTATGTGTTATTCTGATATGTAAGCTTTTATGCTTTTTTTATCCGTGCAGGAACGGAGAAAGACTACAATTTCCTGCGGCCGGGCGGCCTGTCGTAAGAGGCGACAAAACAAGCCACAGCCAGGTGGTAGGGTATTTGCCCGTCTGGATGGCTACCACCCCTAGTCTAGAGTATGCCGCTATAACAACCTTGAGTTGTGTTCCGGCATTAGTGACCTGGTTCCAGACCCTTAAGAGAGCAGCAGCGCATTTGAAGCATCTTGGATGTTGCAAATGACCATAGTCGATGGTAACCGCTTTCCATCATGCGGGCCGTACTGAACTCCTGCAATTTAAAAAAAAAGGTATATTATTGTAAAGAAAGAGTAACATCATTACAAATTTTCGCATTTATAACATTAGTAGGAAGTAGTAAAGGATCTAATGAGGTTTTATTTAATTAAGGAGTTGCGTTAATCGTAAACAATATACATAGTAATCTTTTTTTAATTTCAACAATATATTTATTATATGTTATAAGTCCAGATCATCACTGTTTATAACGTAAAATCAACCTTCAACGAAAATTTAATCCATCAGATTAATTCATTACAGAATTAATTAAAAATACATATAAATCAGCTTAATCAAATAGATACGAGGAGATTATCCAATATTTAATTATTCGCAATTTTAGCCTATACATTGAATAAAATTGTCAACCGAATTTCGGGTTTGTTTAGGGGTATTTAGGAAGAGACAATTTTTTTAGGCACTTTTGGGATGGGACTAGCTTGAGGCACTCGAGTCAATTGAGAAAAGAGCTAGGAAGCTGATAGACGGTAAGCGGCTATTTGATAGGAGGCAGAGTCCCTAATGTGTCAGTAATTTATAAGATACACTTCGGCGAGTGTACAGCGAGATTGCACAAATCATTCCACCGCTCGCCTTTTACCAAGTGGACGAACGAGCTCACAAAATCGATATATGTTAGAAATACCTACCAAGCCGTCGAAACTCTATGCTTCCACATTTATAATACCACTGAGGAGCGGACCCCTTATTGTTGTCAGTTTTTCCTGAAAAATACAATTTACGTGTCTTAAAGTCTCGCGTAAACAAGTATCTTCTGGGTAAGTGTGCTCCATCTTAGACTGCAGTTTCACCTGATAGCAGGTACAAAGTCGGTAAAACGCGAACCTAACATGAAAAAGACTCGAGTGATATTTAGATATAGATACGAAGTTGTAATATCAGTCTACGTTAGACAGTTTATTTTTAAGGCTTGTAGCCAACCTGGGGGTTTTTTCAGTACTGAATTCTCGGGCGCGATCGTTATTAGATGTATTAGTATTATTTATTGATCTGTATATTTCCGGCAACGAGTTCCACTCCTTTGCGGTGCGTATGATGAAGCTAGATGCAAAGCGCTTTATTCTTATAGGTTGATATCCACCATATTTCGGTGCGTCTAGTTGTTCGATGATGGAAGGGAGATGGCGGGATGAGATCAAAGAGCTCAGCTCACTCTCCAACGTGAAGTAAATATTTTACTGAGAATAAAATAAAGTAGTAGGTATTAAAAAACTATCCATCTCCTTTTGATAAAGATGTAGATATTGTTTATCCTGTTATGATAATCATTGAAGGAGTAAAATGGTTTCATGTCAATATTTGGAGGTGATTTGGTGAATTTTTTCCTTAATTTAAAATAAATATAGGTAAATTAAGCAAAAACTACGATGTGTCCCATATCGTGAAGATTTGTGATATTTTTTGGTAAATCAGTAATTACCCATGAAGATGTTACGTTTGCACCTTTGTTTTGTCCTTTTGCAGCAAGAGGAGCCTTAAATTGCGAAGTTCAGGCAGACAGCCCAGCTAATGGAGTGGTCACGAAGACGTTTTCATTTATTGCGGGCGCGATACGATGGCCGGGAAAAGGCAAGCAGACATGGAAGAAGAAACAAGAGAAGAGTAACTTACCTCGCTACCAGTCCGCCACCACACTACAATCATCCCCCGAGGGTTCACACCCTCACTAAGATTTGCATAGGAGCATCAAATCAAGCTATAATAGTTTATTTTCTTTATGTTCCAACAATCGTTTTCCTATATGTATTGCGGTGACAGCACTGACACTCCGTCCTGTTTCGCGCATTCTTTATTCAAAAGTTTATGATTTTCTTGATGGCGGAGATGAGGAGGAACAATTTGTAAGGAGGTGTTCCTCGGCGCAACCATTTATCATATTCCGAAAGTACTCCTGGAGTTGCCTGACCACAAGAATTAAACAGTACTTTTGATCACTGGGTAACAATTTGTCCTGCTGTTTAAAAAATTAAAACATATGACATTCGAGCGTGATACTTAAATTTTTTAAATATCATAAAAATGTAAACATTGATGAAACTTGAAATTGAGATCTAGTGGTCGCGTCTTCGGGTACAGTACTTAACTCGAAACGCTTTCTGAATCCCCGATAAGATCGTGACGAAACTTGCGATACCCCTGATAAAATCGATAATATATATATATATATATATATATATATATATATATATATATATATATATATATATACCGTTCAAGTGACTAATAAATGAACAATAATCTTGTCTAGTAGATAAATCTTGTTTCAGTGCTCAAGAGTACTGGTGAGATAGAGAAGGATGTAAGGAGATAAATAATTATAGAGTGACTAATATGGATTCAGGTAACTGGTGTAATATGTGACAAACTAATACCACTAGAATTAAAAGGCCAGATATGTAGAAGTGTAATACGTCCGTTCATATTATACGGGTTTGAATGTAAGGCCACTAAAGTACTAGACCAGAAACGTCGCCATCGAGATGAAATGACAATGGTGAGATGGATGTGTGTTGTTATAATAATAGATAGACCCCCAGAAGTAGCCTCCTGTTGGACATTTGTCAGTCTAGCAGTGCATTCGGAGAAGCGATCCCGAAGCCCCAGCCTCACTGTCACACTTCCTTTGTTCTTTGGCAGTGGTCTCCCACCTCTCCTTGTTTCTAATAGCCTTTCTTCTTTATTCCCTTTCTTCCCATTTTCCTTATCACGTCCCCTTCACGTCCTAGGTATCCCGCCTTTCCCATCCAAACCCTCCTCCAGTCGTAGCGGTTCCCGCTTCATTGGACTCAGGAGGGTCAGCATGAGTGCTCAAGTGTTCGCACAAATAAACGCATGTAGTGAAGAGAGATGAAAGGCACGTGACAAAAATAATGTTAAACTGGAAGCTTGATAGGTACAAATGTCAAAAAGTAGACAATATATATATATATATATATATATATATATATATATATATATATATATATATATATATATATATATATATATATATATATTGATATCAAACCTCAACAATAACAACCAAAATTGTCCTCTAGCCTTAGAATCCTAAATGTTCAAGGTTCAATCACATACCTTTTAAAATAAAAGACTATATTTTTTACGCATGTCGTCATCCAGCCAGATAAAAAAAGGTCAACACCTGGAACAAAAGGTACGAAACAATTTGTCTTTTTAGTATCCAGTAAAAATACAGAATTCTAAAAAAAAAATTAAATAAAATTTCTTCGTATCGCGCTTCTTTACATAGTCTTTTTGGGAATCAATTTCTGTTTACGTTTTAATTTACAGTGCTATTAAAGTGTATTGTTCCTTATAAATGAAATGAAATCCGTGATCAAATTGAAAAATGAATTTTATCCGTGAAGGAACGGAGAAAGAGTTCAATTTCTTGCGGCCGGGCGGCCAGTCATAAGAGACGACAAAACAACCTACAGCCAGATAATTTCCTCGATTTCCTCGTCTGGACGGCTACTACCTCTGATGTAGAGTATGCCGCCGCTATCTGTCTGCTAAACTCATGCAATAAAAAAAATTAAACGAAATATTTATCTTCTTATATATAAAAATGAATGTTTGACTTTATGTTTTCCGTTATAGAATTGTAAACTACACATTTGATCATGTGATGATCTTTAGCAACGTTGTTGTGCATGAGCCAGAGAAGGTTTATGAGTTGGTACAGAGTTGGACTCGGTGGGTGGCGCTGCTGTCGGCATATCGCTTGAAGTTTTTCCGGGCAGGACGACGTCTGCCGGGACAGCTAGTTCTTGTATAAAACAGATACAGATGTTATTCTTATAAATAGCTGAGTACATTTTACCATAGTTTATTAGTAGGGTTGATATTAAATGTTTAATTAAATAATCATTTATTTCTTACATATGCAATTATTGTATTGTTAACGATGTTGATTACATGTGCAGATTTTCAACTCAATCAAAGATCTGGAAATAAAAAAATACTATAAACATTAGGGATGGGCTGAATGTGGATTGAACCGAATACGAACTTCAGCCGAACATTCGGTTAAAACGAAAAATTCGGCCCGAATTCGACCGAACTTCGGTTTGATTTCGCCAAGTTTTCTCAAGAATGACCTGTTGACAACGTCAACTTGATAACATGGAATATTAGACTTTTTTACACCATAACCTGCCTCTAAGTACATTTTAAGTATAAGTAGGTAGACAAAGGAATAGATTTATAGACCTTTGATTGAAAAAAAATCATCATTTCATGTTTAGTTTGTAAAAAGTGATTTCAATCAAAATTAAAGTTGAAATTGCTGATGTCCCTTAGACGTGTTTGTTCATACAAATTGCGAATTAAAATTAAGCAGTTGCACTATTTATTGATGTTTCTTAGAGGAATAATAAGTTCATTTTATTTTTGTTTTAATTTGATACCTATTCAATTTAGCAAAGACTCAATCTAGAACTAATTTTATTTATTATTTTTCACATGCACCTTAAAGGTTACATGTTCATAACTAAAATAAATGACCATGAGTATATAGGTAGCAATTTTTATATTACGGTTATGATAGATATGATTTCTATTAACTTCAGTCAAAATAGTGCAAGTAGGTATTTTAATTTTCCTTGCACCGAATGTTCGGCATTTAAAACGAATTTCGGCCCATCCCTAATAAACATATTATTTACAAAAAAAGTGTGTGTGTATTATATAAAACCTAAGTAAGTCTTTATATTATTAGAAAAATACCATATTTTATAAACGAGTCACTAAGGCCCGCTTGATGCAAAAATTGTGTGTGTATGTAGCTCACATGTAGTAGAAGTGAAAAAAAAAACACATTTCCAACTCCATCTGTATGAGCGTAGTGTTTAAATGATTACATATAATGTATTCTATCCCATTCTCTGGTTAGCTTAGTCCTATAGATTTATGTATTCAATTCTTTGAAGTCTTGCTTTTTCGTTTCATAGAATTCAAATCACAACGACCCTAAAGAAGTTTCACTTCATAATGTTTACCTTTAATTTGCGTTTAATACTATGTATATTTAATGTCCTTGATTGTAGAAGTTTGTTCACATCCAATGGTAAACAAAATTTGAATAATACGTTAATCATTCGGTGTTAAACTCGTTAATGGAATTTGTAATGTTTATTTATGTACATATTCTCTACATTCATCTTTGTAATAAGATTCATTTTGCAACATTGTTACTAAAGTATATTTGCTTGGAATGTGATTATCTTTATGAACAAACGTGACGACAGGTTTTTACAATGTCTGTAGCACCGAGAGGTAGAGGTTAAATGATACTTTAGATGACAGAGTAGTATTCACTTTCGAGTGCTGATTTGAACTGAAGGTAACTAATTTATTTTGGAAACGGTAACCTTAAAAACATATATTGACCAGTCGTACAGCTAGTACAATATATAGCACAATGTGTGAGCGGGACAGATGATGTGAGAGAGCGTGCGAGATAGAGCAACTATTAATATGTGCGCTCACGCGTTACGCTAGCCAGTAGTTCGCTGTCCGCTGCGATGACTAGACGTATGCAGCTCCCATAAGTAAGTCAGAATTTTAAATTTATAAGACTGGTTTAGGTTTTATTAGTTAAGTAATTAATTCAGTAATAAGTACTTATCGTCATTGGGACAGACATTTTTATGAGTTGAGTTCAGTTCAAGACGGAAAAGCGACAAGAGCGATACTAAAGAGTTGTTAGAGAACGTTAATAGAAGACAGAGACGAATTAAGTGGTGAATTTAGTGACAAGTTTGGTGGACAGATACGTGAAGGAGGTGTGTAGCGTAGTTCGAGAGAGGAACCAGAAGCGAGCTACACGTGATAATAGCGGAGGTGGTCTACGCAATATCGGCGACGGTATTGAGAGTGTGACAACTTATCGTCGGGACTGTGCATCTCTTGCGTATGGGGGCAACCCTGCAAAGAGGTACTACTTGCGGCTGTGTAAGTCAATAAAAGCTCTTAGTCAAAAACTGGTGTTTTCTTCCAATCCATAAGTGCGTTCCCCCGCTCGCAGGTAACAATATTTAGACTTAAACTCTGCGATACTTTTATCCTAAGAATCCCGCGGAAATTTTCCCAATAGGGGTTTGTAGCGGGTACATAAAAATTTGCTTATGCTGACACAGTTTTAACTAAAGCGATAGCATATATTCTTTTATTAAATATTGCGGTATATTGTACCCCGGTGATACTGCGGGAACGTCAAGTCAACCGGGGACGAAGTCACGGGCATATCCTTGTACGGAAATATAATCAATCTTGCATGTTACGGTAGTAAGTGCACTTGATCGTTCGATTGCATCTGGAGCTAAGGTTGATGGATGTGAGTATTGCTACCGGTCTCAATTTAAATTTCTTGTAAATTGAGTAAAGTTTTAAGTAATCTACTTATCGTAATTTTTTCAATGAGCTTCAATACATTCACAGCAGGTACAGATATTTTGAACAAGGGTCAAGTAAAGCATTCCATAATACTTGAAGACAAAAGTCTTCGAGCAGTGCGTCCTCCCCGTCCTGACCTACGGGGCCGAGACATGGACACTGACGGCAGGATTGGTCCATAAGTACCAAGTCGCTTAATGCGCTATGGAGCGAGCTATGTTGGGTGTTTCCGTTGTCGTGGTAGAGCAAGACTGGAATCACGATCTTGATCACAGCTCTTAGGGTCGGCTTGATAGGTGTGATACCATGCTCTCACAGAATTTCGACGTGAAACGGTTAGTATTTTCGTGCGATGCGTACGAGTTCCGATGGCCCACCCTCCTGTTCCATTCCCTCTATCCTGTTAATCCTGTTTGATCCCTCTAACACATGCGGTATCGCTCGTGTTACTATGAGTATCACTGGTGTAAGGTAAAGACTAGTCAATGTTAAATAAATGATGTAATCGCACCAAAGTAAACAGCTTTTAGCAGTATAGCTTTTGGTTATAATTTTAGATACCACTGGGGTATTCACCGTGGGCCGTACCCTAATATGTAAGTAACCCTTGTTTTATTAGCCAGCAAGCTTTCTTATGTTAAAGAGAAGTAGTAGAATGACACACAATAACAGAATAAACACAATAAAGTAACGAAATATTACATTGCTCGTTGGAAAAATGTGACGTGACGCGTAGCCGAAAGATGTGACGGAATTTTTTTTTCCAACGCTGATAAAGAAGTTTCACTTCAAAATATCGTATATTTAACATTATATTATAGATACCTTATAACAAAATTTTAACTTGAAGTTTTACGGGTAGATTGTTAATGTACTTATCCAATTTGAAAACCTGCACGGAAAACTTCAAGTTTATTTTTTTTTACGATTCATTTTGTCACTTGTCAGTTGAAGTTTTTCCACTTGTACGTTGCGGTCCGTTTTTCCACTTGTCCGTTGCGATTCATTTTTCCACTTATCCGTTGCCATTCGTTTTTCCACTTGTCCGTTGCGATTCGTTTTTCCACTTGTCCGTTGAAGTTTTTCAAAAGCGGATAAAAAAATTGCATCTTTATAATTTGCAAGTGTGGTAGTACCACATCGCTGTCGGTGTGGAGATAGAGTTGATAAGTTAGGCCACCATGGCTTGTCATGCATGAGAAGCGCCGGCAGAATATCACGGCACGCGACACTTAATGACATTATCCGTCGGTCTCTTGTCACCGCCGGTGCACCTGCTGTTCTCGAACCGAATGGGCTATGCTGCGACGATGGCAAGAGACCAGATGGGATGACATTGGTGCCATGGAAGATGGGACGCCCCTTAGTATGGGAGGCAACTTGCGTTGATACTTTGGCGGTTTCCCACCTCCCAGTTACAGCCGTGACTGCCGGGGCCGCCGCCGCCAACCAGGAGGCCCTGAAACGCCGCAAATATGTGTCCATTGGTAATGGGTACATATTTGTGGCTTTCGGGGTTGAAACCCTGGGGCCGTGGGGGCCTGGAGCTCATCACCTCTATCGAGACCTCTCAAAGCGACTAATTGAGGTCTCGCGTGACCAAAAGGCTGGCTTGCACTTAGGGCAACGCATCAGCGTTGCCATCCAACGCGAAAATGCGGCCAGCATTTTTGGCACTCTCCCCGCCGACAGCGACCTGGAGTCTATTTTTTACTTATAGATGGTATTTTTTATTTTATTTATATTTTAGTTAATATTTATTTATAATTACATAATTAAATAGAGTAACAAAATTAATTTTATAAAATTCCACGGATTGTCATCTTTATAAAAGAGAAATAAATATTTTGGTTTTATTTTTTTAATACATTCTACTTTATTTTATTCACAATAAAATAATAAAGAATCTAAAAAACGACGTCTATTTAATTCCCTCTGTCGTCCGAAGAATTTGTACCAAAAAATCCAGAAGGACGTTGGCGTTGCTACAAGGCTTTTTTTATCCAGGGAAAATCCGTTTGAGGACTAAGCCGCGACAAGGGCAGAATCTTGGAGGGATAATTCCCGACTCGTGTGTGTTATTCACCAGAACGTGGGTGGCACTAGCATGCCTATTCAAAACTGGTGCTACGCTATTGCCACTCCCTAGTTAGAGATACCCACTAAAACTCCTGGGTGTTCCGACCTGCGCCTCATGCCAGGGCTACGGGGTTACGGAAGCTCAACCAACTCCGCATGCACTGGCAGGCGAGGGCCCGCAGGCCACATCAACTGCCGGGGGACTTCTTTTATCCCCCGGCGTTGATACAAGCCTTAATTTAACAACTCACATTTTCCGGTTAAAGTACAAAAATAGCAAAAGCTGTTAGGCGAACACCGATCGGTCTTCTCATGGGTTTTGTTCAGTGTCAATTATATTATCAATCAATTATAGATCGAGTCGGTTCAATCGGTTTGATTTTTAAGCCCGTCTGCATTATAAATAAATAATTGGATATACGAAAACGGGAATACAGGTCCTGTGAATTTCTGTAAGAAAGAAAGATAGAAAATATTTATATCCAAATGCGACACATACAAGACAAACTGATTAGGAAATTATACAAAAATTTAAAACAGTATTTTTAGAAATGAGGTTAGCAATGAACTGATACAGCACTGGTTTTCACAGTGCTATGTCAGGCTATGTTCCGGCACAGCAAAATACTGTCGGCCTTATTGATATTGAGTTAGAGTAAGTAAAAGGGTTGTTTATGGTTCGTAAAGAAACCTTCAAACTTTTACTTTCGGCACAGCAAAATACTGTCGGCCTTATTGATATTGAGTTAGAGTAAGTAAAAGGGTTGTTTATGGTTCGTAAAGAAACCTTCAAACTTATACTTTCGGCACAGCAAAATACTGTCGGCCTTATTGATATTGAGTTAGAGTAAGTAAACGGGTTGTTTATGGTTCGTAAAGAAACCTTCAAACTTATACTTTCGGCACAGCAAAATACTGTCGGTCTTATTCATATTTGAGTTAGAGTAAGTAAAAGGGTTGTTTATGGTTCGTAAAGAAACCTTCAAACTTATACTTTCGGCACAGCAAAATACTGTCGGCCTTATTGATATTGAGTTAGAGTAAGTAAAAGGGTTGTTTATGGTTCGTAAAGAAACCTTCAAACTTATACTTTCGGCACAGCAAAATACTGTCGGCCTTATTGATATTGAGTTAGAGTAAGTAAAAGGGTTGTTTATGGTTCGTAAAGAAACCTTCAAACTTATACTTTCGGCACAGCAAAATACTGTCGGCCTTATTGATATTGAGTTAGAGTAAGTAAACGGGTTGTTTATGGTTCGTAAAGAAACCTTCAAACTTATACTTTCGGCACAGCAAAATACTGTCGGTCTTATTCATATTTGAGTTAGAGTAAGTAAAAGGGTTGTTTATGGTTCGTAAAGAAACCTTCAAACTTATACTTTCGGCACAGCAAAATACTGTCGGTCTTATTCATATTGAGTTAGAGTGTTGAAGGCTTGTTTATGGTTCTTAATGAATAGAGGGGATGTGATATGGAATTGGCATACATGGATGGGATAAGGAAAGTTGGATAGATTGATAATGAGATTGAGTAATCAGACAAAAGGAATGGTTCAGATGGGATGGGATTTGGGATCGGAATACATGGAAGGGATAAAGAAGATGGACTAGGGAATGAGATAGAGGAAGAACGAATTGAGACATCAGAACTCTTATTCATCACACGAAACATAATTGAAACGACATTCAATGAGAGCATGCTATCATGCTGATCAAGCCGACCCTAGAGCTGTAATGAAGATTATGATTCCAGCATGGCAATACTACACATATTTGGTTTTAATTTGCTTATTAATTTCTTTGCTATTATTTTCATATTTTTTTAAAACTTGTATTCAAGCCCAGAGCTACTCCTGTAAGATTTGCTCGCGTAAGCCTCTAAGGTTAACCGCTCACTACGATTCTCAATGTTGCACTTATCCTTCCACAGTTAATTTTAGGTACTGATAAATCTTATAATAAAACTACGTTTTAACGGTTTTAAGCGCGGTAATTTATTTGATTTAGGTTTATCCGACGTTTCGGCCGCTTTTCAGTGGCCGTGGTCACGGAAGACAAAGATGACATTTGTCAAACGTGTATTGTCAAAGTTTTTATTCAGCCTACCGCCAACTTGTTCATTTTAATTATTTAGTTTTAAATTTTGTTTATGGATATTATTTACTCTATGGGAGCCTAATCTAATTTACCACCGCTTCACAACATGTTGTGGCTTGAAGAGAAGAAGCGGCGCAAGAAACTCTTCAGCAAACATGCCTAGTTCTAAATTTTTTTATATAATATTAAAATGAGTGGAAGGAAAAAATAAAAGAAATTATCAGTCAAGTTGGTTTGTTTCGTTGCACGCAGAAAGAGCTCACAGTGTCTTGAGGTCTGGCAGTTGGTTTTTGCTGGGTTTGGGTCTTAATAGTTTTGATGATTGGATCCCAAACAGGTGGTACCTGCCAACCATCTTCTCTATTGAAATTTGGGTGTTTTTTGATTTCAATAGCCTCACGCATCATTCTTGGTATGAAACGATTCTCTTTCGCGAGGATTTGTGGGTTATCGAATCTGATGTAATGGTTGGGTTTATCCAGCGTGTGTTCACTGATCGCAGACTTCGTAGACCTTGTGTGTTTCATGTCAGCAATGTGTTCTTTTACCCGTGTTTTTATGCTCCTCTTTGTTTGCCCAATGTATGATAATCCACATTCACAATCGAGCTTGTAAACACCTGCATCCTGGAGTGGGATATTGCATTTCACAGGTCTCAAAAACAGGTCTCTAAGACTCGCTTACAACGCAATCAGCTGAAGACTCCACACCAACGTCACAAAGGCCCCAAACCACCTTCAGTTGAGCGGTGCCCTGTTACCCTACGCTACATCAAGGGGGTCACAGACAGAATTGGTCACATCCTCAGGCGAGCTTCAATCAAAACATATTTCAAGCCGCATAAAAAGATAACCCAATTTTTGAGACCTGTGAAATGCAATATCCCACTCCAGGATGCAGGTGTTTACAAGCTCGATTGTGAATGTGGATTATCATACATTGGACAAACAAAGAGGAGCATAAAAACACGGGTAAAAGAACACATTGCTGACATGAAACACACAAGGTCTACGAAGTCTGCGATCAGTGAACACACGCTGGATAAACCCAACCATTACATCAGATTCGATAACCCACAAATCCTGGCGAAAGAGAATCGTTTCATACCAAGAATGATGCGTGAGGCTATTGAAATCAAAAAACACCCAAATTTCAATAGAGAAGATGGTTGGCAGGTACCACCTGTTTGGGATCCAATCATCAAAACTATTAAGACCCAAACCCAGCAAAAACCAACTGCCAGACCTCAAGACACTGTGAGCTCTTTCTGCGTGCAACGAAACAAACCAACTTGACTGATAATTTCTTTTATTTTTTCCTTCCACTCATTTTAATATTATATAAAAAAATTTAGAACTAGGCATATTTGCTGAAGAGTTTCTTGCGCCGCTTCTTCTCTTCAAGCCACAACATGTTGTGAAGCGGTGGTAAATTAGATTAGGCTCCCATAGAGTAAATAGTATCCATAAACAAAATTTAAAACTAAATAATTAAAATGAACAAGTTGGCGGTAGGCTGAATAAAAACTTTGACAATACACGTTTGACAAATGTCATCTTTGTCTTCCGTGACCATGGCCACTGAAAAGCGGCCGAAACGTCGGATAAACCTAAATAAAATAAATTACCGCGCTTAAAACCGTTAAAACGTAGTTTTATTATGTGTACAAGTCGCGAAAACTTAAGAAAATATTACTGATAAATCTTGATGCACGATTAGTCTTATGCTTACGCGAGCACTACCAAACTCAGATGTAACAGCTGAAGTAGTAAAATTCTATACCGTTTATGACTTAGCTTTTTTGTCTATACTTATTGAATTATGATTTTTATACCTGTAATTACTTACACGAATTTAAATATACGACCACAGATAGGACTTTTCTCTTGCGCATCGTGGGGATTTGGAATGAGCTACCTGCGGAGGTTTTGCCACAGCGCTACGATATGGGATTTTTCAAAGGGTGTCATGAAATTTTTTCGATGCCGACAGCGCGTTGGTGACATCTAACGGTGTCACACAACATCCAGCGGTGGTAAGCGCTTTTCATTAGGTGGGCCATTTGCGTACCCGCTTTACTCCAGATGAATCAATGAATGAATGAAAACACTTTACTGTTCACCAAAAATTAAAACTACGTTCTTAAAACTAAGTACAGTAAATGTTGAACCAAGGGCGGCCTTATCGCTTAAAGCGATCTCTTCCAGGCAACCCTCTAAACTTAGGTAGGACAATATTAAGACAACAGTGACGGTGAAGACAATAAATAATAAGAAACATTCCAAGAATCGGTTAAAAATATATAATATACTTTATATACTTTAGAAATATTATAATAATAAAAATAGGATTTTTTTTCATGGCCCGTGGTCGTCAAAGACATACATTAAAATAAGATCAGAATCAGCAGCATGTTTCAGACTTGCGAGGACTAAAGATATTTAGTAACCATCAGTATAAAAGGCAATATGGATTTAGCTTGTCTGATGTTGAGTGGCAGTGAGTTCCATAAATGGACAGCCTGTACCGTGAAAGAGTTATCAACAAAGGAAGAAGTGTGTACAGGTGTCATTAAGGAGAGATTATTACTAGAGGTCTAATAACGAGAATGAGAAAGATGCAGGAAATCAAAACGTTCCTTTAAATACGAAGGGGTACGAGGATCAAAAAGGATATTGTATAAAAGAGAGAGTAAGTGAACATTCCGGCGAAGGCGAATAGGTAACCATTTAAGCTTGCGATATTCGGAAACATGGTCATATTTGCACAACCCAAATATAAACCGTATACAGACATTTTGAAGTCGATCGAGCTTGTTCAGTTGTTCTTGTGTTAAGTCGATATAACTGTCATCAGAAATAATCAAGTATGGGTAATAATAGAGATTGAGCAAGCATTACTTTAGCAGCAGTAGGGAGGACATTTTTAAGTCTTCTAAACGAAGCTGCCGACGCAAAGATTCATCGGCAGAGATTGAAGTGAGGCCTCCAAGACAGTTCTCTGTCAATGACAATCCCAAGGTTTTTTACAGTTTCACTAATATCGACTACCAGCCATCAAATTCAATCTGAGGAAGATTACACCAGTCTACCTTGGAGACTAGCCTGGAACTACCAAGTGTTATAACTTTTGTCTTTTGAGTATTTATACATAAATGTATAAAAAAGGTACCTAATTTATACATGGAATTACTAACACTTATTTCTACTGATTCTTTTATAAAATCCACAGTTATAGTTAATAAACTTACAAGTTTCTTACCATAGCACTAGCAACTTCAACTCCACCTCAGTTGTTAAAGGTTACTTAGGTAACAAGGAGCATCTAAAAGTAACAGCATGAAACTTCATATTAACTTTGGCACCTAATCAAAATTTTAACGAAATTACCAAACAAAACAAGCCCGTAACGTGTGAAGTTTGAATCTTATTAATGGCGCAAACATTAACGGCTGGAACTTTCTTATCAGTGTTTCGGTCCACATTAATCATCCCGAAGGAGGAACTTCGACTGATTTCGCCGCAGATCGTTGTTTCGATACCAATAAGGGAGTCTTCACATTCCTTTGCAACTTATGGTAAGAAACTTTTACTGGATATCTGAATTATTTTCATGTAAGATTTGAGGACGTTGATATAAAGGTTAAGTAAGGTAATTTAACACCTTAATTATTATTAAATGTTGATATAAAAATTCTAAGGTTGAATATTTTAAGATTGTCAAAGTCAAAATAATTTAATATTTTCTTAACTTTCCGCGACTTGTATACATAATAAAACTACGTTTTAACGGTTTTAAGAGCGGTAATTTATTTGATTTTTGTTACTCCGAGGTTTCGGAAAGTTAAAACTAAATAATTAAAATGAACAAGTTGGCGATAGGCTAAATAAAACTTTAGCAATACTCGTTGAAGTCATGGTAGCGTAATGGCTAGCGCACGCGTCCTAAACTCAAAGGTCGAGGGTTCGATCCTGGCCGGAACGCACGCATCACTTAGGCTGTTTTCTGACCTAATGTGCATATTGTTACAATTACCACGTGCTAATAACGGTGAAGGAAAACATCGTGATGCAACCTGCACATCGAGATAACCGATGTGTCAAACCTGCCAAGCCGCCTTGGACAAGCGTGGCGGGGTATACTGTCCATTCCCCTAAAGTGGGAGGCCCGGGGCCAGCAGTGAGACAGTTATGGGCTGTTGTTATTATTTTTATACTCGTTGACACGTGACATCTTTGCATTCCGTGATCACGGCCACTGAAAAGTGGCCGAAACGTCGGAATAACAAACAAATAAATTACCGCGCTTAAAACCGTTAAAACGTAGTTTTATAAAATTAATTTATTTGTTTGAAACATGGTTATTTTTGCAGTATTATGCTAAGTGATAAGAGTTACAAGTTTCGCCTGTGATACGCATACAATTTTTTTTTTACTTTTGGTTGCAAGCCATTTGTAGTCATAAGGACTACATATACATATTATGATTTTATTATTGATTATGATTCTTTTATAATTACAATGTATTGTTACATACCGACAAAAAAATGCGCACACCTGGCTGTCATAAAACGCAGTTTATTACCTTTTTTGCATTCGGAGTTCTTTTATATACTTCGTGTTTAAAATTTGAAATCAAGAAAACATCCTATTGTTATCGTACTTGTTTTATGGCCCTCATTTGTGTCGAACTAATCCTTGTTGTTATTGATTGCGTCGAAGCTTGCCAGATGTGCGGATTAACTCAGTGAACGCGGCCCTTTGTCGGTATTATAAAGTTTAATATAAAACAATGCCCGAACGGAGGGGTGGGGCAGTCAAGCGACGACTAAGACGTGTGTAGTACATTTGATGAGCGATATACTGACGGACTTTGCGCGTGTTATCGAATCGTGCAGTTTATACAGTGTCTAGTCATATTTGTGCCTGTTTTATACGTGTTTGTACCGTTCTTATAAACTCTATAGTAATTCCAACGGCATTTTAATTCGAGTCCTGTAGCTCGTAACAGTATGTTTAATATTCATTTTATTATGTCCCTTTCAGTTATATATTATTCATAAAACAATGAAATTAAGATAATGTCATGAACAATTTTGTGTAATTTATTTAATTTGTTATATTACATTCTTATTATCCGTCTGTGAAAAATTAAAATGTTAATCAATCCTATGAAATGACATGCGTATTTATGAGTATTGCGTAGAATATAACGTTTTCGTATCCGGATTGCCATATAAAAAACACATTTTTACATTTATAATGTTATTTTATTTATATATGTTTAATAATATTTTCCAGTTAAATGAATCTATCATTATTTTATTATTATTATTTATTTTGTAGTCTTTAAAGAATTTAGTTTTTGACTGAACATAGAAATAATTAATTGAATTGGTATTGTAATGTCAATCGAATGAAAAAGTATTAAAAACGATATGTCGTCGCTAAAACAGTGTCCAAAGAGAACATACAGTGTCTGTTGAGCATTGTAGAAGACATCATCTCCAAAATATTGTTAGTGTTATTTTAATTATTGTATGTGTCTAAACTATAATTATTTAAGCTTTATTCTGTGCTGCAAATTTTATAAATGGCCAAAATAACAAATAAGAAAATAAAAAGATTTCATTTTTTATTTTCTGCCTATATATATATGATTGTTTGAGCATTATTTTGTAACATGTGATTTTGTAATAGATTTCACCTTTTATTTTGTTTACAATACAATAAATCTAATACAATAAAAGAAAACTTAATATAGGTTATTCTACCCATAGTAGTAGTCAAGACTATAAGTAGAATACTGAGTCTAGATCACCGTCTTATACGGGTAAGATTTCCAAAAGGCTGACTACGTTTTCTGGCTGGATCACCATACTGATCCGTTGCCTGAGGTGATACTAGCCTGTGATAAATTGTGTTTAATTAATATGTACTTTTGTAATATTTGCAAAAACCCAGTTATAAAATCAGTGACGTTACCTCTAAGGCTAGCGCACCTATTTAAACACACGGTTCCGCCTTCAACTCCGAAATCAGAAGTGGAATAAGTATACACTTCTGCTCGACCAATAATTTCACACAATGAAAATTTTACTAACTATTCGTGTGACGCTACCCTCAATTATTGTCTTTTTTTTTAAATTGCAGGAGTTCAGCACAGAGGCAGACGGCCCACTTGATGGAAAGTGGTTACCATCGCCTATGGAAATTTATAATACAGTGCTATAAATGCGGTGCTGCTCTATTAAGGGAGACTGGAACTTGGTCAGTAATGCCGGAACACAACTCAAGGCTGTTATGGCGACATACTTTAGACCAGGAGTGGTAGCCATCCAGTCGGGCAAATGCCCTACCATCTGGCAAATTCTTATTCTATTTCTTATTTCTGGTAAAATCATTTTTGAATCTATTTGCAAGAAATACTGAACAGTGTACCAAATTAAGAAAACATTGTGTTCTTACCGTAATGAGCGCATGTTTTTTCCTGTAAAAAAACGTGCCCCTAGGAATACTTATTGCATGGAATTTTATTTAAATCTATTAGAAAACGTCAAACTCCTTTTTTAAATAAATTAATTTACATTGGAAACGATGTATTTATAAATAATTATTTCTGTGATTAGTTTAAATAGTAGGTAGGGTAAAACGTGTTTTAATGCCCCTTATTATGTATTTGTCAAATCAATTCTTTTTTTGTGTATTTGTAGACCCTGTCATTTTCGAATGCTTTATAGACAAGACAATTGTTTTGTGAATTTATTTTTGCTCTACCCGCCATATGGATGATTAGTGAGTCCCGTAATTGTTTGTGCAGTACATGTCTACTGTGCCTACCCTCATTCTGTATCAGGAAGACACACCTATCAAACTCTACACGGACGTGAGCAGCGTCGATTACGAGGCCATTCACCAGGAGTAAGCCATATGGATGATTAGTGGGTCCCGTAATTATATTGTGCAGTACTTGTCTACTGCGCCTACCCTCATTCTGTATCAGGAAGACACACATATCAAACTCTACAAGGACGTGAGCAGCGTCGATTACGAGGCCATTCACCAGGAGTAAGCCATATGGATGATTAGTGGGTCCCGTAATTACATTGTGCAGTACATGTCTACTGTGCCTACCTTCATTCTGTATCAGGAAGACACACCTATCAAACTCTACACGGACGTGAGCAGCGTCGATTACGAGGCCATTCACCAGGAGTAAGCCATATGGATGATTAGTGGGTCCCGTAATTATATTGTGCAGTACTTGTCTACTGTGCCTACCCTCATTCTGTATCAGGAAGACACACCTATCAAACTCTACACGGACGTGAGCAGCGTCGATTACGAGGCCATTCACCAGGAGTAAGCCATATGGATGATTAGTGGGTCCCGTAATTATATTGTGCAGTACTTGTCTACTGTGCCTACCCTCATTCTGTATCAGGAAGACACACCTATCAAACTCTACAAGGACGTGAGCAGCGTCGATTACGAGGCCACTCACCAGGAGTAAGCCATATGGATGATTAGTGGGTCCCGTAATTACATTGTGCAGTACATGTCTACTGTGCCTACCCTCATTCTGTATCAGGAAGACACACCTATCAAACTCTACAAGGACGTGATCAGCGTCGATTACGAGGCCACTCACCAGGAGTAAGCCATATGGATGATTAGTTGGTCCCGTAATTACATTGTGCAGTACATGTCTACTGTGCCTACCCTCATTCTGTATCAGGAAGACACACCTATCAAACTCTACAAGGACGTGAGCAGCGTCGATTACGAGGCCATTCACCAGGAGTAAGCTATATGGATGATTAGTGGGTCCCGTAATTATATTGTGCAGTACTTGTCTACTGTGCCTACCCTCATTCTGTTTCAGGATTAAAGGTAAAACTCTAAAAGGTCGTGAGCACCATCAGTCAGAAGGCCATTCACCAGAAGTAAGCCGAGCACTATAGGATGACCAGGAAGCCGTTTCGCCGGGATCTGCATACTGAGATCAGCACCTGTCGCATCCCCAACCATCTAACACAAGCAGCCCGGACATTGGCGAGTCAAAAGTAATACGTCAATCGATCCGTAAAATAAACACTACTTAGCATGGAAAGCATGAAATTAACATTTAAAAAACATTAGTTGGAACCATAATCATATTTTGTTACATTGAGATTTAAAACTGAATCCATTGAGACGTCTTTTAAAATAATTGTACCGGATGTTATGGCCTTTTTAATTTTGTACGGGTGTACTACGTTGTTAAGTCACAATTCTAATGAGTCAAATAGCTTATTGATTGTTGTTTAAAAAGTCATTAAAATTTATTCTATACTGGAGCTTTAAAGGAAAGTCGAAGCTAAAGTATTTAAACGCGTGCTCTTTTTATAAAAAATGTTTTTACAATTTATTGTAGTTTTTCAAATATCCAATTATAAAAGTTTACCATTTATAAAGATCAATTTTAATTTAAAACAGGTATGCGCGTAGCATGTGCATTGACTATAAGATTTCTAATATTTAATGTTTTAAAATGTGTTCTTATGTAATTTATGTTTTCTTTTCTTCTACAATAAAGATAAAAATGCAAATACGTTTTTAGAGTGTCTGTGGACACGACGTTCAGGACCGCTCATGTCCACAGTATGGACTTTATTCCTAATGTCTAAGGCCTATACTAGGGTGGATGTCTGGCCTGCAAGACCTTAATATAAGTAAAAAATACTTACACTTTATGTACTTTTTATCGAATGCTTGTTATATATCATAGGATTTTTTTTTATCTGCGTTGTTGTTGTACAATTTGAAATTATAAATGCCTTCAGAATTACACTTCCATGTATTCTCAAAAGGAATACATTTCAATCAATTTCATTAATAAAGCAAGCAGCGAATGTCTGATTTTATACAAGCAAGGTATATGAACTGCCTTAATAATACAGTAATATTTTTTGCTACCATTCGTAATGGCAATTAAGACAGGATACAGTTTAATAAAGCATTTAACTATTTTAGTTCGTGAAAGTTGCACGATCAATACATATAAGATTTCATGGATCTTGTTCTATTAGTAAATATATTTAACATATATTTACAAAGTAGTGTTAATAACATCTTTTTTCAAGTAGTGCCACCTATTATTGTACTATTTACGGGTAGTTATGCTTCATAATCTGATGTAAAAGCAAGCGGGCGTGGTAATGAAACATCATTCTCACGACTGTGGTCGGATGCAAATGTCATAGTAGCTGCGAGTATCTAGGGTGGGTAATTATTGTGCAAGAATAATAACTTATAAATAAATTGTATTTGAGATTAACATTATTCGTTCAGAGTTCAGATAAAAATGCATAATAGACAGACAGTTATTTTATCCGCGCAGGAACGGAGAAAGAGTACAATTTCCTGCTGCCCGGCGGCCTGTCGTAACCCACAGCCGGGTGGTAGAGTATTTGATCAGCTGAATGGCGATCACCCCTGGTCTAGATTATGTTGCCATAACAACCTTGAATTGTGTTCCGGCATTAGTGACTAGGTTCCAGACTACCTTAAGAGAGGAGCAGCGCAATTGTAGCACCTTTGGTGTTGCAAATATGCATAGGCGATGGTATCCGCTTTCCATCAAGTGGGCCGTCTGTCTGTCTGCTGAACTCCTACTATAAAAACAACCAGACAAAAATTCTAAAAATTGCATTTTTTGAATCTCCTGGTCAGAATTATACCCCTTGTTTTTTCACATTTTTAAACGAATAATTTACAGATTTATTATAGTGTACTGTAGATTATAAATTATATAAATATAAACGTTATTTTGAGCATAAAGCGCTTCATTGAAGACTTCCTACGCTTCAGTTATCACCATCACCTACCTTAATTTGAATAATTATTATAAGTAGCTAATTTATACTACTATTCATCTTCACCAAACTTAAAACTATGAAACTTGAAGGGCTACTGACTTTATCAAACATAATTCAATTTAATAGCGTGTATAAAATTATTTATTAATCGTCTGTCCAAATTTGATTGGAACGAAGAACATTTTAATTAAGTACTTATACTTACCCACTTAAACGTCTGGCAATCAAAGTAATTATATTGCTCGCTTCTTCAGAAAAAAAGATATTTGACAATATTAACTACAATAAAGAAGAAAACTATAATTAGTACGTACCCGGGACATAGACGCGTTTTTTGCCTCGTCCCACACTAACCAGCTCCCCGGATCATTTTTTTTTCCATAGTAACTTACCGAATTTGTTTATGCAAACTCAGTAACTTAGGCACTGATAACTGTGCCAGTGCTTTGAATTGACTTTATAATGGGTTTTACCTATGAAATTGCCTTTCTCCAGTACTGGCCATTTCAATTCTAATTTTAAATTTATTTTATTTTAAAAACTAGAATTCCTTTTTTTCTAAATTTGTCATTTGTATCAGTATACAAACTGATACAATTGACTAATTGTTGTACTAACAGTATACACTAATAAGCGTTATATTTTCATCGCATTTGATGTTTTTTCGTCATCATGGATACGTTAGAAATCAGAGTAAGGATGAAATATGAGTAGCGTTGCTGTAAACGGCACACAACATCAACAACGTTTACGCAGCGAACACTACAGACGAACGCATCTCCTGTTATGGTTTGTTGGAACCTTGTGGTCATCCGAAAACTTTGGTTAACAATGACGAATTAAACGCGATTGTGGAAGCTGATGATACTCAATCAACAGCTGACTTACGAGCAGCTTTCGAAATTGGCGTCAAAACAATATTGGTCCATTTCGATTCTCCATCGTTTATATAGTGTATCCCAGTTTTTTTTTTATAGCTTCAATATACCTACAGACACAGTATTTGTGCAGATAAGGTGCATAGCCATAGAAGATGGTGACATACGCTCAGTATTCAATTTATAGTCTTGAGGGACTATGGGTAGATTTTTATTTATTGCTGAAGCACAGCAGATAGGCTAACGGCCCAGCCGTTGCCTAAAGACATTAGCAACATCACAGGTGCTGCCAAGGTGCCACTGGCCTTAAAGGTGAAACTTGAACCTGGCCTCTGAATCCGGAATACAATCAAAGTTCTTATGGCGGCATACTCTAGATCAGAGATGGTAGCTATCCAGCTGGGCAAGTGCCCTACCTAGCTGTGGCTCTTATTGTTGACTCTTATGACACACGGCTCAGCCGCATGAATTCCTATTATTTTCCATTCCTGCAGGGAGGTATAAAAATAAGAATACAGTATAACTAACATAAATTTTCTTCTTTTTTATTAATTTCTAGTCATTAAATCTTTATATATATAGTTATATAACTTACCTATATAAAGATAATACAGCATTGTAACTTAACTATGTACTATTTTACTCTACGGCAAGTATTTCTCCGGTATTTAACCGTAATTTCGGGCAAGGGGTTGATGGCTGAGATTGAATTTCAAATTCGGGTGCGCCTTAACATGTCAGGGGTGGGCCAAACAATGTAATGAGATACCCGTCTCCAGTCCTATGACAACTACTCCGGTAGGGAAATGAAGTTGAGATTTTATTGCTTGCAAGATCGTTCTGGTACTTGTGAAGAGATGAATTTTAGCCATTCATTATGCGTTACAAGGGTTGATTTTGATTACCTCCGTTTTATCGTAAGCGACATTTGTACCTAAATCGTTTTTAGTAGTTGCAAATAGTATTTTAGTATTTCCAAGTTTTGCTAAACTAGATCCCAGTGCATGAAAAATTTATAGTTCTTTTATTGCGAAGTTACCTCGCTTATTAACCTTTGAAATAACAAAAGTGGTACTAATGGGCTGTAGACTTCGACAGTTCTGGAACCTGGTCATACCTTGACTATACTTGGCCAACATAACAATGTGTAACTATGACACTTGGCAGATCTGCAATACGGTTATTCAAAAGGGGCGATACGCAAAATTACGATTTCTGACGTCAATCTGACACTAGTCTAGATATACTATAACCGGCTCGATGGCAGGTAGTAGAGTATTTGCCCGGCTAGATGGCTATCACCCCTGGTCTACAGTAAGTCGCCATAACAACTATGAGATGTTATGTGACCAGAATACAGTTCCTCCTTCAAGACCAGTAGTACACTGGCAGCACCTCTAGTATTGCTAATGTCCACAGGCGTTGGTCCAATTTCCATTATAGTTGGACCGTCAGCTGGTCTATTGTGCTTCAGCAATTTAAATAATAATAATACTTTTTTAAACTTATTTATCTGATTTATACATACTATTGGGAACCTGTATGATTCATATTAATCGTTGATGATAATAAAAAGAACAGTTTTTAGTTTATTTTTAATGTTATTTCTAATAATAATCTTGATACTGTTCCTAACTCTAGTAAATCATTTAGTAAGCGCGGAATTAGATAAGCAGTAGTACTTTCAGGAGTAAGATATTGTACAAGATTCAGTCTAAGTTTTACACATGGCAAATGCGCAATACTTATTACTTAATACTTTGACAACCTCTGTGGTTGAGCGGGCTAAACGTTTTCCGAGCTAGCCCACTGCAACACAGAGGTTCCGGGCTTAATTCCTGATATAGTAAATAGCGGAAACGAATTTTTTTCTGTTATTTACTATGGTCTGAGTGTCTGGGATCGGCCCAGAGTAGTCCGTTGTATATCACCCATAACACAAGCGTAACTTGATTAATTTGGGGATATACAATATGTGTGTTTATCTGACGATTATATATTTATTTAAATATAATATGATTCTGCTAAAGTGGCCATTTTAACTCTGTAGGAAGACTATACCCAGAATGATCTCTGTGTGTTATATTTTTGTTGCCGATAAGCCTGTGATGAAAAATAGAATTATTTTTCAATATAAAATTTAAATTGAATACTCTTGTAGTCGCCTCAGATAATAAAGGGACCCGCTTACAGTATTACATCCATTAGCTGTAATAACTTTTGCTTCGTCCTCATACGAGTATAAATCGGTTGTGTAAATAAATAGGCGGCGTGTAATTTTTTTTTATTGGTTGACTTCAGCAGACAGACAGATGGCCCACCTGATGGAAAGTGGTTAACATCGCCCACGGATATTTGTAGCACTAAAGATGCTGGCACCAATGTGCTGCCGCTCTATAAAGGGAGTCTGAAACATGGCTACTAATGCCGGAACACAACTTAAGGTTGTTATGGCAGCATACTCTAGGCTAGAGGTGGCAACCATCCAGACTGTCAAATACCCTACCACCGAGTTGTAGCCTGTTATAACAGGCCGCCCGGCCGCAAGAATAGTATTATTTCTCCGTTTTTGCAGGGATAAGAACTTTTATTTAGGGTTAGTTAATCAATTTAATAATAAATAGATATAAAAATAATATATAAAATAAAGTACATATAAAAATGTATTACACATATTAGATTTATTGGAAAAGAAAAGAAGAATAAATAAATAAAAAGACTTCCCACTTATTTCCCTTTTATAGTATTAAAGATAGGTTAAAAGAGACGAGAAAAAGAATATCTCTGTCTTGGAAAATGACGGAGGAGATGCGATTTAAAAAAAAAACTCTGGTGTTGCACAAGACCGTAGGCGACAGTAACTGCTTACCATCAGCTGGGTTGTCATACGGTTTCTTGTACTTCAGTTAAAAAAAAATTAAATAACAGATGACTACTTTTCCATTGTACGAGTATACACGTATATATGGTAACTTTTATATGGATGTATATGGTAATATTTGTCATTAGTCAAGTCTTGGGAAGTTAAAATTAAACAAAATCAAATTCAGATTACATAAGTAGATAGCATTTGCCTTAGACCATTAAACCAATGGTCTAAGGCATTTGCCCGTGACTTTCTCCACGTTGGATGGGTAACAAATATTACAATTATTTTGCTTAATATAAAATCATAGGTTATTTTCAGAGTAATGGATTTTTTTAGTTTGAAACCACATCAAACCCGGAAATTCCTGTAAAAACTGGGTATAAGTAATGTCAATAAAGGCATACATA
Organism: Dendrolimus pini; assembly: GCA_949752895.1. Lineage (NCBI taxonomy): Eukaryota > Metazoa > Arthropoda > Insecta > Lepidoptera > Lasiocampidae > Dendrolimus > Dendrolimus pini. The sequence continues at coordinate 4,532,174 of OX457130.1, read as the reverse complement.
ACTAAGCATACATAACGAACATAAAAAACCTTCAAACTGACCACTTTAAACCTCTTCCAAGAAAATTCTCGTAGGTTTCGCGGAATATAAAGTAATTTATATAAATACATTTAGATTTTAAAAGCGACAATTTGCTATCGATCAGTGAAAAACATTGAAATCTTCCCAGTAGTTTTTAAATGAATCCCGAACAAACATACAAAAAGAAAAATGTAAGAAACAAAAGACTACAATTTTACAATTTGATCTATGTACAAATATTCAAACATAACAGATAAAACTTGCTAAAGCCGTTTAATCTGAATTAGTAATTACCATAAACAAACCTAAAACAAAATGAGGATAATATTTTGGTTTAAACATATAATTGAAACTTACTTGGCAGTTTAACCGACCTGCCACTCCGAGTATGTCGTTGTTTACTGTTAGCTCCTGCGTCAAAAGAACCCTTTATCGTTAGAGCAGCTACTTGTACAAGCGCTGCACCGGCCGCACCTTTCTACCTGTGGAAGTTTTTACCACCGCTGTTATTTATATAAAACAAGGTCGTGTTAGTTACACCATTAACTAACACTAACTTAAGAAAGGCTGGACCAATTTTTATGATTTTTAATTTTTGGAATTGTCTTCGTCCGGAATATGATAATAAGTATTTAAAATGTGATATACATCAGTAAAAAAAATATCATGAATAAACATTAGTCACAACATCAGTCTAGCCAATCAAAAGTGACTGCTTTTAAACTGAATTTCATTCGTCTGATTTAGGTGAATTATTTTATGTGTGTTCAAGTGGGTCCCGCGATGGCTTAGATTCAAATTTGAACCAGGTAGATGGCGCTGCAATTGGGTTCCGGGATTTAGGTGAAATTATTTTTGTGTGTGGTCAAGTGGATCCCAGGATGGTTTAGATTCACGATTGGACCCGGTAGGTGGCGCCGCTGAACACTTCTTTAACGGTGCGCCCGATTTTGATGATTCTTTTTGTGTTTTTTTAAGTAGATTCGAGAAAGAGATTTACAATTGATCCCGGTAGATGGCACTGCAATCGGTTTCTAGATTTTTAAAGGGCAAGACAACGTCGGCCGCGTACAGCTAGTAATATAAAAGATGTAGAATAACGAATTGTAAGAGAAATAGTAACAAACTCAAAGCCTACGTAATAATTTTAAACTAGCACTTACTACACCACATTACACTCAGAGAAGAAGTCTCAAACACACATTTATCGCGGAAAAACGATTTCCATCCCCCTTATTTCCAATCGATTGGCTCCTTTATTAGCTCTGGGGGCACATTTTTCACCGGCACTGAACGGGGAGATCTAAGAAATAACTTAAACAAGTTTATTTGAACACGTTGTAAAAGCTAATTGTGGTTCAAATTGACTGTATAATATAAAACAATTATTCAAATATAATGTTGGTTTCTTAATTTGTTTCTTTGTAAAATAAAAACCAAACGAAGTTTTTATTAAACACAATACGGTATATATTCTTCTTGTATGTGATTTTACAATTATGAAACTCACCTGAAAAAAGAAACAACATTCGAATCTATTAATTCACAATTTTAAAAATTGAATACGAAATTTAAAATAACTCTGTTCTAACTGCAAAATTTATTTTTACAGTCAAATCAAATTGACATTTGACATAATAATACATAATTAACGCGTTCCTCTTGTAGCTCACAACGTTCAAAATGCTCCTTCAGCCATTCAACATAGCGATCATGATCGTTATGGTCGCTGCGCAAACGTCACTAATGACGTCCTGATTTTCGCTCACACAGCGCTCACAACAACCCATGTCAAGAGGTCGAATAATCCGTTCCTCTTGAGTTTACGATAGTAACGTCTGCAAGCAGATGGAACGGGAAAAAAACGCGGCCGTGAGCGTGGGTTGTGAGTCTCGTGTGAAACGTAGCCATAATATTACTTTTTAAAATCAACTATGGACGGCAAATACCAATTGAATGAAGTATTTTGAAATGAAACTTCTATATAGACGGGGTCTTACGATATTTCGCTCACGAAAAAGCGTCAGGGTCACGTGGTCTAATTCTTACATTTATAAACTCGTGATATCTTTCGAATGGAATGTCCAAATTGAATAATTCAAAAAGTTGTATAAAGATATTGAAGCAGTCTTGAATATGAAGTAATTTATTTTGATAAGGATTAATACCAAGATACAAATAAAGAGCCTCAGTTAGCGGCGGCATATTATTAAAAAATTTAAAATAAAAGAACACTTATTGTGGCATATCTATAATAGTTAGATATATAGTGTCGCGATACTTTTTGTATTTTCTTCATTTCAACTAATATTAAATGTAGATTGATAATTGAAGATAATAATTATAGATTAATTTATGCATAAGTACGTGTTGTATGTGTAGTGCGTTGTTACATATATCTTCCTGTACTCTGAGACGAACCAAATAGGTAGCCCGAGCTATGAGAGTAAAGATAAAGGAAGCCGAACGCGCCGCAGTGTGTAACCAAAACTTAATATTAATAATCGAATTAATACAGATAAAGGTATGTGGCGAAACAACCCTTTCGCCCACTGGCTAGCAAGCGAGATTTAGAGTTAAGGATTGACAACGGTGATGTGTCATTAGATACAGAGAAAAGTCATCCCTAAAATGTACATATTTTCATACTTTTGAATCCTATCATATATAAGTTATTATTACTCTTGGCTATGTAAATATTATATCAAATTTGGCAAAGCAAAAAGTAATAATAACTTATATATGATAGGATTCAAAAGGATGAAAATATATACATTTTAGTGGCGACTTTTTCTCTGTATCTAATGTCATATCACAATTGTCAATCCCTAACTCTAAATCTCGCCTGCCAGGCAGTGGGCGAAAAGGTAGAATAGTGTCCAGTGAATACTACATAAGTATACGCACGCAAATAATAAACAAAAATATTGTTACAAGCTACAGGACTCGAATTAAAATAAATGCCGTTGGGATTACTATAGAGTATATTAGAACTGTACGAACACGTATAAAATAGTACAAAATAAAACGGCATGCAATCAGTTCACACTGCACGATTCAATGGAATTCAACACGCGAAAAATCCTTCACTATGTCGCTAATCGAAAGTACTTCACACGTCTTAATCGTATCGTAGTCGTCGATTGAGTGACTCACCCCTCCGTTCGGGCATTGTTTTATACTCAACTGTATAATAGAATAAAGGATAGCGTTCGCTAAGTTAATCCCGCACACCTGCCAGCTTCGACGGCCATAAAACAAAGACTAATTCGTTCGACACTAATTACAGCTATAAAATAAGTACGATAACAATAAATGTTTTTAAAGTTTAAACACGAAACGTAAATAAAAGAATTAGTTTTTACAACATGCCAGATGTGCGGTCTGTGTCGGTATGTAACAATATTAAAATTATAAGCAGAAAACTTAAAATCACTCTCATCAAGCGTATCAGTCTCCTATACATTTCATTAACCGTCTTTAAGTGCGGAGTGGGAGTAATGAGTTTACCAAGAATAGTCAAAAGGAAGACCGTTCCCTTTCCTTGGCAACGTATATTAAATAATGATAGCTTTCATAATATAAAACGCGTTATCAGTTAGAAAGGCTGTCTTAAATGCTGCGACGCACCCTGTGTCACGCAACGCCACGCGTCTGACCTGAGGCATTGTACTCGCTTTAAAGGTAAGGTATTAACTAATATACGGGTTTATTGGTAACACGACGTACACTATGCAACGTGTTATTGTAGGGTTGAAATGGGATATTATTCTCTGAATTTTTATTTTTAGCACTAGACTAAATTTTAATATCACAAATATAAAATAAAATCTAAGTAAATTTAATAGATAGATAGATAACCCTATTATACACCATTACAAAAATGAACTTAAAGACTAAAATTATTACGGTGAAACTTCTTTATCGGCGTTAGAAAAAAATTTACCGTCACATTTTTCGTTACGCGTCACATTTTTCCACAATCCATCTGTTGTTGTTGTTTATTGCTGGATTGTGAGACGAGCATTATATTATACATAGTATCCTACATAACATACACACACACACACACACACACACACACACACACATATATATATATATATATATATATATATGTATATATATATATATATATATATATGTATATATATATATATATATACAATGGCCACGGTTTATACACTTTTAATTTAGATTTAAACAACATTTTGACATAGTTTAGACCGAGCAGCGGGTTCAGGGCATAACTCATAGTTCTAGATGGCGTCTTGACCCCGCTCCGAGCCATATGCTCTGCTCCGATTGGTCGTTTATTAAATTACAATATATATATATATATATATATATACATATATATATATATATATACACATATATATATATATATATATATATATATATATATATATATATATATATAAGTTAAAGTTTATATTATTAAAGTGATCAGCAAAACACGCACACATGTTTTTTTATCTATTAAAAATATATAAATAAAATGTAATAGTTGTGTTCTATGTACATATATGTTATAAAAACTTATTACTAGCATAATATAACTATTTTCTACAGACGCAATGTATATTAAAACGGTTCTCTAGAACGTTCCTCTTGCGCACGGTGGGGATTTGGAATGAGCTCCCAGCCGTGGTTTTCCCACAGCGCTTCGACATGGGGTTTTTTAAAAAGGGTGTCATAAGATTTCTTCGAGGCCGGCAGCGCGTTGGTGACACCTCTGGTGTTGCAAACGTCCATAGGCGACGGTAACCGCTTTCCATCAGGTGGGCCGTCTGCCTGCCTGCTGTACTCTAGCGATAAAAAAAAAACTCTTGAGCTGTATTCTTAACAAATTGACAGATAGTGAGTCTGTTATATTTATCGGGAGTTTATTGTGGCTACTTTTCACAACAAACTAACAGCAATATGCTGAGTGCAAACCTGGTTTGCTGAAGATACGGCATACAGATTTTCAAAATATGCTCTGTGTATAAAAATGTATAAGAAATGTAATTGCGTCGCTATTTTTGCAAATAAAGTTTCTTTCTTTCTTTCTTACTACTCTTAACTTACAAAGACCACGTTCACGACCGCGATTTTTCTTGTTCCACTTGCTTGCCGGCGTCACAATAATAAACTCGAGTGGCAAGTGGTTCGTCATGAGCGAAAATCATCATGGTCGCCATGTGGAACGACAGAAGAAGCATTTTGGGCGTTGCGAGATACTAAAGGAACGCGCCCTATATATATTTTAGGGCGCGTTTCTTTAGTATCTCACAACGCCTTATATTTCTGACTTCTCAAGATTGCATCTTATGTGCCTCAGATCATTCCTATGCCTAGTGAAGTCCGAATGCACCTCACTATACTTGGCATAGAAATGCGCATTGAGTTTCGCATACTATCCGCGAGATTTAACTTGAGACCTGAGCAGAATGCGCGCTCCCCTCCCAATCCCCGTCTTTATACCGCTCTCGCCATCGACAGGTCAGTACCTCGCGTTTACGACATCCGTGCGAAGTCTCAAGTTAACTCTTGCGGGTTGTACACGACGACCTAGTACATTAGTATAAAGGGGTAAGTACCTAGTCTTTTAAAGTGCGGTCGTGTCGATTCAGTCCTACGTGCACGCACTATTGCGCGTACTGCACATTAATACCTATAAGATCTCATATTGTAGGTATTATACATTTAATTTTTGTTAACTCTATCTTTTAACTTTTGTAACATAGTGTTACGAGTTGCAGGACCCGAATTAAAATACCGTTAGAATTATTATAGACTTTATTAGAACTATACAAACACGTATAACACAGGTAGGTACAAACATAACTGAACACAACCAGTCCAAACGTAATTCAAGATTAATTAACCCGCGCAAAGTCCGTCACTAAATAGATTACTGAATGTACACAAGTCTTGCTCCGCTTGTGGCTATCGCTCGACTGCCTGCGTGACCGAATTTCCTAGAATCACACCTGGCTAATGACTGCTATAAAAGATTACAATACACAATGGGCTGTTTTTCTAATCACAAATTTTAAACAAAAAGTAAAAAAAAGGAGTCCAAATGCCGAAGCCAATAGAATGTGTTTCTACAGGGCTGCAGGTGTGAATTTGCCTTTGTCGACACCTCAGTCGCAACAATAGTAAATCATGTTCATTCATTTAAGAAGCGAAACTTTAAAGTTTTTGGTATATTTATAAACAGAGTAACATATAAAAGATAATTATATACACTGCAAGGAAATAACGGTAACATTTGAAGAGGCTGTTAATACTTATAGGGGAGCTTGAGAGAGGCACCCCTCTAATTTCCACGGCGTAATCTTATTTAAATTAAGCATTATGATGTAATTTTGAATTGGCGTGTTACAAGACGATAAGCTAAAATCAACATTCCTCTCGTAGCTTCTCTTAATCCAAAACTTTAACACAATTACAAAAGTTACACCAATATTATACTTAGCCAGTTTAAAGAGTCAATAATTTAAGAAGTTGGTTGTTAAATGAAAACGTTTAACCTCTAGAAGATTTCTTGGATAGTCATTACATATATAAAGGAAGGGTCTGAATTATTGTCTCGATTTGTTAAGGGTGTCTAAAGTTGATAAATAATGAATAATTCAATATTTTTATTATTATTGCCGAGTTCAGCAGACAGGCCGACGGCCCACCTGATGGGAAGCGGTTACCATAACCTATAGACATTTGTAACACCGAAGATGCTACAAATGTGGTGTTGCTCTCTTGAGGAAGACTGGAACCTAGGTACTAATGCCGAAACTAGGTGGTAACCATTCAGTCGGGGAAATACTCTCCTTCCTGATTGTGGGTTGTTGTGTGTGTTGGGTAATTGTATTCTTTCTCCGTTCCTGCACCGATAGCAGAATGATGATGATGATGGATGAATAATGTCAATAATGAATAGGTCAAGAATGTGTGAGACCACGCGTAATACTTGGTACCTTAAAAGGTATTCACCTCATATGCTAAAAACTATTCAACTGATCTTGTTTAAACTATTTTTTGTTAAAATTTGTCAAAAATATTTTTTACGTTCAATTTCGTTCACAATTTGCCAGGTAATATTGGAGAAGCCGTGGTGGCGTAATGGCTAGAGCACGCGTCCCTAACTTGAATAGCGGCGGTTCGAATCCTGGCCGGAATGCTTTCACCATTTATGCAGTATTTTGGCCTAATGTTTCGGCCTAATTTATTACAATTACCACGTACTACATACATACATACATAACTTCACGCCAGGTCCCTTGCGGGGTAGGCACGAACAACAGAGCGCCATTCAGGTTTATTCTTACACACCTCACTTGCTTCTTTGACATTCATAGCTCTTGTCATGCACGCTCGTCTGTTCTTAAGGCTCCTGACATCACCTTCTTCTAATACACGATCAATTTGATCATGGAAGGTGTGTCGTGGCCTTCCGCGACATCTGCATCCATCCACTTTTTCATTGTATATCTATTTAGTCATTATTTCATCATACATTCGTTCCACATGCCCGAACCACCGGAGCATTCCTTTCCTTACCTTAACCCCGACACTCTCTTTCAGACCAACTCTCTTTCTTACTTCGGTATTACGAACGCGGTCCGCGAGCGTCACTCCGCAGATTTTGCGCAGTGCTCGCATCTCGACCGCGTTTACTTTAACACTTACTAAAAACGATAAAGGAAAACATTGAAACCGCCTTGAAGCCGCCTTGGACAAGCTTGGTGGGTATACTGTCCATTCCCCTATAGCGGGAGGCCCGAGACCAGCAGTGGGTCGTTTATGGGCTGTTATTATTTAGCTGAAAAGTTAAAAAAAACCCAGAGAATAATAACAATTACATACAAAACAGACAGACAGACGGACTGAAGGATATGACGACTTTAAAACTGTAAAACTTTTTTGTGATAGTACTAACTGTGCCCGCGATTTCATCCGTGTCGAATCATTCTTCCGCGGAACGCTAAAAATAAAAAAAGGGTGTGTGTACTTATGTACACGCGTTAGAAGTCTTCTTTGGCCTAACAAGATAAAAAACGACACTAACAATAGAAAAACTAAAATGTTGACTATAGCTAACTTCAAGGTGTCGGTTGATTTTAGCTAACTTCAGGGTGTCGGTTGACTATAGCTAACTTCATGGTGTAGGTTTTCGTGTGACGGTGTGCGTGCGCATCGTAAAAATTTACTCTCATCATTTTTCCCTAACGCGCCTAAAAAGTATAACTTCAAAAAACAGTTATCTGCCAATGAAAGTTCCGCCAAATTCGGTGCTGCCGTTACAAAGATTATCCGGAACATCCTGATGAACAGACAGACAAGCAAACACTAAAAAAAAGTTTTTTTGATATAAGTACCGTATCTACTTGATGCTCGGGAATTCGACTGGTCTGAGGTAGCTAAGGCCGCTACCGTTGATGAAAAGTTGCATGTGTTTAATACTGCTTTACTGAGGCTTTATGACTCACATGCATCTTTACGCCGCATAAAAATCAAACACCTGCCAGCGCCGTGGCTCACCGATGATATCAAATCACTGATGCACAAAAAGTCAAAGGCTAAAACCAAATACAAAGTTAAACCTACTGAAGTCAACCGAATGGCGTTCGTGAGTATTCGTAATCGCTGCAATAGAGTGTGTAGGGACGCTCAACGCCGCTACATTCACGAGTCAGTCGAAAGTGAAAGTCCAGCTAAAGTCTGGAAATTTCTACGATCTCTGGGAGTTGGCAAGCAAACAAATAGTGTAATTCCCAAAGAACTCAACATTGACGATTTAAATCGACATTTCTCCGCTACTTCTGACTTTGACGTTGTAACTAAGTCTAATACTTTAAATACTCTTTCCGCCCTGCCGACACCCGATTATCCTCCATTCTTGTTAAGTCGATTTACTGATAGTGATGTTAAGAGCGCTGTAAAATCCATTACATCGAACGCTGTCGGTAGCGATGGTATTAGTCGCAACATGATTCTGCCCATACTGGATGTCATCAATCCTATCCTCACCCATATACTCAATGCCTCTGTAGTCTCTGGTACCTTTCCAGTCACCTGGAAGGAAGCCCAGATTATTCCTCTTCCTAAAAAACCTAATCCTGTTTCATTCTCTCAATTCCGTCCCATATCTATTCTGCCATTCCTTTCTAAAGTCCTGGAACGCCTAGTCCACCAACAGTTAAGTATTTTCCTTAATCGGCATTCTCTCCTTAATCCCTATCAATCTGGTTTCCGTCCTGGCCACAGCACAACCACTGCCCTCGTGAAAATCACCGATGACATTCGTTATGGTATGGATAATGGTTTATTGACTGTGCTATCGCTACTGGACTTCAGCAGTGCCTTCAACAATGTTAACTTTGATGTATTACTTGGTATTCTAAGCTCTCTTAACATATCTCCTACAGTAATCGACTGGTTTCACAGTTACCTGTATGGCCGCCGGCAGCGGGTTCGCGTCGAGGATGATTATTCGTCATGGTGTGAACTCACTGCTGGTGTTCCTCAGGGCGGCGTGCTTTCTCCCTTATTGTTCGCTGTTTTTATTAATTCCATCTCTAATGAACTCACTTCAACCTATCACCTCTATGCAGACGATTTACAAATTTATACGCAATCACCTGTTGCCACCTTAGACAAAGCAGTTTCAAACATAAACCTAGATTTTGAACGCATTCTGCAGTGGGGCAAGTCATTTGGGCTTCATGTCAACCCTGAAAAAACGCAAGTCATCATCATCGGTAGCTCACGGATGCTTAACAGGGTCGACTGGAGTACCATACCTAGTGTGATGTTTGATGGGACAATCATTCCTTTTAGTGATAAGGTAAAAAACCTTGGCATTATATTTGACAGTGAGCTGTCTTGGCGACCTCATATCACCGAACTAAGCCGACGGCTTTACCTCTCATCCAAATCCCTTAGAAGGTTGAGCAATTTCTTACCCACTACCACCAAAATTAAGCTAGCAGAATCCTTATTACTTCCTATTCTTGATTATGCTGACGCCAGCTATCTAAATTTAACCCAAGAACAACTTAATAAACTTGAGCGCCTCCAAAATTTTTGCATAAGGTTCATATTTGGACTACGCAAATATGACCATGTCTCTGAATTCCGAAAAAAACTCAAGTGGTTGCCAATTCGATTTCGCCGGAATACTCACATCCTTGCTTTTCTCTATAGTATTTTATTTGTCCCTAGTACTCCTGATTACCTTAAACAAAATTTTGAATTTCTTTCATGCTCTCATAATTTACGCCCTTCTACTAAACTTAAATTGAACACTCCTGCGCATAACTCAACTTTTTATAACAATTCTTTTACTGTTAAGGCTATACAGCTCTGGAACGCGCTTCCTGTTACAATCAGACAAGCAAAATCGCTAGCGATATTTAAAACTATGATCAAAAAATACTACCTGTCGTTGGAATATGATATTTAAATTCATTTATATATTTTGTAGATATGTATTTGTATGGTATGTATATTAAGTATATATCTATGTAATATATAAAATTTCTTTATATATGTATATATATCATTTATGTATTTATTATTAAAATGTAAGTAGTTCGTACTATATGTTACGTATACCACCATCGCCATTATCATCTCAATTCATTCCTGGGGTTGTCTGGAAGAGATCGCTTTTTAGCGATAAGACCGCCCTTTGTACATAAGTAGATATAATTTTAGTCTTTAAGTTCATGATTGTATTGGTGTACAATAAAGTGTTATCTATCTATCTATCTATCTATCTACTTTCATATGCATCTAGTAAATGATGTTATTTTGACATTACAAACAGGCACCCAATTTTATTTATCTGTAAAGATAAATTAATTTCACGCTACTACAAAATGAAATGCCTGAAATTCATGTAAATTTTGTGATAAATTTTGAGTTTCTACCTTTCTTTTCAACTTTGAGAATACTATATGTACATATACTTTCGATAACCGTAGCTTAGTTTTCATGATGCAAATAGGATAATTTTCGATCGTCAGCGAAGTAGTAGCCAACCCTATACCACGGGGCGTGTCGTTATACTATGTCATTCAACACATAACGTAACCTATAAATTAAAAGAAAAACGGAATAGTACTTAATAACAAATTCAAAGTAACGCATAATAACAAACATATAAATGTGTAGTTTGCGTGACACATTTAATCAGTACATACATTTAATTACGAACATGAAGGTATTGTACATGACAATCAATCATATTTATCTGGACACAGTCAACGTAAATTAATGGAGTAAGTATATATACCGCCTATAACAACATCGGATACAGCGACATATCGCAAACGACGAAACTTTATCGATAGTCATCGGCTATAACGACTAACCGTTTACCTATAACACGCACAATTCACAAACAAACCAACACACACAAAGAGCCTGAAAATTAATAACCTAGGCAGAAAAAGAAAAAACAACATACATAGCGCTAGTTAAGATAATATATATAGGTATAGTCATAAGGCACACACTGCACATGCACTCTCTCACAACACCAGCATGTAACAGATACACTCTACATTAGTAAAAATTTAGTATTAAAATTAGAATAAATTAATATAATACGTTATTTGTAAGGTACACTACAACACAGAAATCACTAAATTAATGTCACACACAAGAATCAAAATAATAATAAGCGTGTTTAAATTCTAAAAATTAAATCTAGAAATTAAGTTGTATAAAAGGGTACGGAACTGGAGTCCGTAGAGTTGTAAAAAAAAACCTAATAATAAATCCCAAAAAATAAATATTTAACCGACTTCTTTTCTACAACATCTCGAAATCGGTGTCAAGTAAAACATAAAATTTACTATATTTTGTAAATTTGTTGTTGTTCTTTCTTGTTCCTCAACTCGTCCTAAACCACGCAAGAAATTTTTAAGAGGTATTCACCATCAGTAGCATAATTTTTCACTAAATATTTATATGCCTATATAGGCATATTTTATATAAAAAACCTAATCAAGTTTTTATATAAGTAGAAAAAAACAATATTTTAAAACTGAATCGCCTAAGCGCACCTAGATAAAAATGTAATCTGTGTGAAAGAAAGTTTTCTAAATAAATAAGTAGGGGTTGCGTACATGGGTTAAGCCCTAGTTTTAATATTATTTTACTTCTAATATAATAAACGAAAGTAAACTGGGTTGTATAATTAAAACTAAATGTTAAGGATTCTAAGCGCGGCATTTTAATCATTTGATTTTTATTTCTACGTTTAGGCCACTTTTCAGTAACCCTGATCACGAAAGATAAAAGTCTTGAAACTTGATATCTTTGTCTTCCGTAACCAGGATACTGAATAGTAAATGCTGCGCTTGAACTCGTTTAAAAAGCAGTTTAATTATAGATAGATAGATAGATAACACTTTATTGTACACCATTACAGAAAACGCAGATGAACTTATAGCCTAAAAATATTCTATATGTGCACAATGGGCGGTCTTATCGCTAAGAAGCGATCTCTTCCAGACAACCCGAGGCAGGAATAAAAACATATTAGATTGGTCAAAGGTGGTATACATAAATATTAGAGGATATTCAGCTACTTACATTTATTTTTTTACTAAATAGCCATATATAAATACTCCTATTGATATTATTATATATACACATACATAAACATACGTAGAAATATCAAACATCACAAACTTGTAGGTATATGTAGATTATATATATATATATATATATATATATATATATATATATATATATATATATATATATAGCTGTATACTATATATATTAGATTATATGTTCTACTATCTCAAATACGACGGTTTGGCTGTCTCATCTAACGTAATTTGTAGCAATATCTTATAATTTAAAAAGTCAGGTAAACAAAAAATGTTACAAGAAAATTAGATAAATAAAGATAAGTACATCGTAAAATTAATTATAATATCACTTGTAAATTAGTAAGAAGTAATAATATATTTGTATACAATTAAAATTTGTATCTAATTAATAGATCAAGTGTAAGATATACTGTGTTCTAAAGCGTGTGTCAGTCATTATATCGTATTTGAGATAGACAGTAGTTGCGATAACTTAAAAAAATATTAGGTTGTATGTAACTATTAAAAATAAACTAAGTTAAGTATAAATGAATATAAACTAAAATTAAACTATATAACTTATACTTGCAAAGATTTTATTTTATTCAAATATTTTACAAAGTAAAATACCCCAACTGGCTCATAACGTACCAACATAGTTATTAGTAAAATCTCTCCCAGATCTACGTTCTCGGTATAATAGCAGGAGCTCGAGAAAAATGTAGGAAATGTTGAAAGCTTCCGATTGCTCAGCTCAGACCGGAGAATGGCTGCAATCTGAGTGAGTGCTCAGGCGGGCTCACTGCTCATATTGGCGCCCAATGACTGCTACGACTTACTCGCTCATAGAGCTACTCGTCTCAAAGCGAATTACATTTATAAGCCTTTAAATTTGCAAGGAATAAAACTGTTACATTTTTAGACAATTGTATAAAGTTTAAGTATAATGTGGTACTGATTATGTCTTATTATAAAATAACAGGCAATAAGAACAAAGTATTTTCTCATTAATAAAGACAATAACAATAGTGTTACCGGACACGTTCTTAGTACGACAAATTTAGTGACTAAGGTTACGTGCTTATTTCAGGCGAGTAAAAGTATAGACTTGTTACGGCACGAATACCAAAGGAAGGTACACACCGGTTCAGCCGGGCATGAACCAATACGCTCGCGCCGGTGTGTACGCAATATCATAAATTGCCTATGACAAACGCTCATTATCTACGGCCAACCGTCAATATTCGAAAATCAAGTACGGAATGACGACGATTTATTGTACGCGCAAGAAAATTTAATTGTAAATCGCAAAATATTAAAATATACGCATATTTAAGAGCAAAAGGTGTTTCATTGAAGACTTCCTACGCTACAAGACTAAAATAGGCATCCTTTCGCTGGCTTCACTCTCGGAGTTTGGGGCTTGGTCTATTGTAAAATGGAACGCTTTGTTTTGTTAAGCTGTCAATGTCAAAATAAAATAAAGGTCTTCTACAGCAAATGATGAAAATATGAATGGTGTGGTTTTATTTGGTGGTCCTAAAATAACTGTTTTAAGTAAAATATAGTATCTTACAGTTAATAGCGTGTCTCTCAACAGTCTGCTTGTTGTCTGGCACTGAGGTGTTTATGTACAAATAATTATTAAACTTTTTAAATTATATTGTAATATTAATTTGGTAGTCTTAAAATGCCATGTACAAAAATATTGCGCTTTATATAATTATACGAGCAAAAATTATTGCCACCGTCAACATTGCCATGAACTTTATTATAGGCGCAAGTACAATTAATTTTATTGTAACGTTTTAAAATTTTTATTTTCAAATTAATATTAATATTTAAAAGTGTTATTTTTAAAGAGAATTTACACATTAGAAAACAGCTGCATAAATATTTTTTTATTTAAAAAATCTAACATATATAAACGTAAAATTAAGATTAAACTGACGAAAGACATTTACCATAAAATGATAACCTCTTGTTTTTTGTCATGTCAGTTAAAACATCACCGCATTTCGTTTGGCAATAAAAAGATAAAACAATAGTTCACTTTAAGAAAATAATTAAGCAAATGACCCTTGAAATTCATTATGAAACAACTGTCTGTTTTACAAAGAAAAAAGTGATTAAATGAAAAGACACGGGAGAAGAGGATAACTTTCGTTAATTACTTGAAAATAATTGCGAGGATAAATGACGCTTAAGGTAAAGATTCTAATTAGAAAGTAAATAGAACTTAGCTTGGTTTGAAATGGAAAAATCATATTATTATTTTAATTTTCTAAATAGCAGACACACACATTGCATATTTTCAGGCTAAGCAAATTAAATATTGTTACAATTTGGGCCACCTGCATATCTGTAAACAAAGCACATTTATTACCCGTCGGCGTTTGAGGTAAAAACATTGAAAATCTTTTATGACCATCTTTTTTTTGTTTCCTTTGTGTTTAAAATTTGTGATTAGAAAACCCCATTGTTATTGTATTTTTTATGGCAGCTTGTG
This sequence comes from Dendrolimus pini, assembly GCA_949752895.1. Taxonomy (NCBI): domain Eukaryota; kingdom Metazoa; phylum Arthropoda; class Insecta; order Lepidoptera; family Lasiocampidae; genus Dendrolimus; species Dendrolimus pini. The sequence goes on along the minus strand of OX457130.1, from coordinate 4,517,042 downwards.
GCCGAGTCATTTGCCAGGTGTGGCGAATTAAGCTGACTTAGATACGGCAGACATATTGCATTTGTGTAGTATAAAACAATGATCTGATGGATGGGGGAGGTAGTCGAGCGATAACCAGCCGCGAGACAAGACTTGTGTACATTCGATAATCTATTTAGTGACGGACTTTGCGCGTGTTTTTGAATCGTGAATTACGTTTGGACTGATTGTGTTCAGTTATATTTGTACCGGTGTTATACGTGTTTGTGTAGTTCTAATAAATTCTATAGTAATTCTAACGGCATTTTAATTCGACTCCTGCAACTCGTAACAATAGGCTTATGTAACGTATTGTACGCCCAACGGGCAAAAAACGTGCTCAGTATAAAATAAAAAGACCTATAACATTGTTTTTATGCAATAAATTATTTGATTTTATTTACAAACGTATATTGTTTTTTATTCTTATTTTATTTTATTAGAACAACAAACAGCTACGTTATCAAAATTGAATACAAAGTTACAACGTAAAATAGTAAGTAATAATACAGCCCACAGTGCTGTACACAGGTTAAATTATAAATACCTAGTCCAGCCATAATTTCTGTTACAAATGAAAATGCTTTTTTTACGGCTTTCATACGGCTGATAGCAAGCTTTTGAAGTGTCTGGAATATGACCGACGGCTCCATACCCACTTTGTGCAAGGCGATCAGTGCAATCCCATTTTCTTTAACACCCCATTCCATATTGTAATTTGATAATCAACACGAAAAAATATGTGAACTGACGCAAAATCGAAAGAAGTTTTTAAAATAATAGACGTGTTGCAAATTCAAAATAATTAAACTGTTGAAAAAAAAGATAAGTTTTTATGTAACAGTACTTATGGCCAGACTGGTTATATTATCAAAGGGATTTTGTGACTACGTGTAATCGCTAGGCTTAGTATTAAATATATTTACATGGGTACAGTGGAGACTTTTGAGGCGGATTCCAAATACATGGATCAGAATAATTAGCGGAGTTCCGTTATGAAATTTATTGTATCGGGAATCAAACACAAAACTTTCAGGTTTCAGTGAATGACAGACAGAGTCCATTGTTTTTGGAAATTGAAGAGTCCCGGGTGAAATCTCCTTTGCGCATTATTCACCAGAAGCCGGAAGTGTTATTTTATTCAAAGATTTTTTTCGGCCGGCTGCAGTTAATTGTATTCTTTCTCCATTTCTACACGGATAGACCACAGATTGAATGTATGAATGCATTTAAAAAAACCCATTAGTGATGATCTCGAAAATGTTCATACAAAATGGAGCTAATATTATGAAAGAAATAAAGAAGAACAAAGAAATAATATTTATTTAGGACAAGATACAAAAGGTTTTAATGATGATATATCTCACGATTAATTGTCGTGTTCTAAAAAGCTCTAGCTCAGCATAACGCTGGTTTCACAACCAGCGCTGATCTTCCGCGAGTACCTTTAAGTGATGCCATGACTTAGCTCCACAAACCAGATTAAAAGTAATAAACATTAGTAATATAACTATGCAAATAATAGTGTCTATGAATATATAAAGCTATTTGAACATTGTACCTGTATTTTGTAGTTAAATTATTATATTTACGCTTTCCATCATGTGGTTATAAATAAAGTTTTAGTTATGAAGGTTTTACGATCTCCATTATATTCATTTACCCGAGTTCGTATATTAGTATTTATGGAGTACTTTTGCGAGATATTCTATTTGTTTGTTTATCGCAAATGTTTTGAAAAGCTTTAGGTATTTTTGTTAGGGCAAAGTTAAGTCTAGAATGAAATAAATTTGGTTAATAATAATTGCCCTTTTCTTCGTATCGTCTACGTTAGGGCTCAAATTATAATAGGTTATAAAAAGTTAATATAAACACTCGCCAAAGTTTTCTTGGCATAATAATATTGTAACGAGTTACGGGACTCGAATTAAAATGCCGTTGGAATTATTATAGAGTTTATTTAGAACTATACAAACACATAACACAGGTTACAACCAGTCCACACGTAATGCACGATTAATAACACCTTGTTTCGCTAGTGTTTGTCGCTAGACTGCCTCCCCCTGCATCAGTTCTTTGTTTTATACTGCACAAATGCAATATGTCTGCCGTATCTTAGTCGGCTTAATTCGCCACACCTGAATAATGACTCGGCCGCAAGCTACCATAAAAGAGTACAATAACAATGGACTGTTTCCTAATCACAAATTTTAAACACAAAATAAACAAAAGAAGACGGTAATAAAGAGTTTCAATGTTATTAGCTCAATCGCCGACGATGGGTAATAAATGTGCTTTGTTTACAGATATGCAGGTGACCCAAATTGTAACAATATTATATTGTAAATTGTATTTTCAAAGTTCAAAGTATTTTTAGAGAATTAATAAGACATTTTAGCAAAAACAGAGTTCTCGTACTACTACTATGTAAATTTATTTGCCATTTTATAAAATACTAGCGTTCCTGGCAGTCGTTGTGCTACCCTGAAAAAATAAAAATGTAGAACCCGATTACACGCTTGTAAAATGAATTGTACGGAGGTTCCTGCCTCTAGAGCCCTAACCACGGATAGCTTGAACCCTTGGCTTCGTTAACAACGAATATAGATTTTTTATTTTTGATTAACATTATTTTTATAATAATATTTTGAAAGGTACTCTCTTATATGAAAAATATTTTACAATTTGTTATAAATTTCTGGGATGTGAATTTAAAATTTGGTTGGAATTATCACAAAGTTCATTAGAAATACACAAAAGTAAGTCGCCGTTCTGAAGAATACAACAGGTCCAAACCCTAAAGCAGAACATCGTAATGTCATAAATCGTGAAACGTCCGTCGTTATACTCGTTATATTTGCAAAATAGACATAGCCCCATAGCAACATGTTCACTGCTCCTCTGAATTTTCAACTTGTAGCTTTACGGCTGCTAAGAATGTGCATGAAATGCAAACAATAGAAAGGAAGGATTTATGACGACTTACCGGAAGGCACACAAATGTGAACTATATCGCTTAAATTCTACGGGATAATAAAACACAGTTCGCAACATTATTATACAATTATGACAAAAAAAACCATTTATGTTTTATGTAACTTTAGCTGCAATCTGCTCTATAGATTATTGAAAATTATAATTTGTATTGCAATTCGTATAATGAACAAAAAACTTACTTAACAGACGTTAAAAACATAATTTACATATTGTTACATCCCGACAAAGAAATGCGCATCTGGTTTATAACCCTTCCCGCATTTGGAATTCTTTTGTTTACTATGTGTTTAAGATTTGCAACTAGACAATAGCCTATTGTTATTGTTTTCGACTTTGTTGGCCGTTCGCAGGCCTAATTAACCAGTTTTCTCAGAAACCTCAGTCAACGCGGTCCTTTGTTGTATTATACAGTTTAGTATAAAACGATGCCCGAATGGGAGGGGTGGGGCAGTCAAGCGAGGATTACGATACGATCAAGACGTAGATTCGATGAGCGACATAGTGACGGACTTTGCGCGTGTTATTGAGTCGTGGAGTTTGTACTAGTAGTGTCTGGTTATATTTGTACCTGTTTTATACATGTTTGTATAGTTCTAATAAACTCTATAGTAATTCCAACGGCATTTTAATTCGAGTCCTGCTTAACTCGTAACAATATATATTCTTAACTAGACGTCTTCTTGGAGTGTTCTTTATAATTTCTTTTACGTAATAGAATATAATATATTACAAAATGGTTTACTAAGTAGTTAACTTAGTTTCTAACTTATATGCATAACTTAAAAAGACATCAGCAGAACTCATTTTAGTAGGTAAGTGTGAAAGGCTAATAAAATTGTAACCAGTGTTTTAAGTGTCTCAGACACATATCCGCCATGAGTTCAAGTAGGTTTCATTCAAAAAACTACGAAACAAATTAATACTACTCACTGACTGACTCATTACTAGATTTCCGAAACCATACTTCCGAGTGATTTCAAATTTTTGCATAGGGACTCCTTTCGCAAAGTAAACGCCTACTAAATACCGGATCTTACGCAAATCTTATCCAAAATAAAAAAAATTGCCCTTTCCATTAGTAGCTCACAACGCCCAAAATGCTCCATTAGCCGTTCCACAAGGCTACCGCGGTCGTTGTGGTCGTAGCAAAAACGTCAGTAATGACGTCATCATTTTCAAATTCAATGCTCACAACGGCCTATGTCAAGAGGTGGGTCGTATAACCGTTCCACTTGGGTTTACGATTGTAACGCCGGCAAGCAAGTGGAACGGGAAAAATTGAGGTCATGAACATGATCGTTGTGAGTCTCTAATGGAACGCAACCTTTATCTACCATCACAAATGATAGAGGAGTTTTTGGCGGGAACTGAAAGGAGATATTGTGCTGTGCAGTTTTATTTTTACAAATGTGTAAAATTACTCTAAAATGAACAATAGTTGTAGGATATTGATAGTTTTTGAGTAATAATTATGTGTTTTGTGAGAAATGTGAACTGTATAGTGAAATGTGGCCTTTTGAGTTGTCACAAGAACTCCGTTGAATAGCACTAGCTGATTACCTACAGTTCAGCTGTGCTGCACATAGGCTTAAGAAAATGAAGAAACTATATTGTAAACTAAGATCTGGCTTAAAGGCCTAGCTGCCAAGCCATAAACCTAAATAATAATTCACAAATGATACCATCGTTGCCATGGTAACCGTTGTTGTAGTTATTATGTTGGTTTGACGCCCAGCGAAGTGCTGTATAATATATTTGTTCTGTTCGCGTACTATATGTCACTGAACTCCTAAACGATTGAACCGATTTTGATTAAATTTTTGCATATGTGTTTGAGTGGTATCCTAGAATGATTTAGACTCATAATTGAATCCGGTAGGTAACTCTGCAATCTGGTTTCTATTTCTCTTTTTTAACCGACTTCGAAAACAAGAGGAGGTTCTCAATTCGTCGGGATTTTTTTTTTGTTGTTCCTTTTTTTATGTATGTTCGCCGATCACTCCGTCATTTATGATCCGATTTATGTGATTCTTTTTTTGTTAGACGCGAAATAGCGTCCAATTGGTCCCCTAAAAATTTTACATAGTTTTGCCCAGTAGTTTTCATTTTATTAACATTTTTCATGAAAATAATTTTCACTCCGTTCCATATGTACACCGATTACTCTGACATTTATGATTCGATTTACGTAATTCTATATTTTACGCGCAATAGTTGCCATGTAGTCCCCTAAAAATTTGACATAGTTTGGTCAAGTAGTTTTCATTTTACGAACATTTTTTTGTTCTCGTTTCTTGGGACCTATATTTTTTAAGAAGCGCGGCACCATTCGTAAGTCCACCCATACATAGCTAGACACTAAAAAGTAACAAATAAAAAATATAAAAAACCGACTTCAAAAACTAAAAAACTAAAATGTATAAAATAACTTATTTCTAAGGCTATTATTATTAATATATATTATCTAAAACATCTTGAAGTCGGTGCAAAGTAAAAAATAATAAAAATTACTATATTTTGCAAATTACTAAGCACCGACTTTAAGATGTTTTAGATAATATATATTAATAATAATAGCTTTAGAAATAAGTTATTTTGTATATTTTAGTTTAGTTTTTGAAGTCGGTTTTTTTTTACGAAGTTTTTATTTTTTTCAGATCAAGCAACGTCTGACAGGCCCGCTGAAATATCTATACAAACAATTTTATTACCTACCATTACGTATAATATATACACGTTTTATTTAACCAATGCAAGATTTATGAATTAAATTTATTAAATTGAAATAAAGTCACACGCGAATGTCACTATCATTAGTAGATTTTAAATTAATTACTGCGAGTTTTACATTAATAACAATGTTAATAAAAATGGTTCATAATTAAGCAAATTGATTCCCCAGACGGGAATCCATTAGTCCCTTAACAAATGAAATGGAATACGTCCTTTCACACTACACAAGTCAATGCAATGTCATCTTCCTACTGCATACGACAGTCGGTGATATTTATGTGAATTTGTAAATTCAATTTAGAAAATCTCCAAGGTAAGTGTGCTTCATCTTACACCGCGTAATCACTCAGCATCAGATGGAACTGTGTGTACAAACTGTAAATTTACGCGAGCATACATCGAGAGCTTCAGAACAAATGGGCGTATACGCAAAAATGCATTTTTTTTGTTGTTTACTAAAATCTATGCATGTTATAATTTAGAAAGTCTTACCGATATGCAAGTGTACCTAAAAAGAAGAGTATTCAAAATTTCAGCCTTATACAATCAACTAGTTTTGTTTTATTCAAGATTTTGTCCCTTGTGTAAAACTGCAGTTTTGTCTGTACGCCCATTTGTTGCGAAACCCTCGATATATTGTATTACGAGAATAGATAAAGTTTTTTTATTGTTAGAGTATAGCAGACAAGATAGGCGACCTAACTGTCAAGGAAAGTGCTAAAGGTGCTACAAATGTCATAGATGGGACTGGAACCTGGTCACTAAAACTGGAACACAACTCAAGGTTATCAAGGTGGCATGCTCTAGATCAGGAGCGGTGGCTATTACCCAGACGGGCAAATACCCTACGACCTAGCTGTTAGTTGTTTTGACGCCTCGTACAATAGGCCGCTCGGCCGCAGGAGTTAGTATTCTTTCTCCATTCCTTCACGGGTAGGAAACGTGTATATTTCACCTTTGACTGATTTGATTGAGAGCGAGAAGATCAAGGTCTTTTAAGTATGCAATACGATAGATGAATGTCGAATGAATTGAGACGTTTATAAAACACCGCGGGCTTACTGTTTGAATGTGTAAAATTATGTCGTATTTAATTTGTACAAGTGAAAGAAGTCAAATAGATCATTAATAAATTATTATTATTTATATTTTTATATGATTATGTATAAAAAATACACATTAAAAATATAAAAGACGACGTCCATCGGCAGCGAGTTAAGGTCCAGTTGTCAGTGGTTAGGGTTCTAGAGACAGAATCCTCCTCAAAATGCGTGCCGTGCTCGGAAGAAACGCCTTCTTCATCTGGCTTTGTACCCATTTACCAAGCGATAGCCTATCTAGATTGTTATTATTGTTGTTAAAACAGTAATATTTGTTATCATTATATATTAAAATTAACGTCTATTTATTATAAGATGTATCATCTCCACAATTTAGGAGAAATGAAAATCAATGTTACAACATTAATGTGAAATGGGACGATTAAAAAACTTAAGAGTACAGGATAGGTCAAAAAAACTGGAATTGTTTTTCTTCACAGACATAGAAATATCGTAAACTTGCGTTGGAATTTGCGTACTTTTGATAACTGAGATAATAAAGGCCAAGATAGTATGAAAATTTATCATGTAAATTAAATTAGCTACAAGTTTGAAGATAATGATAGGGAACTTCACAGTTAAGTCAATAAAATACTTATTATCATCTTACAAAATGACGAAGGGTCCTAGATTTTGTACGGGAATAGCAATTACGAAATAGTTTAAACGAGTCGAATAGCGTGTTAATTTAACTAAACTGTTAATAAATCATTTCAAAGTTACGATTATGAATACTATTGTATTTAAGCACTCAATATTTTTGAGTATTGTCGTGTATAGTATAAGTTCGTCCTGTAATTTATTAATCACTTACGAAAACTTCTAACGAGAAAACTTAAAGTTCTATCACGTACAGCCTCTTAGAATCAAAAATTTTATGATTTTGGTAGTTAAGACTTTTGATAAAGTTCCTTCAACACTAATAAATATTAAATATTTTAAATTGAGTTTAAATAACTTTTAAAAAAGCTCAAGTATATTTTTTTAAACTTTGTGTAAGGGACCATTCTTAAATCACGTACACGTTAATGGGGGGTCAGGGGTTAGGGTCGAGAGGGGGGGGGGGGGAGTTCCACATAACGTCACATTGTAAGACTTAATAAAATTTAAGCTTCGAAACACAACGAAATACTTTAAAATATTTCTAAATCTATCTGTAAGAGAATAGTGTTTAATTTATTAAAAAGTAATTTAAATGTATAAACAACTATATTACGGAACTGCTGTTTTAATTAAGAATAGAATAAGTAACCCTTTATTGCTCACCAAACATACAATTCCAAAAATGCACAATTACAATATTGTCATGGTAGAAACAATAGGCGGCCTTATCGCTTAAAGCAATCTCTTCCAGGCAACCTAACTCAATGAATAGTTTAACCTACATCTGGTGATGTAGGTGGTGCAGATTATTAGGTAAATCATAAACATTTTTTTTTTTTTGTAGGAGTTCAGCAGACAGGCAGACGGCCCACTTGATGGAAAGCAGTTACCATCGCCTATGGACATTTGCAACACCAAAGGTGCTACAAATGCGCTGTTGCTCTCTTAAAGGAGACTGGAACCTTGTCACCAATGCCGGAACACAACACAAGGTTGTTATGGCGGCATACTCTAGACCAGGGGTGGTCGCCATCCAGTCGAGCAAATACCCTACCATCTGGCTGTGGGTTGTTTTGTCGCCTCTTAAGACAGGCCGCCCGGCCGCAGGATATTGTATTCTTTCTCCGTTCCTGCACGAATACAAAAAAACTTAAACTACATATTTTATAAATTATATACACATGATTAAAAAAATACTCTTTACATTAAATATGAACATACAAAAATATTTATAAGATACTAGCTGTACTCGGCAGACGTTGCCTTTAAAAAATAAAAATCTAGAACCCGATTCCAGCGTCATCTATCGGGATCAAATGTTAATCTAAACTATTCTCAAATCCACTTGAACAAACAATAAATCCATCAAAATCAGGCTCAGCGTTTAGGAGGAGTACGGCGGCGCCACCTACTGCGTCCAATCCTTTATTTAAACCATTCCGGGACAAACTTCAACACATACAACAACAAAAAGAACACCTTAATTCTGGTACCCGATTGCAGCGCCATCTACCTGGTTCAAATTAAAATCTATATAATCCCAATAGAAAATTATAAAAATACTAATATCGCTATTAAAAAATAGGGGTTGATCGTAGAGGGTTAAAAATTTAGGGTTGTATGTATTTTTTAATGCTGTATCATAAAAAAATAAAAATATGTACAAATTTATAAAAATATTGAGGGGTGGACTACCCTTAACATTTAGGGGGATGAAAAATAGATGTTGTCCGATTCTCAGACCTACCCAATACGCACACAAAATTTAATGAGAATCGGTCAAGCCGTTTCGGAGGAGTATGGGAACGAACATTGTAACACGAGAATTTTATATATAAGATATATATTAATTATTATTAGTCTATACAGTACGTGTATAAGAATTAGGCATAATTATTTAAGAAAATATAATTTAGTTTAATAATTTCCTGATGTAAAATTGCAAAATACGTGATGTCACACTAGGGGAGGAGGATCCTTACGAATGAGACCAGATGTGACAAGGACCGGAGGGGGGGTCAAAAATCATGAAATTCGCGTGACATGATTTGTAGATAGCATAATTAGATAAAGCTTTGTGTAAACCAATCTTATCGTACATTATTTAATTGGAAGCACTCGTTCTTTGAATAAATATATGTATTTAAGGACGATTATCAATACTAATAACAGGAGGCTATTTTTCTTCAACAGAAGTATAATGTATATTATGGGGCTCATTAAGACTTCGTTAATAAATACATGGCAACAGTAAAGAAAATATTATGAGAAAACACATTGAAGTTATCGAAGTGTAATAAATCTACTAATCTGCTTCAATGCTTTGATACTTGTTAATATTTCAACGAAAGCAAGTAATAAAAAAAATAATATTTCTATATTTTCATATAAAGTAAGTTTATTACATATAGAAAAAAATGAAAAAGAAAATGTAAATGTTCCATGTATTAATCTAGTAATTTTTTAATGTTAGAAACCAAGTCGTGTTAGTTATACTATTTATAACTCGAGAATAGTTGGACCACTTTTAATAATTTTTGTGTTTTTGGAATTGTCTTCGTCCGGAATAATAATAAGTATTAAAATATGATATTCATCAATAAAAAAATATCATTAATAAAAACACCAGTCACAATATCAGTCTCGCCATTCATTTGTTATGATCTTTCCCGGCCGATTTCGGTAATGGTGAATGCTTTTAAACTCATTTTCATTTGTCTGACTTAGGTGAATTATTTTTATGTGTGTTCAAGTGGGTCCCGCGATGGCTTAGATTCAAATTTGAACCAGGTAGGTGGCGCTGCAATTGGTTTCCAGGCTGTAGGTGAAATTATTTTTGTGTGTGTACAAGTGGGTCCCGGGATGGTTTAGATTTCGATGATTTCTTTGTTTTTTCAAGTTATCCGAGATCGGTTTATATTAAAATGGGTCCCGGTTGATAGCGCTGCAATCGGTTTCTTTTTCTTTTTTAATCCCAACACGACGTCTGCCGGGTACAGCTAGTAATATTATAAAATGTATAGTTTTTAGTTTCTTCAATTTTTTGTATTTGTCTGATTGTTCGAGATTCACGTAGAAATTAAGGGGCTGATTTCGATGCGGTTTTTGCTGATCGATAGTAAATTCCTGGACTTAAAACATGCAGCACTTTATACCCCGGGAACCCTAAGCGAATTTTTTTGGGAGATGATTTTTTGGGGATATACCTGGTGTTGGTTTAGTGCTTCTTAGCTGCTTGGCTTCATTCTTAATGTTTCGAAGGGTTCGACTACTCTCACCTGTGGCCTCACTAGTGCGATGTGTGTGTGTGTGATTTTATCCGTGCAGGAACGGGGAAAGAATACAATTTCCTGCGGCCGGGCGGCCTGTCGTAAAAGGCGACAAAACAACCCACAGCCAGGTGGAAGGGCATTTGCCCGACTGGATGGCTACCACCCCTGGTCTAAAGTATGTCGCCATAACAACCTTGATTTGTATTCCGGCATTAGTGACCAGGTTCCAGTCTTCCTTAAGAGAGCAACAGCTCATTTGTAGCACCTTTGGTGTTGCAAATGTCCATAGGCGATGGTAGCCGCTTTCCATCAAGTGGGCCCTCTGCCTGTCTGGTGACCTCCTGAAAAAAAAAAATGTAACGAACGCTCAACGGGTATAATAGACGACCCATTTCGTTTTTCTTTCTTGAAAAACCTAACAACTTTTAAAATAATATCACGTTCTCCACCACGATACGCTTACCCTTGACTCATTTTGAAGAAAATAACAAACAACGAAAACAAATAACTAATAACAAAAAAATTAAAACTTAACAAAACAACAATGAATTAATTCGTAGCGAAAGCAAAACATTGCTCGTGCGTATGTTTAGGCGGCGTTGCTAGCGGTACTGATCAGACGAGCGCGGGACGCGGTCGGTGGAAGTGGGAAGGGTGGTCATCGGCAAACCTTCTGCGGGCGGCATATATTGTACAAGCTGTGCCCGTGACGTCGTCCCCGTGGAATTGAATTTCCAAACCCCCCGATTTTGAAACATTGTTCATTGGTGCTCCACTCCGATTGGTCTTAGCGTGATGATAAATAGCTTATAGCCTTCCTCGGTAAATGGGCTATCTAACACTAAAATAATTTTTCAAATCAAACCAGTAGTTCCTGAGATTAGCGCGTTCAATGAAACAAACAAACTCTTTAGCTTTATATATTAGTATCAGATACCCTTGTACAGGTTTTGTTCGTCAGGAGGAGGAGATTAAGAAAAACCTCCTTGTGGCACTCGGGGACTGCCGCGGTAAAGCTATCGCATAGCATTTTTTATCAACTTTGCAATTATAATTATTTATTTATGCAGTATTTTTTTTTCTTTGGTACCTATTAATTGAAGTTACACTTTTTGAGCGTGGTGACCGATAAGAAAAAAAATCACCTATGTATACATATATACTTACGGGGCGCACATGCAGTGAGTGTAGCATAATAAAGATATGATAGATACCTATATACCTATATACTTTCTCACAAACAGCTGCTTACGTATTCGTCCGATTTCGGAGCAGCTCGTCGTCCAAAATTTGCAATGCCTGACATACCTCGAACCGCTACGAGAGCTCGCGGGTCACTGTGGCCACCGCACGCCTCCGCTCGCCGCGCCCGCCTCAGGCCCCCGTCACCGCGCATGGTAGGCAGAGTGGGAGGTTTATTTTCGTTACGGAATTTCTTCATTCGGTCGCCGCGCTCAAAGCCCACGATAAAAGCTATACAATAGCTTAAAAAGTGGAATAGTTTCCAGTGGATACATTACTCTAAACTACACAGACGCAAATCACATGTATAGGTATATATATATTTACTACATAAGTTTACGTATACAAGTAAAAAAAATGCTTCAATTCATTTAACGCGTTCGTTCACATAGGCTCCGTCTATACTTTTATTTGGTCTGAGACAGGCAGATACAAAAATACTTTCAATTTTTAATCGACTTCGAAAAAAGGAGGAGGTTCTCAATTCGTCGGGATCTTTTTTTTTGTTGCTTTTTTTTATGTATGTTCGCCGATTACTCCGAGATTTATGATTCGATTTACGTGATTCTTTTTTTGTTCGACGCGGAATAGCTTCCAATTGGTCCCCTAAAAATTTTACATAGTTTGGCCCAGTAGTTTTCATTTTATGAACATTTTTCATGGAAATAATTTTCATTCCGTTCCATATGTACACCGATTACTCTGAGATTTATGATTCGATTTACGTGATTCTTTTTTTGTTCGACGCGAAATAGCTGCCATGTGGTCCCCTAAAAATTAGACATTGTTTGGCCCAGTAGTTTTCATTTTACGATCATTTTTTTGTTTCCGGTTCTTGGGACCTATATTTTTTAAGAAGCGCGGCACGTTTAAAAAAACCGACTTCAAAAACTAAAAAACTAAAATGTGTAAAATAACTTATTTCTAAAGCTATTATTATTAATATATATTATCTAAAACATCTTGAAGTCGATGCAAAGTAAAACATAAAAATTACTATATTTTGAAAATTACTAAGCACCGACTTTAAGATGTTTTAGATAATATATTAATAATAATAGCTTTAGAAATAAGTTATTGTACACATTTTAGTTTTTTAGTTTTTGAAGTCAGTTTTTTTAAACGAAGTTTTTAAATTTTCTACTCGTAACAAAGTGAAGTAATATGAGATAAGGTTGGCATTAAGTTATAGAGGCAAAAAGGGTCGCACGTATTGAAAGTACAAATCTGTTGAAGTTATAGGTCTGGAAAAATCCGACGGATACCGTTCTGACCTTCTGAAGAGTCTTGAAGTAAGTTTTTTATATATTTTAGTTAGTCTATTAAATTGGATTTCTTTGGGCTTTGACTGAAAATCTATGAAGTGGCTTAACGTATAATATACTAGACGTTTTCACATGGTTTCGCTCGTATAAACTGCGGTTTTGTATTTCAAGGATAAAACTGGGCCACAAAAAAGCGTCTTATGTATTTTGACGCTCTGAATCCGAATCAAAGCAACATACCAGTCCATACACCCACAACATTTTGAGGGTGTATGGAGAGTGAGGGTCAAAAGTACAGACCACTTTAAATTCGTGAAACCTCTTTAGAATCGATGTGATTTGTAATTCGAAGAAACTAAAAAGCTACACTAAGAGAGATAAACACATAAATCTATAGGACTAAGCCTGCGAGAGAACGAGATAGAATACATTATATTAAAACACTATGCTCATACGAACAGAGTTGGAAATGTTTTGAAGTTTTTTGTTAATACTGTTACGAGTTGTAGGACTCTAATTAAAGTGACGTTAGAATTACTATAGAGTTTATTAGAATTATACAAACACGTATAACACAGGTACAAATATAACCAAACACAACAAGTCCAAACGTAATGCAGAAGGTCGTAATTCAATAAGCGCTAAGTCCGTCACTTATTAGATTCCTGATTGTAGTACACACGTCTTGCTTCGCTCGTGGTTATCGCTCAACTCACCCCCGCTCCACCAGGTCATCGTTTTATACTGCGCAACTGCAATGTCCCCGTATCTAAATCGACTTGATCCGAGACGCCTGGCTAATGATTACCATAAAAGATTACAATACAACAATGGGCTGTTTTCTAATCACAAATTTTAAACACAAAGTAAACAAAAGAAGACGACCATAAAAGAATTTAGGTGTTATTAGTTCAAATGCCAATAAATGTGCTTTGTTTGATATATGCAGGTGGAGTTTGTTTTTGTCGGGACCCTAGTTGTAACACCATGTGCATTTTGCAGATATATTTTAATGAAATTTCTACGCCATTTCAGCGAAACATGGTTCTACTCAAAATGTTTTCAAAACTATGTATCCACTTATGTTTTACAATTAAATCGTGTTTGTTTATTATTAATAAGTTTTTAGTTCATAGAAAATAACCTATCTGTTCCATTTTAATCTGTGATACAGGTAAAAGTGTTGCATGACCAATTGAAAACTCAAGGAAACAATAAAAATACAATTTGAAATAAATTTAAAATTATACGAGCGCTCAAAATTATGAATTTATTCCCAACTGAATTCAGTTTTAATGTCGGAACACTGGAGAAAATTATAATGAAGTATTATTTTACAGTTGTTAATAAAATTTCACGATTGAAAATAAAGATTGAGCTTTTAGCAATATTATACTTTATTACTGAGACGATAAAGCTTGTAATAAGTCCAGCAAATATTCAAGAAGCGAAATATCACTTAGTGGTGGTACTTTTATTGAGTCACGTTAATAAGCTGTGGTGCAATAGAAAATTAGAATTTGTGAGATAGATGACAAATAACAACATTCTTATCTTGTCATTGTTATGATCTCTCTATATTATTGCGCGAATACAACGAGGAACGTGAATGTGGAACGAGTACACGCGTTTATTCGTCTCGCGTAAATGTGAAGCGCCCTTTATTAAATTTTGTACGTATATTACTTTAATATAATAAATCTAGAGATCTAATGTAATATAGAATCTAGAGGAGAATCAGGGGGTCAGTTTGACCACAGTCCCAATTCGCTATTACAATGTCCTCGAAATTGTCGACCA
This sequence comes from Dendrolimus pini, assembly GCA_949752895.1. Taxonomy (NCBI): domain Eukaryota; kingdom Metazoa; phylum Arthropoda; class Insecta; order Lepidoptera; family Lasiocampidae; genus Dendrolimus; species Dendrolimus pini. Next base: position 4,502,012 of record OX457130.1, on the reverse strand, counting down.
TTCTGACGATAATGTTATAGCAGAATTAGTGGCCAGCGTTTCTAAACTGCAACTTTTAGAATTTTTGTCTGTTCGTTGAAGCTTTAAGTTAAAACTATTGAACGGATTTAAATGAAATACAACATAGAACTAGATTATATCCGGGATTGACACTTGGATTTTAATTTCCGTGGGATAGATGAATATGGCAAAAATTAGAGTTGTGATTCCTTAATAAATACATCATTATCAATGCGTAAGAAGTTTTGCTGTCATATACTTTTTTTTATTGCAGGAGTTCAGCAGACAAGCAGACGGCCCATTTGATGGAAAGCGGTTACCATCGTCTATGGACACTTGGAACACCAAAGGTGCTTCAAATGCGCTGCTGCTCTCTTAAGGGCGACTAGAACCTGGTCACTAATGCCGGAACACAACTTAAGGTTGTTATGGCGACATACTTTAGACCACGGGCGGTAGCCACCCAGTTGGGCAAATGCCCTACCACCTGGCGAAACCTTCTGAAAATCACACTCATCTAGAATTATAATGTTGTTAGGCATCCGTAAAGGTTCTTGAGCTGTTATAAGCTCAAGAACCTTTACCTCATATAACTCTTATGAACAATGAATTTAATACTTCGTTTACATTCTTGCTACATGACCGCTCTTTGAATATGTGACCACAGCCGAACGGTCATTATAAAGACGCTTTGACATGAAACGGGCGTGTATCCAGAACTTATATTGCAAATAATCTGGACTGAAACTTCAGCAGGTGTTCTCGAATTGTTTAAGTTTTGGACATTTCGTTTTATGCTATTTCAGTAAGTGACACACGCATTTTCTGTACCAATAATATTGTTACACGCCAACAAAAGTTAATGCACACCTGCAGTTTATTACCTTTCCCGCATTTGTACTTCTTTTGTTAACTTTGTGTTTAAAATTTGTAATTAGAAAACCATCCTATTGTTATTGTACACGTTTATGGCCGCAGGTGTGCGGATTACGTTCTCTTGGAAAATTTAGTCCACGCGGTCGATTGTTGTATTCTATAGTTTAGTATAAAACAATGCCCCAAACGGAGGGGTGAAGCAGTCAAGCGATGATTACGATACGAGCAAGACGGGTGTAAATTCGATGAGCTATATTATAATGGCTATATATAACGGCTTAAAATTTCAATGTATTGTAGTTAGATAGTAAGCAGTTGCTAGTGGTTGAAAAAGATATTTGATCTTAAAACGCATACCACAGCCAGGTGGTAGGGCATTAGCCTGACTGGACGGCTACCACCCCTGGTCTAAAGTATGTCGCCATAACAACCTTGAGCTGTTTTCATTAGTGACCAGGTTCCTGTCTCCCTTAATAAGCAGCAGCACATTTATAGCACCTTTGGTGTTGCAAATGTTAATAGGCGATGGTAACCGCTTTCCATACAGTGGACCGTCTGCCTGTCTGCTGAACTCCTGCAATAAAAAAATGTTTTCCTCCTCTAGGCCTGGAGATAATATGCGTAAATTCCTCCAGAGTTATAAAAAAGGGATATCTATAGATATCTCTTGATATATCATGAAGTGAGTATATTAACTATAATTCTTAGATATTACTAAATTAATTCTCAATACAACTAGCCATGCTATTTAACGAAAGTGGACTTAGCATGTTAGCAACGCATTAAAATTGTATAGTTGTTATTCTCGTTGCCATGACTACTGTTCCGGAGGAACTTTTTTCTGAGAGGTATCCAAATGTCCTGTTCCCTGACAACATGTATACAAATTTTTGTGACGGTCTGTTGCTTAGAGTTTCACAAACAAATAAACTCATGTTATTCTCATATATTTATTTACATTGTAAAAGGAAACAAAAGTCCATGTTGTTGATTTTTAGATTTTTGTGTTTGTGTGTTTGTTCTGTATTCACGTGAAAACTACTTGGCTGATTTCAATGCGCTTCTCGCTAATCGATAGTAAATTTCTGGACGTTAATTCTGCGGCATCTTATACTCCGATAATCCCGCGAACATTTTCTTGGCAGCAACTGAAAGTGCAATGTAATAATCACTGATTGAAAGCAAATTTTCTACCATAAAATTTGTTTTACATTTGATTTTAAATATTGATAATATAACAAAATTTTCACTTGTCCAACGTGGACGAAGTTGTGGGCAAATACTAGTTAGGGCGAGTGAAGCGAGCCCTAACACTATTCCACACTATGCATTTTTGTGGTACACTTTACTGAGAAACTATCACTCTTTCAGATTTGGGCTTTGACATAGTAATTTCAATTTATTTCTAGATAGGATATTATCGTTTTCCTAAGGCTATTTGTCAAAAATTATAAAACTAATAAGACATTTGTAATATCAACTGGGCTGTTACTACTAACGCCATCTGTTCAAAATCTAAAGAACTAATATCGTACATCGATATTAGTGCTTTAGTAGAAAACTTCGCGAGTACCTAGAGCACCGGTTTTTTCTTATGGGAGGGTAAACCACTTCCTTACGTACCGCGTTACGGCGCCAGTCTGTCTGGCTTCCCTTTCTCTCACGCGTACGACAGCGTTAGGCAAGCTCCTCTCTCACTCTAACCCACAGCGCTAGCCGTGTTTCGGTAATTAGATTAAATAATGATACTAATAATGTACATACACAAAATTCTAATGTACATATTCAAGAATTGTAGCTAAGAATAAAATATATTTTATAAACAATAAAAGATTTTATTAAAAATAACCTTTCGTTACATTATCATATTAGTATACATAAAATTTAAGTAATAACTTGAGATTTACTCAAGTTAAACAATTACAATATTAAATAGTTCAACTTAGATTACTTTAAGTTATCACTTCTGTCGGGCGTCCCGAAACGCACACTTTTTTATTATTTAAAAATAGAACCCATTTATATAATAGAAAATACATACATAAATATATTAATCGAGTAGGACACAAACGAAATTCGAAATAAAGATAATTTACCAAGCTACCTTTGATTTCCTATGGTTCCCATTGAGAAAATTTTTATTATATTCAACTGCTCACAAAGTTTTGAAATATTTCCCTTTGCGAAAAATAAAATTGTTTTCGTTGAATACCAATTAAGGGCAAAGGTATGCTTAGTGCTTCCAAAATGAGATTTCTTTACTCGTATCAAAGAAATATTTTGACTACTTCACGATTCGTTTGATAGAAGTATTTCACTATTTTTGCCAAGAAAGCTTTCAGTTTTTAATTTAACATTGTTATGTAAATCTTTGTGGAAATTAAAGTTTTAGGTGCCCAGTGTAATATTTATTTTAAATATAATTGCGTACGTGATTGTTATTTTGAAAACAAATATTTCTGTACTTGAGGAAATTACGTAGGTAGGTAACTCATTATTGTTCAGTCACGGAACGAAAATGTTCGTCACCTTAAAGTCGATTTTTGCTTGCAAGAGTACAAGAAACAATACTACTAACATTTTTATAAATTTGATGTTTGTAAAATATAGAAACGAACAAAATGCAATGTTGACAATAACAGACGCTGAGATTAACAATAAGAAACAAAAAGGACATAATCACTACACTGAACATAAATATTATAACCAATAGAAAGGATTTACCTGTCTAGACAATATAGAAAATCAAGCAACTTTGATCTCAGTAATTTTAAAGTTTATTGTCAAATAGTTAATCTTAATTTTCTGTGGAACAGTCTTCTGTGGATTCGTTCGGAAAGGTAACATATCTTCGCAGAACGTTAAATTAATCAAATTGAAAACTGGTGAACATATTCATACCACTACTGTACTCAAAGGTATAAACAAACAGAAGTAAAAAATAATTGTTATGTTAATATCTTTATTTAATATTGCTTGCTCATGTACAGCTCTTGGGCTTAGGAGCGACTAAAAGCGCAGTACACTAGTGAGTTCGTGTCTAGATGAATAAAAAAACATAGTTGACGGCGCCGATGGAATCAAAATACAAGAACAAGTAAGAAGAAAGGCAATGAAACCTACATTAAATTCAGAATTAGAAAGTTGCTAATATATAAAGTGTGAAGGATCCCAAAAAGGTGATAGAGTTTTGATACTGTTTTTGTACTGCCTACTAACTTATTAATGTTGATTAAAACTGACGCATTCATAGCCAATTTATAATTCATCAATCTTTTTGTGACAACAATAGGTTCGCGTTTGACCACAATTACGTTTAATATAATTTAATAATGATGCTGTCGAAGTTGGAGGACGCTTACCTAGATAATACCTATTCACACGAGGCTTTAAAATTTTGGGATTGTAAATTTTGGGAAACATGGTTACTGGTAGTGGTACATTCCATAGCTCTGCTGAAGGTAGAAGGAACGTGGAGGTAAAAAATTTGTTCGCACGAGTGATGTTTCCAATGTGATACGATGGCGTAGACCAGAGCATCTTATTACACGAAATGGACAGCTGTCGGGGGAATCCGATAGAATTGTTAAACCGCACATTATGAAATAAATTATATAAAAAACCAATACACTGACAACCCGATGTCTGTGCTGTAGACTTTTTCAGGTTCATTAATATTTAAGTCACTTTTATATTAGATAGGGAGTTAGGGACTAACGATTGTTATAACATCTATACTTATAATAAAATTGTAGAGGTCGAATTTTTGTACAATTACAAAAAATGCTAAAAACCGACTTAGGGGGATGTAACAAGTGAAATAGAACTAATTTAGATTTTTTTAGAATTTTTTGTTTGTCTGTTTGTCTGTCTGTTTGTACCGGTTAATCTCAGAAACGACTGGACCGATTTACATGAAATTTTGTATGGTGATAGCTTATATCCCTGGTCAACATAGGATACTTTTGATCCCGAAAAATTAAATAGTTCCCATGGGATAGTTACAAAGCTTTAATTACTTAAACAGCTTATAACAGACTAAAAGTAATTTCTCTGCAACGTAACATAATAGAAGCGGATAATTTGACAGGGTGTGGTGTCGGTGAGAGAGTTTTATCTTATATATATAATATATAAAGCAGATAAGTTTGTTTCTTTGTTTGTTTGCTTGAACGTGCTAATCTCAGGAACTACTGGTCTGATTAGAAAAAAATTTTCAGTGTTAGTGAAACAAAAAATTAAAAAAAAATCTAAATTATTTCACTTGTTACATCCCCCTAACTCGGTTTTTAGCATTTTTTTTAATTGTACAGAAATTCGACCTCTACAATTTTATTATAAGAATAGATTTTATTGGAGGGGTTCAGCAGACCGGCAGACGGCCCACTTGACAGAAAACGGTTACCATCGCCTATGGGCATTTGCAACACCAAAGGTGCTACAAATACTCTGTTCTCGCTTAACTGAGACTGGAACCTGATTTCTAATGCCGCAACACAAATCAAGGTTGTTATGGCGGCATACTCTAGACCAGGGATGGTCGCCATTCAGTCGAGCAAAAACCCTACCATCTGGCTGTGGGTTGTTTTGTCGCCTCTTACGAGAGGCCGCACGGCCGCAGGAAATTGTATTCTTTCTCCGTTCCTGCACGGATGAAATACGACATCTACAACAACCTTGCAAACCGATCATAATGCTTTCATGGCTTCCGGGTGTCCGCGAAGTATGCAAAAAGTTTGTGTTGGGTTCTAATCAGTTATGAGAATTGTATCGGCCCGCGAGAAGAAGACATGAAAGTGAAAGTGTCTCTTCATTGCTATAAGCTTCTGTCTGGCCCAGTCTCTTATTGAAGATTCCAGTCAGCTCTGAAACCGCTGGCCGTTACATAGACTAGAACTGCATTCAGTCCGACTCACAGGACTGCCAAGTGACAAAGGAATTGGCATACTACAAAAAACACTGATAGCAGTGAACAACTCTCGACTTCATTCGACTACCATCGACTTTTTGTCTCAGCAAGCAATGTGTAGTGGAACACTTTCATCCTAATAGATGGCGCTGTACAATAATCGAAGTCGCAAACGATTCCCGAAACGTACAAACAATATATACACATTTCCAACAATAATTGATATATCTGTCAATATATAATTAAGTCGCTTACAGTACATAAAATTACGTTTAGGCCTGATTTCATTATCAACTCGTACTGGTTAATGGAATGGTTACTTACATAAAGTAACCATTCTCCCAGAGCAGCGCTAAAAATCAGGCAACCTAAAACCCTTTAACTAACCCTAAAATGAATATGGAGGACGTGTTCATTATTTCTCTCGTAGTATCTATGGTCACTGCCGTCCCAGTTTTAATATTTAAGGATTTATAGTCCCAGCGGTGACATTCATTTCGCCGTCTCGGCGTACACTCGAGGCCGAGCGGTCGTCCGATTAAAATTGAGTTTAATTTATTCAGATGTATGGCTACTGCGAGTTTATATTTAAATGAGAACTTTTGGGACGGAAACAGACGTTTTCAATAACAATAGCCTGATTTCGAAAGCTTATGATATTTTGTGTAGTAAAATCAAAACATCTGTTCGCTTAAGTATTTTGCTCATTTTAGTATGTAGCTATGTTTTACAGCTTTTACAATGTTGACGAATTTTTGCACGACCTGATTAAGCGAAGGGGGTCTCCAGTAGTAGCAGTCTTCAAGCTATAGAATCGGCTGACAGCATTGAGCATCTCTATGATATATAATCATTTCATTATTTTTAAAATATTGTGATTTTCTTCTTTCGGCTTAGGTATTGTTCGTTCTGCATATTCTAGGGCCTGCTTTTCTATATAATGTACTTTATCTTCAAAACATGTAATTATTTCAAACTGTGCGTTCTTGATTACCCTGGATCTCTCATTTCACAGACAGCTTCTTTGTTATCAAACGTATCCGTTGTGGTTTATCCCGAACATTCATAGGCTACTGTATACACTTTCTATTAGGTAGGTGTCTGTGTGCTCACATCAATGAATTATTTAAAAAATTGAAGCTGATCACGTTCGAGTTTAGCCGACTTTAACAATACTATTTTCAATTATAAATGCATTAAAATTACTATAAACAAAAATAAGTACTATATTACCTTTGAGATAAAATTGAAAAATCTATAATATTATACAATTCTAAAGATGCCGTGCCTGTACATTGAATCTATTAAAAAAACAATTGGAATAGACTATATAAATGATTAGATTTCTCGTCTGTTTGTTCGGGATTCACGTAAAAACTACTAGGCCGGTTTCCGATTTTTGCTGATCAACAGCTAATTCTTATACTTAAACTATGCGCTACTTTTGTCTTAGAAATCTCGCGGAAATTTTTCAGGGAGTTATTTCAAATAGCCAAATAAAAAAAATCTAATTCAAATGTGATTTTTTACTGATCGATAGCAAAAATGTAATAAAATTTTTGATATTTCTTATCCTGGGAATTTTCCGTGGAGCGGTTTGCGGTTGTTCCGTTTTCATTAAAACGATGACTTACATTATTTTTCACATGATGCAGTATTTTGTTTACCATGAATCCCGCGGGAATTTCAAGTCCTGCGTAGACAAAGTCGCGGGCATATCCTAGTACTATTTAAAATTATAATGTCGATCAATATTGAGAAACGATTTACACCTATATTTGTCTCAAAGTGTACACAAGTAAACAGAGTACCTGTGACGTAACCAAGTAGTGTCCCTTTGGAAGCTAAAACAACATTTTGGCAAGTATATTAAATACGACCTCCAACTGACCCAGGGTATTGTACCCAAAGATTCCCCTTATGTCCTATCCTCATATTTGCTCCGGGGATTTTCCTTTTTTATTACAATAGGTACATTTTTACGGCTTGGCAGTTGAAGGGTTGCTTTGATTAATTTATTCCTTATAGAGGTTTGTTATTTTGGAACAAGGGTAATCTTATACTTGAAAGAGGTTGAAAACGCTTTTTGCGGGAATAAGATCAGCACGAGCTATTATTAGGCTTTTCTTTATTGAACTTCAGGTGAGAATTTTTAACATAAAGAGACGTTATATTAACGTGGGTTTCAGATGTGGTCCCACTGATGTAAACAACGGCTTGTGGATTAAACATGTACGTCGAGAGCTCTGTGCCTATTACTATATTTGGAGGTCTTACAGCCGTAATTTTAATTACAAGATTGCAGGAGTAAAGGAGGAGAAGCCTTGATTATAATCCATAGATGACAAAAAAAAACCGGGTAAATAATGTACTTATGCATTTTTAAAGAAGACCTCTTTGGCCAGATATTAAATATTAATTACAAAGCATGACATAGCGAAAAATACTCAATGAAGTTATGGGAGCTGCACACGTCTATACATCGCAGCGGACAAGGAACTACTGACTATTTTTATTTGACTTGACTTTATGTTGTTGGTCCGAAGACCTCACAACTTTACCGGGGTGATACTACTGACTTTTTTTTTATTTTTATTGCAGGAGTTCAGCAGACAGGCAGACGGCCCACTTGATGGAAAGCGGTTACCATCGCCTATGGTCATTTGCAACACCAAAAGTGCTACAAATGCGCTGCTGCTCTCTTAAGGGAGATTGGAACCTGGTCACTAATGCCGGAACACAACTCAAGGTTGTTATGGCGACATACTTTAGACCCGGGGTGGTAGCCATCCAGTCGGGCAAATGCCCTACCACCGGGCTGTGGGTTGTTTTGTCGCCTCTTACGACAGGCCGCCCGGCCGCAGGAAATTGTATTCTTTCTCCATTCCTGCACGGATAAAAATGACTAGCGCACCGCGGGAACACACATATTAATAGTTTCTCTATCTCGCTCGCACATCATCCGTCCCGCTCATACACTGTGCTATACATTGTACTAGCAGCACGACTTGTTAATATTTGTACTTAAGGTTACCGTTTCCAAAATAAATCAGTTCAAGTTCACTTCAGTTCACATCAACACTCGACACTGTCGAGTCGAGTCGACAGTGATTACTACTACTCACTGCCATCTGAAGTATTATTTAACATTCTACCTCTCGCTGCTACAAAGTTCCGAGGCCGATTTTGATAAAAATTAAAGTGGTATCATTAGATTTTTGAAAAATTAAATATCATTGTCAGGAAAAGACTCAACTGATATTGAAAAAAAGTACGTACGTTATTACACCCCACCAGACTAGCATATCAAAATCGATATCTGTAAAGGAATATCAAACTTTAAACTAAGGGAAAGAGTTGAATTTTTAATAAACTGCAGTTTGAGAACTATAATCTGTCAAAAACCATTACTTTTGTTTATAATTTAAAAAAAAATCTTAACTTTGCTGTTTACTGTCCATATTGTACTGTTCTTCCTTTTTTTATTTTACTTCTTTTTAATTTATCAAAAGTATGCTCTAAGTCTGGTTGCCTGGAAAAGATGGCTTTACGCGATAAGGCCGCTTTTTGCTATGTCGTAAAATTACTGTGATTATTCATTTTGTATTTGGTTATGTTGGTGAACAATAAAGAGTTTTCTATTTTAAGAGTTAACAATTTCCACACAAACACATAATTCTTGCTAAATAACAAAACTAAAACTCTTGATCATTTTAACTAATATTACTATTTATTTTACTAAAACAAAACTGACTTTAAAATAAAAAGCAAAAAATAAATATGTTCTACCACATTTTGAAATCGGTGCCAAGTAAAATATTAACAAACAACAACCAGAACAAAATTGCAAAATGACTTCAAGATGTCTGACTTTTAGTTTGCAATCAGTTATGTTTTTGATAACAAATAATATGTTCTACTTTTTAGTTGCTTGAATAGATTTAGAAATAAAATTCTAAGAGCCTGTACAAATTGTACTACTGGCATGCGTATAAAAAATGTGTTTAGGCACTTGGTGTTCTTCAACGAGGGGTTGTTCTCTATTTGCTTGTCGTCCCCACTCTTCAGATCCTGACTTGGTGAGAATGGAACTCTCTCAAGGGTATACTCTTTCGAATAAAGAAAAAAAAGAATATCGGTTTACAATTGATCGAGAAAACGTGTAACAAATATATAATCGAATTGAGAACCTCCTCATTTTGTAAATCGGTAAAAAGTAAAAATAAAACTTCACAGTAAATTATTACCCTTCAAGTTTTCTCTGAAGTTAGATCTACATTTGTACACTGTCATCATCGAATACGCTTCATGCTTCGTGCCTCTATCAATTTATTCTTTGGCCGCAGTTTAAGAGCAGATAACATCTGTAGCCGGTCACTTTGAATTCTTTATAAATGTTACAAAACGATCTAAACAAGACTCAAGGACTGTGTGTTGCAATTTGTTCAAAGGAATTCCTTTAAAACATCAATTAAACGTTATTAACCAAGTGATCATTGAAGACATCTGATGTGATGGCATTCTTCTGTTTGTTTGCTATAAAGAAGTTTAGACTTAGTGCTATTGTGATAGAGTGTTTTTTGGAATATAGACAATGTTTAGTGATCAATAATCTTAATTAGCTTGCAGCTGATCCACGTCAACGGATCTAAGATAAAAATTATATAATTATCATGTAAGTAATTACAATTTTGTGTTTTTGGTTATCAAGTATATCGACAATATAGATGGGAGTGGGTATGCATATTCTGATCAGGAGATTCCATTACTTCGTAGTGTGGTGAGGAGAGTAAAAACACGGTGTTCATACAATCTCTTATATTCAACTAAACTAGCAAAAAGCGGTGCTTTTAGGCTCGCGAAGTTATCGACCGAGTGATAATGAATTAATTAAGTGATTATTTATTCGCACTATCGAAAAAAATCCGGCGTATTTTTAACTAAACAACATTCTATTTACATGTTTACATCGATATTAGTTCTTTGAATAGATGGCGTTAGTAGTAACAGTTCAGTTGATATTACATGATGTATTTGTTTTATAATTTACGACAAATGGCTTTGGGAATACAATGAAATTCAAATAAAAAACAAATCTCTTATCAAAAACTAATCATAACGCATTCTCTATAGCATATTATAAAACACACCAGCGCCTGGAGTTGTGTTAGAGTGACACTAACAACCGACATATAAACATTGCCGCTTTATAAAAATAATAAGTAATCCGATAGTAGAGGAGACGCTGAAGATCGACCTTCACTCATCTGAAGACATATTTGTTATCAAGTTATATTGAATCTTCAGCGTCTTTTAGACTACGATTATCGCGTAAAAAATTCAATTTTGTTGAATTATTATATCGATGTGTTAAATATATATAATTATGAACAAGTCCTAGCTATTGAGTAATTGAATTAATATTTGACTAAAACAATGAAGATAATAAATCCATCTTAAAACTAAATGTAGCCGGCGTTGACAAAAACAGGCAAGTTTTATAATAGTATTAAAAATGACTGTTGCTAAAAATAATTTAATAATTATATAGGAAATGGTAATTCAAAAGCTTTATTCAAAATGCCTATGGAACCCTAAAAAGGTCCACCCTACCTAATGAAACCGTGACAAATTGATGCAGTTTCATTAGAAGAAGGAACCCCACATGTTACCATGGGAACGTAATCTCTTAAAGGGCTGTTAAAAAGATTAATAGAAAGGCAAGTCGGTCATTGGTTCGTATTTAGTACTCTCAAGGGCTGTGTGCAGCTATCCTTTTGTCCTTTTCCATAACAGACTGTCGATAGAGCTCGAAGATAACTAGAAGAAATTGTCGCACGTAAAATTATTTGTTAATTTTAAGTTTTCACTATGCGTTGGTATTAGGATCCCTTAAAATATTAATTACCTTTTCAAACATAATGTTTTACAAATTCACGCTTACCTTCTTTTTATAGTCTAGTATGCGGTTACTAATCATCACGCAACTAGAATGACGTCACCATTACACTACCATTTTTCTTGAAATTATTCCTAATAATTATTCAATTATTACGAATAATTTTAAATAATTAATTCTATATTCATAGAAAACATAGGTTTTTGTTTTTAATATTGAACAATGTGTTGGCAACACCAACAAATTTTGATTTGTAAATGGTGTAAGTTAATCGTGGTACAACTTATACCCTTCCTTACTAGTTTTGAGTTGATCATATGCATATTATTTATGCAACATCAACAAATTGTCACTTTGTCACATAAATTTTCTCTTACTAAGAGGTTGTAAATTAAAATAAATCAATGTTATCTCCCAAGTGGTCCAATTTCTTTCCATTCCAATATCCTTACTACTCTTGATCGTCCTATGTCCCGATCACATTGAATTCCTTTATTAGCCATATTACTCACATCGATACTTTTCGGCTATCTCTCTGCAACATTTTTAGTTTTAGCGTCTTTTTTGCGCGTTTGCTCCTTCTACATGACTCTAATATACATTCGAAGTTAACAGTTACGCGCGATTAGTATCGCGCAAGGCTGTTTAATGGATATTGGTACTTAAAGGCTTAGCCCTTTTCTGGGCCGGAGAAAATTAAACTTTTACGACCAGTAATGTAAAGGTCGCCATTATTGAGCCTTATTATAATCAGTTTAAAAACCTTGGCGACTGCGATGTAATTAGGCACAATGTTGATAAAGAATTAAGGTAGTAAACCGAATATGTTGCTGTAGATATTTTAAATATAAAATTATTCAAATTTAAAATAGGATTATGGCATTGTAAATTCCAAAATTACTTTTACTTAAAAAGAACTTGATCTCAGATTATTTTTAATCTAACAAGAAGAAATTGCTTAGTGGTGATAGTGAGTTGGAATCATAGCTAGGCATGTATATTATAAGACAATTTTTGACCTAAAGTGCATATTGTTACAATTCATACATACTAATGATGAAAAAAAAAGATTAAAATCTGTATTTTTAGATTTGTAAAACCCAAACTTGAATAAACGGCATGGTATGATTTCCCTTCTCCTAGATTTGATTCTATCAGCCTCTGTGTTTGAGCTCGGGCTAAGTCTTTGCCGGCTTACCTCACTGTAACGCACAGGCTCCGGGTTCTGTATGGTATGGTAAATATATGTATATAGTATGGTAAATTTCGGAAACGAATTTTTTCCGTTATTTACTATGGTCTGGGTGTCTGGGATCGGCCTCAGAGTGGTCCGTTGTATATTATCCATAACACAAGCGTAACTTGCTTAATTTGGAGATATACACTGTGTGTGTTTGTCTGCCGATTTATTTATTATTAGTGGGACATTTATGGGCTGGTATTATGAAAAGTTACGCAAGCGGATAATGCTTCTAGTTTAATATCATAGTACATAAAAACGAATATAAGAAAAGAAAAAAAAGAAAGATAAATCCATTGTCAAACTGCAACTACTAAGATTTTTTGATTAAAAGTTAAATAATTAGGTTAATTTAGTGCAATTATCTATAAAGTAACTTAAAAAAAAGGCACATAATTCTTTTAATACTCAATATTAAAAAAAAAAACGTGTCCGTCTTTGGACGCCCGACAGAAGTGATAGCTTAGCCTGCCTACCGCTGCCGTACGCATGAGAGAAAGGAAAGCCAGACAGACTGGCGCCGTAACGCGTTATAATATGACTTTCCATAACTGGTGTATCTATCCTTTCTTGTAAATTTCATAAAATTATAAAAGTTAATTAAGACTTTCAATTTGTGATTGATTTAAGTTTTCAGAAAATATGTTTTAAATAATATAATGTATATTCCCAATCATCATAAATTACGCTTGTACTGTGAAATAATACATAACAGACCAATCCGGGCCCGATTCCAAACACCCAGACCGTAGGTTAATAATGGAAAATTCGATTTCCACATTGACCAGCCAGGAATCGAACTTGGATCAAATATTTATATTTATATCTTCTGAACTCTGCAATATATCGATCTGGAACATAGAATATAGAAATACACGTACTAATAAAGCAAAAAATCTCGTTAACGGAACATGTTGTTTTTTTTACATAAATACTTCTCAACTTAAGTATTTATTTTATTTGTAAAAGAAATTTATGTACATTACGATCAAACTGATAACTTTATCTGGTCGTATGTCTCTAGCACGTATTAAACAAAGTACCTACACGTATCTATTCTCCCAATTTAGAGCTTAGTCATTCTATCGAGTCATAAACATCGCGCGTGCATAGAGTACCTATTGTAAGAACTTTGTTATTCTAGGTACTTTATTGAAAATCTAGAAAAACATGATAATATCTACCTTTGTCTGCGCGGGTGTAACCCTAGTTTATTTAAAGGGAAAATATTTTTACGCAGGTTACATTGCATTAAATTGTCGCTATTCATTCTCGGAAAATTCACTTAAATTTATCGTGGACACTAATGCATTTTCCGTGATGAAAAATATTTCATGTCCGCTCTCGATAATGAGACTAGATATATACCAAATTTTACCAAAAACAGTTCTCTAGTTTTTCCATGAAAGCTTAACAGACACATAGAGTTATTTTCACGTTTATAATATTAAGGTGGCAGAAGGTGATGTCAGGAGTCTTAAAAACAGACTAGCGTGCATGACAAGAGCTATGAATGTCAAAGAAGCAAGTGAGGTGTGTAAGAATAAGCCTAAATGGCGCTCTGTTCTTCGTGCCTACCCCGCAAGGGACCTGTCGTGAAGTTATGTATGTATGTATGTATAATATTAAGTATGGCTATGCCATTCTGCAATGGTATAGTGAAACTGAAAATACAAAACATTAGGGTCGGCCGTCATACATAAATATATTTATAATGGATGTCATCTATCTATACTATATATAATACATCTGTAAATGGTCCAAGTTTGTAAATTGCGTTTCAAAATGTCTTTGCCTTCCCGAACCTTATATTCTAGAACTTTCGTTATTCATCTATCCCTTTCTAAAATGTATGTGTCCTTCCTTGTCTTTTCCTTCCAGAATATTCTACCTTTTTCTAAAAGTCTTGAGACCGAATTATGCTGCCAGAAAGTTCTACTCTCGGTCGAAACAATATTTTGTTGATTCGATGTCATATGCCAAATTGCCTGACTTACCAAGATTACGTTTTATATGTCATATTTATACAATCCTTTCAACGAAAAGTTTCATAAGATTCGTTGAATTCTCTTGAGATATGAGGTATTATCTATTGTGTTTAAAACACTTTTATTCCATTTTTGTTTTACGCACATGCAACATGCACTGGGCCAATTCCTATGGTTCTGTCACCAAATAACAAAAACAAGGGATTTTTATGACCTCTACGGAATTTTCCGAGACTTCCTCTCTAATTTCTTTAAAAAATAAAATGATACAGCAAACTATTACTCACCAAGTCCGCACGAAATACTCAATGGCGATATTATAGGCTGATATTATATTGTTATTAAGTAGTTTATATGCTAAAACTAGCCGATAAATTTTTGCACGCATCGCCCAAAGAAAACGTTATGGCTATTAATAAATTTTCCCACCACAGATGTTTCTTGTGGGCGGTTATTGGATCCTCCACTATATAATATGCGGGAATTCATTTTCACATATTGTCAGACTAACGCTTTTCTATGGATATGTCCGCAGTTTCCTTGTGATATGTGTAGATTATTATTATCAGTGCTCGTGACTTCGTCCGTGTGGAAAAAATTTAATGGAACCTTAATTTTAAAAGTAGGTTTAGTAACTCCTTGTAACATCAGCTATATGCCAGTGAAAGTCCCATCAAAATCGGTCCAGCCGTTTCAGAGATTGATTAGAAGAAATGGTTATATTTTTTGTTCGCGGAACCATAAAAAAATAAAATATAATTACAGCCTAAGTCACTCCTTATAACATCAGCTATCTGCCAGTGAAAATCCCGTCAAAATCAGTCCTGGCGTTTCTAACATTAGCTAAAACATCCAGACAGACAGACAAAAAATTTAAAAATTGCGTTTTTGGATTCTCTTCTCCTGATTTTTACATATTTATATTTGGACACTAGGATATGCCTACGACTTAGACCACGCTTGATTTGAAATTCCCGCGGGATTACCGAGATACATAGTATGGCAGCTATCGTTTTAGTGAAAACTGTGTTGGAATAAGCTAATTTTTATGCACTCAAACAACTTAAAACCGCTCCCGGGAAAAATCCAGCGGGATTCTCGGGATAAAAACACATTTTTTGTTATATTACAATTGCTATCGATTAATTTTGAAAATATAAATAAAAATATTTAATAATTATTGTAATTATTACCAACGATCTTGGTAATTATTGATTAAAACTGTAATCATCGAGAACTTAAAATTCCGAAATTATTTCAGGGCGCGTTCAGGAAAATTAATAAGAACAACATAACGTAAATTTATCGTTAAATCTGACCTAAAATAACTACATATAACTTAAACTAAGAACAAGTTTCTTGTAACGTTAAATGAACACAAGTACCTATTTGCTAACTTGAAACACGTGTAAATATAAAATATATGAATTACAAGGGCGTGCAAAGTGACTTTGCATAAACTTCGTATCGGTTTTCCAAGAAAACTGTCCCATTTTCAAGATATAAAGTATATCATGATTCCACTATCCGACACCTACTTTTAGGAAAATTAATTTGAAGGTAATGTCTTGTATCTATGCCGTTACGATTTTATGATATGCAAACAAAATCATCAAGGGGCGTGTAAGTTGTCGGATGCTTGGACTCTACTCAATAAAACGTCCCTCTTTCATTATACTGTTACGAGCTACAGGACTCGAATTAAATGCCGTTGGAACTACTATACACTTTATTAGAACTATACAAACACGGATAAAACAGGTATAAATAACTGGATGCAACCAGTTCACACTGCACGATTCAATAACGCGCGCAAAGTCCGTCATGATATTGCTAATCGAAAGTACTCCACACGTCTTGCTAGTATCGTAATCGTCGCTTGACTGCCCCTACTCTCCGTTTGGGCATTGTTTTATACTAAACTGGCTGGGCCGCGTTCACTGAGTTAATCCGCACATTTGGCAGGCTTGGACGCAATGCAATAACAACAAGGATTAGTTCAACACTAATGACGGTCATAAAACAAATAGGATATAAATAGGGCGTTTTTCTTAATTTCAAATATTAAACACGAAGTAAACAAAAGAACTCCGACTGCAGCAAAGATAATAAACTGCGTTTTACGATAGCCAGGTGTTTGCATTAATTCTTTGTCGGTATGTAACACTATGAAAACAAAAACAGCAAAGGGCGTGTAAGTTGTCGGATGCGTGGACTGTACTCAATAAAACATCCCTCTTTCATTATAATATGGACTGTATTGTATATTATGTAATTACAACAACTAGTGGACGCCTAGTGGTCAAAATTAGACCATAATTAATATAAATTATTATAAGTTTGAACATTATTAAGTTCCTGTTGTCAAAGACTACTTCTATAATCACAGATTTCGACAAGGGTTCACTGACTTTAACAAGGAACAAAAGAGTATATATGCGTGTGTGTATCAAATATGTGGTAGTGTGTGTATTTTTTTTTTATTGACTAATGTATTTTTATGCATAATTTAAAAAATTAGCCTTCTTCACTCCTTTTCTATATAAACTATAAGTGTGCGAAATTTCATTATCCTCCGACCGCAAAATTTTCGTAAATAGCGGTACCAAGTTTTGGTTCACGTATTAATATAATGATAATTAGCCTTACTGCTTCTAAACGGCACGTTATATCAATCAACAATCAATCACTGGAATCCCTGTTGACACAGATCTGTAGTGCATGTGCAGGTTGATTGTGAACACTTCCTCTCCGCTGGTGCTATATAGATAAATAAAATTGAAGTGTCTTTTTGTAATATCAAAATAAAAACGTGAGAATATCAGAGAGGATAATTTGGACCAAGAAATTTTGAAAATGAAATTTTTAGAATTTTTGTTAGTCTGGATGTTCCGGTTAATCTCTGAAACAACTGGACCAATTTTGACGGAACTTTAATTGGCAGATAATTGATATTATAAGGAGTACCTTGTCTTCTTTTAAAATTAGGATTCTGGCAATAGTATAGTAAATCCACCATAGCGAAGTCATGACCACAGCTAGTACTATACAAGGTGCAAGGAAGGTCGGTGCAGGTAATGATGACACAGTATACTGTACTGATGAGTTCATAAGTATAGAACGACATACAGTAGAGAATCTTATTCAAAATAATTCTATGTATTTTTTATTTAGAGAAAGAGGGACTAATTATTTCAACATTTCAATCGAATATCTCCCGTTCTATTTATAAAAAAGAGTTATTACGAAAAACTATTATAACTTTTAACATAATTTCTAACGATACCCCACAAGTCTATATATACAGTAAAAAATCTTTCCCTCAGTTGCATGTATGAAAACAACCCTTAACTTTTTCTGTATTTCACTACATCACTCTATACTGACACATTCACGTGCCTGCCAATTATTATCCTTAGAAATCCAAGATTGATATATACAGACGGATAGACTGACAAATGGAGGGATGGACATCATAACTTTCCAAAAGGCTACAAATCCTAAAAGGTAGACAATAATTTTGTAGAAAAAAAATCGTACGAAAAACTCATTAAAAACAATTTCATAGCATAAAAATAAATCGGCTACAAATCGCACAGATTCAATATTGTTTGCTCACAAAATAACCCATCAGGTTTGACCGAGTGGAAATTTTGATTTGCTATAATAGGATATGAAAGTATCTACCGGAATACATTGTACCAAATGTAATATTTTTTTTTTCTTTTTTAACAAGTCTAAGGACTCGAGTTCCGTACACTTTTCTACAACTGAATTTCTAGATTTAATTTTTAAAATTTGACACACTTATTAGTTATTTTGGTTCTTGTGTGTGACATTAATTTAGTGATTCTGTGTCGAGGTGTATGTATCTTACAAATTACTTATTACATTAATTTATTCTAACTTTAATACTAAACTTATACTAATGTAGAGTGTAACTGTTACATGCTGTGTTGTGAGGAAGTGCATGCGCAGTGTGGGCCTTATGTCTATACTTATATATATTATCCTATCTAGTGCCATGTCTGTTGTTTTTTCCTTTCTGTGCCTGGGTTATTAATTTTTAGGCTCTCTGTGTCTTGGTTTGTTTGTGAAGTGAGCGTGTAATGCAAGATTATTAATGCATTTATTCATTTGGACATACCAACAGCACACACATTATTATGTTAAATTACAGATCACTTAATAGAGTTCTAATGTGTAGACTCATTAAAGGAGTGCACAGAATTTACAATTCAAATTTCGACAATATACTAATTATTTCATTACTAAATCTCAATATTATACATAGTCGCAATTAAAATGTCAAGTACAAAAATATAGTTTAACGTAAATTAATTGTAGACTGGTAAACAAGTGCCTTTTGGACCAACTTTTTTCAGCAGTCTCCGAAAATTATAAATGAGGTGTCATTCGATTCGGAATGGCATCTAGACGATTTTTGAAAAAAATGAAATTCCGCCTTGCAAAAATTGTAAAAGTTATTAACAATTAACTAAGAAAAAGGGGGGGTTTAGTTTTTGCAAATATCTCAAAAAGTAATAAAGATTTTTCAAATTTGAAAAAAGATTCGAAAAGAGGAGGAAATTTTCTAAAAAAAGTCTCGACTCCCGAAACTGTTAGATCAATATTTATAATTTTCCCAGAGGGATGAAAATACGGCCGAAAACGGGTACTCTGGCTTACGCAAGCCACACCCACATCGGCCCTTTAATCACTTTTGCCCAAAAGGCACTTGTTTACCAGTCTATTAACAATATTGTCAAAATTATTAAAGTAAAGCAAAGAAAACTCAAAAACAATTAAATCAAATATATAACAAAGTACAAGTGGAAACATGAAAGGCCTATCAATTATTTTATTTAACAATTTATTTTCAAACCAACGTTATTCTATATAGAAATCTAAGGTAAACAGATGCCTTCAACTAATAACATACCAGTAATGTTAATTAAGTAGGTGTTGGTAGGGAGTGAGTTATTAATAGGTAACGAAGAAAGTACAAAATTAGAGTATTTGAGTGCTTTATTTGTAGAAGAATGTGACCTGTCCTTGGTAATCTAATTTTTTATAGCTGGAGTACAGCAGACATTATAGCAGCCCAGCTGATGGAAAGCGGTTATCGTCGCCTATGGACGTTTGTGACACCAGATATGTCACCAACGCGTTACCGGCTTCGCAGAAATTTTATGGCACCCATTTTAAAAAGCTCCATATCGTAGCGCTGTGGGTAAACCCAGCTGGGAGCTCAATCCAGATCACTAACAAGAGAAACGTTGCGTATGAGTGAACTGGCTCAAAGAGATACCGAGGGACGCTTTGCCGGTGGGGAGCAGTGCGATGGTAGAAGGAGAGATGTCACCAACACGTTGTTGCCTTTGGTTTTTTTTTATAACACTCGTTTTAAGAAACTTAATATCGTAGCGCTGTGGGGAAACCTCATTTGGGAGCTCATTCCAAATCACCACGGTGCCGAGAGAAACGGTGCATATATGAGTGACGTGTGAGCACGAGCATTGCGGTGAACGAACGAAGAAGGAAAGCACCATTCCCCGATGGAACACTCCCCGTTATACTGTCGATAGAATAGAATACTTGCACAATTGAAGTGGCAGTCTTCGGCTCTTCGTAGGTCACTACTGAATGTAGACCTCCCCAAGTTATAGCCACATGTCTTCACATTCAGTCTTCTATATATGTATAAGGGTAGCCCATTAAGACAAAGTTAGTTGAGTTTCAACTACGATGGAGGAGCAACTAAGTGTACTTTCGGAACGAGAATCACACATGGACGGACTTGCGCACTTTGCGCACCTTACGATTGTATTTGTTTGCAGTTTATAAGAGCTGAGAATTACCTGTGTGTACTTCTAATAAAGTTTGTGTGCATTCGTTTGACGTTTAATTTTAAATTACACAAATTCGTAACAATGCTTCAAAAGTGTTAACAAGTGCGAGTAATAATTTCACTTTTAATCTAATTTCCTCGACTTGATATTACGAGCACGGCGCCCATATTACATGACAAAATATCGGTCCAGTTGTTCGTTTCTATAACTGTCGGTCGCCGTAATCAAAACTTTTCATATAAACAGCATTCGCGTGAACCCAAACCCTGTATTGAACCCAGATGGGACTTAATAAATAAGTTTGTGTCATAAAAACTGGCAACACTAACGAAATATTCCGAGTTCTATTATTAATTGTGATTGCTATTTGTATTTTCAACCGAAATTAATGTTCATTTATTTATTTATTTTTCATTTTATACATATACTAAAGTTTACCACGCGGCTGCTTCGTGGGTCAAACTTAAAGCCGTGATTACACAGCGAATACTCTCGGCGAATGCGCATTCGCCGCGAGAATTCGCTGTGTGTGACAGGGTACTGGCTACGAATAGCCATTCCGAGCGCCGCTCTAGACTAGACACGTCTGTGCTACAGGTCGTTTCGTCTCTGCATAGATACGAGTATATAATGATGAGTCAACCAAAAAAAGATTCTCTAGAGTTGGGAAATAACGATATAATTCGTTTCTTGGGTGTGTATAGAAAATACAAAGAGCCGTGGGACACAAATAACAGCAATTTTTTAAAGAATAATACAAAGGAAGTCGCTTTCATAAAGTTTTTTAACGATTTAATTGAGTTGGGATTCGAAATAGCAAACCTAGAGCAGTTGAAAAGAAAAATTAAGAATATAAAAGATACTTATAGGAATGAAATAAATAAAATGAAGAAATCTAAGAAAAGCGGTGCTGTTTCAGAGGGTCCAATTACAAGGGAATAGTAATATCACTGGTGTTTGTACTCTTTGAACGATGATACCATCCAAAATACCAGTTTACATAGTTATAAAGATATAAAATTCAGTGTTCATTTTTCAGAACTTATCACACCACGACTGCCTCCCTGTTGCTGAAGAAGTTAGTGACTGTAATTTGGATAATGAAAACCAATCTACTGGATTTGAATCAACAGTAGCTACAACGGTCAATGAAAGGGTTTCTGAAGCACTTTGTAACAAAAAAACAGCAATTATGATAAATGCCGGACCTCCGAAGAAGCAACAGCAAAACAAAATATATTCAAATTTTCAAAAAAGTGTTTCACACCCACGAAACTTAGTTGATTCAACTGTGGATAAAGAATATGAATACGACCGCTTTGCGTTGCATATTACAGCCCAACTTAGAAAATAACCGAAAGTAGTTTTGTTATATTACAAGACCAAATACAAAGTCTTATTACAAAATAAACTTCACGCGCATCTTTTACTCGTATCGTGGATCGTTACCAAGCACACCATCGCCCCAAGCAACCTGCCAACCAACCGCCACATTGTTAGGCCAAGAGGGTTTTAGGAGCACACCATCGCCCCATCAGCCCACCTACGAAATACAGGACACATCACAGGGCTATTTTGAACAACATGCCAACATCTTAGATCAACAGGCAGTGATACGCCAAGAACAGGCCAGGGACGGCGACGTGTTGTTACAAAGGGCGATTGAATCAATATTTCCTACTCAATAATTCTTATATTGATCAGTTTATTTTTATTGTTGTTTTAAAATTGTATGTTGATTCTCCAAATTTTCTAATTAAAATTCAGTTATTTTATTTCTGTTTTAAAGGTGTTACGTATCGACATTCGGTTCAGAGTATTTGTTTTGTAATAAATAAATAAAAATAAAACCTAATATAGTGTTTGATAATACCTAAAAAATAGTAATAGTGCTTTTCAGAATCTCATATTCTGTTTCTAATTTAGTTGAAATATGTACGAAACTTCGTGCGCGGTTCATACCCCGCTTCATTAATTAGGCGTATTTATCAAATCCTATTTTAATGCACTTGCTTAACAAAAAAATAAAAATCTTACCTGTATGAATCCCGTTAAAGCTTATTCATAAATTAATAATTATTCATAAATTGCTTTAAAAAAAAACTCCCGGCAAGAATGTTGATATAGTATTGTGAGGCACTCTAAATAAATAGGATAATTGTTTCAGACTGCTTCCACTTCCTATGTAGTTCAGCGTTATTTCCATATATTTTGTTAGATACAGTGAATGGCTGTTCTCATACGTGTGTCTTGTTTCCTTATTGCTGGACTGATCATTTCAATTAATTCTACTTACTTCGCTTCCGTTATACGTAGAATGTTTCTGTAATCTCCTGGTTCTTCTGCAGCCCCAAACTGTTCTCTGCGTTCAATCCATTTACGAACCCATTTTCGCTTCTTGTGGGTTGTGAGCTTAATCAGCATTTGGTTTGCTAACTATGCACATGCCAACCGAATAAACCGATGTGTGCGACGAGCAGACGACATTTTGAATTTGCGCACCAACAGACTGTCGAAATTCTCGTGTGTGACAGGCAGGCAGCGAATTGTCGCTGTGACTATTATTCGCGGCGATTGTACTCGCAGCGAGTAATCGCTGTGTCTGACCGCAGCTTTAGGTGCGTTCCTCTTGTGTCAAGAGCAGGCGTTAATACAAGTTGCATTGTATAAAGTTTTTATATTAGTGCTATTTGCCCCGAAAGACTAACTTCATTTTGTATCGCAAACTATCCCATCTCCCGGTAAACTATTCCAACTCGGTATCAAAACTGCATAATTGTACCAAATTACAGCAAAAGCGATCCAGTAGTTTTAGTAGTTTTTCCGCGAACGCTTAACAGACAGAAAGTTGGAGTTACTATTATAACATTTTTTTTGTAGATGATAAATTTTATATCTATACTAGCTGTCCCGGCAGACGTTGTCCTGCCCTGAAGAAATAAAATTTAGAACCTGATTGCAGCGCCATCTACAGGGTCTAATTGTGAATCTAAACCATCCTCGAATCCCCTTGAACTCACACAAAAAATTTCATCAAAATCGGTCCAGCCGTCTAGGAGGCGTTCAGTGACATACACACGCACACAAGAAATATAAACTTGAGAAATGATGGGTCTCCTATACAAACTTTTATCCTCTATTTCAAACCGTTCTAGTTTTATTTATCTATTCTCTGTCTATCTATTCTAACTATCTATCTGTAAACTACAAAATGACAAAAATGACTAAACTGACAAAAATGACCAAAATGTTCAAAATGATCAAAATGTTCGAAATGTCCAAAATGTCCAAAACGACCAAAATGACGAAAATGGCAAATCACCAAAAAAATACTATCCCACTTTCTGGGATAACCTTTACAAAAATCCATTCCAAAATCTATCACCTTTCTGCTAAATCGGTTCAGTCGTCTTTCCATGAAAACGGAACCGACAGATGGAGAGACGGAGTTATTTTCGCATTTATAAGATTATTAATAGGGATTAAGGGGAAGACACTATTACATGTGTTTTTTATTAATATCAAATACATTATACTTCATTTTGTCGTGATAGTTTTACATCACTTACTCAAAAAGTTTGATCCTTTTGAGTCTTCTTACTAAGTCTGTATTGTCCAGGAGCTGGATGTCTTCGATATTCACAATCATCCGTGCAAGAACGGAGAAAGGATACAATGTCCTGCGGCTGGGTGACCTGTCTTAAGGGGCGACAAAACAACCCACATCCGGTAAGTAGAGTATTTGCCCATTTGAATGGCTACCACATATAGAGGCCGGGTTAAAATCTCCCTTTAGAGGGCAACAGCACATTGGTAGCTTGGGGTTACAAATATCCACAGGCGTTGGTAACCGCTTTCCATTGAGTGGGCTGTCTGCCGTCTGCTAACTTAATGCAATAAAAAAAAAGATTAAATAAATAATTTCATATATTTTCGTTGTGCCTTTTCCATATAAAACGCCAATTTCATATGTAAGAACCTAATATCAACTTCAAACGCTTACAAGGCTTCAATGTAATATAACAGAACTGTTTATCACATAATATACGGCGGCTATAATATATTATAGAGTCATATACAATATCCAAACTGTGAACAGTCATCTCGTTGGTAACAGTTCGACTCGTATTTGAGCAAGCGTAATATTCTGTGTACCGGCAGATGTCCTTACTATCAGTTATTTTGCTTAGATATTGCTGTTTTGCTTGTACGTTGGTTTCACGAACATATTGCTTAGGGTCGACGTACTCCCAAAATTGCTTTATGACTTTCGTATATCAGTCTGTATTTTGTTGTTTTTACTTCTTTTTTAGGGTTCCGTAGTGAAATAGAACTCTTAGATTAATGTCACGTTTGCCTGGTTTTTGTTTTGTGTGTTATATCCGTGCAGGAACGGAGAAGGAATACTAGTTCCTGCGGCTGCGGAATTTTTATTACACGTGTTCAGCAGACAGGCAGCCGAGCCACCTGATAGAAATCGGTTACCATCATCTATGGACATTCGTAACATTAGGGGAATGATGAAATTCCTTTTTTTTTATTTATGGCAGTAGTTCAGCAGACAGACAGACGGCCCACTTGATGAAAAGCGGTTACCATCGTCTATCAACATTTGCAACCCCAATGGTGCTACAAATGAGCTACTACTCTCTTAAGGGAGATTGGAACCTGGTCACTAATTCCGGAACACAACTAAAGGTTGTTTTAGCGACATACTGTAGACCAGGGGTGGTAGCCATCCAGAGGGACAAATACCTTACCACCTGACAAGTCGTAAGAGGTGACAGCCCACAGCCAGGTATATTTTATGAAACTAGCTGTATGGACTAAAATATGTCTAATACAAAAGAAAGTTATACCAAGTACACATTATTTCCACTTCACAATACGAATAAAGACTGAAAGACGGCCGTTGTAGTGCACGAGTTTTCCTTTGTTTCTCATTTATAGTGGCTGTACATTTTGTATTGCATGTCTTTCATAATGCCTGTAACGGACTGCGCTACAGTCTGTGTACACTTGTTTACAAGAAAAATAACACACAATAATAATAAAAAATTGAAGTAAAAATTCTTCAGTATCGTTGTGATTTGAAACTTGATGAATCGAAAAATAAGCGACACTAAAAAGAGATATTTAATAGTTTAAACACTATGGTCATCAAGATAATAAGTTGGAAATGTTTTGTAGTTTTGAAATTCATAAATCAAATTGAAACTAGAGCTCATGTCATTAGTTCAAAGTGAATACATGGAATCTGAATAATATGTGTTATATATAATATACCTTA
Source organism: Dendrolimus pini (assembly GCA_949752895.1). Taxonomy (NCBI): domain Eukaryota; kingdom Metazoa; phylum Arthropoda; class Insecta; order Lepidoptera; family Lasiocampidae; genus Dendrolimus; species Dendrolimus pini. The sequence goes on along the minus strand of OX457130.1, from coordinate 4,475,958 downwards.
AATATGTAATGTATGAAATGTAATATTTTATTTTATGCATCAAAATATAAAATAAAATTCACACTTTTCTAAAAATAGCTCTCACAATTAAAAGGATAGACAGACATAAAGACGCATTCGTCAGCGATGAATAACTTCCAATCTCAAGATAACAAAGTTACGTCAATTTACATGACTTTCACAAAAGTTCATCCAATTCATCAGATAGTGAATAAAATAACACAACTTTTTGTATTCTTATTTAATAAGTTTTTATTATCTAAGTCTACTGAGAATAGTGTTTATTATTCGTCTAACTTTATTAAAAGCGGACAGGTTATGGGTAACAGCATCTGTTGATCAGAGGTTTATCTAATCCTATTTTTTGCCGATAAAGTAAATGAGCAATGTTTTATGTAGATGAGATAATAATTATGTGATTAAAAATAATTCATTTGGTTGTTCCCGGGATTTCTCCTACCTAATTTTGAAATTCATATCTGATAGAAATAAGTTTTATATATTCTGTGTTCATTGATCATCTCTAATTTCAGACGGCCTACCTGATAGAAAGCGGTCACCGTCACGTATGGACATTTGTAACACCAATTTAAAGCTGGGAAAGAAAAAATAAAAGAAAATAGTAGATTACTACAAGGGGTGAAAGTAACATATTTAGGCACGAGATGGTTTGGCGCATGAGCGTAACGAGGGTGCTAATAATTCGAGTGCCTAAATACACCTTACTCCCGAGGTTAACACTCGCTTTTCATTTCGAGTTTGAGGAAAGTAAATAAAAATTGATTATTTAAACAAACAACTATTTTTCTTATAAAAATAGGCGTTCAATCCATATCTTAATCTAATGAAACATCATCACGTACGTCACATGTGAAATGTCGAGTAATTTTTTTCTGTGTTATTCTACCAGCTATTTTTTTTCACACCGATGATAGTAAATATTTAGATCTATGTAAATTAAATAATAATTTAGTGAAAAGTAATTTATAAGTATAAAATGATGTTATAAAATTGTTGATATTTTTTATTACAAATTGATGCCGCGATTTAACAGTGGTTGTATTAAAAGTTGGGACATGAGTCGCATTTATTATCTATGGTTTGCATAGCTTTCTAAATTTTTTGACAGGGAGAATCGTTTCCTAGGGAAGAAAAGTGCTGTTTATCCTTGTGATTAAGAAACTCCAAGCGTACTTTCGCAATATAGCAACTGAGAAATTACTTAATTTATGTAAGAAGAATGTATAATATAATATCAAGTACCGATGAAAGTAATCATTTCCTATTATTGTTACGAATTCGTTCGTTTCATTTGTTTTTAGCTGTAAGAGAATGATGTTTTTGACTTGGAGCTTATACAGTTCCGAAATATAATATGAATTATTCACCATCGTCGTCCAGCGTATCATTTAAAAATTCCCTCAATTCATACAGTGCCTAACAATTATTATTAAACACTTTATGAAAAGGACAAAAGTTTTTGATCGCCTTTTATTTTTGCACTCACGTGTATTACATGCCCTACTTACGGAAGTGTCAGTTCAGAATCCATCCGCATACACTTTTGTATTGTTTTAAGCTTTGATTAAAAACTATAGGCCGTTTGCTGTCCAGTTTTTAGCATCAGTACTTTGAGTTTCTCAATTTTTGTTGCTAAATTGTTTGTTTTATAAACAGTAAACTAATTCTATAGATAACCTGTGACTTTAATGACATACGTAATCATAGACAAACAAGTAGGTTTGTAGCATAGGTTTGTTTGAGAGAGTGTGTATCAAAAATAATTCATTTACCGGAATATCATCTCATACGTCATTTGATAACTATTGAATTAGAATTTAGGTCTTTAACGTAAAGAACTTGCGTACCACACCGCTGCCAGTGTGGAATGGCTATGGCGGATCCGTATGGCCACCATGCATTATCATGTTTACATAGTGTTGGCCGAAGATCTCGCCATGCAAGCCTCAATGACATCATCCGCTGAGCTCTTGTCAGCGTCGGCGTACCAGCCATCCTAGAGGCTTGGTTTGCGACGATGGCAAGAGGCCGGAATGTCACTTACGGCGGCTTTCAATATTCGATCTCAATCCAAAAATGGTTATCTATCCGGATTCTAAACAATCCATCGATCGATCCAAAATCTTCGTTTCAATATACCATCTGGTTTTAAAATCTCGCAAAAAAAAAAGGGATTGGTCATAAATTTGTGTCCTCCCGAACGTTTTGTTTCACGCAGCTCTAGTTAAGAGTTCTTTAGATTTTAATGATAATCTTTATATTCAAAGTAGTATATTTTATGAATAAACATAACATTTTTTATATTGATTAAATATATATTGTATAAATAACCTTAGGGGATTTATTAAACATTTTAGTACACGTTCTGTTCTTCTGTAACTTAACGTACCTTTGAATAGGAACGGAACGCCATCTTAAGAAAAAGAAACGTCACGTCATTATTAAAATATTGTATACATTTGGATATTTTTCTATGCAAGTATTAGATATTTAGATAGTTTTAAATTTGTTTTGTAGACAAAAAAACTAGAAAATGGAGAATTTAATGGTAAGTAAATATTATGTATCTAAATATATGTTTAATTACCCATAATATGTGCGAAGAAATAACAATTTTCTGTTATAAAATTGAATCATGTGAAGACGCGTTGCCGCGCTATTACGCCCCATTTTTTACTTGTTAAAATATGTTTTAATTGTTTGTAGAATAAACAAAAACCTTTAACCAAGGAAGAGACGAGCTGCTTGGTCTCCTTAATTGAGGGGAGCAAAATAATAAAACAACGAACGCCACAAGCAACAAACTAAAAGTTGCAGAGTGGAACAAAATTTGTGACGCCTTCAATGCCAATGTGGGAATCTGTCGGCGTACACCTCAACAACTGCGACTTAAATGGGAGAATTTGAAGAAGAACGCCCGTAAGCGCAGTACTTCAATAAGAATGGATCGAATTAAGGTAACAACGGATAAGTGGCAAAACGAATCGCAACGGACAAGTGGAAAAAAGAATGGCAACGGATAAGTGGAAAAACGAATCGCAACGGACAAGTGGAAAAACGAATCGCAACGTACAAGTGGAAAACGAATCGCAACGGACAAGTGGAAAATCTTCAACTGACAAGTGATAAAATGAATCGCAACAAAAATTTAACTTGAAGTTTTACGGGCAGGTTTTCAAATTGGACAAGTACATTAACAATCCGCCCGTAAAACTTCAAGTTAAATTTTTGTTGCGATTCATTTTATCACTTGTCAGTTGAAGATTTTCCACTTGTCCGTTGCGATTCGTTTTCCACTTGTACGTTGCGATTCGTTTTTCCACTTGTCCGTTGCGATTCGTTTTTCCACTTATCCGTTGCCATTCTTTTTTCCACTTGTCCGTTGCGATTCGTTTTGCCACTTATCCGTTGCTATTCGTTTTTCCACTTGTCCGTTGCGATTCGTTTTTCCACTTGTCCGTTGAAGTTTCACTTCTAATATGTGTCCCAGCACACATTTCGATTTTTCGCAGGTTTACTGCAAATTATGATTTGGTTAGGTTAAGTACATTTTAATGGTGTATGTAATACGGTACCCACGCACCGACCATTTTTTACGTCAACACTTTTGTTGTTCGTTGTCGTTCACTTTTGTTATGACTTTCGAAAAACTGAAGAGTTGGCAAAGTTTTCTTGTTGTTATTTTTGTTTACTCAACAAACTCTATTTATTTATTTATATTTTTTTTACACATACCACAAATAGAGGCAGTGATGCCTTGTCACGTGGAGAGCAGAGCTATAGTTCGATGCAAACTTAAGTTTGCCTCCATTAATAGCGGCTCGGAACATCGCACTTTCCGATGCGCAGAACGCAATTTTAGGTATTAGAGGGATGAGGTAGTCTGAGGACGCGGTATATCCTCGCTCGCTCTCTCGCTAGCTTTCTCGTTTACGAGACTTTCCCGGCGCTCGGCTCACCAGAGCTGCCAATTTAGCGCTTTAGGAGCTAGATATAGCGCTTTTTAGGGCAATCCAGCTCCCAATTTTATTAATCAACTTCCAGCGCAAAATCTTGCGCTTTTTATAATATGCAAATATCTAATTAATTTTATAATAAATATATATGAATATCTATACTAATATTATAAAGAGAAAAGATTAAATTCTTTGTTTGCATTGAAGAGGCTCCAAAACTGCTTAACCGATTTGAAAAATTCTTTCACTGTTGGCAAGCTTCACAATCCCCGTGTGACATAGGCTATATTATGTTTACAAAAAAAAAAGTGTCGCGACAGCATATGTCTAACTATTATAGTTATGCCACAATAAGTGTCCTTTTATTTCAATAAATTAATTAAAATGCCGCCGCTAGAACAGGCACTTTATTTGTATCTTGATATTCATCCTTATCAAAATAAATTACTTCATATTCAAGACTGCTTCAATACCTTTATTATAACTTTTTGAATTATTCAATTCGGACATTCCATTCGAAAGATATCACGAGTTTAAAAAGTATTAGAACACGCGGCTTTGATGATTTATATTGACAGAAAAAAAGTATTTCAAAAAATATTTCAAATATACTTACACACCGCGGAGAATACCAACAGAGCAGATGTAACTCCTATAATATATATTTTGTCTGTATAGTGTAATACACTACACACGCACCGACAATTTTTTTCTGTCAACACTTGTCGTTCACCTCGTTGTGACTTTCGAAAAACTGAACCGTTGGCAAAGTTTTCTAGTTGTTAATTTGTTTTCTTATTGGAACATCCCACTTTCCGATGCGCAGAATGCGATTTTAGGTATTAGAGGGACGAGGTCGTCGGAGAACGAGGTATATCCTCGCTCGCTCTCTCGCTCGCTTTCTCGTTTGCGGGACTTCCCCGGCGCTCGGCTCGGCTCACCAAGTCTGCCACTTTAGCGCTTTCGAAGCTAGATACAGCGCTTTTTAGGGCAACCCAGCTCCCAATTTTATTAAGCAACTTCCAGCGCAAAATCTTGCGCTTTTTATAATATGCAAATATCTAATTAATTTTATAATAAATATATTTATGAATATCTAGACTAATATTATAAAGAGGAAATATAAGATTGGTTTTTGCTTGCATGAAGAGGCTCCGAAATTACTGAACCGATTTGAAAAATTCTTTCACTGTTGGCAAGCTACGCTATCCCCGGGTGACATAGGGTATATTATATTTACAAAAAAATTAGGGATCATTACTAAAACTCCAATAATGTAGTCCAAGGTATAAAAAAAATACCTAAAATCGCGTGCGCTGCGAAAACTATTGATGATAAAATAACAAATAAAATAAATTACTGAACCGATTTGAAAAATTCTTTCACTGTTGGCAAGCTACGCTATCCCCGGGTGACATAGGCTATATTATATTTAAAAAAAATTAGGGATCATTACTAAAACTCCAAAAATGTAATCCAAGGTATTAAAAAAATACCTAAAATCGCGTGCGCTGCGAAAACTATTGATGATAAAATAAAATAATGTACTACGACTTTGTAGAACACATCATTATTTACAAAAAGTATCGCGACAACATATATCTAACTATTATAGTTATGCCACAATAAGCGTTTTTTTATTATAAAAAATTAATTAAAATGCCGCCGCTAGAAAAGGCTTTTTATTTGTATCTTGATATTAATCCTTATCAAAATAAATTACTTCATATTCAAGACTGCTTCAATACCTTTATATAACTTTTTGAATTATTCAATTCGGACATTCCATTCGAAAGATATCACGAGTTTAAAAATGTAAGAATTAGTGACGGTGATCACGTGACTGTGACATCTTTTCGTGAGTCAAAACTCCATAAGACCCCCTCTATATAGAAGTTTCACTTCAAAAAGTTGACTATTCTAGTAATATAGTAACTGATCAAATTATTAATAGATGTAGTCCAGATATAACGATACTGTCTATGTTTCAGACTGGAGGTGGGCCACCAGGATATTTTCCTCCTGATGAAATACTTGATCGGGTGGCATTGTTGCTAGGTAGTACAGTGGAGGGTTTGGCAGATCAATTTGGTGGTGATGCTGAGTTTCCAGTGGCTGGTGGTAGTGGTGTTGTAGTAGGTGGTGGTGGTGGTGGTGGTGGTAGTGATGGTGATGAGAGCATATTGGTTGGCAGTCCATTGTCCATGCCAACTAATCAAGTAGTCTCAATTGACTATTTAGTGTCTGTTCCTCAGGACAATGAGACTCTTGGAGACAAAGGAGTGTCAGCCATTAGTGTTGGAGATGGCCTTAACACTACTCCTATAATACCCAAACATCAAAAATATATAAGAGCAAGTGGTAATATATTTTTAAATTTGCTTTAATGGGTCTTGATATTCTGTTTACTTTGTTTATATATATTATGTGGCAAGTTTCTACAGTAACAGTACAATATCACACTGATGTTTTGAGAGCTGAGTTTGACAATAATAGATCCTCATATCTAAATGGTTAATTATAAGTTATTTCTTTATTAAATTGCAATGACATGATTAGTATCTGGTGAAAGGATTTTAGCTTGTGATATCTGGTCTAATCAGTTATAAATTTATAAGAACACTAATCATTAATTTATGCTATGGTGGTTATTATTTTATTTATTAAAATATATACATTTTATGTTTATATACATGGTTACTAACATCATACACAACCAAAAAGACAAGTGTGTTTTATTACTTTTTTAAAACAACACATTTGTTAAACAATATAGATTGTTACTTATGATGCAAGTAAGTTTGTTCTGGGCGGTTGTGAAAGTTCTACTAATAACCCTGTATAGTAATAATACAATTATACAGTCAACAAGTGTTATTACATTTGAGTTGCAACTTAGATATCCTAGGTCTGATTAACTATTAATGCAATTAATGCATTAAAACTGACATGATATTAAGATTTTGTTAAATATTTATTTAATTATTGCAGATTATTATATCGCATTTTGATTTCACAGGTGCCAAACGCAGGATAATGAAAAGTGATGATGGTCGTCAAGCTAGAAATATGGCTATAGCAGAATATTATGTATTAAAGAAAAAATTATTAGAGAGTAAGGTTGAAAACATTAAGTTAGAGAATGAAAAGTTGAAATTAGAGATAAGGAATTTGAAGGGAGAAAATGTATAAAATTGTTTGTTTTAGTCATATGAATTCATTTAGTTTTTAATTAAAGAAAAAATTAGAGCTTTCTAGGATGTATTTGTATATTTTAATTATAAGTTTGTGTTTATAGTGTGAATGTAATTATTAATTGTAAAGAATCTAAATATAGCTATTAGAATTACTTACATTAAAAAAGTTTTTAATAATATGAAATACAGTATCTTTGTTTTGAAATTAAAGAACTTTATAGTATGTATCTGTATGTTTTATTTCCAGGACATGTTCCCATTTATATCTAGTATACATTGAGTATAAAATATAGCACAACAAAACATATTTACATGAACTTTAAGCAATTTGCAAATCCTATAAATATAAAAGTCTGTTTGTGCGAGTGTTTGTCAATCACACAAAATGGCTGAACAAATTTTTAATGAAATGTACAAACATAGTTTAACAAAGAAAATGTATTTATACAGATATAATATATATGTGGATTCATAATAAAACTACGTTTTAACGGTTTTAAGCGCGGTAATTTATTTGATTTGTTATTCTGACGTTAATTTGTTCATTTTAATAATTGGGTTTTAATTTTGTTTATGGTTATTATTTACTCTATGAGAGCCTACTCTAAGTTACCACCGCTTCGCAACATGTTATGGCTTGAAGAGAAGAAGCGGCGCAAGAAACTCTTCAGCAAACATGCCTAGCTCTAATAATTTTATATAATATTAAAATGGGTGCAAGGAAAAATAAAATAAATTATCGGTCAAGTTGGTTTGTTCCGGTTCATTCTAGGTATGAAACTATTCTCTTTTTGGGCTTATCCAGCGTGTGTTCACGGATCGCAGATTTCATAGACCTTGTGTTCTTGCTGAAGCTCTCCAGCCACTTGGTTCCCGTCACAGATTTTACATGCTCTCTGAAACAAAAAAAATCCCACAGTAGCTAACTGACTACGATGATGGTGAGGCGAACCATTACGATGATCTAGAAATCTACGTACCTTTTATACATCTTCGGCAGTCGGAGTGGCATCCTGTGCTTCCGTTCAAAGTCTTCCATATAAATGTCAGCCGCAACAGGAGACACCGGTGAGCCCATGGCTATGGTGTATTATTAAAAATAATTTGAAATTATTTCTTGTCTATGCGTAACATTATTTTCCAAATTTTCTAATGTCACAGTAACTTCACTTTCTCTCGGCAACTCTACTTCAGGGGCCACTTCCTCAATACTATAATTTCTACATATATTGTGAAGAACTGCTGTAGCAATTATAACCTTTGTTATATTTTCTAAGGACAATCGCATTGTCAGTGATATTACTGGGAAGCGGCGTTTCCAAACTCCAAATGTCCTGTACAAAGAAATGTTTTTAAAATTAAAAGAAGTACTATTTCCTACTAGTAAACAGATGGGTACTATTTTTACTGTTACCATTTGACCTATGCTTTTTGTACATGTAAGAAATTTTACATTTTAAATATGTTTCTGTGGTAAGCAATATGAGTATCTAATAATCTTAAGTGTTAGTTTTACCTTTCAATTGTATTTCTAGTTTTTATGTGGGCCTCATTATATCTGATTTCTTGCATAGTTGATGGGTTTAACAAAGGTGTAAGCAAATAAGACCGATTTGGGTAGGCACTATCTCCAAGTAACCAGCGATTTCCTAGTAAGCCCTCTTCACACCTGGCTGCAATAATTATTTCATTAAAAACTTATAACAGTAAAAATTATGTTATGTACTACTGATAGCAGTGACAATCTCAGTAAAATTTTACCAACCTCTTAATATTGAGTTGTTAAAAATAGTGGAATCATGAACAGAACCAGGCCAGCGAGCAACAACATTTAATAATTTAAGGTCTGCATCACAGACTGCTTGCACATTAATAGAAAAATATCCTTTCCTATTTCTATATTCCTCACCTATTCTAGAACCTGAAATAGAAAATAATTTATTAATTTATCTTTAATTACCAGATGTAGGTAATTAATAAGTAACAATAACTCTTTGATTACATAATTCATTAATACAAAATAGTGAGTGTATACTTACATGGAGACTGAATGTGTACATGTGTACAATCAATAGCACCATATACTCTAGGAAACTGAGCGATATTATAAAATTTGTCTGTTGTAGTCCTAGAGTCCAGAACAATATATTTGCTATACAATCTAGCAATAGCAGCAGATATATCTGCCACTATCCTACATGCCGTTGATAGCGATACACCAGCAAAGTCAGCCACCGAATTTAACATTGTCCCCAATGCATAAAATCGTAAAGTTAATAAAAGTTGATGCAATGGTGGACAGCCGTTGTTTCTGAAAATAGAATTGAATATTATTTTAGGTTATCTAATTTATAAAGCATTGTAAATATTATTATTAAACACTTTACCGTCTTGATTTCACTCTAACAAATGGCATTATTTCGTTCAAAACCATTTCAACCGATGTTTTGTTTATTCTAAATCTAAATGTAAACTCTGCATCAGTCAAACTTTGCAAGAAGTTTATCCGCCAAAATGTGTTTGAAGACTCTGCTCTTTCTTGTTCGCCGTCACTACTATCCAAATCCGATAATTGAAGTAACATTTCAAAATCACTATCACTATCACTTGAAAATAATTCCATTATTACACAAGAATCTCTCAATATTGGGGGATCGCAAATAAAGATCGGTTGAGGTCAAAAAAGGATTTGTCAAAATTAGAGATCGTATATTGAAAGCATGTAGCTGTCACTTTCATACAAGTGGCAATCCAAAAATGCCGGATTGCCCTCCCAACGATGGATTCGTAAAACGGATCGACGAAACGATCTTTGGATTGAATATTGAAATCATAAAAGTCAGAAATGGATTGAAAATAAGGATTTTAGATTAGAGATTAAAGATTGAGATTGCATATTGAAAGCCGCCGTTAGTCCGTGGAAGATGGGAAGGCCGCTTGTGTGCGACGCGACATGCGTTGACACTTCATCTTCCCACTGGAACTGGTCGCGTTCACCCCTGACTTTGTAGTGACTAAGCAGGGGTGAACGTGCTTCAACAGCTGAAAACAAACGGCTCAAATATGGAACCCATCGGCAAAGGATTTCTTCAAAGAATTTTGTAAGAAACTCTTTGATACCACCACCACGTGATCAAGAAGGCTGGTTCGTATTTCGCGCAACTAATCAGCATTGCCATACAGCGTGGCAATGCAGACAGCCTTCTGGGCACGCTTCCCTCTGGCGGCGATTTGTTACATACTTTATTTGGATTTATTTATAATTTAATTTATTTTTAAGTACTCTATTAAATTATTCTTTGACTAATAAATATGTCAAGAACTTGTATGCAGGCAGTTAATATATTTTTAGTTTTTAAAAAACAATAATATCATTGAAAAATTTAAAAGCAGAACGGCAGCTCTGCCAATGAGGGGTCACTTTTTAAAGTACTACAATTATATTTCTTTTTAATTGTGAATTTTACGAGCGCCGCTATTAATTAAATGTGACCCAATTAATTTGGCCAGACGTGACTTAACAAAATTCACGTATATTTTTATTCTGGTTTAGTACAAATTCCTCTCATTTTATAAATAATACCACATTTTTTTATTCAACTTAACCTAAAACTTAGAAGTTTATAACTATAACAATTAAAGAGAACTTAACTTAGTTATAATCAAATTACGTTTTAACGGATTTCAGCACGGTAATTTATTTGATTATTATTATTCCGTATAATAAAAGTATACAAACTTAAGAAAATGTTACTTAAGTTATATTGTATGCTAACTTTGTAGTTAGAGAATATTCTCTCAAGACTATAACTAGAATACTGAGCCTTGGTCACCGTCTTCTACGGATAAGGTGCCGAGAAGTCTGGCTACCTTTCCTCGCTGGATCACCATACTAATCTGTTGTCCGAGGTAAACACCCTCTGATCACCTGAAGAGTTGATAAGTCGTTTTGATAACATAAATAATTACATATCCATATTGATACGTAAATATGTGAGTTTATTTTTTGTTAAATTCTTATCAAATTTAGTATAATATATAAATATTTACTTATTTATCTATTGTAATATATGTTAATATAAAATGCTTGTTATAAAAAACATATTTATGTTGATAAATACATTTATTTAGACAATTTCGTATATTGGTATACTATAAATGTGTCTAGATTTAAGTATGTACTATTTATAAATTAGTAATATAATTTATAAATTGGTGTAAGTATTGTTACGCGTTGCAGAACTCGAATTAAAATGCCGTTTGAATTATTATAGAATTTATTAGAACTATACAAACATGTATAACACAGGTACAAATATAATAACACGCGCGCGTCCGTCAGTAAATAGATTACCGAATTTAGTACACACGTCTTGCTTCGCTTGTGGTTATCGCTCGAATGCCTCACCCCCTCCCTTGGGGCATTGCTTTATACTGTATATATACAATATGTCTGATCAACCGCGTGGACTAAATTTTCCAAGAATCACACCTGGCTAATGACTACCATAAAGATTGCAATACGCAATGGGCTGTTTTACTAATCACAAATTTTTAACACAAAGTAAACAAAAGAAGACAGTCATGAAAGAGTTTCAATGTTATTAGCTCAAACGTCGGCGGGTAATAAATGTGCTTAGTTTACAGATATGCAGATGGCCCAAATTGTAACAGTATGTATATTTAAATTGTATATTCCTATATTTTTGCTGCTCCATCTACATCGCGGGATTAGTTAAAAATGTATTTTAAGCTAGGTTGCTTCATAGAGATCGCTTTAAACGATAAGGCCACTTTTACCAAGAAGTATTGTAACTATTTATACTATACTATAATAGATACGGATAATAAAATGTTATAATACATAAAATTAGCATAAAAGCTTTTCCATGTCGAAAAATAAGAATGTTTGTATCTGAAAATGTTACCTAATTTATTATTTATGTCCATTAACATGAAGCAGTAATACTCTATGCCTGGCAGTCGATATCTGACTTCTCTCTATTTCTTTTATTAATATTATAGTATTACAGGTTTACATTTGACCATGATCTAGCCACATATAAGTTGAGTTTCCTTCACTGTCACTTTTATCCGTGCAGGAACGGAGAAAGAATACAATTTCCTGCGGCCGGGCGGCCTGTCGTAAGAGGCAACAAAATAACCCACTACCAGGTGGGAGGGTATTCGCCCGCCTGAATGGCTACCACCCCTGGTCTTGAGTATGCCGCTATAACACTTTCGAATCGTGTTCCGGCATTAGTGACCAGGTTCCAGTCTTCCTTAAGAGAACAGCAGCGCATTTGTAGCACCTTTGGTGTTGCAAATGTCCATAAGCAATGGTAACCGCTTTCCATCTGGTAGGCCGTTTGCCTGTCTGCTGAACTCATACAATAAAATAAAATAGAAACTGTACTAGTTCATATTACTAATATTTGCTATTATATTGTTTTCTAGCCACGTATTGAGCGGAGATATTTTATTGTCTAGGGTGGAGCACGTTTACCTAGAAGGCAATTATTTATAGGAAACTTGAAATCACCCAGAATGTAAGTATCGGGAAAAACAGCCTTCGGCAATGAATTGCACTCACATAACGAAGGTGGATGCGGAGCGCTTTGCTTGTATAGAACTATCACTGTGAAACGGGGTCTAAGTCGCCCCGAACGTGTGTCACTTGCGGTTCGGCAAAAAAATATAAAGATTCTCTGTAGTGCGAAGGGCGTAACTTCATATAGGTTCGGTTAGGTTATTAGAGTTCCGTTGATACCTACCTTAATATGTGGTTATTTTGACCTTGTGACGTACAACACGACCAGGGCCGGATTTAAATTTGTGCCGCCCTGGGGCGCTGAAGAAAATGCCGCCCTATGACTTAAATTTTATTTTAATAGTTTTGATATCTTATTTTTTAAGAATTAGAATAACTAATTGATTGCAGGAAATTTATTATGTATTATATATAATACATAATAAACAAATATATATTATTAATATATATTATATTGATAATAATATATTATATATTGTTGGATAAGTCTCCAATTTTAGAAAAATTCATTAATCAATAAAAGTTTCTGTTATCAAAAAGACATACATAATTTGAAAATATTTTTAATTCTTCAAAAAAACTACATTAATTTACCAATTCCAGAAAATAAAAATATCAACTTTAATTTTTTCAAACCTTTATGGAAATAAATAAATTAAACTATTTGAATAGTTTTTACTTAAATTTCCTATATTATAATAATTCATTTGATACATAATACTTAAATTATATTTCTTGAAAGATAAAATTTTTATTTAAAAGAATTAGTTAATTATATATTGTATAGAATTTTTTTTCTCACTTTCCAAATTTTGCCGCCCTAGAAAATTTGCCGCCCTGGGCACTAGCCCCGACTGCCCCTAGTGTAAATCCACCACTGAACACGACACAAAAACCCATAAACTATATTATATAATATAAGTCAACAAAGAATTTATTTTTTAAAAGGTTACGGGGCTCAATAGACCTCATGCCGCCACAATGATAGTTTTAGTACAAGGTCTAAAACACCCCGTACTGCAATAATGGAAAGTACAGGTAAATTAGTGCCGCTGTGAACGTGAAAGATGGTGTATCCACCATATGCCGCACACCAGTACGTTTGGTTGTCCGATGGTGTTGGCCTTACTTTCGCCTCACCTCATCGAGCTACCTATCCTACTGAGCTTTAACTTACTACAGCTTCATTCATTTATTGAAAACTAACTGTAATACATCTTTTATTTGTATTAAAAAAAAGGAGCCTGAGATTAATAATTATGATGAAAAAAAACTTTTTTAGCTACACGTGTTGCTGAGGAATTTCTTGCAGCTTCTTCTCCTTTGAACAGCGATAACACATTGCGAATTGGTGTACATAGAATAGGAAGTGGATTTAAATTTTGACTGACATGTGTGATCTTCAAAAAGTGTTCTCCAGTGGAACTTATTGTTACATGCCGACAAAGGTGAGTACACAACTGCCGGTCATAAAGCGCAGTTGATTACCTTCCCGCATTTGGACTTCTTTTGTTTACTTTGTGTTTGTAAAATTCGTAATTAGATAAACAGTCCATTGTGTATTGTCAATTTGTATGGCAGTCATTAGGCAGTTATGTCGAACTGATTTTAAGAAATCCGATCTATGCCGGCTGGCAGCCATATTGTATCGGTGCAGCAATAGCCCAATGGAGAGATCGGCAGTCTAGCGAGAACCACGATCAAAGCAAGACATGTATGTACATTCGATAAGCGATATACTGACAGACTTTGCGCGTGTTATTGAATCGTGCAGTTTGTACTGGTTGTATCCAGTTATATTTGTACCTGTGTTATACGTGTTTGTATAATTCTAATAAATTCTATAGTAATTCCAACGGCATTTTAATTCGAGTCCTGTAGCTCGTAAAATTATTTTTAATAAAAAAATTGAATTTAAATTTGAATACCGTTAACATTAGCATTCGGTTTCTCTAATATTTAAATATACATATAGGTATATCATATAGAACGTGCTGATAATATAATGAATATTCAAGAGATACACTGTGACGTGGCATAAATTCCCACGTTCCACGTAGCAACACTCATGAAATAGTTTGTACATGCTGTAATTGATTCTGTTAAGTAAAGTACATGAAAATACACACGTTAGATTGTCAAGCGAGTGTTGTAACTTTTGTTTATTGTATATTGTTACTTAATTATACGAGTTCAAAGAGATATACAATATTTAATTGCTTACGTACTTATGTTCTCTTCTGTTTATTTTTATCCTTCCAGGAACGGAGAAAGATTACAATTTGCTGTGGCCGGGTAGCCTGTCGTAAAAGGCGACCAAGCAACGCACAGCCGGGTGGTGGGTATTTGCCCATCTGGATGGCTATCATCCCAGGTCTAGGATAACAACACAAGACTACACACAACAACACTAACACTAATGCACAAACGCAACAATGTGTTTCGGCATTAGTGGCCAGGTTCCAGCCTCCCTTTAGAGAGCGCCAGCGCATTGGTGCCACCTTTGGAGTATTATTTATTATTATCCGTGCAGGAACGGAGAAAGAATACAATTTCCTGCGGCCGGGCGGCCTGTCGTAAGAGGCGACAAAAGAACCCACAGCCAGGTGGCAGGGCATTTGCCCGACTGGATGGCTACCACCCCTGGTCTAAAGTATGTCGCCATAACAACTTTGAGTTGTGTTCCGGCATTAGTGACCAGGTTCCAGTCTCTTTTAAGAGAGCACCAGCGCATTTGTGCACCTTTGGTGTTGCAAATGTTTATAGGCGATGGTAACCGCTGTCCATCTAGTGGGCTGTCTGCCTGTCTGCTGAACTCCTGCAATAAATAAATAAAATATATTATCTACTAAAATGCTTTTGTAGTTTTCAATGAAATTAAATATTTATTCTTGCATAAATGTAGTTGTATACTGATGTTATTCCTAGAAATACATGGTTCAGTACATTTTACCAGTTTCACTGGTGTGCAAGTAAGCAGGATCTTAGTCTCATTATTTAATTGGTTTGTTATTTATCTTATTAAATACCTTTCATCCAATTGAGTCGTATTTATTGCATTTATTTATTAATTAATAATATTTATTACTGTCTGTTTTTTTTACTTACTATTTCTATCTCTTTGTCAAGTATTTAATGTCATTAATTAAAATATTAATATTAATTATGTATTGATATTTGTTTCAAATTTGTCACTAAGGAATTCTTTTGTGGGATAATATGATTTGTCTATTAATAATTTCTTCAGTCTTGTTTTAAAAATATTAATTGATATTGTTTTTAACGGTTTTGGTAGTTTATTAAATATTGCAGGTGCCATTTCGTACACGCTCTTATCTAACAGTGCTGTATTATTTCTATTAAAACAAAGTATATTTGACTCTCTTTCTCTTAAATTTCATGTCGTGACGGTTTCATACCTATCTTATTTTACATTTCATTACGGCAACAATAAATCATTTTGACCTGTATCTTTTTGGTGCACCATCATTTCGAATTATTTATTCTTTTATTTAAAAGACCATATTTATTTAAAATTTAGGATTTCGGAAAAGAGTTGCCACGAGTTAATTTAATTTTACTATTGAAAAAAAAACGAAAATTATTTAAGTTAAAAGGTGAAAATTTGGCTGAATTATCTTTATTTGATAACAAAACGATCCCCATAGTAAAAGTAGAAAACGCTGCGGGGGTAGTTTGTACTTAGAAACCCGGCTAAGCCCTTCAGTTCTAAAAATTAACGTACTACTTATGTTAGAATAATTTCAAAGGGTATTTAATTTTCTCTAAATGAATATATGGGATTATACATGTATGTAGGAATGAAAGATGGCTTAGATGTGTATCGGAACGTAAGTATACAGAGAACTATAAGGGATCGAATATTTGATTTAGGAATTAATGCTGGACAATAATCGCTTAAGAGCATAGAGGGTGGTTGTGTGCATGTGTTTCTAAGGTGTATAAGGTAAAAAAGGGTGGTTGCGCTGACGAACACCTCCTTATAAATTCTTCCTCCTCATCCTCGCCATCAAGAAAAGAATAAACTTTTAAATGAAGAATGCGCAGAACAAGAAACATTCACCTAGTGTCAGTACTGTCACCGGAATAGATACTTAAATAGTGAAATTGTTGGAACACAATAAATAAAAATAAACGATTAGAACTGTATTTAATGCTCATAAACCATATCTTAGTTCATCTGTTCATGATAATTAAACAATAAATTATAACACCACACAAAGTCACAAACACACAACCAACAACAAAACTTATACACTTACTCACATCAACGCGCGCTACCACTGCATTGCAATACACGCACAATTCACAAACATACCAAGACACGCAAAGAGCCTAAAAAGTAATAACCTAGGCACAAAAAGAAAAAAACAACATACATGGCACTAGTTAAGATAATATATATAGATATAGACATAAGGCACACACTGCACATGCACTTTCTCACAACACCAGCATGTAACAGATACACTCTACATTAGTATAAGTTTAGTATTAAAATTAGAAAAAAATATTATATAAGTTATTCTTAAGGTACACAACACAACATAAAAACAACAAAAATTAATGTCACACACCATAACAAAAATTAACAATATGCGTGTATGAACTCAAAAACTCTAACAGTAATTAAGTTTTAAAAAGGGTACGGAATTCGATTCCGTAGAATTGTTTATAATAATTTAAAAAAAATACCATATCCTACTGTGCGTGTGAACCCCCGGGGGACGAGTGCAGTGTGGCGGCGGACTGATAGCGAGGTAAGTCACTCTTCCCTTGCTTCTTCTTCCATGTCCCTCTGCCTTCCCCCCGCCATCGCATCGCACCCACAAAGTTTATTCGAAGAAGATTTGCTTTCGCCACCTTACGTCACCCCTACATGTATATAGAAACTCATATAGGATTAAAAACCTATAAATAAAACCAAAAAATTGATTAAACTCCAAAGAACCTGTAAATATAAATTAATCTACAAAAACTTGGGCCAGCCCGATGTCAGCGTAGAACGTTCCTAAAACACTGGCCTTTATAGTGTACCTACTTACTAGCTGCGCACGCGCTTTCACCCGCGTGGTGATGGAAAATCGTTAAATTTTGGATAATTCACATTACATATTTATAAATTATAACCTATGTGTTAGTCTGATGTGTAAGCTATATTATTGTAGAGTTTCATCAAAATCCATTCAATAGTTTTTGCGTGAAAGAGTAACAAACATACATACATACATACTACAAAAACTTTCGCGTTTATAATAATTATGAGATCTACAAAATCTTGGTCCAAAACGATGTTAGTGTAGAACGTTCCCAAAAGACTGGCCTTTTATATATATAGTGTATTATCTATGGACTAGGCCAGGGGTCGGCAACCTGCGGCTCGCGAACCACATGTGGCTCTATGGGTGTAGAGCTGCGGCTCTTTAGTTATATACATCGAGGGCTTCAAACCAAATGGGCGTACAGACAAAAGTGCAGTATTACACAATGCATAAAATTGTGAATAAAACAAAACTAGTTGATCGTATAAGGCTGAAATTCGGAATACCCTTCTTCTTAGGTACACTTGCATACCGGTAAGATTTTCTAAATTGTAACATACATATTTTTTATAAACAACAAAAAATGGCATTTTTGCGTATACCCCTATATGTTATGAAATTCTCGATAAGTAAAAAAGACATGGTTTCCATTAAGTTTGTTTGCCCAATGTTTGTCATTGAAGCACAAGTTAGTCTTGTAAGTTAATAAGTTAATTGTTTTAATTTTTTTATTTAATAATAAGTAATTATCTAATATTGTCACATAAATATTGTCTTTTTGTTGTGAAAAACACTACTTATATATGAATAAATAGATTTGTTTGTTATTATCAAACACTTAATTTATGCAAGTAAGATTTATTGTTGGCAAGAAAAGAATTGTGGGTCTTTGAAATTTCGTAAATTGTATTTTTGACACTTCCGACTCAAAAGGTTGCCGACCCCTGGACTAGGCGCATTGCTTCTTTGGTTACCAACTCCAATGTGTTGCCCTTCGGTGTTGAAGAACTTAGGGTAGCTTGCACAACGATCGCCTTGAAATAAAATTAATTAATCATATTAAACTGTCTAAATACGTTTTACACAAAATGTATTGACAGTTCTTTAAACATATTTAGCGACAAATTTTGCGTTGTGCAAGACGCTATTCGCATTGACGGGTGTTAAATGCGTTTAGTGTTTCTTAAATAAATTTAAGGAACGTTATGCAAGCGGCCCTCAAAGGAGCATTTTTACCTTCATTGTTTAAATATGACAGTCACATAGCAACATCAAAATATAACTTAAGATGGCTTTCATATTCATTATTATTTCGCCCACTGTGTTATATTTTTTGGTGTGTGGGTACGGTTTAGTATTGCTATTTTAAGAGTAACGATGTAGGCGTTTGATTAGCCTATGTTTAAAATAGGTTGTACTGGTGTTTCATAAAAGTCCACCAAACAATTTGTCATAATTTTCACTGATACCTAACTTTGTGACTAAATAATTTGTGTATCACTAAGTTTGTTAGGCTTCAGTTTTTTTAAAATAGCTTCAAACTGTTTAGGATTCGCCTGAAAGGTTATTTTTATACAATATTAGCCGTACCAGTGAAACTTCGTTTGCGTCGCGTTTAATTTAAAAAAAGCGAAACACTAGCTTCATCGATTTGGCTTTATTTTTCTAATTCGCGAGAATAGTACTTTTTCATACGTATAATATATATGTATGCACATCCTTTTCTGTACCTCTGACAAAGTGTATGCAGTATATCATTCATAATGATTAATCGTGTAACCGTGTGTAAGGCGTGACAAACTAACATTCACATACATGTATAGCTGTATACACGACGTCGTTCGCGTGGTATTTATTTTCCCCCCGATTTTGAAACATTATTTATTAGTGCTTCGCTCCTATTGGTCTTAGCGTGATGATATAGAGCCTATAGCCTTTCTCGATAAATGGGCTATCTAACAATGAAATATTTTTTCAAATCAGACCAGTAATTTCTTTTTTTTATAATCGGCAGACCAACACACATAATGTATATCCCCAAATTAAGTAAGTCACGCTTGTGTTATGGGTAATATACAACGGACTATACTGAGGCCGATCTCAGACATCCAGAGCATAGTAAATAACTAAGAAAATTAGTTTCCGAACATTACCATACCAGGAATCAAACCCGGAACCGCTGCGTTGTAGTGAGATAGGCCGGCAAAGGTTTATCCAGCTCAACCACAGAGGCCGTCTTTATCTCTCCTAATGGTCTTGGAAATAAACCGATTATCGTAATATTTCATACATGTGTATATAAATAATAATAGCAGCCCATAAATGTCCCACTGCTGGGCTCAGGCTTCCCACTATAGGGGAACGGACAGTATACCCGCCACGCTTGTCCAAGGCGGCTTGGCAGGTTTGACACATAGGTTATCTCGATGTGCAGGTTGCATCACCATGTTTTCCTTCACCGTTGTTAGCACGTGGTAATTGTAACAATATGCACATTAGGTCAGAAAACTGCCTACGTGGTGTGTGCTTTCAGGCCAGGATTGAACCCGCGCCTTTTGAGACTGGGACGCGTGCGCTAGCCATTACGCTACCACGACTTACATTCATACACGTGTACTTTTCGAAATACAGCAGTGAACATAGATACTGACTACTGTCTATCCCCACCGGCAGGATAGTTATATACAAATTCATATTTCATACTATCGATGTCGCGTAAAATCGCCTATTAACGTTGAAGACATTGTTAACAACTCGCGGCAGGAGTTTATTAACTTTCCTTATTTTGTTTTTGCGTTTAATAGCTTCAACCACACGTTTCTCTCGAGCAATATAGTATTAAACAGCGAAATAGGGTGAAGGCTTCATGATAAAATTATAAATTATTATTTTCTGAGATAAGAGATCCACGTGTATTCCATTCGGGTTAAAGAAAGGTATTTTTTTTATTCCAACAACGTTATTAATGCCAGATTGTAAATCAAGCTCCCTTTTTGTTATTTTTTATATCTTTGAGGGTATTGTTATACAGGCTGTTCCTTTGTATTTATCTTGTTTTGTAGTTGTTAAATTCTCGTGGATTTTTCTTGAGATACTGAGTAAAATACAAATTGTGTAATTACGTGGACGTCCACGTATCATGAAGGATTCCGCAGTTGTCATCATTTGGCTACGGAACTATAAACATATTTAATTGAAAATGCCCTGTTGCGTCTTCTTCGGATAATCTCAATCCACTGATGGACGTAGGCCTCCCCGAGTACACGCCACGTATACCGGTCATCATAATATCACGTTGCCAGTGTCAGTTGATTACGTTAGAAGCCTCCTGTAACCCGCAAATTCCTAGCACCCTCCTCCCCGCAGTCACCACGACGCCGGGAACTGTAGGCCGTGGTCTATATGTGCGTTTCATAATTGAGGATAAATTCCATAGTCACCATTCGCATCGCAGACGTTGATGCCGACTCCAATCAGGGGAGTTATGTCAGTACCCAGTGTATCCCCCCCCCCCCGTTACGTCACGTCCATGGAATAATTTATTGCTACATAATTAGCAAGGTTAATAATGAGTAGTCCACGTACGTGCCAAAATCTTTCGGAGATGCATCTACGAATATTTTTAGGTTTTACGTACTTTCACGTAGCATTTAAAATTTCTGTATATATAGTTTATACATGTCTTATATTCATTAGAATTATTACATACATAATACATACATATTTGGCATGCGTGCATACATGTGTGTGACATGTACCTACGCACGCCAACTCCCACGCACGCACGCACACACAGTCACTCACACGATCTCACTTATAATTAGTATGTAGTTTGTTTTTCGCCATGGGGTGGAGCACTGGTGACCTGTAATACAGATCTGCACAGATCTCCAATGGGAACCAGTCTCACACAACAGGTCCTATATCACTTATAAATTGTTGTGTGAGGAAATAAAATAAAGTTTCTTTCTTTCGTTCTTTCAGTTTAATGTTAAATTAAAAAAGCAAAAGTTACATAGAGAGTATAACTAACACTCGTCGCCTTATTCTGTACTCCCGTCCTGCGGTTGAGCCTAGCTCGCGTAGCGATGCAGTGAGCTCTCGCCTGTGGTGCGTCACCCACATCCAACGGGATAACATCATCGACGCACCACACACATTAACACCACAGCGCCATGTCTCAAAAACTACCCAAATTATTTTATTTAAATTATTCATAGTATTAAGTAAGTAATTTTAGAAGCTTAATTGTTTTCAGTATTTTCCACCTAAAAAAAGATTCCCAGGATATTTTTATCCTGGGAATCTTTTAGTAGCGCCAAGTATAATTCTAAGAATTAGCTGCCGATCAGCAAAAACTGTATCAAAATCAGCTCATTACTTTTTACTTGAATCCCGAACAAACAGACAAGAAATCTAATAAAATGCGTCGTTTTCTCCATCGTTTATGTAGACCAGTTAAGTATTCCAGTTGTTTTTTTTAATAGCTTCAATGTACAGAATTTTATTCTTTATTGTACTTTATTGTATAGTAGTTACAAATAAAACTACAAAATAGTGATGATGTACAAAGGCGAGATTAACCCTAAAAAAGTTTTCTTCCAGCAAGCCTATAGGTCTAGCGAGAGTGAAAGCCAAAAGGTATGGTTGTGTGCATCAAATTTGTTACATCAAAGTACTTATTCAAAATAAATATTACATTATAAACTACATACAGATATACATACATACCTAGAATATTCATATATCTATACACACCTAGCATAGCATATACATATATTTATAATATAGATACACGTATATCTCACGCCTAAATGGGAGGTATGAACTGTTTTGTAGCAAACTTGTTAAAATTAGTAGCAATTAATCAAGTTCATTAAACTGCCATTTAACGCTACGATGAGCAGTTTGTGGAATATGCATTATATACATCATATACATTTTATTTAAACTATACATTATTAACAAACCAGTGTTACGCGATGTCCATCACAGCAGTTATGAGAACCATAGATTATATTAATATCACATAGATAATCTTCATAGATAATAATATTATTATGTAGGGTAGTTTGCGTAGTATTTTCGTATAAAAGGCGGTGTGGCGTGTAGACGGTGTTCATTGCTTACTGAGTGGTAAAGGGGAATCTCTGCCCAAATAGTTAATATTAGGTATATTTGGTACTTTCTTGCCCAAATCTCTGCAAGGCTTTTTACACCAGGTAATAAAATTCTATGTTGATTGAATATATTCTATAAACAGACTATTTACACCAGATTTTTTCAACTTTTTTCATGACACGACCCCTTTAGTATGAAGAAATATTTCGCGACCCCCCTACCCGTTGCTTTTTTTCATGTATTTTATTTTGTGACAAAAATGTAATCCATCATATTTATTAATTTTCATAATTAGGGTTCGACTAAATACATAATTAAGTACGTAAAACACATATTTTTCATCGAAAGCGTCGCCAATAAATAACGCAATTTACGCGCACACGTACGACCACTTTTGATGCCGGCCGCCCCGCATAAATGAGAAAGCGTTGCTATCGACTAGCTCTTCGTGTATCTAAAGCAGAAAAACCTAATACTATTGCCGAAACTTTGATTTTACTAGCGACTTTAGATATGACGGAGATTATGTTTGGCAAAAAAGAGGTCGAAAACTCAAAAGTATGCCTCTGTCTGACAGTACTATTCAACGCAGGACAAGTGATATGGTGACTGATGTTCGTGATTAAGTCATAGAAAAAATAATATAAAGGACTTTTGTGTCCTTGCAATTTGATGAATAAATCTACGGATATTGCAGACTTTACTGCGGTAGCTTTCCCAACCTTTTGCAACTCCGCTATAGAAGCTTCGCGACCCCCCTGAAGAGGCTGAACTGACCGACCCACACGTTGAAAAACACTAATTTACACAATACAACAATTACAAAAAAAAATACAATTCAACACTTTAGGCGGCCTTATTATAGGAGATTAGAACAGTTCCAGAACAGTTGCTGATGCTGTGTAAAGAACAAATACGGGCATATATGGGGTACTGTTCTCATCTTTGGGATGGTTCAGCTAAATACCAACTCGAGGCACTAGAATCGATTGCGCGGACACCCAGGAAGTTGATAGGCAACGAACAGATATTTAATGACAAATTACAAAGTCTCGAACATCGACGCGGGGTTGCCAGCTTGTCGGTTTTCTATCGGATACATTTTGGATAGTGTGCATTGGAGCTTTTCAATCTTATCCCGCCGTCTCCCTTTGATCATCAGACAACCCGACGCACTGGTATGCTGCACCTCTATATGGTGGACATACCACCTATACGAACAAAGCGCTTTGTCCACCTTCATTATCCGCAAAGGATTGAAACTCACTGCCGGAGTCTTATTTTCCCGAATCCTACAACCTGGGTGTCATCAAGCCTCGTGTGAATAGGTACCATCTATGTAAGCGTGCTCGATCTTAGACCATATCTCCGCTCAAGTCGAACGAGATAATGGTCAAACGAGAATATATACTTGATAAAAAGAATATTACATTTCAAAGCAAATATTGCATTTGATTACGTATCCCTAAAGACAATACCAAACAGATCAACTGATGTACTTAAGTATCGTGATATTTTAAAAGACAAAAATATCTTTTCTTTCACTTTCTCCCAATTACTTGGGATCGGCACAGTAATGTCTTTTCCTTCCATACTTATTCTGACAATCGTTCTCTGGCACACCACAAATCATAATATCATCCTTTACACAATCAAGCCTTCTCTATTTTGGTCTAGCTTTACATTTGCACCCATGAATATTGCAGTTTAACATTCTTTTTGTCACCTGATTTTCTTCCTTCCTCATTGCATGCCCATATAATCTGAATTTTCTTCCTCTCAATTTTTCAGTCACGGGTGCAACTTATAGAGATTTCCTTATCTACTCATTTCTTACTTTATCCAATATGCTTACAGTAATATATTTTAACATCCGCTATTTTGCATGAAAATAATTTTAGAATTTATTGTTAAGGTGGGGCCTCATCTGATATAATGTACAGTCATAGGCCGTCTCAGGCAGGTGTGGCCATGGGTCTAATGCATTATTTGTGACAGATAACATATCGAGGGCTTCAGAACATATAGGCGTATACGCAAAAATGTCATTTGTTTGTTTTGTTGTTTACGAAAAACTATACATGTTACAATTTAGAAAGTCTTACCACTATGCACGTATACATAAAGAGAAGAATATTCCAAATTTCAGCTTCATACAATCAACTAGTTTTGTTTTATTCACAATTTTGTCCCTTTAGTAAAACTGCACTTTTGTTTGTACGCCCATTTGTTATGAAGCCCTCGATATGTATAAACACTAAAAAGTAAAAACTTCGTTTACAAAACCGACTTCAAAAACTAAAATGTATAAAATAACTTATTTCTAAAGCTATTATTATTAATATATATTATCTAAAACATCTTAAAGTCGGTGCTTAGTAATTTTCAAAATTTAGTAATTTTTATGTTTTACTTTGCACCGACTTCAAGATGTTTAAGATAATATATATTAATCTCAGAATACAGAATATCCAGAAGCCGTGAACGCGCCTAATACTGAAGCAACAAAAACTACTCCTGAATAGAGTAGTTTGAAGCGCAGCCGATCAGTTGCTCTGTGAACGTCGTATCGCGTAACGTGTTTTACCAGTGTCTAATTTAGCTAAATTATGCCGTCTTGTGTCGTTCCAACCTGTAAAAATGCAGCAGGTCTAAAGAAAGAACAGGAAGGGATCACATTTCACGTGTAAGTATCGTATTTAGTTATTGTTTTATTTATTTACTGATAAATTGTTCAGTTTGTAATTGTCATAGAAAATGATGCGTCCATCTTATTAGTGTTGCCAATATAAAAGTTTGGATTTCCCTTCTTTTTATTACCTACTGAAGACTTTTAGCCTTTGTGGTTTTAAATTAATAACTGCTTAAATGTATAAAATTTGTGTGGTGTGTGAGTGTATGTGTGAGGGAGAGAGAGAGAGAAGGGAAGGGGGGGATGAAATTAACTAACATTATAACTATTGATAATAAATAATTAAAGTCTTTGTCGTTAAATTTATAATCACATTTATATTATGAGTAATAGAATTACATAACAATAACTATTATAATCTTTCAGCATTTAGCCATGATAGCAGAAGAGTCTGGATTGTGCTTGGAAAACTCTTAAAATGTATTAATATTAATGAGTATTAATCATTACTTAGTTATAGTATATAGTAGCAGTTTACCAGCGCTACCGGCTTTAGACCTGACTATGGCAAAGTCACAGGTTATAATTTTGCCAAACTATGTATATATTATTTTTATGGTAATTTGTCCCTTGATATCTTCTAAACGACAAGTCTTATTTTAATAAATAAGATATAATTGGGAATGTTGTGCTGTTCCACTGGTTATAGGTTTTATAACGTAATATTAAATCTAACTTGGCAACATACAGTGGACATAATAGGTTTCAGGTGGACTTACAGGCTAACATTTTTTTTATTTCAGGCTAAACAACCACATTCGCCCGCTAAATCAAACTAGGAGATTGGTAATGTGAATATATTCGATGTGGACTTTATATTTGACACGCCAAAAAAGCGAAACTAAGGTCCCAATTACGCCGCAAACAAATACTTTCTTAGAAGTATATCCGGCGAATAAAGACATTGCAACAAAAAAATAGACGTCTTGCCAAAAAGAACGAATCTTTAAAGAGTATTCTGAGGAATTTAAAAAAGAATCGCTATGTTAACAATGATGTTTTTGACCTACTTTCAACAAATATTGTAGCAGCTAATATTTTTAATAATGTATACAAAAAATGTGTTCTAAAAAAGAAAAGACCGAAATACAATGCCAAGATAAAAAAGTTTTGTCTAACACTTAATTTAATAAATTAAATGTTTTTA
Organism: Dendrolimus pini; assembly: GCA_949752895.1. NCBI lineage: Eukaryota > Metazoa > Arthropoda > Insecta > Lepidoptera > Lasiocampidae > Dendrolimus > Dendrolimus pini. Next base: position 4,449,210 of record OX457130.1, on the reverse strand, counting down.
TCTAAACCGTGTTATATTTAAAGAACTTATATTTCTTGAAATTATTAGGGCCATATATATAAAATATGAATACCTCTATAGAAAAAGTCAATTTTATTTTATTATTATCTTACTTCCAATATTACCAAAAACGGGTCAACATTGTCTGAGCTAGCAACATTACGCGGGTGGGAAATGCGGTGTTCGCGAGACGCTTGTTTTGTTTTTGGACACAGCATGCGGTTGGCAATTACAGTTGAACACGGATTCTGTATATTTCTGTATTCTGAGATATTAATAATAATAGCTTTAGAAATAAGTTATTTTATTCATTTTAGTTTTTGAAGTCGGTTTTTTTAAACGAAGTTTTTACTTTTATTTGTTACTTTTAGTGTCTAGCTATGTATGGATGGACCTACGAATGGTGCCACGCTTATTAAAAAATATAGGTCCCAAGAAACCAGAACAAAAGAATGTTCGTAAAATAAAAACTTCTGGGCCAAACTATGTCAATTTTTAGGGGACTACATGGCAGCTATTACACGTTACGCGAACAAAAAAAAAACACGTAAATCGAATCATAAATCTAAGAGTAATCGGTGTAAATATGGAACGAAAAGGAAATATTTTTCATAAAAAATGATCATAAAATGAAAACTACTGGGCCAAACTATGTAAAATTTTATAGGGGACCAATTGGAAGCTATTCCGCGTCGAACAAAAAAGAATCACGTAAATCGGATCATAAATCACAGAGTAATCGGCGAACATACATAAAAAAAGCAACAAAAAAAAAGATCCCGACGAATTGAGAACCTCCTCCTTTTTTCAAAGTCGGTTAATGGCTATTCGTTCACGGCATAATTTTAAATCTATAAGACGCTTTGGCCACAGTCATTAACATTAACATTATTCCAGTTGAGTATATAATAATATCTTGCCACGTATCATTTACCCAAATCCATAACAAGAGCTATGTATGGTAATCTATGTATATGTATACTATAAGCTTGCATCAACAATTTGACATGTTCTGTTGGTATCAGGAATGTGAACATAATTGGTTCTCGAAATGCTCGAATGGCTTAACAAGCTTTGATACTTTGAGTTGCCAAGAGCTAGTACGATATCCTAAAGGAATGAGTACGATGCAAATGATATATAATCATTTTCAAGATGAATACTAACTTAAATAAAACTATTTAAATTTTTTGAATAGAAATTGTAATACCGTGTCAATCTCACTTCGCCGGAATACACAACTTCTTCATTTGATGTACAGCATATTCTTATTATTTACTCCGTTCACCCCTAAAGGAACGATTCGAATTCCTGGATACTTCTCACGCCCGTAATTTCCGCACATTTCTTCAGGACAGTACAGTATCTTCTTCGCTGTGCAGGCTGTCCAACTGGAACTCAGTGCCCGAAATCGTAAAAAAAGCAAAAACACTAAACATTTTCAAAAATCTTGTAAGAGAATATTATCTCACACATATCTCTAGATAGATAGATAGATAACACTTTATTGCTGTCCAAAATAAACAAATACAGAAACAAAATGCATAACTACAATACTTCTTGGCAAAACAACAGGCGGCCTTATCGCTGAAAGTGATCTCTTCCAAGGCAACCTAACTTAAGAGAAATTCCTAACTAATCTTGCGATGAAGGTGGCGCAGAAAAAAAATAGGAACTGTACAATTTAAATATACATACTTACACTAATTCATAATTTGAATACATATATCCAATGATCTTATAATAACTAGATTCGCAGTTTACGGCGCCGACGTGTTGCCACTTCGAAGACGCCTGCAGGCATATCTGGCCCCAGTTGTGAGTTAGACATTACGCGAGTGTGACGTATCCGCGACGGGCGTAAAAAGGTATTCAAAATGGTGAAATGTACTATTAAAAGCTACTCTAGTATATGTAAGCTCACTGCATATATCAATATAATAGTAATATATATACGTATATACAAAAAAATCATCTAAATAAATGTATTTGTGCCTACCTCGGGCAACAGACCAGTATGGCGATTTTGGGCACCTTACCCATCGAAGACGGTGATCTGGGCTCAGTACGAGTATTCTACTTATAGTCTTGAGGGAGGGACTATGGGTAGAATAAAATAAAAATATGTTAAGTTTTCTTACATTGTATTTAATAGTATGTAATTTTATAATTGTTCATTGTCGTCGCACAATGTATTTGTTAACATTATATTATTAATTAATTTATTATGTACTATTAGAAGGTGGTGGCGAGAGCAAGCTGTAAGAGCGTGGTATCACACCGACAGAGCAGGCCTTAACAGCTATAATGTACCTTAGTGTATTTCAAATTAAACATAAACTGTCTCTAGGCAAATGAAATCTATATATATTTTGACTCTACTAAAACATGCAAAAAAGTATAGATAAAATAACAATAATATTTCAAACCAAAATGAGGCCTTTGGGACATCTTAAAACGGCCGTACAAAAAGCTTAGCCGATTCCCCGGACATATTTGCCGGGGGAGATGGTACGAAATGATATCTTCGGAAAGGAGCAATGTTTCCTATCGCAGGATTTCCATAAGCGGTGTTTACAGCACCGTTTCACAGGATCAACAGTCAAATCTCTGTCGAGGATACCATATCTTAGGCGTCCCTACGTGATCTGATTTACATAATAGGACCGCTCGGCCTTCCCCTATGTAAATATTGAGTATTTTTCTTATCTTGTCTCGGTAGATATTAAGTGTAAAAGGATGATTGATACGAATCGAATCTGTTATGATTTATGAGCGTTGGAGTTCTCAAAGGCTTAATGTTTTCTGTATACCGTGCTTGTGTCAGCACTTGTAACAAATTGTGTTCTCCTGGTAGATCTCTATTCGGTTGCAAAATCTATGATCATTTTAAAGACGACAAAATTCTCTGAGATCAGATTTGCAGACACAAAATACTATTTTGAAGTATTTTCCCTGATATATAAATAATATTTTTTATCTCGGCGTTGTACGTTTATCTTAAATAGACGGATTAGCAAAATAGGTGACGCTACAATCGGGTTTTTTCAATTCACTAATTAATACCTACGTGGTCATAAACAACACATCTTTAATAATGTTACGAGCTACATAGGGCTCGAATTAAAATTCCGTTGGAATTACTATAGAGTTTATTAGAACTGTACAGACACGTATAAAACAGGCACAAATATGACTGGACACGGCCAGTATAAACTGCACGATTCAATAACACGCGCAAATTCCGTCACCATATCGCTCATCGAATATACGTGTTAATCGTATCGTAGTCATCGCTTGATTGCCCCACCCCTACGGGTATTGTTTTATACTAAACTGTACAATACAACAAAGGGCCGCGTTCGTTGAGTTAGTCCGCACACCTGGCAAGCTTCGACGCAATGCAAGAACAACAAAGATTAGTTCGACACTAATGACGGCCATAAAACAAGTTCAATAACAATATCATTTTTTTCTTAATTACAAATTCTAAACACAAAGTAAACATAAAAATTCCTAAACCCGGGAAGGCAACAAAGTGCGTTTTACGACAGACAGGTGTGCGCATTTCTTTGTGGGTATGTAACAATAATATTACTTCACATCAGATTGGCTTCGAATCATCTGTATGTTTCGCTGCGCAATTGTGTAGCGCAGTCTCTTTTGTTATTCTAGTGAATTTAACAAGAAACAGTGAAGGTTTAGATAATATTTTCTTAAGTTTTCGTGACTTGTATACCCAATAAAACTACGTTTTAACGGTTTTAAGCGAATAACCAAAATCAAATAAATTACCGCGCTTAAAACCGTTAAAATGTAGTTTTATTCCGTAAAGGTTTAGGTCTAAAAACCACAGAATCTATCCTTCCATAACCAAATATGTTTGTAGAATATTATTATACCATAAGAAAACATAATTCACTTTTCATAATTTATGTTTAGTATAACATCCATAGTAGGATATAGTATTTAGTTCCTTTACCTGTTATTAAAAATTCTCCTGTTGCGGTGTTTGTAGTTAAATTCCTCCGAAACGGCTAGACCGATTCTCATGAAATTTTGTGTGCATATTTGGTAGGTCTGAGAATATTGACAACATCTATTTTTCATCCCCCTAAATGTTAAGGGTAGTCCATCCCTATTTTTTGTTTTAATTTTTAGTTTTTATTTTTATTTTTTTATGATACAGTATTAAAAACTACATACAACCCTAAATTTTCCACCCTCAACGATCAACCCCTATTTTTTCGGGCAGGACGAAGTCTGCCGGGACAGCTAGTAATTTTATAGTTATTGTCTGTTTCACGCAGATGTAGCGATGAGCTTAATGCGTTTATTGGTGATGTAATATTGTTATTAATAGGTGATGACTTTAAATATTGACAGATAAAATATGTGTTTATCTTTCACCATCAGCTAAATAAATTTTCATTAAAGTATATATATAAAAAAACCTAATTAAGTTTTTATGTAAGTAGTTTTTATGTTTAGGTAATCTAATCCTAGGTAAAGCTATATTGGATTTTTCTCGACGGGGAAAATGCTAGTTCAAAATAAATCTCATTATTAATTTAACGTCTGAAAGGTAATGTCTGATAAAAAATGAATGATTTTTTACAACGACATTGGCTGTGTGTACCTTTGACCTGAACTTGTGTCCCTTTCAGCTAATTGGTTTTATTGAATTTAAATTGTAAGTTACGTGTTTTATCAACAAAATGTATTGACTTAAATGACACAATATTATAAGGCATATTCAATGGTTTTTAGAGATCGATTATACCAAAGGTGGTGTCAAAGAATTTCTTACATATATCTTTAACAAACTCAAACTTTGCCGACGGACCCCACGGGCCGGCATATATATACACATACACACACACACACACACACACACACACACACACACACACACACACACACACACACACACACACACACATACACACATACACACACACACACACACACACACACACACACACACACACACATTTGTGTGTGTGTGTGTGTGTGTATGTCGGAGGGAAGCTATAGTTGGATGGATTGTTGTTTGGATGTAATATTAATTACTTCTAAAATTCTTAATTTAATTTAATTTGATTTGTTAAATGTTTCTAATACTTAAAGATAGTTCTAACCTAATAAAAGTTATGAATATTGTAATTTAATAAACGACCAATCAGAGCAGAGCATATGGCTCCGAGCGGGGTCAGACGCCCTTTATACTTTAGTAGTATCTATTTCGTTAGACGGAGGAGTTTTTGTGGCACATTTGGTTGGTGGCAACAGGTCGAGTTGGACCTTTGAGAATTTTAAAGAAAGTATTGAAGCTGGAAGTATGAGCGGTGCCCTGAACCCGCTGCTCGGTCTAAACTATGTCAAAATGTTAATCGAATCTAAATTAAAAGTGTATAAACCGTGGCCATTGTGTTTTATGCTCGCATTTTACCCTGATGACGCCCACTAAACCTGCAATCATTAAAGAAGATATCATGAGAACGAGGCCTTCTCCGACATATATATATATATATATATATATATATATATATATATATATATATATATATATATATATTGCTCACCGAATAAACAATTACAATAATTCGCGACTACAATATTTTCTTGGTAAAACAATAGGCGGCCTTATTACTTAAAATAAATCTCTTTCAGGCAAACTAAGCAGAATAATTTAATCTAATCCGACGATGTAGGTGGTACAGATTATTATATATATAGGACCTAATAAAGGCATTAATATTTAAAACGTTTCGATTAAAAGAAAAAAAAATGAAAATCGGTCCTCAATTGACGGAGAAATCGAGTAACGAACAAAAAAAAATGCATACAGACAAATTGAGAATCTCCTTTTTGAAGACGGTTAAAAATACACAATAAGGTACAAATCAAACTTATACTCAAATAAACTATTAATTAAAATAATATTACCTACAACTTTAATATGCGACCCCTTATCGCAAGCATTTTACTTAAGTTTTGGCTTTTTTCTCGTGGGTTGTGATATAAAATCACTGAGAAGCAATGATCTAGGTTAGCTTCCCAAGCTTTTCAAAGTTAAATTTTTAGCTTTAATATTTTTTCTTTCCAATTTCAGTATAAAAACATTGCTTCAATTATTTCATTATAATAATGTTACGAGCTACAGGACTCGAATTAAAATGACGTTGGAATTACTGTAAACTTTATTAGAACTATACAAACACGTATAACACAGGTACAAATATACTGAATAAAACCATTACAACTGCACGATTCAATAACACGCGCAAAGTCCGTCACTATATCGCTTATCGAATGTATATGTCTTGCTTTGATCGTGGTTCTCGCTAGACTGCCGAACTCTTCATTGGGCCATTACTGCACCGATACAATATGGCTGCCAGCCCGCATAGAACGGATTTCTTTGAATCAGTTAGACACACCTGCCTAATGACTGTCATAAAAGATGACAATACACAATGGGCTGTTTTTTTAATTTTACAAACACAAAGTAAACAAAAGTAATCCAAATGCGGGAAAGTAATAAACTGCGCTTTATGACAGGCAGGTGTGACATTCACCTTTGTCGGCGTGTAACAATAATAAAGAAATAAATTCATAAACAAATATTTGCTTTATAGAAGCTTATTCAACAAAGGGCAACTTTATGAAGAATCTCATAAAACATAATTTTAATATTATTAAGAAAACACTTCAATCCGAAAAAAGCAATAACAGACCATTAAGGCAATTTAATAACATTAATGCTGACAACATTAGGGTATATTGTAGACACAATTGTTTTTATTAGCTTACATTACGTTTTTGATGGACGTAGATAATTTCGTTTTATTTTATTTCAATACAATTGTATTAAGAACGATAGAATTCGTGAATGACAATTGTCATTCGCGATTATGTTTTTTAGAAGATGTACTTAATGATTTTTATAATGCAGCTTTTACCATCTCTTTTTATTTTTAAAATTTTCGTATCTAGTATGAAGGAGGTGGTATGCTCCTCCGTCTCTAAGGAAGATGTTACGGCGAGGTTATTATTATTCCTCTCGGGCCGAGGCCCGTGTATTACTGTTGGAAATTTGTATATATTTTTTGTACGTATAGTACACATGATTAACACTAATTTTAACGGTTTTAAGCGCGGGTTTTTATTTGATTTTTATTTCGACGTTTCGACCACTTTTCAGTAGCCGTGATCACGGAAGATGATCATAAAGTGTAAACACCGACGTATTAATAGTTGTTTATGATATTATAGTGTGGTAAGTTAGGTTTTTAAAAACGAGTAGACGAATTAAAGCTCGAGACAAAGTCAAGGGTGTACAACAATTTCGAGCTTGTAAAAACCAACTGTGTGTCATAAAACGTATTGTTACAACCTAGGCGCCGACAAAGACAAATTCCACCTATAGATTTGTAGAAGCACACTTATTACCCGTCGGCTTTTAACGAATAACTAATAACATTGAAACTATTGTAATTCTTTTATGATCGTCTTCTTTTGTTCACTTATTTATTGGCATACGTTTTTAATTGTTGTTGAAAATAGCTTTTTGTCCATTACACTCGCTCATTAGCATCATTAGCCAGGTGTTGTGGATTCATTTCCATTTCTGTTGTATAAAAAATAAAAACTTCGTTTAAAAAAACCGACTTCAAAAACTAAAAAACTAAAATGTATAAAATAACTTATTTCTAAAGCTATTATTATTAATATATATTATCTAAAACATCTTAAAGTCGATGCTTAGTAATTTTCAAAATATAGTAATTTTTATGTTTTGCTTTGCACCGACTTCAAGATGTTTTAGATAATATATATTAATAATAATAGCTTTAGAAATAAGTTATTTTATACATTTTAGTTTTTGAAGTCGGTTTTTTTAAACGAAGTTTTTATTTTTTGTTTGTTACTTTTTAGTGTCTAGCTATGTATGGGTGGACCTACGAATGGTGCCGCGCTTTTTAAAAAATATAGGTCCCAAGAACCGGGAACAAAAAAATGTTCGTAAAATGAAAACTACTGGGCCAAACTATGTCAATTTTTTAGGGGACCACATGGCAGCTATTCCGCGTCGAACAAAAAAACTTCAACGGACAAGTGATAAAATGAATCGCAACAAAATTTTAACTTGAGTTAATGTACTTGTCCAATTTGAAAACCTGCCCGTAAAACTTCCAAGTCAAAATTTTGTTGCGATTCATTTTATCACTTGTCAGTTGAAGATTTTCCACTTGTCCGTTGCGATTCGTTTTCCACTTGTACGTTGCGATTCGTTTTTCCACTTGTCCGTTGCGATTCGTTTTTCCACTTGTCCGTTGCGATTCGTTTTCCACTTATCCGTTGCCATTCGTTTTTCCACTTGTCCGTTGCGATTCGTTTTGCCACTTATACGTTGCTATTCGTTTTTCCACTTGTCCGTTGCGATTCGTTTTTCCACTTGTCCGTTGAAGTTTCACTTCTAATATGTGTCCCAGCACACATTTCGATTTTTCGCAGGTTTACTGCAAATTATGATTTGGTTAGGTTAAGTACATTTTAATGGTGTATGTAATACGCTACCCACGCATCGACCATTTTTTACGTCAACACTTTTGTGGTTCGTTGTCGTTCACTTTTGTTATGACTTTCGAAAAACTGAACAGTTGGCAAAGTTTTCTTGTTGTTATTTTTGTTTCCTCAACAAACTCTATTTATTTATTTATATTTTTTTTACCCATACCACAAATAGAGGCTGTGATGCCTTGTCACGTGGAGAGCAGAGCTATAGTTCGATGTTAACTTAAGTTTGCCTCCATTAATAGCGGCTCGGAACATCGCACTTTCCGATGCGCAGAACGCAATTTTAGGTATTAGAGGGTAGTCTGAGGACGCGGTATATCCTCGCTCGCTCTCTCGCTAGCTTTCTCGTTTAGGAGACTTCCCCGGCGCTCGGCTCACCAGAGCTGCCAATTTAGCGCTTTAGGAGCTAGACTTAGCGCTTTTTAGGGCAATCCAGCTCCCAATTTTATTAAACAACTTCCAGCGCTAAATCTTGCGCTTTTTATAATATGCAAATATCTAATTAATTTTATAATAAATATATATGAATATATATACTAATATTATAAAGAGAAAAGATTAAATTCTTTGTTTGCATTGAAGAGGCTCCAAAACTACTTAACCAATTTGAAAATTTCTTTCACTGTTGGCAAGCTACACAATCCCCGGGTGACATAGGCTATATTATGTTTACAAAAAAATTAGGGATCCTTACTAAAACTCCAATAACGTAACCCAAGGTGTAAAAAATACCTAAAATCGCGAGCACTGCGAAAAACATCATTATCTACAAAAAGTGTCGCGACAGCATATGTCTATCTATTATAGTTATGCCACAATAAGTGTTCTTTTATTTTAAATTTTAATTAAAATGCCACCGCTAGAAAAGGCTCTTTATTTGTATCTTGGTATTAATCCTTATCAAAATAAATTACTTCATATTCAAGACTGCTTCAATACCTTTATATAACTTTTTGAATTATTCAATTCGGACATTCCATTCGAAAGATATCACGAGTTTAAAAATGTAAGAATTAGTGACGGTGGTCACGTGACTGTGACATCTTTTCGTGAGCCAAAAATCCGTAAGACCCCCTCTATATAGAAGTTTCACTTCAAAAGTTTCACTTCAAAAAGAATCACTTTGTATAGTTCTAATAAACTCTATAGTAATTCTAACGGCATTTTAATTCTAGTCTCGCTCTCGTAACAGTATTTTAATACATTTGCAAGAAAACAGTACAATAGGTAATGAAACAGATATAAATATTAATCGGAAAGTGGCAACAATCTTTGACATTTCTAATATGAAAATGGCGCGCATTTGCAAACACCGTCACATATGTGTGGCGAAAATTAGAACTACTATTTATCTTATACTACCATACAAATCTGAAGAGTTTGTTTGTTTCCTTGAACGCGCTAATCTCAGCAACTTCTGCTCTGATTTGAAAAACTCTTTTAGTGTTAGATAGCCCATTTGTCGAGGAAGCAGGTATATATCATCACGCTAAGACCAATAAGAGCGGAGCACGAATGAAGAGTATTTCAAAATCAGGGGTTTTTTCACTTACTTTTTTTAACTATTCCACACGGACGAAGTCGCGGGCAGAAGCTAGTTTGATTATATAACAGTGCACGTAGTTGGAATTACAATTGACCATTTATTTTATTTTATTGCAATCAATTTGTAAACCCCAGCCAGGTGGTAGGGCATTTTCCCGACTGGATGGCTACCACCCCTGGTCTAAAGTATGTCGCCATAACAACCTTGAGTTATGTTCAGGCATTAGTGACTAGGTTCCAGAGCAGCAGTGCATTTGTAGCACCTTTGGTGTTGCAAATGTCCATATGCGATTGTAACCGCTTTACATCAAGTAGGCCGTCTGCCTGTCTGCTGAACTCGTGTAATAAAAATGAACAAATTAAAAACCCACTTTACAATTTTCGACTTAACACGTTTAAAGCTCTTTAAATATTCAACTCAAATTTAATCATGAATTAATTCAAATATTCTTTAAAAAGATTCACGATCCGAACAGAACTCAAACAGAAACATCGGACATGAACAAATGAAAAGAAAATGGATAAGATTAATTAATGTTAAATTAAAACAGTCGGGATTTTAATCCGAAAGCCCTGTTAATGCCGGAGAAAATATCCATTCCTCTTCAAAACAAATTAGTTGAGTTAACATTCTTAACTAACGAAAGTTGAATCTCATAAAGCGTTTCTCGCGAAATATAATTTGTTTTCACGATGAAAAGTCACTTGTGCGGAATTATTTTGGAAAATGATGGCAAGAACATGGTGAGAAGGGACCGGGGATATTAACTGACGGGTAATCGTTCTCGAAAACTTTGGCTATACGAATGGTTGGCGTGTTAAGATGCTTGATAAATTGATGTAAATATTTAATGTTTTTATTGTATGTATGGTTTTTGATACTGTTACATGCCGGCAAAGGTGAAGGCATACCTGCCTGACATAAAACGCAGTTTATTACTTTTGTCGCATTTGGAGTTCTTTTGTTTACTTCGTGTTTAAAATTTACAATTAGACAATAGCCTATTGTTATTGTTTTCGACTTTGTTGGCTGTTCGCAGGAATAATTAACCAGGTGTGCAGATTACGGTTTCTCGGAAACCCCAGTTCACGCGGTTGATTAATGTACAATTATAGTTAATATAAAACAATGCCCGAACGAAGGGGTGAGTCAGTCAAGCGAGGATTACGATACGAGCAAGACGTAGATTCGATAAGCGATACAGTGACGGACTTTGCGCGTGTTATTGAATCGTGCAGTTTGCACTAGTAGTGTCTAGTTATATTTGTACCTGTTTTATACGTGTTTGTATAGTTCTAATACATTCTATAGTAATTCCAATGGCATCTTAATTCAAGTCTTATGTAGCTCCTAATAATACAGTGTTAAGCAGATATTATGTTTGAAGACATAACATTTTAATGTCTTTATTGTTATTCAACTTAAAATGTAAGTTGATGTAAATATTTGTAAGATCATGGGTCACGTGATAAACCACAAACGTCTCCACTCAGCTGAGATGAGAATGTTGAGATGGATGTGTGGTGATGCACGAATGGATAAGATGAGAAATGAGTACACAAGGGGTTCTTTGGAAGTTGCACCCGTGATAGAAAAATTGAGAGGAAGAACGTCGACGAGTCACGTGATAAAAAGAATGTTAAACTGCAAGATGGATGGGTACAGATGTAAAGGTAAACCAACAAAAAGATGGATGGATTGCGTGAAGGATGATATGATGAATTGTGCTGTGACAGAAGATGTTTGTCAGAATAGAGGAGTGTGGACGGAAAAGGCATATTGTGCCGACCCCAATTAATTAGGATAGGGCGAAAGAAAAGAGAGAAGGGTCACATACGGGGGGGGGGGGGGGATATTAGTGACCTTATTTACCAACTATTGTCAAAAGTATGTTGACCTGTATTTCTGAAAATCAAGATTCATTCATTCATTTATTCATTACACGATTCATTCACGTATTTAAATTTGAATCAACCAAAGTGATAAATATAAACATGACCTTGAATCATTGAATGTAAAAGCAGCTGTGCCGTGTCGTTGTGTCGTAAGCTGCATAGCGCATTGCCGCAGTCCAGCCGACACAACAACACATTTTCCTTAAATTTTTTCATCCATTAATACCTATTAGTTCTAGAATGAAACGACAACATGAAATACAAAGATGAATGAATCGATTTTTCAAATTATGATTGCAGATTAAGTACTAACAGAGCCCTAAATTTAATTTTAAAAAATTACGTAAACTAACACTAGAGACTAATATTATTTACTTAATGTTTATTAAGTAATTTCAGCCCTCCACGCCTTCCATTACGTTAAGCTTAGGTGTCCTATTTATATAACGTGTCTGGCGTAACCTCAATAAAACATATTATGAATAGGCCCAACACATTATCGCTAATGAGCTCGCGCTCTGGATTTTATGTTTATCCACCGTGTCATAGCATAAAATATACAGATGGTGTATTCAGTAAGAACTAATGAAAGAGGTGCACGCATATTGTGCAGGAACGGAAAAATAATACTTGTTTTTTATTTTCTATTTCAGTAGACAGCCAGACGGCCCACTTGATGAAAAGCGGTTACCATCGCCTATGGACATTTGCAACACCTAAGGTGGGTAAACTCTCTTAAGGGAGACTGGAACCTGGTCACTAATACCGGAACAATTCAAGGTTCTTATGGCGTCATTCTCTAGATCAGATTTGGATGCCATCCAGTCGGGCAGAGACCATACCACCTAGCTGTGGGTTGTTTTGTCGCCTCGTACGACAGGCCGCCTGGCAGCACGAAATTGTATTCCTTCTCCGTTCCTGCACGGATAAATGTGTTGTTTTATTTTCCCCTACACAAACTATTGTCATTTAAAGGCATATAAGCAAACGTAAGGTATATAATTATAGCTTATATACGTAAACTGTGACAGAATACCACACAATGTAAATGGCTTAATCTGTTTTGTCATATCCTATAATTTTATAATTATGTACTACATCTGTAGGCAATTAATGAAATAATTCCATCAACATGTTAAATTATATACAACAAAGAATAAAGATTTGATATTATTTTTGTAAAGGTAGCAGTTCTTTAGGAATAATTAGGATTCTAATCTAATGAAACGACTTGGTACGAGATTCAACGCAACACAGGAATCATTTATTCGTCACAGAGAGGTATTACATTGATATTTGACGCTTTACAACTGTCACCCATTACAGTGACAATGACACATATTACAACAAACAGTATAATAACCTAAAACTATTCATTTTTGAGGTATTTGTGATTGGAAAACAGATGAAGCAGACATTAAGTTCTTAACATTTTGCCCTAAGACTTGATTCTCTGAGCGTAGTTAATTTCCTGTCCTAACAGGCGACTGGGCAATCCAAAGCCAGTAGGGTATTTGCTCGTCTGGTTGGGACCACCCCCGGTGTAGGGTATTGAATTGTATTGCGGTATTAATGGCTAGGTTCCAGTCTCCCTTAGGATAGCGGGAGCACATTAAGAACACCTTTGCTGTTACAAATGCCCATAGGCAATGGTAACCGCTTCCCATTAGGTGGGCCGTCTGCCTGAAAAAATATATACATTGTTACGAGTTACGCAGGAATACACATGCCGTTGGAATTACTATAGAATTTATTAGAACTATATAAACACGTATAACATAATTACAAATATAACTAGGCACTACTAGTACAAACTGCGCGAGCAATAACACGCGCAAAGTGAGTCACTATATCGCTTATCAATGTACACGTTTTGCTTATATCGTAATCGTCGCTTGACTGCCGCACCCCTCCGTTCGAGCATCGTTTTATACTAACTATACAATACAAAAAAGGACCGCGTAAACTGAGGTTTCCGAGGAACCATAATCTGCATACCTGGTTAATTATTCCTGGGAACGGCCAACAAAGTCGAAAACAATAACAATAGGCTATTGTCTAATTGCAGATTTTAGACAAAAAGTAAACAAAAGAAAATATCTTTAGAGCTCGGTCGTCATCCCACAATCGAAGTCCACTGTTGGACGTAGATAAGCCTTCAACCGTGCCACATACACTGATCTCCCACCGTACGCGCATTTGGCACGGTGAAATTTAATGAAAAGTATGTAAAAAGGAATATTAGATAAATATAAAAAAAACTTCATTTAAAAAACCGACTTCAAAAACTAAAAAGTGTAAAATAACTTATTTCTAAAGCTATGTATTATTATTAACATAAATTATGTAAAATATCTTACAGTCGGTGCTTAGTAATTTTCAAGATTTAGTCATTTTTATGTTTTACTTTGCACCGACTTCGAGATGTTTTACATAATTTATATTAATAATAATACGATCGGCACAACTGATTTATGACCCACTTTGCTAATAATTCCTTTAAAACCGTCAAAATAGCAAGGTTTATTGTGTGTGTTGCACTTAGGACGTTATAAACATTAATAAAAATGCGTCACTAGCCTCAGAACTACGCAATTTTAAACTTTGTTATCATTGTACTAGATATGTTTTAGATAAAACAGTAATGATTTGAAATAATTTGAATCTCGAACTGAAATCTGCTTTATAATTCTAACTCTTTTCAATATAGAAAAATTATTATAATTTATAAATAAAATGTCATTCTGAAAGTATATCAGAAGTCAAATAAAGTGAATGAGAAAAAAATTAGAACTCAATATCTAAAAATTAAATTGTATAATGGGTAATCTCGCAGAACAAAGAGCTCGGATTGTAGTGCTCAATGAGGAAGGCTATGGCATTCGAGAAATATCACGAGTGTTAAATATAAGTCGGAACACAGTGAGAACATGGATCAGACGGCACGCTGAAGAGGGCATTCTTGAAAATAGACGAAAACATAATCATGGCGTTCGTCGAATAACAAACCAACGAAGTACAGATATGCAGCACCATTATGAAGAACATCCTTTTTCTCGTACCCAAGATTTCGCGGCACAATACGACGTTTGTTTACAAACCATAAGAAATCATTTACACCGTATTGGACTGCATTACCGGCATTATGCTAAGAAAGTACACTTAACGAATGCACACAAAACTGCAAGATTAAATTTTGCACGTAATTATTTAGACTTTGACTGGACTAATACCATATTTTCAGATGAAAAATCATTTAGATCTTCTCAACATGGTCGCTTAACTTTGTGGCGTTATAACAATACGCGATACACAGAGGATCACGTAGTACCCAATCAATTATCTGGTCGAATTTCGGCTAAACGGGCCTGGATGGGTACCGGGGGTATAGGTGAACTTATCCAAATTTCTCAAAACGCATTAAACTATGTCGATTTGTTGGAAGAATCAATGTTACCGACAGTGCGAATAGTGTACCCACTTGAAGAAGTCCCCGTATTCTCCTACGTTCACGACAATTGTCGAGTACATACCGCCAGAATTGTCTCGAACTGGTTTACCCAGCATGAAGATGAAATTACTCTAATTCCATGGCTATCTAGGTCACCAGACCTCAACCCAATAGAAAATTTATGGGGTTTGATGGTTCAAATGTGGGATAACAGAAACGAGAGGACAAAGGAAACAATTGAGCAGCACTGTAATGAAATTTGGAATTACATGAGGGGAACCGACATCTGCAATCGTCTAATCGGGTGATGCGTAATCGACTATTAGACGTCATTGAAAACAATGGTGCTTATACCCGGTTTTAGGTTTAAGTAAAGTAAAATGAGTGCCATTTCTAACTTTGAAATACTACAACCAATTAATAAAATTAACAAAAAAATTTTTTTTATTTTCTTCCACATTAATGTTGTTAATGTTTTATTTTCTTGTGTATTTCTGCTACCTAACGTATAACGATAACCCTAATATCTAATGTTGTATATACAAAAGGTTTGGCCTGTGTCACCTTTGGCTTGTCGATTTATGACCGGTTCCGATATCTTACTATTCACTCCACTCCACTTCCCCTGCTTTACCGTAGGTTGAATTTTGACATTGCTTGTATAGAGATTACTTCAAATTTTAATCGTTAGTAAGGCAAATAAACGGTCGGTAAGATATAGGAAAAGGCACTTAATCCAACATACTTAATGACAGAGATAGTAATAGCACGTAATAGCATTTGTCAGATGTTACACGAGTATAGACGAGACTCTCCGATCTGTTTAATACAACGTAGTCAGTAACTGTCAATGTCTAATAACATGATAACAAGTTCGTTACCAAGGAAATGTATGTTCAGGCGAATTTCAACCTAATTGTATTTCACGACTGTAAGAAAATGACCTTATGGTGGGACATGTTTCAATTTGTTTGATTGTACATAGCTTTAAAAATAAGTTATTTAATACTTTTTAATTCTTTCGTTTTTGAAGTCGGTTTTTTTAAACGAAGTTTTTTTTGTTACTTTTTAGTGTCTAGCTATGTATGTATGTAGACTTACGAAAGGTGCCGCGCTTCTTAAAAAATATAGGTCCCAAGAAAGGGGAACATAAAAATGTTCGTTAAATGTAAAGTAATGGGCCAAACTATGTTACATTTTTAGGGGACCAAATTGCCACTATTCCGCATCAAACTAAACAAGAATCACGTAAATCGAATCATAAATCACGGAGTAATTGGTGTACATATGGAACGGAGTGAAAATTATTTTCATGAAAAATGTTCATAAAATGAAAACTACTGGGCCAAACTATGTCAAATTTTTAGGGGACCACATGGCAGCTATTCCGCGTCGAACAAAAAACGAATCATAAATCTCGGAGTAATCAATGAACATACATTAAAAAAAACCAAAACAAAAAAAAAGATCCCGAAGAATTGAGAACCTCTTCCTTTTTTTGAAGTCAGTTAATAAATTATTGCTTTGTTCCCTAAAAATTGTCTTAAATCTATTGAGCTTTTCTGGAACCTAAACGAAAAAAACTAACTGTCAGACAGATTGACAGTCAAAAAGTCTAAAAACGGTCATTAGGCGTAGCATTGTATTAATAATGTAGTAACTATTGGCATTTATTTTGAAAATTGAAAAATTTAAAATAATAATAAAGACACTGACTTATATTTTATTATTATAGACTTTTTTAGTAGCGCTTTTTAACTTAGCTTCACTTGCATTTTTGGATCCGGTGGTGAAAGAAAAGTATGAAGAATATCAAATACATACTAAAAACGATGACTTTAAATATGTCTTAAATGTTACAAGACCAGATAGTTCTATTCTCACTTGTCAATTTCCAATTTTGACCACACTCAATTACAACAGATATAAAGAAGACCTGGAAATGTCGTAAGTATTCACTTTAGGCGCGCTTTTAATAGTCATTGAAGCGCGGACGGACTGTTCAAACGTCACATTCAGCTTGAGGGAGGTGCATTCGAAAGAGGAGCTGGAACACGCTGGCTTTTCTACACAACAAAGATATATAATCTAACTAGATAAACATAATATAATTGCTTAACATTTTGCAAATAATGTATATTAAAAGTGTAGTGATAATGCCATCACCAATGCTGTTGCTCACTCACAAATTGTTGTGTGAGAGAATAAAATAAAGTTTCTTTGTTTATTTCTTGCTAAATGTATTTTTAGTAATGTAGAACCTTCTTTTGTTGGAAGTAGGTTAAAAATGGTATGTTATGAAACATTTATTATTATATTATATTATTCGAGTAGGTTACTATTACTCGCGCTGTCCATTTTCTTTGCCACTATTCTGCTTGCTACCTAATAAGTGGACTTAATGAAAACGAAGAGTTATAAGGGTCTTCTATTTTATCCTAATACGTTTATTGGTTGATAAATAAGTTCTAACTCGCACTTAGAAAGTGCATTAAAAATACGGTACCGTGATGATACAAATCTAACTACTTACAGATAAACACAAATCATCGTAGTCGGCTTGGCTCCAATAAATAATATAATTGCAACATTTACTACAAAAAACATTTCTACAGTAGAGAATAGTTACCTACTATGTAGATTTCCTAAAATAAACTTGTTTAAATTGTTTACTATAATGATCCTCCTATCAATGATAAATTTTTGCTTTAAAAATATCCAAAAATTTAAGTATATTTTGCAATCGCATAACGAACTTCGTATGTTTTGAGTGTTAAAATATATTATTGTTTTTTATTATTATTATATGTCTTTCAAGACCACGGGCCATAAAAATGGCCCGGACTTTTGGAGGGCTTGAGTTGGGCCATCGGAAGGCTAACAACGTAGAGGCCCTTTGACAAATCTAATGTAATTGTGGTGTGACTCTGACCGGCGATTATCACCGGCTACACCATATTATAATGCACCCAAGGACAAGCCCCGACCAGTGTAGGACTATTGTGGGAAATGAGGACAAGAAGTACCGGGCTATTGGAGTGAACTGCTAGTGGTACTAGCGGTCTGGGGATATGGGAACTATGGCGCCTGCCCGTCGCAATGTTCAGGGATCATAGGAAAATGGGCAGATGGTAACTCGCCACTCTCTACAGGGGCCCCAAAAATGCAGCGGCAACATGGGTGTGAGTGGCTAAAGGGTGTAGAGAGGTGGGCTGCAGGTTCACCGAAGCTACTTCTGACTTGACATTTATCACTTCCACCCCTATAGCTTGAGTCTTAGTTCTAGCGATCTTCGCTCCGTGCCGGCTGGTTAAGGCAAGCACAGGAGGTGGAGGCCTTGCCTTGGCCCCCGGAGTCAGGTACTAGGTGTCGCTACTCACCTAAGGCTTCGACACAAAGCCCCCCTGCGGGCTTATTGTATATATTATAATTATATTATTTATTTAAATTACTTCACTTCTAGATTAAATATAAATCTTTGTTGGCTGCATATTGCGGCTGGAGCTAGGAAATGCAAAATGAGTTGCAAGTGACAGTCCAACCCGCAACGGATGCTTCTAAAAGATGTCCTAGTGCATTTTGTACCTAAGATATTGTGGAATACTGCAAAAGATAGGTTTATTTGAAACCACGAACGCGCACTTAAATCTGATTGTGTTAAACTTAGTTCTTTCTACAAGTGCGTTTCTCTTATAAAGATTAGTATTAGCCAACTTGAATCTAAGGATATTACATTCATAGCTCTCAGCACTTAACAACTCATTTTTTTTTAAATAGGATCAGTAAATATATTACAGTATAAGGTAAGCAGTGTTAACCGTTAAGTAATTTTGACATTGCAATGTTAAACCGTCGTTATAAGCCTATTATTGTACTTGAACTTATATAAAAAAACTGTGTCTTAAATAAATAAATACCTTTCAAAGTGTAAAAACTTATTTTTAGGATTTCGTCGCGATTTAGGACAAAAATGCTCTGTTATTACATTTTCATGTCTGTCTGTCTATGATTGTATGTGACAGTAATTTTTTAACCGACTTTGAAAAAAGGAGGAGGTTTTCAATTCGTCGGGATCTTTTTTTTATTTTTGCTTTTTTTATGTATGTTCGCCGATTACTCCGTGATTTATGATCCGATTTACGTGATTCTTTTTTTGTTCGACGCGGAATATCTTCCAATTGGTACCCTAAAAATTTTACATAGTTTGGCCCAGTAGTTTTCATTTTATGAACATTTTTCATGAAAATTATTTTCACTCCGTTCCATATGTACACCGATTACTCTGAGATTTATGATTCGATTTACGTGATTCTTTTTATGTTCGACACGGAATAGCTGCCATGTGGTCCCGTAAAAATTTGACATAGTTTGGCCCAGTAGTTTTTATCTTACGAACATTTTTTTGTTCCCGTTTCTTGGGACCTATATTTTTTAAGAAGCGCGGCACCTTTCGTAGGTCCACCCATATATAGCTAGACACTAAAAAGTAACAAATAAAAACTAAAACTTCGTTTAAAAAAACCGACTTCAATAAAATTTAAAAACTTCGTTTAAAAAAACCGACTTCAAAAACTAAAAAACTAAAATGTATAAAATAACTTATTTCTAAAGCTATTATTATTAATATGTCGCAGAACGGCCTCGTTCTCACGACATCTTTAGTTATTTCAGGTTTAGTGGGCGTCATCAGGATGAAATGCGAGCATAAAACACAATAGCCACGGTTTATACACTTTTAATTTAGATTTGATCAACATTATGACATAGTTTAGACCGAGCAGCGGGTTCAGGGCACCCCCGCTCATACTTCCAGCTTCAATACTTTCTTTAAAATACTCTAAGGTCCAACTCGACCTGCTGCCATCAACTCAATGTGCCACAAAAACTCCTCAGTCTACCGAAGTAGATACTACTCAAAGTATAGAGGGCGTCCGACCCCGCTCCGCCATAAGCTCTGCTCTGATTGGTCGTTTATTAAATTACAATATTCATAACTTTTATTAGGTTAGAACGATCTTGAAGTTATACAAACATTAACAAATCTAATTAAATTACATTAAGAATTTTAGAAGTGATTATAATGTAAACAAATGATATTGTGCGTTATACATCCTGTCAACAATACATCGTCATGTCGTATGAAGTCATAGCTTACCTCCGACACGGCCTTCCTGACGTATTACACGCCCTCGTGTAATAGGCCGCCCATTATGGATTATCTGCAAAAAGAAAGAGATATTATAGTTCGGCCACTCCTGACCAAGGACATCGTGTACATTTTCATTCTGGTTTTTTTTTTCTGAGATCTGAGTCCTAACAGACTCCAGACTACACACCAAATCAATTCAGCAGTATCGAAACTGCCACCTCGTCGCCCATCGAGCTACGCATTTTGGGTCAAACATCAAAGCACAAATCAAAACATCAAACACAAAAATATCCAAATAGTATACAGTCTCTCATTCTATCGATACCACTTTTCAATCGATACGTCGCCTCTCATTCCACCGATTTCACTTTTCAATAGCCACCCCGCCTTTTATTCCACTTTGTAATGGCCACCTCGCACCTATTTCACTGGCCACCTCGCCTCTGTTTCACTGGCCACCTCGCCTCTATTTTACTGGCCACCTCGCCTCTATTTCACTGGCCACCTCGCCTCTATTTCACTGGCCACCTCGCCTTTATTTACTGGCCACTAATGATTATTTTAACATCAAACTCACAATAAACTTTCAAAATTTTCAACGACTCATTTCAAAAATAACATCACAAATTTGTAATCTCCATGTACCAACTCATTTTAAGTATAGTAACTTAAAAAATACCTAGGAATACTAGAACTACTGTTCAGGTTTCAAAAACTTAAAAAAAAACTAGTTCACTCTCAGGCTTCAAAAACTCTTTTAAAAAAACCCAGTTCACTCTATATGTACCTCTGAATTTAAAAACTAAACGTTATAATAGTCAATTGCATTTACTAACTTTAATAATAATTGAAATTGCATTATTTCAAATTGAAACAAAAACCTTGTGAATGCATCAATCATCCATCCCGCTAACAACACTTCTCAATCAGTCAATCAACCAACACATCTAGACTAAACGAGTGTGTTCTCTCAAACAACCCCCGCTGAGCGTGGCTCGGATGACACTTTTTGACCAGAATATACAATTAGAGTAACCAAGGTTATCACTCTACGGGCTCCAGGGTCGACAACTTATGAAAACTCATAATAATAGAGGAACAAACAAACTCAAAATAATTTTCCAATTTACAATGCGTTCAATAACTAGGGTATTCACCCTAATTCGAATTTGAAACTATCACAAAAATAATCTTAAATAAAAAATCAACTTACCAAAGTGTCTACTAACGTAAATACCCCCTGAGTACCTTATAGTGGCCTTCAAACCTCTTCACAGCCACACCCTCTTCACGGTAAAATTCTAATCATCTGAATCTAAAATGTCTTTCATATAATGCCTGTAAACTCACTTTTACAAGAAAGATAACACAGCGTAGCAACAATGTGTCATAACCACTTTCCACTATACGTTATCTAAGTAAAAAAAAACTCAAAAAACTAGATCCGATTTTCACATAAAAATTATTTGAAGGTAAACTTGAAAAGACAATGAATCTCATGCCCATCGTTTACAACATACAGTAGTTTTCTTATCTTAATCAGAAAACCAAGGAAAACGTCGCATAGGAATAATATGTCAAAGGCAACTGTCTACCATACATAATCCAAGTAAAATAATTTAAAAATCTAGACCCGATTTTCACATTATAAAAACTCTTGGAAGGTAGACTTGAAAAGACAATGAATACACGCACATCGTTTATAACGAACACAAGTTTTCTTACCTTAATCAGAAAACCAAGGAAAACGTCGCATAGGAATAATATGTCAAAGGCAACTGTCTACCATACATAATCCAAGTAAAATAATTTAAAAAACTATACCCGATTTTCACATACTCTTGGAAGGCAGACCCGAAAAGACAATGAATACACGCATACAGTTTACAACAAACACAAACTTTCTTGCAAGTAACCAACTCCCAAAAATAATGATGAAAAAGTAAACCACCTACGTAATTTGTTCGTTTTCCGTTCGTTGATCTTTTGGCAACCATATCGTAATTTTTCGTACACGAAAAATATCACTCAAATATGAGGGTAGTAAAATTGTCTACCACAAACGATGAACTATAATTATTTACATTAAAATTCTTAATTTTCAGAATTCACACCAAAATAATAACTAAAAATTACCATACCTCCTGTGCCAGGTAGAACAGGCACGTAATTTCCATCTTACCCTGCACGATCCATAAAACCGCACCTCCACTCGCCGTACCAACGCGAATTCGAACCATGCCGGCACATAGCAAGCCCAACGGTGACCAAACCATGCATAGGCCGACACACCGCCGCTCCACACGCACATTCAGGACGTCACCACTACGTCGCCGCCACTTCCGCCGACGGCCCCGATATGTCAATCGTCCCCAAATGCCTCCGCCTCCACCGCCAGCGCCCCCGGGAGCATCCCTCAATCCATCAGCACGCCCTCTCACACTGGCAAGGCTTCGCAGTCACTGCCCTCATTGTGGGCACAGGCCGAGATCCCACCTCTGATGTCGCAGAACGGCCTCGTTCTCACGACATCTTTAGTTATTTCAGGTTTAGTGGGCGTCATCAGGATGAAATGCGAGCATAAAACACAATAGCCACGGTTTATACACTTTTAATTTAGATTTGATCAACATTATGACATAGTTTAGACCGAGCAGCGGGTTCAGGGCACCCCCGCTCATACTTCCAGCTTCAATACTTTCTTTAAAATACTCTAAGGTCCAACTCGACCTGCTGCCATCAACTCAATGTGCCACAAAAACTCCTCAGTCTACCGAAGTAGATACTACTCAAAGTATAGAGGGCGTCCGACCCCGCTCCGCCATAAGCTCTGCTCTGATTGGTCGTTTATTAAATTACAATATTCATAACTTTTATTAGGTTAGAACGATCTTGAAGTTATACAAACATTAACAAATCTAATTAAATTACATTAAGAATTTTAGAAGTGATTATAATGTAAACAAATGATATTGTGCGTTATACATCCTGTCAACAATACATCGTCATGTCGTATGAAGTCATAGCTTACCTCCGACAAATATATATTATCTAAAACATCTTAAAGTCGGTGCTTAGTAATTTTCAAAATATAGTAATTTTTATGTTTTGCTTTGCACCGACTTCAAGATGTTTTAGATAATATATATTAATAATAATAGCTTTAGAAATAAGTTATTTTATACATTTTAGTTTTTTAGTTTTTGAAGTCGGTTTTTTTAAACGAAGTTTTTAATTTTATTTGTTACTTTTTAGTGTCTAGCTATGTATGGGTGGACCTACGAATGGTGCCGCGCTTCTTAAAAAATATAGGTCCCAAGAACCCGGAACAAAAAAATGTTCGTAAAATGAAAACTACTGGGCCAAACTATGTCAAATTTTTAGGGGACCACATGGCAGCTATTCTGCGTCGAACAAAAAAAGAATCACGTAAATCGAATCATAAATGACGGAGTAATCGGCGAACATATGGAACGGAGTGAAAATTATTTCCATGAAAAATGTCCATAAAATGAAAACTACTGGACCAAACTATGTAAAATTTTTAGGGAACCAATTGGAAGCTATTCCGCGTCGAACAAAAAAAGAATCACGTAAATCGGATCATAAATGACGGAGTAATCGGCGAACATACATAAAAAAAAGGAACAAAAAAAAAAAAAAAAAAGATTCCGACGAATTGAGAACCTCCTCCTTTTTTCGAAGTCGGTTAAAAACTAAAATGTATAAAATAACTTATCTTATATATTCTAAAGCTATTATTATTAATATATATTATCTAAAACATCTTGAAGTCGGGGCAGAGTAAAACATAAACATACTATATTTTGAAAATTACTAAGCACCGAATTTAAGATGTTTTAAATAATATATATTAATAATAATAGCTTTAGAAATAAGTTATTTTATACATTTTAGTTTTTTAGTTTTTGAAGTTGGTTTTTTTAAACGAAGTTTTAGTTTTTAACTAAAACTAATGGATCTATATTGAACGTTTTATTTTTTACTAGCTGCGCTTCACCCGCGTGGTGATCGAAAATCGTTATGTTTTGGTTAATTCACATAAAATCTTTATAAATTATAGCCTATGTGTTATTATGACGTGTAAGCTATATTACTGTAAAGTTTTATCAGAACCCATCCAGTAGTGTACAATATTGACATTGAAATTGCAAATCATAAGCGACTAATTTTACACGATGGTTGGAGTTACAACGTACCACAGGACGTGGTCCTGTGCGAGTCGCTTTTAAGGACGAGTTTATTCTATATGCCACTGTACGAAGGCTGAGTGAAATATCTTGTAATCTAGTTACTATTATTATAGCTGTTAGCCTCGAAATAAAATCAGGAATAACAAATAGAAGTGGTCAGCACACATATTACCGAGGAATGTTTTTTTGTAATCGGTTCATATTAGTCAATAAGTGGCAAAACAAACTTCTAGTCCTAATTTTTTTTAATAATGCTTAGAAAATATTTACAATGAAAATTTGTTTGAATAAAATTCATTGAGTAGTTTTTGAGAGGGGGTGGGCATTTTCGATGAAATGTTTTCTTTACGATGAAGACTGAGTATTTAAAAAAAAACAGTGAACATTTGTCGCTTCTACATAACTCTTCATTGTGCAAAGATTGTACGTGCTATAGTTGATTTATTGTGACATAATTTGAACTATATTTTCTTGAAATAAAAGTTAAAATCAAAAATTTAAACAGTTCTAACCAGTTTCACCGTTGGCTGAGAAATAGAAGATTTATGCGTGAAAAAGTGGTTTTATGCGAACATGTAGCCACTGGGGGGCTCTTCATCACGTAGAGGTGTCACGGGGAACGTGCCAAGCTCCCGTCTCCAATGTGTACACCATAATGAATATGAATGTGCAGTATGAAAACTCCAAATATAGATTTTTTATATAAGTACGAGTGATTTTTCGCAGTATATCAGGCGTTTACTTACTTATTTATATCCACTTCTTCTCTACCTAACAACTGCTATGGACAGCCACACAGCCGCTCGGGAAAAACTTTAAAGTTTAATGTCACCATATTCGGGAATTATTGCCCAAAAATGTTTTGATTGAGGAAATATTTTTGGATCAGGTAAATTCCAGCCAAGCATTAAAATTTAACTAGAGATTTCACTTAGGCTACGTCGCGGGTCAAACATTTTACAAATAATTAGGTAAAACGATTTTTTTTTCAAATCAAATCAATTTTATTTGTTCAAAACATGGTTAAACAGTTGGTATATATGTTATTGTGTACACATGTTTAAGCGACTGTAGAAATTATACAATTGATACGCGTATACAAATTTGCCATCTCACTCTTAGGTGTATTTACTCTTCAACCAGGGTTGCTCTCGATACCCTTGCGATCCACAAATAAGATTCTGACTTGGTGTTTATGGGCCCACCTCAGGCCTATAGACTTACATACATACATACATAACTTCACGCCAGGTCCCTTGCGGGGTAGGCACGAACAACAGAGCGCCATTTAGACTTATTCTTACACACCTCACTTGCTTCTTTGACATTCATAGCTCTTCATCTTCTCTTCATGCACGCTCGTCTGTTTTTAAGGCTCCTGACATCACCTTCTGCTAGTACACGATCAATTAGACTTACGAGTAAAGAATAAAAATTGAAAATCAGTTTAGAATTGACCGAGATATTGCGTTACGAATAAATCTCTTATTACTTGTAATCCACTCATCAGATTCTGATATTGTCACAATGAGATCATTCTGGAGTATAATATTTTGATTGAAAGAAAACTTTTGAAAATTGGTTCAAAATTGATGCAGAAATCCAGTAACGAACATACAAAAAAGAACCAACATACAATTTTTTTTTTAATTGGGTATAAAAGTTCTTTAGGCAGATGTATGTGACTAATATACATGCTAGTATATCAGTCATATACAACTTTTATATATAACCGGTCAAATCGTTGCCGACCAAATTCTTGGCAAGTACCCGCTTTTTGTAGGATAAACCTACAGACCAAAAAGGTTCAAGCGACTTTTATAATAAAACTTCGTCAGTGCTTGTCATAAAACGTAGTGTGACGCCACAAATCCCAAGGGGTGTAAACACGAAACTCATTCCGTCCTCTCGGATCATCGCTGTGCTATATTTTTCTAAGAAATGTTAGATAAATTGCTGCTATGATACGATGGAAACGTACAGGATAACGTAACAAGGTTGAGCAATGCTGAATGCAGTTTGACAAATTACATGATGACCAAGAAAACCTAGACTGTATAAACCTTGACATTACTGATCTACATTCAAATTCATTAAACAAATTTCGTCGAAATATCGAAACTTTTCTAGGTTATATGTTTGAAACGTAATAGCTATTAAAGCCTTATTTTTATGTAAAACTTCTTTAGGCGCGACTAGGAGGTAACTGGACGACAATGCAACGGAAGTCCGTTACGGCAATATGGCGTCACGTTTCTGTACCATCTGGTTTTCAAATATTTTTGTCAATATATAGTTTATAAACAAATCAATCAAAAATTTTTTTGCCAATAGATAGTTTATAAACACATCAAACTAAAAAATTAGAAAAAAAAATTTTTTGAAAAAAAGTTTTACTTCAATCGCGTGTGAACGTTACACGCACTGTTTTTTTTAAAATACAATTAAGTTTATTTTGAAAGTATTTAGTTTAACTTTTTTTTTAGTTAAACATTTACGGCCTTATAATAATCTCGTAAAGAATCGATTAAGCATCTCTTAAGTAAGAAAATCTGAATCAGACCCAAATCAATGAATATCTTTTTTTTCCCACTTATAAACGTGTACTACCTGTTATTTATCTAAGAGGAGCACAGATAAACGAAATTTGAATGATTAACGTAGGTTGTACCCAAAATATTCGACTAAAGAGTTTATGGGTAAGATTTTCACTAATCAGTTGCTGAGCAGTTTCTTTAAATTTAAGAAACGATTATAAGTTTTTTTTCTTGCTTGGGTCAGCAGACAGGCAGATGGCCCAATTGATGGAAAGCGGTTACCATCGCCTAGGGACATTTGCAACACCAAAATTGCTACAAATGCGCTGCTGTTCTCTTAATGGAGACTGGAACCTGGTCACTAATGCCGGAACACAACTCAAGGTTGTTGTGGCGTCATACTTTAGACCAGGGGTGGTAGCCATCCAGTCGGGCAAATGTCCTACCACCTGGCTATGGGTTATTTTGTCGCCTCTTACGACAGGCCGCCCGGCCGCAGGAAATTGTATTATTTCTCCTTCCTTCCGTTCCTGCACGGATAAAAGGTAAAAGTAGGGCCTTTAGTAACAAATTCTACTTTTTTATCTTATTTTTTCACTTTTCATTGTGCACCAGTAAATAACTACTGATTTTCGTTGATACTAATTACATACTATTTTATAATTTTTCATACTACAAAATATCGTATTGCATGTAGTGTTTGCCTATAAGTATTTACTGCATTTGTCATGTTTCTTTTTAAAGCTATTATCTGTACACAGAACAAGTGCAAGTAATTGTTGGTAAATGAAATAAATAAATATGTAGTATTGTAGAATCGAGAATCGGCAGGGTTCTAATGTTTGTATTCATACAATGAGCGTATAATTATCTCTTTTAACTTGAAGCATTAGACTCGCTTTTAAAGAATAACAGCAAAAAGGTTAGCATTGAGCTAATCATATTTTGTACTAGGACCGAGATTTCTGGTCAACTACTTTCCCTTCCTTCTATCCCATTTCTACATATTCCATAGCCTATTCTTCCTGTCTGATCCTCGCGATCTATCCCCATATGCCATCCTCCCTACCCCATCCCTTCTTTATTTTCCTAAAGGCTGTCAACACGTTGGGTTCACATCTGGCTTTGCAAACGTCTAGTAGGCGTAGGAGACGGTAACCACCTTTCAGCAGGTGACTATCTGTGTACCAGTTTCGCAATAAGCAATAAAAAGAATGCGTTAAAAGTACGAAATGTAAAATAATAAAAGAACAGAGAAAAAGATGATGACAGAACATTTAAAAGTATCTCAACATCTAAGATCAAGTATACCAGTGTCAAGTAAAACAACCTCATTTTAACATTAATATGCTTCTCATATTTACTATCAGGAACTTGCTACTTTTGGATGTTTTTTATAAAGAATTTTTACATTAGTAAAAATTTAATAAAATCTAGATAGAGTTATAGATATAACATAATAAATCTGGAACGTAGTAAAGTTTGTTTAATGAATTTCAAAAGAGAAAAAACTAAAAAGGCTTTTTCGGATGAACATATTAAAAAAATACGACGTACAGAATCTTTATCTGTTTGTCTGTTAAAGCATCACGCAAAAACTAAGGAATAAGGAAGTTTAACTGGGGACAACACCAGATTATATCTCGAATCAATACTTAGGATACTTTTCATCCCGATAAATTTCTTCGTTCGTACGTACACGTTCGTACCCGCCAAGCCGTCTTGGACAAGCGTGGCAGGTATACTGTCCCCCGCCCTCCCTTTAATGGGAGGCCCATGCCCAGCAGTGGGACATTTATGGACTGACATTACATATATAGAAAAGAATGATGGCGTTAGCGTTCCAATTTCCTACCAACTACGTCGTGAAATCAAAGCAAACTAAGTGTCATTGGCAGATATTCAATTTTCAAAATAGGGTTTAAGTATAAAGAGTATTCTCTCTTTTGATTTCGATTGAAAACCTTATTTGAACCATTTCAAAAAGATTTCAAGAACATTTATAGATATATAGCTTTGAAGAGATAATTTGCATTGAAAAGGACAAAACAGCGTAGCGTACGTTCAGAACTATTTCTTTGAACTGTATCTTGGTCGCACGATTCTTGGAAAATTCGTTTGAAAACTTTCTCCTTGAATCTGTGATGAAGCTGAGAGTTCTCACAACTTCAATATTGGAAAATGTTTCTATTTCGATATGTTTTGATTGCTCTCTTTTATCACGGTGCACAGTTTTTGAGTATTAGAATTATAACTGTATACAGAAGAATTATTGTTCATATAAAAGTATTGTTTTACGAACTTGCTGAGATATGAGTGATTTTTTATTCGTTAAAAGAATTAACTTAAAAAGGGTTCACATTAAAATAGAACACTTAAAATAATGTATATTACAGCGTAAAAAAATGAATCAAAATAAACTAAGATTAACATACTAAAAAACAATTCATAATATAGTTTGAACAAAACTACAAGAATACAGTACAAAAGATAAAAATGCAAATAATATTCACAGTACAAGTGTTATAATGTATTTGGGAAAACTCAATTTGGTTATACGTACAACAAACCTAACAGACGTCCAACTCGTTCGGAAGTCAATTGAGAAGTGAAAGTAATTCACCGTCGCCCCTTTTATAGTCGAGCGTACCACAACAATTCTTAAATGTTCAATTACTAAAATGTGCTTCAAGCGTCAAATAAAAACTATTGAAGGACTGTATATGAGTATTATACGTGTTAAAAATTAGTTTTTGAATTTTTGTTCTTCTATGTAAGTACACGTAATATAAGTACGTAGATATTTCTTTGAAAATATTTAAAAGTATTTTTGTTCCTGTCTTTCTTTATATATTCCAAATTACTGTTAAATTTCATATAGTTCTTGAAAACATCTCATCTTTCTTGCCACTAGTTTGTTCCAAACTCGTACAACTACACCATTCTCCATCAGTGAAAAGTTGAATAAATGAATGAATGAACATCTTTATTGCACAGACATACGAGTAAAAGTACTAATTGCGGTCTTGCTGCAATAAAATATTGTCAAAACGATCGACCACTGGTGTCATAAGAGTCGTTTTTATAATAAAAAACAGTAATTTGCCATTTTGATTATATTGTAATGGCAAAACTGGGCCCCGGAAAGAATTTCCTGTCAATATCTTGTACATTTGGACAAATGTGCTTGAATGTGATGTGTGTCTAGTCTGTGTACGTGTGTGTATGTTGATAGATAACAATATTCTGATACATAAGGCTGATTTATATTTACGATATTATATTGTTACACCCTAGGCGCTGACAAAGACAAACTCCACGTACAGATTTGTAGAAGCACATTTATTGCCCGTCGGCATTTGAAATAATTATATTTTTTTTATGATTTTCTTCTTTTGTTTACTTATAGATTGGCATACGTTTTTAGAGAACAGCCCATTGTTTTATTGTACTTGTTTATGGCCGAATCATTAGCCAGGTGCTGCGGATTAAGTCAAGTACGATACGGGCACATTTGTATCTGTGAGATATAAAACGACGGCTTGTTGGAGAGAGACGGAAATTCAGCGACAACTACGATCAAGGTGTGACGTGTGTAAAATCAGGAACCTCATAGTGACGGATTTGCGCGTTTTATTGAATTACGACCTTCTGCATTATGTTTAGATTTGTTGTATTGGGTTATATTTGTACCTGTGTTATACATGTTTGTATAGTTTTAATAAACTCTATAATAATTCCAACGACATTTTAATACGAGTCCCGCTCTTGTAACAATATAATAACTTTTCAGTTTTTTGCTAATCGTGTTGCATAAGTAGTCATAGTCCTTCCTTTCTGCATGAAACTAAAAAGTACGATGAACTACTATCCGTTGCATGCAATCGATTTCACGTGATAATTGCTGTGGAAACTTTATTGACGCCAGTCAATTACGGCTAATAGCTTAATCGAAGGATCCATTACAATTATTTGTGTTTGTAGAAAAGCTCGATTAGAGGTCATATTTTTTTATTATATTATTTTATTTTATTTTGGGGACTAACAGCTATAATTATAATATCTAGGTTACAATATTATTAAGGAAAAGCTACTGATAAGCCTCCATAGATAGAAAATAGTAAAAAATAGCAGTTTCGAATACTTGTATTTTAAAAATTTTGGAGGTAATTAGAGGATGGGTAATGTTTCGTTGCGTAATTTTTTTTAAATCACGTAAGTTCGTGGTAGCTACCACGAACTATGAAGGATTTCATAGAGATGACAAACGTCCGTTTTCTTTATTTAACAAACGCACCATAAAAATAATGAAATATATTCTATACTAAGTGTGCAATTGAAACTTTGTTTGCGTTGTTATGGTAATGTCTTTGTAAGTGATTTACCACAGTGGCACCGATAAAAAGTGTCCGCATTATTGTTTTGGCTATATTTGCATATGCCTAAATAATGTTATTATAGGAATATCAAGAATCTGAAGTGTTGACTTGGAATATAAGTTATCTCTGTGCCAAGTCTCATTGAAATCCGTTTATTAGTTTACACGTGATGCTCTAATAGGCAGAGAAAAACAAAAGTTAAATTTTCCAAATGTACTGATCCTAAATAGCCCACTGAATGTTTCTCTTTTTTATATTAATTATACATACACGACACTAACAGTTTTATTATTATCGATACATAAAAAAATATTTCAAAAAGTACTTATATTGAAACCAAATTTTCTTTGTAAGACCCAAAATACAGTAAGCAGTTGTTTTATTTTAAAGAAGTCTCACAAAATCAACATTACCTTAAAGCTAAGTGAAAACACACAAACATAATGTCGCACTAACGTTAACTGTAAGCCATTTGAAGTAATAACATTGCGAGTTAAGTACACACATGTATTACTTAGTTCTTTCTTAGCCAATGGGCCCATTGGGTGTTCTTAGTAGTTTTAGACAACATTTTTATAACGAGCTACAACTTACACTTGTATTAGTGCAGAAAAATTGTGTAATGAATTATTTAATATTGCAATATATATGATATAACATATTTTTGACCTGGTAGATGGTCATGCTGGAATCATCATCTTGAGTAAAGCTCTTAGGGTCGGCTCGATCGATGTGATACCACGTTCTCATAGAATATCGGCGTGAAACGGTTAGTGTTGAGCTAATCATTTTTCGTACGTTGACTGAGAGTTCCAAAAGCCGACTTCCCCTCACTCTATCCCATATTCCTTATACCATCTTCCCTATCCCATCTTCTCTATCCCATCTTCCCTATCCCATCTTCCCTATCCCATCTTCCCAATATCATGTTCTCTGTCCCATCTTCCCTATTTTATGTTCTTTATTTCATCTTCCCTATCCCATCTTCCCAATATCATGTTCTCTGTCCCATCTTCCCTATCCCATCTTCCCTATCCCATCTTCTCTATCCCATCTTCCCAATATCATGTTCTCTGTCCCATCTTCCCTATCCCATCTTCCCTATCCCATCTTCTCTATCCTATCTTCCCAATCTCATGTTATCTGTCCCATCTTCCCTATCCCATCTTCCCTATCCCATCTTCTCTATCCCATCTTCCCAATCTCATGTTCTCTGTCCCATCTTCCCTATCCCAGCTTATCTATCCCATCATCCCTATCCCTCCTTATCTATCCCATCTACCCTATCCCATCTTCCCTATCACTTCTTCCCTATTTCATGAATGTGACCCCGTCTAGTAACGTATATTTCAAGAGCTTTTGAAAGTCACGGAACCAATGACGAACGAATATGAAGTTATGTGAAACTGACCCATTATCCTCTAACAACAATATTAAGACACGTGCCGCCCTAATTTATTATCCAAACACTCACTTCGTTGACATAGGAATGTACTTGCGGATAGGTGTCATTGGGGACATAATAAATTTCAATTCCGCGTAATGGACGCGGCTTCCTAAAACAGTGCAGTTTCATTGTGTAAGCATATTGTAGAGCAATAATGAGCAAAATTAATTCTAAGATGATAAGGTTTTTAAATTAACACCATTTGCCGGGTCAGTTCATAAATGAATTGCTTAGTAAATAAAAACACGTTTTAAAGTATTTAATCGAAGATTCGAAAATACCTCTCAGCGATGCAAAGAAATGGGCTATATTGTAGTGGATGCACTTACCACGTTTTTAATTATAAATAGTTTTATATTGTGACATGCCGACTAAGTTAATGCAAGCCTGCAGTTTATTACCTTTCCCGCATTTGGACCTATTTTGTTTACTTTGTGTTTAACATTTGTAATTAGATTCATTTTTATTGTACTCGTTTATGGCCACAGGTGTGCAGATTACGTTTTCTTGGAAAATTCAGTCCACGCGGCCGTATGTTGTGTTGTATAATTTAGTATAAAATAATGCCCGAACGGAGGGGTGAGGCAGTCAAGCGACGATTACGACACGAGCAAGACGTGAGTCAAAGCGATAACACAAGCGATGCAACATCTATGTAGCTTTTAGTGACGGACTTTGCGCGTGTTATTGAACTGTGCATTACATTTGGACTTATTGCGTTCAGTTACATTTGTACCTGTGTTACACGTGTTTTTATAGTTCTAACAAATTCTATAGTAATTACAACGGAATTTTATATTAGAAACTTTCGTAATAAATAAAACTTGTATTTAAATCTAATTCTCATAAACAAAAGTAGGTCAGGTTCAAGGTCAACCTTTTGGCATTCGGCTTTTGACGTTGACAGGTTGCTACCTTGAGAAAAACATAGCAAAAACATTATTTTGGTCTACGCTATGTTTACCATTCATGTATTATCATAACTTCTAATCATAAAATAATTATATACAACTATCTAATCTATCTTTTGAAATCACAATTAATTTCTCAATTATATTAGTAAGTATAATATCAGAATAGTAACAATATAAAAAACCCGACTTCAAACATTAAAAAGTATAAAATAACTTATTTCTAAAGCTATTTTGAATTATAATATCTTATTTTTAAAATATATTATCTAAAACATCTTAAAGTCGGTGCTTAGTAATTTTCAAAATATAGTAATTTTTATGTTTTACTTTGCACCGACTTCAAGATGCTTTAGATAATATATATTAAAAATAAGATATTATAATTAAAAATACCTTTTGAAAGTAAGTTGTTTTATACTTTTTAGTTTTTGAAGTCGGTTTTCTTAAACGAAGTTTTTTTAATTTGTTACTTTTTAGTATCTAGCTATGGGTGGGTAGGCCTACGAAAGGTGCCGCGCGCCTTAAATAATATAGGCCCCAAGAAACGGGAACAAAAAAATATTCGTAAAATGAATACTAGTGATCCAAACTATGTTAAATTTTTAGGGGACCAAATTGCAACTATTCCGCATCAAACTAAAAAAGAATCACGTAAATTGGATCATAAATCTCAGAGTAATCGGTGTACATATGGAAGGGAATGAATTTTTTTTCATAAAAAATGTTTATAATATGAAAACTACTGGGCCAAAGTATGTAAAATTTTTAGGGGACCAAATGGCAACTATTCCGCGTCAAACTAAAAATGAATCACGTAAATTGGATTATAAATCTCATAGTAATCGGTGTACATACATAAAAAAACATACCGGCCAAGTTGAGAACCTCCTCCTTTTGGAAGTCAGTTAAAAATACTACAAATTTCCTGTTAATACACTTTAATTAACGAGTGTGGTCCCAAAATGATGCCATGTAGTACAGAAGTACGAATCATAGATTAATTAAATACAGCATTACTCACCTGTGCCGCACTCCATGCAATGCAGATGGGACATCTTGCCATTTTGGCCATTAATGTCTAACGTACAATGTCTGCAATCGCTTAAATTGTTAAAGAGTCCAGTAGACAACGTACTAAAGCAGGTCAAATAAATCAGATAAGTGCTTGTTAGTGCACAAACAATGTAATGGTCCATAGACGTAATAAGCTTTCACTGCTATTGGCATTGGGCTTACGAAATCGTACAAAAGTATTTAATATATAATATCGTATAACTTAAAATCTAATCAACGAACCTTATTGAAACTAATTTTCTTTCAAAGTATTTATGAAGCACTATAAAATATTTTTTTCTATAATTATAGTTTTTCTATATATAAGTTTTATCTATTATTATAATCTTGATGACTTTGACGTAGTCCATTGTTGGCTAACGCTCGTTATTTCATTAAAATGTATGGGTATATCTATTTTTTCAGATTTATCCATCTTATAGTTTAAATGTTAGAGAAGGGGCACACACTTTACTCGAATTTGGGAACTAATATCTCACATATATACTTAATTGAAAATCTATAATATAATAACATTCTACACATGCTGTGTATGTACATTAAAGTTATAAAAAGCAAATGGAATTTACTATAAAAACGATGGAAAACACGTTGCAATTTTTTTAGATTTCTTGTATATAATATGTCTGTATGTTGGGAATTCACGTAAAAACTACGGGGCCGATTTCGAAATTATTTTCACTGATCGACAGCTAATACTTTCGTACACTCTGAACTATATTTTATACTGGGAATACCGCGGCAATTTTTCTGGGATGGTTTAACATGGCCAGATTTAAAATCTAATTCCAGTATGATCTTTTCACTGATCAATAGCAAATTTAATGTAATAAAATGTGTGATGTTTTTATCCCGGAAATCGTGAGGAAATTTTTTCGGGAGCGCTTTGAAGTTGTTCGGATGCATAAAAATTAGCTTTTTCGGACACTGTTTCTACTAAAACGATAGCTTACATTCTTTTTTGAAATGCTGCTACACTTTTTGTCAAGGAAATCCTGCGGGTATTTCAAGTCAAGCGTGGATGAAGTTGCGAGTATATCCAAAATCTATACATATAATAAAGCCGTAGAAGTTGAATTTCTGTACAATGAAAAAAAATGCTAAAAACCGAGTCAGGGTAAGAAGTCAAATAAAACTAATTTAGATTTTTTCATATTTTTTGTTTCTCTGTTTGTACGGGCTAATCTCCGAAACGACTGGACCTATTTACATTTAATTTTGTATGATGGTAGCATATATCCCCGGTCAACATATAGGATACTTTTGATCCCGAAAAATCAAAGAGTTCCCGTGGGATAGTTAAAAAAGTTTCCACACGGACGAAGTCGCGGGCAGAAGATTATTTTTAAATATAATTGAAATATTTTTGAACGATCACGTTTATATATAGTTACATTGACGGCAGGTACCTCTAACCTTTATTACTTTCGTAATTTCATTTCATTACTTTGTAAGACCACATCATACTACATCATTCTTTTTATCCGCGTTCACACAATAGTTCACGAGAAAAATATTATAACCTACAGAGACATACGCACAGACGGACGAACGTACGAAAATGACAAATTTATAAACAAATAATTTTTTTTAAGCAACTACAGGACCCTAATGTAAAAAAGTGTGCACTTCATACGCAGTAAAAATACAACTTCAGAGAATATACTCACACATATAATTCTTCTCTAACATTTATTAATATAAATATAATTTACTTAGCCTACGTCTGCCAACATATTATAATAAAAAAAATGTGTGTGCAGTTCACACGCAGTAGAAGTGAAGCTTCAGAGAATAACTAGATATTCACAGATAATTCTTCTCTGACATTTAATTTTTGACTAAAATATTTAAAAGCACGCCCATCTCTATTCTGGCGGTACGTACAATAAATAGGTTAGTGAATCGTACCAGACGTTTCACTAACCTATTTATTGGAAGAATTTACGCATTTCTATTCTATTATAGACGTCTTTATTCTTAGGTATTTTATCCTTATTCGTAATAATTCATATAAATTACACTTTAAACGACTAGTATAAAGTTCAAAATTCAATGCAGGTTATGAATAATTTCCTTTGATCTACATATAAAAGAATATCTGCCTTAAGTATATACAGATAGAGCTAAAATTCATTTTTTTTTTACGTGTAAATTATACTAACGGATAGAGAGAAATATGTTTTATACGAATTGAATAAAGTTGAATTTTATATGTTTAATTTTATTTGTTTCTCTTTTTAGTGTCGCCTTTCTCGTTTCATCGAGTTTCAAATCACAACGATTTAAGAGAAGTTTCGCTTCAAAATTGTAGAGACGAATAAGCAGATTGTGTGTCGTATAAAGATCCCGTAAAATAGATATGGCAACGCTGCGCGGCGGTTGTTAAGCTTAATCCACAATGAAATAGAGCGTACAGTGGCTACGTGTAAAGGAAATTGAATTTATTAAAGTGGAATGCCGTATCTATGAGATTACTTGCATAATAAAGACTGTTGTTGAAATGATTTACAAAACAATTGAATCATATTTAAATATGTGAAAAGGCTTGAAAATATTTGGCAGTGGTTGTGTGGAGTCACGCGGAAAGATCGCATGAGGTACTATCGCATTCGCGGCAGTTTTCCCGTCAGTAACATACCATATTGCACAAGAATCTTGCAATTTTTACATATTTGCAAAGCCTAAGAAATGCGGATTTTTATCCGTCCAGGAATGAAAAAATAATCGATTTACTGCGGCCGGGCGGCCTGTCGTAAGACGATACAGAACAACCCATAGCAAGGCTACCACACGTGGTCTAGAGTATGTCGCCATAACAACCTTGAGTTGTGTTCCAGCATTATGGCCAGGTTCCAGTCTCCCTTTAAAGAACAGCAGCATTTAGCACCTTGCAAATGTTCATAGGCGATATTAACCACTTTCTATCAGGTGGGCCGATTGCTTATCTGCTGAACTCATGCATGTAAGAAAGCGGACTCTCCGGCTTCAAAGCGAACGTTCCGATTGCAACTAGGGTGCAGTTGAAAACCAGCGTCAGGCACCTGCTGCCTGGCACATGCTGAACTGCACCTATTTGGTACCATCACGAGACTTTTTAGCACATATCCATCACCGTACACTCTCTCTCTCTCTCACACACACACACAGAGACAACGCGCAAATACATATTTTTTTCTCTTTTTTGTTGTAATGGATATATACATTTCTAGTAGCAGTGTTTATCATAACGTGAAGAGTGGAATCTTCTGATACAAGTATTTCATACTTACAAGAAGATACCAACCACCATTGTATCTAAAGTTAAGGTAGAAACTTTAATAAAAAATTATTATTATTACCGTACAATTCATTCCACATGTCTGTCTTGTTGTGCGATAACCAAATAAACGTGTTTTCTTCTTTCTTTTCTAACTGGGTTTTGGCGCTCAGATGATGATGATAATGCGCACTTACACCAAAATATCGTGTTAAAATTTGTGGAAGATTTTGGGGTAATTATTTTTTTCTGGGATGTAAAAATTCGAGTCTAGCACTAAATAGTGATGACGGTTTAGATGACATGTTACCTCTGTCATAATAAATTCATCAAATTGGGGAATATTCTAAAACTCTGTAGGTTCTGGAGATCCTGCAGGAGATTCGCTTATGTTTGATGGAAATAGGAAGTTATATGAGGAATAAAAGCCTTGTTGTATTAGGGAGCTTAGATGTTACGCGCTCCCAATTCAGTCTTAGCGGAGTACTTTGACTCCGTGTTGACAAAAGAACATGCTCCCTAAATTATATTTAATAGTAACCAATTATTATGTAGTTTGATCATGAATTTCATATCTTATACCTAACAGATAAAGCACGTACATTTGCGAAGTTTGTTATGCGCAAAATTTGCAACAAAATTAAATGACATTATCCATCTCGATAACTTTATATAGGTACTTGAAGTATTTGATAAAGGATTAGTCTGAAACTTAGAAACTTGACAGACTTTACTTAACAAGAGTGTTTGAATTTATCACAATGAAAAAACTAAATCAGACGAATAATTTTAAATATAAGCGCTCTTGTATTCACCACGTTGCTATTGTGCAAGTTTTTGTGTTTGTGCGAACGTAGTCCGCCCTCCCATATCGTCGTCACAGCGTCGTATCGTGTACACGTGCACTAATTGATAGATTTCGATAATAATCGAATTTAAGAGAAACTAGATGCAGTGATGATTATTATAAAATTTGATTTCATTTTTAATATGAATTTAAATAATATGTGTTCCCTCTTAGCTTCAAGAACGTGTTTGTTATCTTCAAAGTTGATTTTTTTAACTTTCAAAAAATATATGTATGTATTTTGAAAGATATACTGTTTTAAGAAAAATAAAATTTGAATTATCGATTTTTATTACCAATCAAAAAGTGATAAGTCGGAATTCATTTTTTTATTTTTTTATTGCAGGAGTTCAGCAGACAGGCGGACGGCCAACTTGATGGAAAGCGGTTACCATCGCCTATGGACATTTGCAACACCAAAGGTGCTACAAATGCGCTGCTGGTCTCTTAAGGGAGACTGAAACCTGGTCACTAATGCCGGATCACACCTCAAGGTTGTTATGGCAGCATACTCAAGACCAGGGATGGTAGCCATCTAGTCGGGCAAATTCCCTACCTGGCTATGTGTTTCTTATCTTCAACATTGATATTTTTTCTATTTTAAAAAAACAATTGTATCGTAATCAATAACTTTATTTTTCAAAGTACAATGTAGTTTGAAAGATACATCGTTTTTAGAAAAAAAAAAATGGAAGTAGCGATTTTTGTTTTTAAACATAAAGTGATTTTTCGGACTTATCATGTTATTGAAGCAAAGGGGCGATGTGTAATCCCTATTAATATTATAAACGCGAAAGTAACTCTGTCTGTCTGTCTGTCTGTTCCGTTTTCACGTAAAAACTACTGGACCGATTTGGCTGAAACTCAGTATATATATATGTTTTCGATGCCGAAAATGAACATAGGATACTTTTTATCCCGAAAAATGGGATCGTTTCCGGGATAAAAATATATTTGTCTTTCTGTTTGTTATGCTTTTACGGAAGAACTAATGGGCCGATTTGGCTGAAATTCGATACGTATGTAAATTAAATACTGAGGGTGGACAAGGGATACTTTTCATTTTGGCCTTTTTGGCAATTTTGGCCTTTTCGGTCATTTTGGCCATGTTGGTCATTTTGGCCGTTTTGGTAATTTTGACTATTTTGGCCTTTTTGGTCATTTCGGTCATTGTTGCATTTTTGTTTATTTTGGCCTTTTTGGTCATTTTGGCCTTTTTGGTCGTTTTTGCCTATTCCGTCATTTTGGCCATGTCGGTTACTGTGGCCTTTTTTGGTAATTTTGGCCATGTCCATCATTTTGGCCTTTTTGGTATTTTTGGCCTTTTTTTTCGTTTTTGCCTATTCCGTCATTTTGGCCATGTCGGTCACTGTGGCCTTTTTGGTCATTTTGGCCATGTGGGTCATTTTGGCCATGTCGGTCTCTGTGGCCTTTTTGGTCATTTTGGCCTTTTTGGTCAAGTTTAGTAATTTGTGTTGTTGACAGATAGACGCGGGATGGTATAATTAGCGATATATGAAGTGAATCTTCCGTGGGCAAATACATAAAAATTTAATATAATATAACCTGTAGCGCTTGCTCTATAAACAAGAGACACGCAGTAGAGGTTAACTCTAGTCTATCTATATTTACATAACATAGTGAACATGCATGTATAACTTTGTAAAAGCATTTGACACTTCAATTGGTGTTAACTAAAGAAGCCATGGGTCGTAATTAAGCGTAAGATAGACGGGTGTTTAATCTTACCTAATTGGGAGCACCTTTTATACCGTTATAATGCTCTAAATTGTTAATTTAACTGTTAATTTCGACGCATTACTAGAAGTGTTTATTGCGCAGCTGTAATCCTATTAACTGTTACTAATATGTTAAATAAATAAAATACAGGAATAAATATTGTTACATGCCGTCAAAGATAAACGCACAACTGGCTGTCGTAAAACGCAGTTTATTGCCTTCCCGGATTTAGGAATTATTTTGATTACTTTGTGTTTAGAATTTGTAATTAAGAAAAAAAAATTGTTTTCTACTTGTTTTATGGCAGTCATTAGTGTCGAACTAATCCTTATTGTTATTGTTTTCGACTTTGTTGGCAATCGCAATTGATTGTGTATTGTACAGTATACTATAAAACAATGCCCGAACGGAGAAGTGGGGCAGTCGAGCGAGGATTACGATACGAGTAAGACGTACATTTGACAAGCGATATACTGACGGACTTTGCGCGTGTTATTGAATCGTGCAGTTTTGTACTGGTTCTGCCCAGTTATATTTGTACCTGTTTATACGTGTTTGTACAGTTCTAATAACATGGGCAAAGTCCGTCACTACATAGATTGCCGAATGTAGTATACACGTCTTGCCTCGCTTGTGCTTATCGCTCGACTGCTCCTCTCTCCACTGGGACATTGCTTTAAACTGCACAATTAAAATGTGTCTCTAGCTCACGCAGACTGAATTTCTTAGAATTACACCTGGCTAATGACTACCATAAAAGATTACAATACACAAAGGGCTGTTTTTCCAATAACAAATTTTAAACAAAAGAAGTCCAAATGCCGAAAAGTTAAACTAAACTTCAGGTGTGAATTAGTCTTTGTCAGTCGTAACACTACAATAACTAAATTATTAGATACATTTATTACATTTCAGACAAAAAGGATATGTAAAAATAATTTTTAATAAATTTAGTCTTTATTCTAACAGAATCTTCTAATAATTCAAATCGAGAGCCTTCAATTAATCAGAGGAATTACTTGTAGTTCATTCTTGGCAAATCTTATTTCCAATTTCGACGTCCATTTACTATCTTCAATTTCAAACAAATCCTTTAGTAGCCAATTTCATAAATTGCCTTCCCTTAAGCCCACCCGTGCATAAAACTATTTATCAAACAAGAGTATCGTAAGATATTTTCACGTTTACTTCGAGTTAATTTTAATTAGAAAAGTTCCCCAATTAACAGAAGCCCTCCCCGCGTCACCTCTCACCGCCCGGTGCTGCTAAATTGGAATTGTTTAATTTGACCGCTCTGCATTCTAGCGTGTATATCGTTAATCTTTGCCATTCTGACGTTTACGTGTAGTACGGGTTACGATATAAAATAGTTGCATTACTGTTCTTTTACATTATGCCGACTTTCATGGTAGCAACAGGGGTAGTGACAAGGGAAATGGGCAGTGCGAGCACCGGTTGTTCATAGTACAACCTGTGTACTAGTACATCACTTTATTGACCTGACTAAATTAAATAATCATATTTATATGCGAGTCTAAATAAAATACTTATAGACTAAGTCTAGTGAATGTCCGCCTCATTCGTCGATTAGCAGCATAGAACTCTAAAAATCTTTTAGTTTATCTATTCTATATACTTTCTGTGCCGCGTTTGGAAAATAAACGTTTTCTTTCAAATAAGTTGCGTTTACATACTGCCGCTGCCCACTACCCTCGACATTTGGCATTTTCAAGTGGCGGTGGGTATAATATTTACGATGCAATACAATAGAGTAGATGATAGTAAAATCAATTTAGAATTACACGTACAAGGCATTAGATGGTGTTGTGCAATAATTGAAGACGCAAACCATTACCTACACGAAGAATATGTATATATTTGAAAATTTGTATAAATTTGTATTTAAAGAATTTGTATACAATTCCAACGATTACAATACAATAAGTTTTGCCACCCTATTTTTAGTCACGTTACATAACTTTTTTATCTATGCGCTATTTGCCATCGGAAAATTTACTTAAAATTGTCATTTTTTATTTTATTGTAGGAATTCAGCAGATGGATCACTTGATGGAAAGCGGTTACTATCTGCGCTGCTGCTCTCTTAAGGGAGACTAGAACCTGGTCACTAATGCCGGAACACAACGCAAGGTTGTTATGGCGGCATACTCTAGACCAGGGATGGTTGCCATCTAGTCGATAAAATACTCTACCAACTGGCTGTGGGTTGTTTTGTCGCCTCTTACGCCGGGCCGTGGGAAATTGGATTATTTCTCCGTTCCTGCACGGATAATAATTATGCTGGAAACTACTCCATTATCCGGGATATAAAGTATCCTATCTCCATTCGCGCTAGTGAGACTAAATATGTATCAAATTTAATCAAAACACGTACTGTGGTTTTTCTGTGGCAGCGTACCAGACAGAATTACTGTAGCTTTCATACTGTTACGAGTTACGGGACTCGAATTAAAATGCCATTGGAAGTACTATACAATTTATTAGAACTATACAAACACGTATAACACAGGTACACATATAACTGGATGCAACCAGTACAAACGTGATTCACGATTCAATAACACGCGCAAAGTCCGTCACTATATTGCTTATCTAATGTACACACGTCTTGCTCGTCGCTTGACTACCTATCCCTCCGTTCGGGCATTCCTTTTATCCTGTACAAATACAATATGTCTCAATACTCGACCGCATTGCAATAGTTTCCTAGAATCACACCTAGCTAACGCCTACCATAAAGGATTACTTCTAATTAAAAAACGTAAACACTAAGTAAACAAAATTAGTCAAAATGCGATAAGGTAATAAAATGTGTTTCTACAGACGCAGATGTGGATTTATTCCTTTGTCGGCATTTGGTCGTAACAATACTATTTATAGATATCGATTACTTCGTAATGTATATAAAGGCAGAGATAAACATAGTTACTGAGAAAAACTAAAACATTGAAACAAAGAAAAATACACTGAATAAATAACACGTTCGCTTTCATCGAAACGTACATACTCACCTAAGAACAAGTAAAAAATGAGTCCCGAAGCACTATCAGGCGGAAAACGTTCCCAAAAGACTGTTCTAGTGGCCATGTTACTCGATAACGATTATGTGCCGTGCCGAAAATAGGCTCCTCTTTGCTGTTTGTTTATTTTTATCAATACACTGGCAACTCAAAATACTGAGCATCTTATTACCACTTCATTTCTCTTCTTTATTCTAAAATTGATTACATAAATTATTTTTCCTTATTATTATATCCTTATTATATTAAACTACGTTATAACGGCTTTAGGCGCGGTAATTCATTTGATTTTTGTTTATCGGACGTTTCGTGATCATGGAAGACAAAGATGGTCAAGTGTCAACGAGTATTGTTAAAGTTTTATTTAGCCTATCGCCAACTTGTTCTATTTAATTATTTACTTTTAATTTTGTTTATGGTTATTATTTACTCTATGGGAGCCTAATCTAATTTACTATCTAATAATACTAATCTAATAATAATTTATGTAAAGAGAAGAAACGGAGCAAGAAACTCTTCAGCAAACATGCCTAGCTCTAATAATTTTATGTAATATTAAAATGGGTGGAAGGAAA
Source organism: Dendrolimus pini (assembly GCA_949752895.1). Taxonomy (NCBI): domain Eukaryota; kingdom Metazoa; phylum Arthropoda; class Insecta; order Lepidoptera; family Lasiocampidae; genus Dendrolimus; species Dendrolimus pini. Next base: position 4,404,559 of record OX457130.1, on the reverse strand, counting down.
AATAAAAGAAATTATCAGTCAAATTTGTTTGTGTTCCATTGCCCGCAGAAAGAGCTCAGTGTCTTGAGGTCGGTCGGTTTTCCTCGGTCAAAATTTTCTGGAAGAGATCGCGATTTAAGCGATAAGGCTGCTTTTTAGTCAATTTAATTGTAACCTAGTTTTTAAGAACCTAGTTGGAAATACCTGAGCGGACTAGTTATAGGTAGACTAGAGTAAAAATACAAATACTGACTTAGCGATATATATGCACCTTTTACACCTTTTTATTATATATATATTTTTTTATAAGAAACTAGCAACTTGAATTGTATTCATATTTAAAAACATTACAATGTAATTTATAAAAATAATATAATTAAATGTAAGGAGACCGCCATGAGCACCACTTTTATCTATGGTGAAAAATAAGGTGGTTTTCATACATTCATTCACGCAGTCACTAGCTTCTGCCACGTGACTTCGACTGAAGTTGTTGGAACTACGAAGCCCTGGAAAGTATCCTAATTAAATTTCTAGGTATTATTCTATGTACGAACTCTGTCTGCGGCGAGATACTAATACTCAATTCTCATAATAGTGATTTTATACTTCGTAGTAATTTTGGCAAAAGCGAACTCTTATGAAACCATCATAATTATACGTCTGTCCATCAGTTTCTCTTGTCAATTTAACCGTATAAATACGCTGCGGAGCATTTTGAAAAAAATAAAGACTTCAAAAACAATTTCTAAGAAAATTGTTTTTATTATACGTGGTTTTTTTTATATATATTAAGTATTTTCAATTAAATACTTTTTATGGTTTACCCAACATATGCCTAATGACGAAAACAGTGGCACGACGTTTGTCACATCTACTATACCTTTCATACTTCCTAGACTGATATGTACTTCTCCGAATTTATTTTGAACTAGCTGTTCCGTGCCCAATTCGCTGGGTGTCAGTACAAAATACACATGCAGCCACGCGCACACGCACGCACGCATATCAAGGTTTAAATAAGCTTTGTAACCTTTAATTAATTCATAAACGCAGAAACCACTCGCAGTACTTCGAACGAGGATGTGTGCAATTCTTGCGTGCAACGCTATTGCTGTTACATATTTGACAGGCGTTCCCGCACCCACTTCACCAGGGCCAATCAAAAAATTTAAAAATATTATTGATCACAATCATATATAGACTATGTTACTCGAAAATAACGTAGCTTTCCACTGGTGAAATAATTTTCAAAATCGGTTCAGCATTACCGCAGATTACCCCGAACATCCAAAACAGAGAAAATTACGAACTAAATTTGATTAAATTGCAGTTTTCACTAACAAAAAGTACAGTGTAGAAAAAACGTTATCAAAGAAACCCACCATAATAGCTTCAAAAGAAAATGCAGATAAACTCCGTATCCGCCGTTATTTACTTATGCCTGAAGGAAATGGCAGGGCTATAACAGTTAGGCCAGGTAATAATGACCCAACTAATAGATATCTTGTAATTGAAAGAATCACGCGAAACGCAAATGGATGTGGGCTACCACGAAAATCGTGTTTTAAGTTACGCCTTTTCTGCCGTGTCTTGGAAGATTATTATATAATTCTTTCTTTAATTATTCTCCCAATCCTTTCTTCTGGTAATCACAGTTCACTTCTGGGCGTAGGCCACCTCAAGTCGGCGTCGCTGATCCCGGTCTTCCGCCTTCCTCATCCAGCCCCTACCTGACGTAAGTCGTCGGTCCGCCACGCTGGATGGCGTATTACTCTACGTTTACCGAGGCGCAGTCTCCATTCCAGGACACACTGCTACATCGGCCATCAGTCCTGTGACAGACGTATCCGGCCACTTCAACTTGCTGATTTTGCGAGCTATATCGGTTACCTTGGTTTTCTTACAGATATCCTCGGTGATTATCACAACTCTTGGACATTTACAAATACTTGTTCCTGGTCTGTTCTACAAACCGTGCAAAGTAATATTTAAAAAATACCCCACCCGTATCCACACACATACACACACACACGCACACACACACACACACAAGGTCATATACAACCATACACTTATATACACGCTTTATTCATATATAATTTAAATTTTTATTACTCACATATTTTATGTACATTAATGTCGCCTAATGTAGTTTAAGTTGGAGGGGAGGGGTCCAGAGTACCATAATAACAGGGTATTTTTTCTATTTCCTGGCTTTTTCACCTGTAGTTAAAATATTTTTTCTTCCTTCTTATGTTTTATGGAAAGGTAAAAAAATGTGAAAGAATATGTCAACTTTATTTGCTTATAACATTTTGCATTGAACATAATAAAATAAAATGTCATTATTAGCATATCCTTTGTGTTTGTTTAATAGTTCTATTTTCGAACTACCCCCATCTATTTTTTCAGTTTATACAAATTAACGTTGTAATAATGTGGTACATTCAAAAGTTGATTACAGAATATAAAGGAGCGCTCGCGATTTCCTTGAAATAAATACGCTCATTTGAGGTAATTTATACCTTTCAGTATAGATTATCACGCAGGTCATCTGAGATAAGGCTCTGTTATTGGGGAATGAGGGGTCAAGGTTTAGCAAGAAAACTAAGTAATTCACAAGTTATGTTTAGTATTGTCACAGATTTTCGAGTATTTTTATGCGTAAGTTTAATTGTTACTCAGCTTATTATTTGAACTTGATCCTTAAAACAGAACTACTTCAGAATATTTGTATTAGGGTCATAAATAGGCTACCAACAGCTGTACATTGCAACATCAGCGGTTTACGCTGTCACATGCATTTTAACATATTAATGCAAAACGGTTCTTGCAGGTGTTTTATTATCCATTTCAATGATCTATTGCTCGGGTTAATCTCTTCGTTAAAACTATAAAGCTTATAAATTAAGAATTCAAAGGAATGGTGGGCATAGGATCAGGCAGTTGAGTAAGAAATAAGTGGTCTTTCGACTGCGATCGGAGAGTTAGCTAGTGTACTTTCGGATTGAGTATCTTATAACGACGGACTTAACGCGATTTACGTGATTACGAATTTATGCTTTAAACTTTGTTCGATTATACTTGTGAGAACTGTGAAATACATGTGTGTATTTCTAATAAACTTAGTGGTAATTCTAACGGCATTTAAAATTTATATCCCACAAATTCGTAACAATATCATTTGGATCAGTACTCGTTTAGCACCATACTCGGTCAGTCGCCAAAACAGCCTCTGATCCTAGCACAATCTTAAGCGTAATCATTTCATTAGAATAACTTTAGTAATAAACATTTTACATCTACAAACTTCTATCATCAACATCCTATGTAGGAAAACCCCCCACAAATAGTTTGCTAAAATATGACCATGAATTTCATATGCGGATCAAGTGGGTTCATGTTCTATTTCCCCATGAATTCACTTTCTACCTATATTATGTAAACCCCATTTTTATCCGACTTTTAAAAAGGAGTAAGTTCTGAATTCGTTGAGTAAATGTTTACAGGATGAATTGATTTTTGTAAATGTTTAGCCATAACTTTTTTTTTACCGACTTAAAAAAAGGAGGATGTTCTCATTTCGTCGGGATCTTTTTTTTTGTTTTTTTTTTATGTATGTTCACCGATTACTCCGAGATTTATAATCTGATTTACGTGATTCTTTTTTGTTCGAAGCGGAATAGTTGCCATTTAGTCTCCTAAAAATTTGACATAGTTTGGCCCCGTAGTTTCCATTTTATGAATTTTTTTATGAAAAAAAACTCCATTCCGTTCCATATGTACACCGATTACGCTAAGATTTATGATCCGATTTACGTAATTCTTGTTTAGTTTGATGCGGAATAGTTGTCACTTGGTCCCCTAAAAATTTAACATAGTTTGGCCCAGTAGTTTACATTTTACGAACATTTTTATGTTCCCGTTTCTTGGGACTTATATTTTTTAAGAAGCGCGGCACCTTTCGTAGGTCTACCCATACATAGCTAGGTACTAAAAGAAACAGATAAAATAAAAAAAACTTCGTTTAAAAAAAACGACTTCAAAAATAAAAACAAAAAAGTACAAAATAACTCATTTCTAAAGCTATGTATTATTATTATCTTGTAAGTCTTTCAAGACCTACAGGATAATAATAATAAATTATCTAAAACATCTCGAAGTCGCTGCAAAGTAAAACAAAAAAAATGATTATATTTTGAAAATTACTAAGCACCGACTTTAAGATGTTTTGGATAATTTATATTAATAATAATACATAGCTTTAAAAATAAGTTATTTTATCCTTTTTTTATTTTTATTTTTGAAGTCGGTTTTTTTAAACGAAGTTTTTTTATTCTGAACCAATTTTAATGATTCTTGTTACGTTGGATGCAGCAAAGCTTTAAATGGGTCCAAATAAATTTTATTGCTTTTGAACTTGGGGATCCGAAGATACAGCAGAAAAGTACAAGCAAAAAAATTGACTTCAAGAGTAACTAAAAAACGTGAAATAAATATTTTCAAGAACATCTTAAAGTCGGTGTATTTTGCAAATTTCGACTTCAATGTTGCATTTTTTTAAAGCTTTTAGTCAGTCTGTTTTTTCCTAGAAAAAAAAATGTAATTAATTGACTAAAAAAATTCATCAAACGACATTCACATTATAAAGAAGCGTAGTACCAATCCCTGTGGGATTTCTTGGAATCAAAATTTCCTTTCCTTTGCAAGACTGCCTTAATAGTCCTCCGCAACGTGATTAACTAATATTAATTAGTATGAAGTATAATATTGTGTTATAAAATGTTTTACACTGAGTAGGTGTCTGTCTAATACCCGCTGTACACGTTTGGCAAAGATGGCCAATTATGTTGGACCAATTTCTAGAGGCACTTAGGTTATTTGTTAGCGACCAATACTGATTTGCCAACCAACTAGTATTTTCTTAAGTTTTCGCAACTAGTACACGTAATAAAACTACGTTTTATTTAATTAAAATTATTGCGAGAATTCTATGATAATTTTTAATGGTAACTTTTCAGAAATGTATATTTCTGAAAAGGTAACCATATAAATGGATTTTAATGAAATTCACTTTTTTATTACAGGAGTTCAGCAGGCCGACGACCCGGGATGGAAAACGGTTACCATCGCCTATGGACATTTACAACACCAAAGGTGCCTCAAATGCGCTGCTGCTCTCTTTAGGGAGACTGGAACCTAGTCACTAATGCCGGAAAACAACTCAAGGTTTTTATGGCGGCATACTTTAGGCCAGGTGTGGTAGCCATCCAGTCGGACAGGGACAAACATTATGTTTTGTGTTTGGACATAGTTAACCTCTTTTTTGCACATAATATGAAATGATATGAATGAAATGATATGAAAATTTGTATAGGATAATCCAATTTTATGCCTACATAATTCTTGAGGAAATCCTCAAGTTCAGAAATAATCTAGAAGGTTCAATTAATAGCGATTAGCATGAGCATACTTAATTTTTAATTTATCTAAGGCTCGTTCGTGTCTATGTCTAGAAAAACCATTAAATCAAATGTTAGGTTTGGCTGTATTTCTGGCACATTATGCATATAAAATTATACCTATTGACATTGGAAGAAAAACATCATGAAGATCAAGGATGTGTGGAGGTCACTGTCCATTGTCTTGAAATAGGAAAAGAAGGAAAATTGGAAATACGCCTAGACATATCATTGTGGATAAAAATAAATTAACATATAACTCTAGGTGAATTTTTATTTTTGAACGTTATATTTTTATAAGCTAAGCAAATGTTCGAACATTTCATACACTTGTAGTTTGTAGGGTTTACGAAAATAAGCTATGCATCTTTCCAGAGAAAATAAATTCTCGTCTGTATACCACTTTAGTAAAAGAAACTAAACTAAGAAATACAATGTTAGAACTTTGTTATTATAGAGAAGCAAGCAATATAGTGGAAAGAGGATGCTTATTTTAGCTGGAAAATACTTAGCTGTTAGACATTTGCTAAATTTAAGCAAGCCACCAGTAATTTTCTGATATCCTTTAGTGTTTTAATATTGTTAGTAGGAAGAATAATTATTTTTTTAAGAAGAAAAATCATGATTTTTAAAGTAAGATGCTATTAATCCCTTTAATGTTGGCGTCTCAATAGTTGAGGCGTCGACTTTTACTCAGCCAAACGTCTAGGCTAACTGTCGAGCAATACGAAAATTTGAAATTTTGCCATTAATTATGTCTCGTGCGAAATATAATGATGAGTTTTACTGAAAAGTACTTTATATAAAATAAAAAAAATTGTTTATATAAATATTTTTTTAAATGCCTCGTCTACCGGGGGTAAAAACCATTATTAATGTACAGAATTACGATACAGGGTTTTTTCCAAACATGGTGTCGTAAAATACCTTCGAAGATAAAACGCTACAGTTGTATCCCAGTAGTTTTTTTATGAGAATAGTGCGGTATATTGATTTTGACAAATGAGTAGACGAGTGTAAGCCCAAGACAAAGTCGAGGGCTTACCATAGTCACCACTTTGTAAAAACCAATAATTGCACGTGTGCTATACAACGTTTTTCAACACATTTGTTAGAATACTTTACAATATACTCGTAGATAACAAAACAAACATAAATATCAAAAAAAAAGTCGCAACAATCTTTGACGTTTCTAATATTAAAATGGCGCTACGTACGCGTGGTGAAATTTAGAAATACATGTTTCGTTTCATTTTCTCTATAGTATGAAAGTGAGACAAATGTATTGATCAAAAGCGCTTCCAGAGAGGTTCGATTATTCACCTTATTATTCTCGTAATGTGAAACTCATTAGTGAAATCCTTCTTTTTCCACGTAAGTAGCTATTTTACCACACGGCGTGCAATAAATTAGATAATTAGGTGAGAGTAAGTACTCTCACCTAATTATCTAATTAGGTGAGTGAAGTACATAAATAAGTATTTTACAGTACGTTGAATTGCATGGTACGTAATTTTAAACTTTGAAACAATTAAATAAAATGTTTGGAAATATATTATTTGAGTAAATGTGTTAAAAAAAGTTATGACTTTGTTCACGAAGAAAACAAAAAAGGTGGTTTTTTTCCGTCACTCGTTTATTCATGAGCAGTGTGACTTGTGTTTTCCTAATAAGATATTATAGGAGCTCTATAGAGCATATAAATTATATCTCATTAAAATCAGTTTTCACAACTCAAATAAGCTCATTTCCACATTAATTATGTAATAAGCTTTCTCATGTGAATTCTAGTCTGTAAAGTTCCATATTATTGTATAGTTATATACACTTGCTCTTTGCAAAATATCTGTATCATGTGTTCGACTAATTAAAACTATTTTCTTCTTTGAACTTTCACATATAGGTCAATGAACAGATCATATCTATACTTACAATATGCTTATACAAACAATATATAAACAAATTATTCTTATATAAATAAACTAAAAATTCTTATAAAAGTTCCAACTATTGTGCGTGAGTGAGCCTCTTCAACAAAGAACTGTGATTTCCAAATACAGTTTGACGTACTTTACACATCAGGCATCCCGATGAGTAGGTTTCCATAAGTTTTTCTTGTTTCACAACACATGGTTATTGCAACAATATCTTATCTTAAAGGCATCTCATATTCTATCAAGAACATTGCTATACCACCAGAAAAATGCGAGGAACGAGAATGTAGTAACGCCCATTAGAATAACTTCCTAAGAAATACATATTCCTGAATCAGGAATTGAACTTATGTCATTGCAATGGTGTCGTAGCTACAGACGCTATAACCACTCCAAGCTTAATAATACACTTTTGTATTTATTTATTTAACAAGACTATTGCAAAATGTTTGTTTTTTAAGTAACTGGAAGTAGTTATGGAAATGTGTATGGCAAGCAGAATGTATTTAAATATAGAGATTGAATTCAAAGAAATATTTTAATGATAGCCATACTTACTATATTTCCCTTAATGTTTTGACATATTTAACATTAAAAAAAAAACTAAAAGAAAACTTAAAGAATCAAATCATATAAAAATAATATGTCCAATAAGGTTTAGACAGTCGTAATAATATCAGATGGATCAAAGAAATTTAATCAATTTGATTGAAAAGCACAGAACTGAAAAGACACGACGGTATTTAATGACATTGAATGATTCCAGTTTATGTTTCTATGGTTCATTTTGGTAGATTCATCCAATTCCAAATTGAAGGACAAAGATGAACCGTCCAATATTGGATTTAGTGAAAATGCCAATAAATAAATTCTATATACTCCAAGTAAAATAAACAGCGCTTCTAACGTAGTATAATAAACAAAATTCCAGCCGCTCCTTAATACATTCCCAAGATATTGCTACTCGGTTTCAGTTCACACATTTTCCCAGTGGAAGGCATACCACTCCAGACTTGCGAAACGATGCACAGCGAATGAATTCACGATGCATAATTTCGTTCAAGTAATGTTCCGTTTATAGTTTAGTAGGGGTTTCCCGCGGCTTCGCTGGGGTGGTTTTAAACCTAGTTTATTTTGAGAGCTAACTTCACACAGGTTGCATTGCATTATATTTTTATTCAGGCGCTATTCACCCCTGGAAAATTAATCTAATTGTATTGTTACGAGTTGCAGGACTCGAATTAAAATGTCGTTGAAATTATTATACAATTTATTAGAACTATACAAACACAGGTACAAATATAACTGGACGCAATAAATCCAAACGTAATGCAGAACACGCGTGAAGTCCGTCATTAAATAGATTACCGAATGTACAGAAGTCTTGCTTTGATCGTGGTTCTCGCCTGACTGACTTACCTCTCAATTGGGGCATTGATTTTTACTGTACAAATACAATAGGTCTGCTCGGCCGCATGGACTGAATTTCCTAGAATCACACCTGGCTAATACCTACCATAAAAGATTACAATACTTAATGGGCTGTTTTCTAATCACAAATTTTAAACACAAAGTAAAGAAAAGAAGTACAAATGCCGTGTACAAAGTATGTAAAATAGTCAGCATTTTACAAATAAACAACTGCGGCCTAAGGCTTAATAACACATTTATATTAATATATTTTCAGCAATAAAATCAGTGTCATTACAGCGCTCGTTGGGTTTGGTATTTCGAACATTTTACCCTTCCCTCCTATACTAAAACTGTATACACACTACATGCCGAAAAGGTAATAAAATGTCTACAGGTATGCAGGTGTGAATTTGTCTTTTGTCGGCATCTATGTCGTAACGGTATTTAGGAAATTGTCCCATTTCTGTGATAAGAAGTATACTGTGTCCATTCTTAGTATAGAAAGCATATACATACATACATAGCATTTTTATCCGTGCAGGAACGGAGAAATAATAAAATTTCCTGCGGCCGGGCGGCCTGTCGTAAGAGGCGACAAAAAAAACCCACAGCTAGGTGGTAGGGCATTTTCCTGACTGGATGGCTACCACCCCTGGTCTAAAGTATGTCGCCATAACAACTTTGAGTTGTGTTCCGGCATTAGTCTATCAAGTGGGCCGTCTGCCTGTCTGCTGAACTCCTGCAATAAAAAAAATACATTGCAAATTTTAGGAAAATCATAATCATACACAAACAGGCGGAGTTACTTTTGCCAATCTTAAAATGGCTGCCTGAATACCGTCGCGATGCCACGCTCGCCGATAAATAATCTAATATGTTTTGAACTTCTGAATTGTGCCTCAAAACCGATCCTCGGAGTAATAATATCGTTTCGGTCGACTAATGTACTGATTTAGCAAAGTAAGGACGCCTGGATCCAGCCGAAATCCCTACACAATTCCAGTGACGGTAAGCCTACATTTTTTTACGTGGTTCACTAGGATTTACGAGGCAGCATCAGCTCTAACTAGGCTTTGTTCCGCTTAAGTAGCCATTCATACTCAATCAGTAATTTTAATTATCAATTAGAGAGATCTGCTACTCCTCCTTTGCTTTTGAAAATTAAGAAGTAGACAGTAATCTTCAAATAGTCATAGTAGTAAGAATTCCGCTATTTGGTTTCAGTATACTGTATTTTATAAGTAATACCATAAATGTTATAAGATCGTACATTCTCTCGCAGAAAGGAAGCACAGTGCTAGAGTGCCAGCACGCGTGCATCCGAGCCAATGCACATGAAACAAATTCTTATTGCGTAACGTCGTCCTCTTTATTGACTCCATAAGTTTAGTTTTCAGTGGACATTCATAAAATAATGTTTAGTTATATTAGATTTTAATAAATAGATATTTTGACTACTATTTAGCAGACGTACTCGCGCTACGCACGCGAACGTACATACATGGACACGTACCTATGTATATATATATATATATATATATATATATTTATGTAAATATGCATATATACATCTACAATCGCAACCGTGCGTGAAATCAAACATATTTTTAACCGACTTCCAAAATGAGGAGGTTCTCAACTTGGCCGCAATTTTTTTTTATGTATGTACATCGATTACTGTGAGATTTATGATCCGATTTACTTGATTATTTTTTATCTCGATGCGCAATAGTTGCCATTTGATCTCCTAAAAATTTAACATGCTTTGGCCCAGTAGATTAAATTTTACGATCATTTTTTATGAAAAAAAAATCCGTTCACGTTTATTGGGACCTATATTTTTTAAGGCGCGCGGCACCTTTCGTTGGCCTACCCATATAATAGCTAGACACTAAAAAGTAACAAATAAAAAAAACTTCGTTTAAAAAACCGACTTTTAGAACTAAAAAGAATAAAACAACTTATTTCTAAAGCTATTTTTAATTATAATATCTTATTTTTAATATATGTTATCTAAAACTATATATAAAATGTGACTTACTGAACACAATACACAGTTAAACAGATTTCTCTTGAATGTCATTAACTATAATAGTCTTCACCGTTCATCACCAAGCGTTTGGATTATTGGGCCGAAAAGGATTTAACCTGGCTTATATCCAAAGGTTTTCGGGATGCGGTGCGGTTGATGTAAATTTCGAGCCGAATGGTTTTTATTTATAGGAATGCAGCTTACTGAAAAAACACGTTAGCTTTCATTTGCAATAGTTTCCAATTCTATTGGCAATATATAGAATATTTTTTACTATTACATTTAAAAGTTTATTTAATTGATGTGTTTGTGGCAATCTGAATTAAAAATAAAGTTATTATAGGTATATGTGTGATGATTTAAAATGAATTTCAAAAAGTATTTCTCTTAGTCACATTAGGGCAATTATCAAAGTCCCTTTTTAACGAGCTGTTAAACCTCACACTTATTATAAATAAGGGGGTTATTTCTGATGTACCGTTTAAATACGAAATTAAATAGACACTTTATAAATATCTTGATAAAATTTTAAATATCATCTGAAAGTTTTTGTCGTTTTTTTTCAATATCAAAAGGTAAGGATTGTTTTTGTGTAGAAATGATGACTCAAGGACTTTATTAAGGTTATGTTTTTATCATCGTTCTTTCCAGTTTACTGCCATTCCCAATGGTCTACTGCCAGGTGGTTTAATATAACTAAAGCAATTATTTATATATTTTACTGTACCCGAATCCACAAAAAGTCTATATTTTCTATGAATGAATGAATGTTTTTTTTTAATTGTTTATCATAAATTAAAACTTCGTACTTAAAAACTGGGCACAATAAATATTGAAAAAAGGGCGACCTTATTGCTTAAAGTGATCTCTTTCACGCAATGTCCATGTTTCTCATTAAAGCATTGTCATCCTAGAGCCAACTATCTCGAACCTTTCGTGCGGTGCTTTTATTAGTTCTCCGACTATATTATCGAGAATATTGAAAAGTTTTACTCATAATTAATGTGAAAGTAGCACGACATACTGTACCAACTATTCGGTAATAGTTGGCAGTAATTCAAAATATCGATTTTATGGTAACCTCAAGAACTGTCTTGATAATAAACTGTCAAAACTTTATTAAGTATTTTTCTTAAGTAGTTTCTATCGTTTTCTTACTTGGAAACGAATATTTATTAGTTTTCCAGGTTATTCTAAAACTATTTACCTATTGTAAAACAGCCATGCTGGGATCAATGCCTTGGTTACAGCTCTTATAGCTCCCTCCATTGGTGTGATATCACCTTCTCATAGAATATTGATGGCAAATGCTAATCGTGTTTTGTACGGTGACAGTAGCTATACCCCATTTTCTTTTCTTCCATACTGCACCTTCCTATCCCTTTTACTTGCTATCGCACCCGTCTTAGCTCATGCTCTCTGTCTCATTCGATATATTTCACCTACCCTCTTTTATAGCTATCGTTTTATATCGCTGGAGGAATGCATTTTCGCATCCCCTAGAATCCTAGAGGTCAACGAGGGGCCTGTACGACTCTTGGGGTCAGGCTCTGCATACGCCTTCCACGCAGAATGAGTTTTGAGATGCCGACCGTTAGAATACTCAATAAACTTACCAGTGTCATACCGCATCTGATGATGCGCCGCGAAATCGACTCATTCTATTTGAGCAAGAACGGAGGAAAAATACAATTTCCTGCGGCCGCCGAATTTGGCCGCCTGAATGGTTACCACCCCTGGTCTAGACTATGCCACCCTAACAACCTAAGGTTGTGTTACAGCATAAGTGGCCAGGTTCCAGTCTCCTTTAGAGAGTGGCATCACATTGGTAACACATTTAGTATTACAAATGTCTATAGGCGATGGTAACCGCTTTCCACCAGATGGGCCATCTGCCTGTCTGCTGAACTCTTGCAATAAAAAATGAATGTCATGGCACCGGCTCGAACCTATGTTTCCTTTTTCTTTACCAGGGGAAATCCGATTGAAGACCATCAGACGCGCAAGGGATAGAGTCGTGGCTGGAGTGTGGGATTCGCCTTCTCAGGGTGGCACTAAGGATGCTATTGCCACGCCTCGGTTCGGGATACCTCTGGCTGATCCTTGAACATCCCTTGTCCGGGTTGTAGGCTCGCTTGTGCATTCATCTCCATCCTGGACAGACGACGGCCGACCTCTTCATGGGCTGCTCTACGTTCTACGGCTCTCCGGCTATATCGGGTCTCACCTTGAAGTGAGAGGGACAACGCCGATCAGTGCGCATCCCTCTTCTCTGGCCTTTGTGTGCAGGGTATCCAGTGACGCTTTGTTTCCGCCCATGTCCCATCCTAAAAACGCACTGGCTTCACCTCTGGTATTGCAAAGGTTTACAGGTGACGGTAACCAATATCTATTAGGGGGACCGGGGCTCCTTGCCAGCTCCACCCAAAAAAAAAGATAAAATGCTGAACTGGTGATATTTAAAGAAAGTATCTTTATTGTAACGAGTAAAAAGGCACTTAAGCTGATTGTAAGCAGATTTGCGATCCTTTTTATTAGAAAGGTCACTTGAATAAGGTACCTGATTCATTTTACCTGACGTTAAGAAATTAAAAATATACGGAGGCGTTTACTTTGTTTGTTTCTGAAATAGCTAATTAGGCATAATTAGTTTTTTTTCACTTGAGAATGGAAAAGAATTTTAAACTACAAGATAAAAATATGGATGGATTGTGTGAAGAATGATATGATTGGTTGTGGTGAGACAGAAGATGTAAAGCAGAACAGAGGAGTATGGAACGAAACGACCGAGGACGATAAGGCGAAAGAAAAGAGAGAGAGGTTTGTTCACTTAAGCCTCAGATGAAATAAAATTATAGACAAGGCCTAGGAGAACAAAAGCGTCAAACTGATGACCGGTTCCTATATTTTAGCTATCGTTCATTTGCTTTAATATCGGTTAAAATTTGTCATAGGTAAGCTAGTACAAATAATATCAAAATTCAACCGATGGTAGATCAAGTTGAGTGAATAGTAAGACACAGGAACGGGCTATGAGTGAAGCATTTTTGAAGTGAAACTTCTTTAGGCGCATGAGGGTAAAATTTTTACGGATGAAACGAAATAATAATAATATTAGACGCTAACGTCACGAACATGTGCAGCGTTTTTGTCTTACATTTTTAAACTCGTGATATCTTTCTAACGGAATGTCTGAATTAAATAATTCAAAAAGTTATATAAAGGTATTGAAGCAGTCTTGAATATGAAGTAATTTATTTTTGATAAGGATGAATACCAAGATACAAATAAAGAGCCTTTTCTAGCGGTGGCATTTTAATTAAATTTTTGAAATAAAAGAACACTCATTATGGCATAACTACAATAGTTAGACATATGCTGTCGCGACACTTTTTGTAAATAATGATGTGTTCTGCAAAGTCGTAGTACATTATTTTATTCTATCATCAATAGTTTTCGCAGCGCACGCGATTTTAGGTACTTTTGAAGTTAAACTTCTTTAGGCGCATGAGGGTAATTTTTTACGGATGAAACGCAATAAAAGAAAGACAAACAATACTTAAAAATTAGTTTGCGAAAGAGGTTTCACTTCTGACATGTGTACTTTGTACGCACGCACTTTTTTTTAAACTTGTGAATATTCTTGTGTGTAATTTTTTTTACCAGAAACAATACCAACAACCCTAAAAACCAAAAATAATTATTTAACTGACTTCTTTCTACAATATCTAGAAGTTGGTGCCAAGCAAAACATAGAAGAAAAATAACAAATTTACATAATATAGTAATTTTAACGTTTTAGAAAAAAGTCGGTTTAATGTTTTTTTTTGGTTTTTAGTCGGTTTTTTAAAACTTTTTATTTGCGCAAATACTCCAATAGCTTTAAAAATAGTATATTAAACAACTGTTAAAATTGTAAAACTGGCACGCATATAAAAACTTGCCATCTCACTCTTCGCTGTATGTGCTCGTCAACAAGAGTTGCTCCCTATTCCCTTATGATCCACAAATCAGATCCTAACTCGGTGACTATGGGACCATCTCGGGAGCTAAAAAAACAATTTTAGAAATCATTCCACAATTAACCGAACAATCGCGTAACATGCATAAAAAGGTAAAAGGCGCATAAAAGCCTTTTCCAAGAATTTATGCGCACGGGGGGGGGGGGGGCTCTTTAATAAATAATGATTACTCTCGATTTCCCTGGAATCCACTCACTAAACCCTGACTTGGCGTTAATGGGACCAATTGGGGAGTATAACCTTTCGATTAAAAAGAAATCTTGAAAATCGGTTCAGAATTGACGGAGAAATAGAGTAACGAGCATACAAAATAACCGCGTACCCGAGAATTTAGAACCTGCTCCTTTTTAAAGTCGGTTAAAAATATACAGTTAATAGAAATAAAAATTTACAATACAATAGATGGTGTTCTCGCTATTAGTGATTTCTTCTAGACAACCTTTGGATGGAGAAGCAGGTAAGTAAGAACAGCGGTATATTGCATTTATTGTCAGTATACTGAATTTACCATCTTATAAAGGATAAACTGACGCACTTGAGTGCGGAAACTTATGAAGTATACACGTGGTTTGTGTCGTAGGTGTGGTTAGTAGTAATGTATCCTCTGGAAATGATTCCACCTTTAACCATACTAATTTAATTAATTTAATTCGATTTAATACTGAGTTCCCGCAACGCACTGCGGTGTGATCGGCTTCCTATGCTAAGATCAAAACTCTCTAGCCGGTTAAATTTTGAAAGTTCGAGACTCTGTCTCTCTATTAACGGTCTAAGACATCATAAAACAAACAAACTCGTTACAACAAAATACAAAACTTGAGAGGTGTCAAGGGACACCCGGATGGAACGAAGTTCCTTTCGATTAATTGGTGAAGGAATTGTAATATTTTTTAAAGTTATAATAAAAAAAAATATTATTAACAAATATAATGTAATATAAACTTAATCAGTAGGCTAAATTTTAGTAATAATGAGAGAGAGAGAGAGACAGACAGAGAAACACGCGCACGCCGCACGGCTTACAACTATAGCAAAAAGTGTCGTTACAACTTTTGGTCTTATTTTTTCCCGTCTAGCCCCCTTTCGCAACGCGCGATAAGGAACTTCGTTTCAAAAATAATTACTCCCGCCGCTTACGTGAGTGACATCCTAAAAGTTCAAGACTGCTGTAAGCCATTATTGAAATATATCAAAAACAGTTTCGATAAACTATAAAATGAAACAAAAAAAAAGGAATTATTTGAACTGTTTACTGTATTATAATAATTAAGACCCAGCTTAAAGGACTAGTTGCCAAGCCATAAAATTAAAAAACTCGTTACAATAGTACAATAATCTAACTTAATAAATGCAAATCAAACTCGAGCTTTACGTGAGTATCGAAAATGCCAAATGCATAAACTCAAAGAATACCTACTCAAAGCCAAACAGCACCAATAGTTTTATTACCCTTTTTATTTTTGAAATCGGATATTTTTCAAAGTAGCGGTTCAGTGTCGCTTTTTCTATTTTTACGACTGTAAAAACGCAATACGAATGTTAAACGTTTGCAATGTCTTTGACATTCAAATGTCGTTCGTCTTTTTGTGTACCGTCGTGAAATGCATCTGAATTGGGTTGTGAAAATATGTATCGGATTCCAATGGAGTATGACTTTTGTATTTTCTTTCATTGCTTTAAGGGTTATACGGGAGTACATTTTGTTTAGATTCATTTTTACAAGCTTTTATTTAACTTGGATGTACCTATGTATTGTTACGAGTGTGGGACTCGAATTAAAATGCCGTTGAAATTACTATAGAATTTATTAGAACTATACAAACACGTATAACACAGGTACAAAAATATAACTGGACGCAACCAGTAAAATCTGCACAATTAAATAACACGCGCACAGTCCGTCACTATACAGCTTATCGAATGTACGTCTTGCTCATATCGTAATCCTCGCTTGACTGCTTCACCCCTCCGTTCGGACATCGTTTTATACTAAACTGTGCAATACAACAAAGGATCGCGTGGACTGAAGTTTCCAAAAAACCGTAGTCTGCACACCTGCGGCCATACACAAGTACAATAACAATAGGCTATTGTCTAATTGTAAATTTTGAACACAAAGTTAACAATAGAAGTCCAAATGCGGGAAAGGTAATAAACCAGGTGTGCATTCACTTTTTCGGCCAGTATATATGTATGTAAGTTCGTGTGGAAACTTGCAAGTTACATTTGACCAACTTCCCGGTTTCCGATTGAGATGAAATTTTGCAATCATATGCATATCGCGTGACAATACAATAATATGGTACCATGGATCTGATTTGATGATGGAGTCGGAAGGTGGCCATAGGAACTCCTGTACTAAACTATTGTTTAGTACAGGAGTTCCTATTCTAAACCCGTCGTGTTTGGGCTCGTTTTACTTGTCTTGGTTTTACTCTGCTGCTACATGATATCCAGGATCTCAAAAGCTTATATTTAAAAACCTTTTTAAAAAAGATTATCACGTTATGCTAAAAATATAAAATAGGTAAAACTTTTTCAGTGTTTTTTTTTTTATTGCCAGGCAGGCAAAAAGAGAAGCCTACGATGCCCAGCCTCTAGGATGGGATAGGTTTAAGAGGACTTCACCCCCCGCCCCTCCTGTTGAAGAGGGTACCCTTCCACGGGATGCCATGAGTGAGAGCCAAACGAAGGGGTGCCACAGGTGTAATACCTATGGTTTAGATATTGTTTCTATATGTTTGTTGTTATTATTTTGTGAATAGACTTGGTATAAATTGCATTTTTCACTTTCCTTTGGAAAATTATTATAAATGATACAGACAGAAACTTCAGTTTTATTGATTGGTACAGATGCCTGGCTTAGAACTACACTTTGTTAGGTATTTAAAAAAATCATTTAAATAAATAATGTGAAATGGATTCAAATAAATGCTATCAAAAACAGAATATGGATTGAAAAACTATAGTCAATATAATTTAACTCGCAGAAGTACCAACTGAATAAGCAATTTAATCGATTGAAAGGTAAACGAATTGGTCGGTGCCGAGCACTTGGCAGCACTCGATTAACTACCAACAATAACAGAGCTATATTATTTTCTAGCAATTGTAGGTTTGTGTTTAACTCAATTATGTTTACCTAGAGCAGAGATTTATTTATTTGTGTACGTGGTATTTTTTTAAATATAATATTTTAATTATGGTCATGACGTTAAAAAAACCTTTCTTAACTTAATTAATTATTGTCATTAAATCTTCCTTTGCAACTCGAAATATATTTTTTTTTGATCACGTGAACTTCTCAGGTGTGAGGACATTTTTGAAAAAATAAATAGTCTCATATCAAAAACGTATTTATCTACTTTTTGAAAGGAACTTTATTTAGAATTGCTGTGGTCTGAAACTCGATGAAACGAAAAGACGACACTAAAAAGAGATTATCACATAAATCTGTTGGATTAAGCCTGCGATAAAATGAGTTACGAGTTTTACATTGTGCGGCATAGATTAGAGAGTCCATAATACCGATGATTGAACATAGGTCCATTAGGGACCGAAATAAAATTGATAATGATATTTTAGACTAAAATAGTGAAAATTTGAAAGTGATATTCAAGAAGTTTATTTTGAATGATAATATTAAATTGATGGGTGTAGACTAAAGGAATTATATTTATAGTAATAAAAGTTAGACAAGAATTATCTGTGAGTATATTCTCTGAAGTTTCACCTCTACTGCGTGTGAACTGCACACACACGTTTTTTTTTTAAGGTGGGGTACAGCAGTCAGGTGCAAACCTGACCTTTCGGCTGCAAAGCCGACCTGATGAAAAGCGGTAACCGTTGCCTATGGGGGTTTGGGACACAAGAAATGTCACTAACGCGCTTTCGACTCCGAAAAATCTTTTTACTAGAAGAACTCTATTTTAATCAATCTCTTCATACGTGCTCGTTTATTTGATGTGTTTTACGTGACCTTTCTTCCAAATATCTCTGATTCGATCATAATGTACTCACAGTACTGTAATGTTTGCAACAACTCAGAAGGGTTTTTGGTAATAGAAGAACAGCAACTGGTCACGACATTTATAATTAGAGAACCTTACGGTTTTAACATATTTTATACACACGACAAGCATTTATGGAACACCTCGTCATCCCTCCAACAATCATACAGTATAAGAAACAAATTGGTACAACCAATAGCCGATTGAAGTCATTGAAAAACTATGTTAATTAAATGGTTATGAATGAAAAAAGTTAAAACATTATTGTTTGGAAATTTTAGATAATATTGTATACAAGATTTATGTAAAATATTATACATAAACGTTTTACATGTATTAAAACAAACCGAACACAATATAAGTCTATCGCATCCGAAATGATCGAAATAAAATGTAGTGTATGCCATCTATACACAATTAAGAGATTTTGAATCATAATCTACAGATTATAAATCAAAATCTTTAATATTTTTTTTATAATTTAATATTCAAATCTTATAATTGTGTACACACAATAACCACACATTAGAGATAAATATTATTACATAAAATTATAGAAAATTACTTACTCTATACAAAACAGGCGTTAATCACCGAATAAATAAAAATATAACATTATTATTCAATTAAATTACAAAATTAATTATTAATTTTAAAAAGAAACATTACAAGAACAACTGTGCTGCTAAATAACTATAACAGTAAGTCTAGGATTAATACGATTTCTTGTAAAATATGACATATAGCTAATTTAGTTTAGATTAGTGTTCAGATAGGAAAAAACATACTACGTGATACTAGTGGCCTTCCCTTCACTCCTGTGTTTATTTACACAGAGTTGACATAATAGACTGCAAAACGATTTCTAAGATCGGTACAGTCACGTTTTAAGAAAACCGGTAAACTACGTGAGGGTAAATTCCTAGCAAAGCTACCTCCGACGGGTCTTTATACAAGTTATGTGTATTATGGTAGGTACATAATTATGTATTATTGTTTACAATTATTAAATTTTTCTTTTCTAATTATAAGCTAGTACAATCAAGAAATTTATAAATAATCTAATAGAAACTTAACTTATTTGTATAATATTCTACCCATAGTCCCTCAAGACTAGAAGTAAAATACTGAGCCTAGATCACCGTCTTCTACAGGTAAGGTGCCCAGAAGGCCGGCTACGTTTCCTCGCTGGATCGCCATACTGATACGTTGCACGACCAGGCCTCTGATCACTTGAAGGTCGTTTTGATATATTTTGGTAGAGGCTCATGGTCTCAGGACCCCACGGTCCAAGCGTCTCAACAGCAAACGTAACATAACTCTCACTGAGGGTTGCATATTTGCGTCGCTTTAGTGATTCAGCTGTTTCCGCTGCCGAACCTGCTGCTTCTGATTTAGACGTGTTAGGTAAACGGGATGCGGCCAACGTCTCTACGCAGGTCGCATCCCACATCAAAGGCTTGCCACACTACCGGGGAATTAGAGTCATTCGCTCCGGACGCCTTCCATCACGTGCAATACCAATAAAGTCGGGAGGTTAGATTATTAAATTATCTTATACATTACTATTTATTAATTAATAAACTATATTATTATACTAGTGCTGGTTTAGCAACTACCGACCTTTGTTGTCCTTCTCATACTTCAGCCAAAGGTTGTCTGGAAGAAATCGCCATGGGCCATAAGACCGCCGATTGCAATTGTTCTTGATTGTAAGTAGCATTTTTGTGCAATAAAGTATATTCTATTCTAAATTATTTGATTCAGAAAATATTCTTAATCCTGCATGACCAGACAGCGCTACTGTTTGTTCCTCTTTTCTTTCTAAGGTTTTATTATTTAAAACATATTTTCTAGAGCTAAAAAAAAACATTATAAACAAACTTACGAGCGGTTCCTATATACTACTCATTCATTTGGCCATACCATCGGTTGTTGAATGGGGCTTATGTGAAATTTTAACCGATAATAAGGCAAATTAACGGTTGATAACATATGAAATGGGCCACTAAGGAGCTACATAAATGGAGTAACATTAACTTTTACACCATAATATCATTAAAACACGCTCTTTGATGTACATCCGTAATTTTCATAATATTTGTACTAATTAGGCAAATAAGACTTCAATCTTAATATATCACTCCATAGGCACTTTATTGAAAATTTAATTAAGATCCCTCGGCAAAGACGTAACGCAGTTAGTTTGGAGTAGCATGAATATGAATATTGTCAATATTAAGTTAGGCTTAGTTCATCAGTTGTTAGAAATACAAGAGAGAGGCCTGGGAAGTCAGGGAACACTTTTGTTAGCTTTTGGTACTTGTTATATAGTTTCAAATATGATCAGATATAGTTTGACATGTATCTATCTGTTACAAGCGGGACTCGAATTAAAATGCCGTTAGAATTATTATAGAGTTTATTAGAACTATACAAACACGTATAACACAGGTACAAATATAATCGAACACAACAAATCCAAACATAATGCAGAAGGTCGTAATTCAATAAAACACGCAAAGTCCGTTACTATTAGATTCCCGAATGTACACACGTCACGCCCGTATCGTAGTCGTAACTCAACTGCCCCCTCTCTCCATCAGGCCGTGCCGTCGTTTTATACGTCACAATACAAATGTGGCCGCCCGGCAACGTCGACACAATCAGCTTGAAATCATAATCCCCAACACCTGGCTAATGTTGCAGCAGCAAGCGGCCGTAAACGAGTACAATAGAACAATAGGCTGTTCTCTACAATAACTAGAAACGTATGCCAATAAATAAGTGAACAAAAGAAGACGATCATAAAAGAACTAGAATTAGTTCAACTGCCGACCGGTAATATAATGTGCTTCTAAAGATCTGTACGTGGAATTTGTCTTTGTCGGGGCCTAGGTTGTAACATCTTTACTATAATAAATATGTAAATGGTTCGAGTTCGTTCAACGCGTTTAAAATGTGAAAAAATCAAAGGGACTAATTCGGACCAGCAGATTACGAAAACAAAACTTTTAGAATAATAATTGTTGTCTGTCTGTTAGAGCATCACGTAAAAACTACTAAATGGATTGGAATGAAACTAGACACAGAGCTACCTTTTATAATCTTTTATCCCAATCAAATGACGTGGTGGGATAGAGGAAAAAGATAGCGCTGAGATCGCATCTTTTGCGGAAACTACAGAATGTATATGAATGAATTTCGACACAGTGCTGACTTATAACCCAAGTTAGTAGGTAGTAGTAGTAAGATACATGTTATCCCGATAAAGGACGTAGTTTCCTCAAGATAAACGGATTAGCAAAATAGATGGCACTGGAATCATCATTTTCAATTCAATTAATTAGATGACTTCAAATCAGGTCGAAGCTTGCCTCGCTGGGCAGTTATATAGACTATATAGGTTTAGTTTCTTTGTTATTGTTACGAGATACACAGGACTCGAATTAAAATGCCGTTGGAATAACTATAGAATTTATTAGAACTGTACAAACACGTATAAAATAGGTACAAATATAACTAGACACTATTAGTACTAAACTGCACGATCCAATAACACGCACAAAGTCCGTCACTATATCGCTCATCGAAATGTATGTCTTGCTCGTATCGTAATCCTCGCTTGACTGCCTCACCCCTCCGTTCGGGCATTGTTTTATAGTAAACTTTACAATACAACAATCGACTGCGTGGACTCAGGTTTCCGAGAAACCGTAATCTGCACACCTGGTTAATTATTCCTGCGAACGGCCCACAAAGTCGAAAACAATAACAACAGGCTATTGTCTAATTGCAAATTTTAAACACAAAGTAAACAAAATAACTACGAATGCGACAAAGCTAATAAACTGCGTTTTATGACAGGCAGGTGTGCCTTTACCTTACCTTTGTAACATTATTATAGTGAATTTAAAGAAAGAAAGAAAGAAAAACTTTATTTGAGAAAAATTGCGACGTAGTTACAGTCTTTACACATTATTATACACAAAACAATATTTGAGAATTTGTACGCCGCATTTTCAGTAAACAAGGTTTGCACTCAGCATATTGTTGTGCCGGAGTTATATCCGACACAACGCTGATTTTCAGTGCCTACCTTCCTTTAGGCGTAAGACCATAACGAGCCAATTTTGTTAATATTAAAATAAAATGTAAATAATAATTAATAATACTAATTGTAATTATGTAATACATAATTATTATAACATAAATAAACTTTAATAAAATTAACAACTAAAATACCTTGTTACTTCAAAAAATTAAAAATAAATATACTCGTGTTGTCAATTTGACAAGAACAGTAAAATATTTATGTAAGTAACATTGAGCTACTAACTAGTGTTTGTGTTACGTGGCGTGGCCGAGGAGAAAAAGTTCGCTTACTGAACTGAACCTTAATCGTATTGTTAGTAATATTCGATAATTAGAATTCTTCAAACTTCTTTGTAAGCAATCGCGTCACTATTCCTAATAGTTCAGCGTTCTTGAGACTAGACAAAATTGTCAGATCGGTGACTGGCGTGTTAAGCGCTGACCAAGTGAACTCTAGAAGACCGATTAACGTTTAGTTATAGCGAAACGTTTCTTTTATAGTACAGTATAAGGAACCGTTTCCTAATATTGTATGGTTTGTGAACTACACAAGACATAAGTTACGGCGTCAAGATCAATACTCTCATTATACGTAGATATAATAATTATGAGAATGACTTTGAATGACGTTTCAGAAGTACTATATGGATACTAAAATAGATGATTCTCTTATATTTTACGCTGATAATGTAAGACAAAGTTAATACATAACCGTTATTACTAGATGTGTTGAGCCCAAAACCATTAAATTTTATTTTCACTTCCCTGTAATGCTATTGATAAGTAACTATTTTGGAAGGTAAGGCGGCTCTCTGATATTAAATAAACAGTCGATAGGTTTTAGACTATTGTTGTTGTAAACTTCGATTAAAGTATCGAATCAGTCCACTATCTGACAGATATCCAAATAAGACCAGTATTTTTTGAAGTGATAACTTCTTATGGGAGGGTAAACCGCTTCGTTACGTAACGCGTTACGGCGCCAGTCTGTCTGGCTTGCCTTTCTCTCACGCATATGGCACAATAAAATATACTACGCTCGCAATACTCTGCAAATTTATAATAAATTATACTAGCTGTGCCCGCGTGGAATTTGTTTTCAAAACCCCCCGATTTTAAAACATTCTTCATTGGCCCTCCGCTTCTATTGATCTTAGCGTAATGATATAAAGCCAATCGCCTTCCGCGATAAATGGGTAATCTAACACTGACAGAATTTTTCAAATGAGACCTATAGTCCCTGAGTTTAGCGCGTTCAAGCAAACAAACAAACAAACTCTTCAGCTTTATATATTAGTATAATATAAATAACTTATTATAAATAATTTAAACCACACATTTTCGCCGCCTATTAAATCCTAATATAACAATAACATAGTAAAAGTGACAGTGAAGTGGACTGACGAGCATAGGAGCAGCTGCATTTCATGCTCATTTATCAGGTACGTGCGTTCTCTTCTTCCAAATTTCCCAATCTCTTTTCAGCGCCTCCGCAACAGTGACAATGAAACCACCTAAGGAGTATACTTTTTTGGAATAATGGAAAAATCCACAATTGACGGAGAAATTGTGTAACAAAAAAATATGAAAAACATAGTCGAATCGAGAACCTCCTCCTTTTGAAAGTCGATTAAAACTATATCAAATCGTATACAATTTGTGTGTTAATATTATATCAAAAACAGGAATTCCTTAACGAGCTCTGTTGCAAAATAGGCAATAACATTTAATTGGCAACACTACAGTACTTGAGTACTTTATTCGAAACTTTTATAGAATCGGCACAAAATTTGGCATGAAACAAAAAGAGCCCTTTGTCAAAAGTGAAGTGCTCTTGAAAAAAGTCGTTACGGACATCAAAAGAACTTAAATGACAATTAATCCTATTTACTCCGAAAAAGAAGCCTTTTGAGATAGCCTTTTATGTTTTATGTAATGTTGCTGCTATGCTCACTTATTTATAATTGTTTAATTTCATTGCAGTAACAGTTTTTGACACTTTAAATAATAGGCTGGGGAAAAAGAAATCTATTATTTTACGTGAACTTATAGACCTTAATCGGATGGTCCGAATTGGGTCAAATATAGACCAATTGGTTCTAAAATTGATTTGCATTTAAAAAGGTACCTTCATAATTCGTCTTTCATAGTAGTGTATTGGAACACTTTCAAGCCAATAGATGGCGCTAGACAATAATTGTGGTCGCAAACGATTTCTGAATTACAAAGAATATATAAAATTCCCATCGGTTATATTTATGTCTTTATATGTTTATAAATGTCTATTAAGTTGGTGACACCTCTGGTGTTGCAAACGTCCATAGGCGACGGTAACCGCATTCCATCAGGTGGGCCGTTTGCCTGTCTGCTAATCTAGCGATAAAAAAAAATAAGTATAAAATATATGTAAGTAACTGCATATCCTGTTTCCTCTAATATTTTAACCACTTTTAAGCAATATAATATGTTTTATTCCTGCCACGGGTTGTCTGGAAGAGATCGCTTCTTAGCGATAAAACCGCCCGTTATGCACGTTTAAAATATTTTTATGCTATAAGTTCTTCTGTGTTTTCTGTAATGGTGTACAATAAAGTGTTATCTATCTATCTAATAGAGGGGGCCTAGTCCTGCAAGGAACAACATTACCCTCGCTGGAAGATCCTCCTTTGAGACTGAGGAGCATTCCAACCCAGTCCACCACCCTACACGGGGCACTTTCTTCATTAGTCTTGGTTCCTATTGGCGAAAGCCTCGATTTTCTTTAATCAATTATCACAATCTTCTCTTTATGTCAATTTCTTAATAATAAGGTAGTTTTGCAATGCAAGAAAAAGGGTGTAATCATTTGGTACCAGGTCCGGATTATATGATGCATCCTAACTTTCCAACCAAGCTCCCAGAGTATCTGGCGACATCACCAAGCTACACACGCCTACAGTGACTCCACCAAGACTTGTGTAGGAAAGGCATTGTGAAGATACCTTTAAAATGGCAATAAATTATATAACAAAAGATAAAACCAATTTGTTGTCACTCTCTAAAGGGAGATTGGAACCTGGCCACTAGTCTCAGAATACAACTCAAGGTTATTATGGCGGCATATTCTAAGTCCATTCAGGCGGGCAAATACCCTACCACCTGGCCGTGGGATGCTTTGTCGCCTCTTACGACAGACTGGTCGTGGGAAATTGTATTCTTTCTCCGGTCTTGCACGGATCGCGCCTTTATTCCATCCCTCTTATTCCATCTCAGACTGGCAAAGCCGTGCCTTTGCGCCTGGTGTTGCAAACGTATATAATCAACGGTAACTACTTTCTCTAGCTTCGCAATTAACAAAAATCATCGCAAGAATAGTTTAACAAAAAAATAATATCCTTTCACTTCACCTTTTTTGTTTAGTTGGTAACTGGCTCGTTGCTCTCTTGGTGGTTGGTCTCTTAACATTATTGCCAGAGTCTGGTGTGAAAAACCATGGTATAGAAAGAAAAATATCGGTGATTTGAAAATAGGGAACAGAAAAAAAAAAGAAAATATCTAAAACTTGTCTATATGTGCAGATTACCAGTTTCTGTAAGAAACACAAATAAAATATAACATAAGTGGATTGGTACTGTAGGCAATTAGAGTTTGAGATTAGTAGGTTTTGGGGTTTTAGTAGGAAGGATATAAGAAGACAGGCTATAAGAGACAGTTAAAGAAGATGTTTGATTACAATCACACAAGTTTCCTTTAACAGCAAAGGAGACCTTTGGAACATTAGTCATTATAATCGCTCAGTGGCCGCCGTTTGCGGCAACGAAATTATTTCGCAGTAAACATTTTGAAAATTAAATTTTAAAGACTCTCACTCGCGGTAATAGCTCGTTGTAGGGACGTGATGAAATAAAGAAAGACGAAAACTTTATATTAAATTCGGCGACGCAATTTCCTTGTCACTCGTTTTTTAACTCGAAAAATGCGCAAACTTTCCCTCCTTGTGGTGTTGTTACCCTATTTTAAATGAGATGTTATTTTAAATTTGAAGACGATATTATTTTGATTTAATACTTTACTGAAATTTGTTCTGGTTTAACGTATCTTGTTTGTGCGAGAAGGATTACATGCAATGAAAGATTTTCTGGCTGAATGAATAACAATCGCTACCAAGTTTATCAAAAAATATGCACACAAACTACTTATCTATTGTTCGAATGTATAATTATAAATCTAATTTATAATATCATCGTATGACTAATTATATACGTATATATCTAAAAAATATTGTCAAGTGTAGTGTTTAGTGGAACTGTAATAAATCTTGTAATTCTTAAATTCCCGCAAATATTTTGGCAAAAATGAAACTTATATAAAATGGACAAGCCTCTCTGTCCTTCTGTTACAACGACTTTTGTCAAAAACTTTTGGGTCTGTTTGAATCGAAAAAAATAATTTAAGCGATGATTATTAATTTATTTATTTAAATCAACGCGTTATGAGATATTTGTTTCTAAAAGCGTAAAAAATGACCTGTACATTTTTTTTAAATATTAGAAAAACGTTACGTCTAATCAAGAAGATCTCATTGAGTCTATGTTAATATTAATCATTAAGTGTAATTACAAAAGTATCCGAATCCCAAAAGCGCATCACTATTTTCTGTTTTGTAATAAAGCGTACGAAAAACACAACTTCACTTAATTTCTCATCCCAATTTCACTTGGTTACGGGAAAATAGATCTTTGTAGGGCTGCAAATGGAAAATTGGAGGTGAGAAATTGTGAAGAAAATTAATGGTGGAAACAAAGTAATATATTTCCTAACGTACTTTATCTGCGTTCCTTGTGGTCTGCAGATTCTTTGGAATGAAAGATTGTTAACTCCGTTTTCCATTTCGAGTGTAGCATAAATTATGTTTTATGAGTTTCGTGCGGTGATTCTTCTCCTTCAGACCAGAGCGTCATTGGTTTGGAATATTTAAAAGATATGATTTGGGTATTCATTGGGTCCATCTATAGTGTTAGAACTCAGGTCCCGACAAAAGCAAAATCCACTTGCATATCTGAAACAACACACACACATTTATTACCCGTTGGCATTTCAACTAATAACTAATAATATTGAAACTATTGTAATTATTTTATGATCGACTTCTTTTGATTACTTATTAGTATATGGCCTATTGTTGTATTCTAATCATTAGCCAGTTGTTACGGATTTTAAAGTACAAGCTGATTCTAGGAAATTAGGTCCACGTTTCCGGGCGGACATATTGCATTTGTGCAGTATAAAACAATGACCCGATTGAGGGAGGGGGCAGTCGAGCGAGAACCACGATCAAGGCGAGACGTGTGTACATTTGGTAACCTATTAGTGATGGACTTTGCACGTTTTATTGAATTACGACCTTGTGCATTACGTTTGGATTTGTTGTATTCGGTTATATTTGTACCTTCGGTTATATTTGTATACGTGTTCGTTTAGTTGTAATAAACTATAATAATTCCAACGGCATTTTATTTCGAGTCCCGCAACTCGTAACAATATAATGTATGTAGGGACCATAATCACATCGTCTATAAAGAAGTGTGCGGGGTATTTTATACAAGCTTTCGGTTACAAAACTCTTCTATTTGGTGTGGATCTGCAGGACTGGTCATCTGTGTATTCATGAATATTCAAGCTTTATAATAATCTATATGTAAATATAAACAAGGCAGAAGCCAGATCTAAGTAACAAATGCCCCAGTCAAATTGTGCCTCTTTTAGGTCAAACAAAGGAGTTCTTTTAATAGCACAAAAAATCACATTTCATTAAGAATTTGACGTTTTTAACGTAATTCAAAACTGTTAAAGACAATCAATATTTTAACATTAAAAATAATTATAACTATAGATCAAAACCTTTTTTTCACTCTAAGAGTCACGGCTGGTAAACCCAAAAAAAAACTTGGAGCAGTTTTTTACGACGTGTAGGTTGTTTGCAAGTTTAAATAATAAAAGCAATGGTGTTAATTTTCAATCTATTCCAACTCCATTTAAAACCAATTACAACAGTCAAATATATACACATGTACGGTTTAGAATGCGGAATTTGGAAAGCGCCAAATGCACAACCACTTATCTTGTTTGCTGTGCTGCCGAACCCTTCGATTGTGGATTGTAAATCACAGTCACTGGCACGATTTCTTGATTGGCTAGCTAGAGCATTAGTTAATTGTATAGTTTGGAAAACAATTGAAACGGACGAAAAAACAGGAAGGTCGGTGCGGGGCGTGCGGTGTAGAAAGTTGCACTAACTGTCCGCGTCCATCGTCGCCGATAGTGTAATGTATGTATAATGCGGGTAGTTGCATATTTGCTTAAATGTAATGTATATAAATTGCGGGTAGTTGCATATTTTATACATACGTAATAAACAGTCTCAATACCGCTGCCATATATTTTTTTTGTGCACCCGTATTGAGATTGTTTATTACGTATGTATAAAATATGCAACTACCCGCAATTTATATATATTACAGATAGCTCGCACGCGGTTACGATGCATGTTTTTAACACGCTTTTATTAGCTTCACCTGTATGTGTGTATGTATGTTTGTAACCGACCCCTTTGAGCTCGATTTTGTCCTACTTTGAACGATCAGATTTAATTCAAACTTTGCACACCTGTCAAAGGTCGATGACCATGCAATAATATGGTACCATGGAGCTGATCTGATGATGGAGTCGGAAGGTGGCCATAGGAACTCCTGTACTAAACAAGATAGACCCGTCGTGTTTGGGCTCGTATGTTTATATCGCGTGAAAATGCCATAATATGGTACCACGGACCTGATCTGATGATGGAGTCGGAAGGTGGCCATAGGAACTCCTGTACTAAACAAGATAGACCCGTCGTGTTTGGGCTCGTATGTTTATATCGCGTGACAGTGCAATAATATGGTACCATGGAGCTGATCTGATGATGGAGTCGGAAGGTGGCCATAGGAACTCCTGTACTAAACAAGATAGACCCATCGTGCTTGGGCTCGTTTTACTTGTCTTGGCTAGCACTCTGCTGCTACATGATATGCAGGATCTCAAAAGCTTGTATTTAAAAACATTAAAAAAAATCAACACAAAAATGAAAATAAAATAATAGTTTAAAAAAAAAACTAAAAAAAACACGCTTCCATAAAAAATCCAACTAAAAACAGAAAATAAAATTTAATAAATTTGGTTTCTGATGAATGGGGTTTAACGTGGAGTGCAAAAAGGAAATAATTAATCAATTTGATTAAGTACAGTGTAAAAAAAATGAATGTACATTATTGTAAAAAAGCGTGGGGTGTATTCAATTAATAATATAATATCTTAAAAAGCACTTTGAATTTAATCAATTAAATTTTATTTTATTTTCTGTTTTTTAGTTGGATTTTTATGGAAACGTGATTTTTTTAGTTTTTTTTTAAACTATTATTTTTTAAATTTACTAAAATTGGATGTTATGAAATACGCACAAAAACTGATTGTACTGTAACGGCAAGCAGTTTCCGAGCTGACCGGGATCTTGAATAAGAGACTGGTTCAGAACATAAGTTTATATTATCAACGAAAAGACACTTTTACACTTTTACATTACATTGATTCATGTGTTCAGCTCCCGATAGAATTCTGTCTTCGCTTGTTTCGGGAGGCGGTTTACAATTTAAATTCAAAATATTATATTTCTTAATATATATTAGACGACTAGGTTAGTCGTTATATTACTATATTACAGAACAATACACTACAATTTTGCGTTTTAAAACATTGCTACCCACGCGCCTCTTATTTGAGGTAACATGACGTGCGTCTACAAAACAAGGTGTTACTTATTACTTTGTTTGTAAATTAAACTTATTTAATATACTCATTTTTCATTCGCAATGTGACCTATGAAGGACGAATGTCAGATTAATAATAATAAGTTTAACTTCAACCTTATAAATTAATCATTTTCTTGTCGCTTGTTTAATTTAAAATAGGTAGGTAACACGTTCGTAGCGATATACATTAGGTTCAGTGTTAGATTTAATTTGTCTACCCTGTTTACAAACTTTTGAATTAGGAAAGTCGTAAAAAATAACTTTCTGATATGATGAGAGACTTCTATTTAATGACTATTTAAAGCGCCTCTCTTAATAATACCCCAACGCTTTTAAAAACCATATCCCTAAAACTATACTAAATGTAGGGATATAGCGGATAAACTTTTGTGCTTATCTACCTACCTACTGTATAAACTTAACATTTATCATTATTTATAGACTGTTACATTGTAATTATTAAAAATCTATCTATCCTTATCAAGATTTGCGTGGAAGGGATCGTTTTTAGCGATAAGGCCGCCAGTTATGCTATCTTTTGTACTTCTCTGCTTTTGTTTGTCTCTGCTTTGGTTTACAATAAAGAGTTGTCTATCTAAACTTGTCAAATGAAATGGATACCCTTTAATACATTCTTGGACCTAGATTTTAAATAGATGGCAGTAACTTTAAGATTTATTTTGATTATATGAATATTTTTTGTTACTTTAATAGGTTTATTTATCTCGAATTAATGTGATTACGGTTACTGATAAGAGTCCAAAACGTCGGAATAAAAATCGAATAAAATACTGGTTCAAAACTGACAAAACGTAGTTATATTATATTTCTAATGAATTAATCGTGTGGTGTAAGAGTTTTTAAATTATTAATTGTTGAAATTCGTTCACGTAGATTGGTTTTAATACTCGGGCACTTATTTTATTTGTGGCCTTATTTTTGAAATTTCTCGTCGTTTAATTTGTTCTACTATTTTTTTAACCATTTCAAATGTCATCAACGCAAAACAATACAATAAAAACTTAACAAAATAACAAACAAAAAACAACTAGCAAAAATTTTACAACCAACAAAAATATTATTGTTGACGACGACAACATCGATCTGAGAAACTCACCAACCCGTCTACACAGGCGATAAGAACATAGGTATAATTTGCTAAGCCTCGTAGATAACGTAGAAGCGACCGTTGAGCGCGGGAAAGAGACGGGTTGGAACGAGACGTAAATAGTTCATATTTTATATAAAGTTATCTATATTGTTTTTAAAATTTAATTAATTAGCTTTAAGAGCTTAATTATTATTGTATATTGTCATAATAGCCTTAAATTGCTAGAAAATAAATGTTGTAGCGTTTGTGTTTCATTAAAAGTAGGACCCCAAATAGAACCTGGTAAATGAGACCGGGCTACGGGCGTGCAGAACGCAGCCTGGAGTCCAGGACTCAAAATGAAAAGGGAACCGGGTTACAGGCGTGCAGAACGCAGCCTGGAACCCGGGACCCAAAGGGTAGCGGAAACCGGGCTACGGGAATGCAGAACGCAACCGGAGCCCGGGATCCGTGACGTATGCCTGCCGTACTGCCTACTCCAAAAGCGAGTAGGCCATAATGTTAGTGCAGGCAGAGGTCCGCGCGACGGCGCATGGTTTTGTAATAAGGTAATCGCCAGAGCGCTGGGTGCTTTATATTTATAGTAGTGAAGCGGGGGGCGAGGAAAATGCCCATTACAGCGTCCCGTATACGAAAACTATGGGTCATAATAATGTAAGGATCCTCAGGATAGGCTAGGATCTATGGTGTACTGAAATTTGTAATAGCAATAAGATAGAATACATACATAACTTCACGCCAGGTCCCTTGCGGAGTAGGCACGAACAACAGAGCGCCATACAGGCTTATTCTTACACACCTCACTTGCTTCTTTGACATTCATAGCTCTTGTCATGCACGCTCGTCTGTTCTTAAGGCTCCTGACATCACCTTCTGATACACGATCAATTTGATCATGGAAGGTGTGTAGATAGATAGAATAAGGCTTGATTAATGTAAAATTTAAGGAAATAAATTGAAGGGAGTGTTACAACGAAGTGGGGGGTCAGCGGAGGCAGCTTGTATAAATATAGGGCGCCTTGTAAGGCCCATTCGTAGTTCGTGACAAACAGTAGTTCGCGATAAGCAGCCAGGATAGGAAAGAAGCTCCATCCCGCCGACCATGCCAATAAGTTGAAGCCGCCCGTAGCATAATTTTTCGTCGTTTCATTTCGGCATCCTGCACGCACATGAGACAGCGACCAAACCACCCAACAGTCCACTGCATCTCCAACAATTATAACAAAGCAATTAAATACAGAAATGACGAGCGAAATACGTGCAAATTTATTGAAGCTGCGAACGGTACTAGTACGTAAGCGGGGCTAAGGCTGTGTGCGGGCATTCTAGTATTCCACGCGTTTGTCTAGTTTTGTTGGTCGTGTAGTAAATCCAATCGTTTTTATGAAAATGTGTAAAGTATGGGTATAGCTAGACAAGATAGGTTATTAAGAATACAGTTGGTCGGATAATTTAGATTTGTTTTAGTTATTTTTAAGATGTAATTTTTGCTTGAGTAACATACGTAAAGCAAGCGCTAATTGATACCAAACTTTAAAAATTAGGCAAGTAGCAAAAGCTTGGAATGTAAATTATTGGATTCAGTGTATAGTAAAGGATGCCTACATCTTAAAATGATTTTTTACGACTTTATAAACAATTAAAACACTAAGCTAACAAAGCAGTCCTACCCAAAACAACGAAGTCAACCGTTCGAAAATCGCAGTTATTTATTATTAGGCAATTTGTATCTCTATTATTCGGGGGAAATCGGGATTTTGATGATACAGTGGGTTCCCAAATGCTCTGATTGCTTTCATATTATTCGGCTATTTGGCAAAATGGGTCGGCTCGATAACTCAGTAGACCAGAATCGAATGCAAATTAGAATGAAATATATTAAGTTTTTTTTAATAATTAGGTTTTTCGTCGTAAGCACATATTTGCAAGCTAATAGTTATTGTATTGTTACGAGCTACAGGACTTGGAATTACTATAGAGTTTATTAGAACTCTACAAACACGTATAAAAGAGGTACAAATATAACAGGATACAACTAGTGCACGATTCTGTAACACGCGCAAAGTCCGTAACTATATCGCTCATCGAATGTAGGTTTTACTCATATCGTAATCCTCGTTTGACTGCCTCACCCCTCCGTTCGGGCATTGTTTTATAGTAAATTGTACAATACACAATCGATTGCGTGAGCTTGGTTCTTCCAAGAAAATGTAATTTGCACACCTGCGAACGGCCAACAAAGTCGAAAACAATAACAGTAAGAATTAGTTCGACACTAATGACGGCCATAAAACAAGTAGAAAACAATAGCATGTTTTTTAATTTACAATTTCTAAACACAAAGTAAACAAAAAAAAACGGGAAGGCAATAAACTGCGCTTTACGACAGGCAGCTGTGCGTTTATCTTTGACGGGATGTAACAGTATTATATATTGTATAGCTTTTATCGTATGATTTTCCAAAATTTGACTCAGGATGTTAACCCTCAATTACTTGATAATGGCCAGCTCCAATTTTTAATGTTTTTATACACCAAATAAAAATAAGTTTGAATGATATAAACGCGGTATTTTATTTGACTTTTATTCCGACGTTTCAGCCACTTTTCAGTAGCCGTGGTCACGGAAGACAGATGTCAACTGTCAACGAGTAATGTTCAAATGAATAATGTTTTTTCACGATTTCACAAAATAACTGTGTAGTGGATTAACAGATAACACTTTGCTGTAAAATTTTATAAATAATGAATAAAAACAGGTCCAACAGATACTAACCTGCCCTAAAAAATAAAATTACAACCCGATTGCAGCGCCACCTAATTCTAATTCTAATTGTGAGTTTAATCCATCCCTCGACCCCCACTCGAATATACACAACAAAAATCAAAATCGGTCCAACCGTTTAAAGAAAGAAATTTAGAACTACATACAAACCAAAACATACATATAAATAACAAAAGTCAACTAAGAAATGAAGCTCTAATCGGTCCTAACTCAGCATGATGCTGGTTGACTCAAACAGCGCTGATCTTCCGCTAAGGCCGTTACAGTGACTCACGGACAAAACAAAGAAATGTGACGAATGCTATTGCAAAACAAATAATAATTTAAAAATTAATACCACGGAGCCAGTTTATAAATAAGAACATAATAGAGTAAGGAACGGTACGTGTAAAAACTATAACAATATAATTTTATTTATATACAGTCAGTCTGTTGGTTTGTGTTAAATATGCTCCAAATAGAAAATATAAAAAACTGAAAATTATCATGGATAAAGAGGTTAAAAAGGCAGTAAAAATTAAAGTAGATCAGGCAGATCTACGCATGAAACCAACATCATCATATGGGACTATAGCAGAATTATTTTGTCCGTGCAGTTTGGGTCATAAATCATAGCTCGGCCTCAGCCCGGCTAAGGCGGTGAGCATGTTGCGCGGGCGCAGCGCTATTATCGATACAAACTCATTCTCATCAAAGAAAAATTATCATTCTTATAAAAATCATTATTATCTTTTTTGCTGATAATTTTAAACTATATATAAGAGATATAAGTATTTATATTTATTTTTAATATAACTTGTTATATTCTAAACTTTTGTACTTATAGTTATTAATACATAGATACTTAATTAATTATTTATTTTAAATCATTATTAATCTTATTTTAATAAATACGTTGTTCTATCTATTTTTTTCTTTCATTTTTATCACTAACTCACAAAATGACAAAACGAAATACATTATCGATAACACTTATCGACAAGAATAATGCGCATCACTATGCCCGCCCATAAGGCCCGTGAGTGGAAGAGAGAGCGAAATACTCGCTTCATCGCTCCGATTATTTATGACCCAAACTACACGGACAAAATAATTCTACTATAGTATCATGTACAACATCCGCCTAGGAGGAGAAGGAGGATCCGTCTAGGAGAAGATCAGTGACATACACCCGAACAGAAGAATTTTATCTACCATGCTGTTATTATTATATATTATTTTATATATCATATGTTATTATTATATATTATCCATGCAGGAACGGAGAAAGAATACAATTTCACAAACAAAACAACCCACAGCCAGGTGGTAAGGCATTTACCCAACTGGACGGCTACCACCCCTGGTCTAAAGTATGACACCATAACAACTTTGAGTTGTGTTCTAGCATTAATGACCAAGTTTCAGTCTTCCTTAAGAGAGCAGCAACGCATTTGTAGCACCTTCAGTGTTGCAAATGTCCATAGGCGATGGTAACCGCTTTCCATCAAATGGGCCGTCTGCCTGTCTGCTGAACTCCTACAATAAAAAGATATACAAAAATGGGTTGAACTGAATCATAGACAGACGGACGGACAGATACGACGATTTCATAAAGGTTACCTTTTTGTCAAAATGGTTACAGGGTACATAATAATATAGATAGATAGATAGATAAATAACACTTTATTGTACACCATTACAGAAAACTTACAAACTAGTAATAATCTAATTGGGTACAAAGGGCGGTCTTGTCGCTAAAAAGCGATCTCTTCCAGACAACCCGTGGCAAGAATATTCTGATTAGGAGTGGTGATGGTGGTATACATAATTATTGTACGATTACTTACATACATTTTAATAATAAATATATAACTATACTATATATACTAACTATACAGATAAGTACATACATACATACATACATTACTTCACGCCAGGTCCCTTGCGGGGTAGGCACGAACAACAGAGCGCCATTTAGGCTTATTCTTACACACCTCACTTGCTTCTTTGACATCCATAGTTCTTGTCGTGCACGCTCGTCTGTTCTTAAGGCTCCTGACATCACCTTCTGCTAGTACATGATCAATTTGATCATGGAAGGTGTGTCGTGGCCTTCCGCGACTTCTGCATCCATCCACTTTTGCATTGTATATCTGTTTAGTCATTCTTTCATCATACATTCTTTCCACATGCCCGAACCACCGGAGCATTCCTTTCCTTACCTTCACCCCGACACTCTCTTTCAGTCCAACTCTCTTTCTTACTTCGGTATTACGAACGCGGTCCGCGAGCGTCACTCCGCAGATTTTGCGCAGTGCTCGCATCTCGACCGCGTTTACTC
Organism: Dendrolimus pini; assembly: GCA_949752895.1. Lineage (NCBI taxonomy): Eukaryota > Metazoa > Arthropoda > Insecta > Lepidoptera > Lasiocampidae > Dendrolimus > Dendrolimus pini. The sequence continues at coordinate 4,367,565 of OX457130.1, read as the reverse complement.
TACTTTCGTGCTCTCTATTCCATACCCAACTCTCGCTTCCATACAGATAAGTTATATACATATACAAGATATGGTGATAAGATGCAACTTTTTAAACATATATCTATATGCAATATAATATACGACGTATTGAAACTACAGAATATGCAAATCATGTAAACGCAAAATAGAAAGAAGTTACTTCACGTACCTTATGAGAAAACGTCTCAACTCAACTTTTTACCTTAACGCCTCCAAGGTAGGCAATACAGCCATAAAATTTTCCAGCTGGCAGCTCAAACTAATGTACTTAATTCTCAACTTTATTACACTGAATATAAGGTAGAAAATTAGCGAATTAATTAACGACCCATTTAATTATTTAGTAATGAACCTTTGACATGTTCTAGCTTCAGACGACGGGCGTAATAGATTCCGTTCAGTTTCAAGTTTTAACATGAAGATTTTATCGCTATGCTAATATTACACTAGTTAAGCTTCTGAATTTCTTATTAAAAACAAATTCATTCTGGTCTAAATCTTTATACACCGCTGCTCAAATAAGAATGGTGATTTAATAAAATTAAAAATTATGGTTCTTTAAAGGAATGATTTGATTAATGCCCTGTATTTAGTAAACCATGCATACTCAAAAGTAGAGTAAGAAACGCAGTAACGTGTTAGTGCACAGTGTTGTTGCTGAATTGACTTGTGATCGTCGTTTAAATACGTATCAATAACTAAATAGTGACTCTTCTAGAACTCGTCAACCTCTACCGCGGCACGCTCGCTTTGTTCGTTCGGCTCGTCCGCTTTGGTATGGAGCTAACCTAACCACTGTTCTGATCACCAGTCGCGATCTTCAACCGCCCCTCGAAACAGAGCTGTGTGAGTCTTGACTTCATTCATTTCATAATTTCACGAAAACAGTTCAGAGATTTGATCAAATCATTAATTTTTTTTCAGGGAAATCACCCACAGAGTTGTGATTCTAACTTCTCGTGTGAATTGATAATTTCCTTTAGGGATTTGATCATAACCCGGTTTTTATCATTTCACTGCGGCATTTGCCCGACTGGATGGCTACCACCCCTGGTCTAGAGTATGTCGCCATAAGAACCTTGGGTTGTGTTCCGGCATTAGTGGCCAGGTTCCAGTCTCCCTTAAGAGAGCAGCAGCACATTTGTAGCACCTTTGGTGTTGCAAATGTCCATAGGCGATGGTAACCGCTTTCCATTTAGTGGGCCGTCTGCCTGTCTGCTGAACTCCTGCAATATTAAAAAAGACATATACAACACATAAATATAACTAGGTAGAAGAATACTACTAATTACTAACTATCTGTACACCTTGCTTTTTTACTGTAACACCGTATGAATTTTACAAGTACTGATGTTAAACTTTTAAATAAAAAAATTAACAAAATATTAGACATTTAAACCTGTCGGGGCCGAAATCAGGAAATGAAATATGACATATAAATATTTTTTGGCTCAAAAATGTCCAGAATTATTAATAATACGTACTAAATGTTGTACATTTGTTCTCAAAGATATACGAGCGAGTGAACAAAGAGGCCTGGCCGGCTCGTAATTCAAAGTCATACATCACAACAATATGTAAAATGGGCAAGCTGTGGTGACTTTGAGAGGGCTTTACCGTTTGTATGGGTGTTTTCGCGGTGTTTGTGGACGTATTTTTTGGAACGTCACTGAAGCAATAGTCGTTCGCTATTTTATTTATTATATTTACGAAAAAACAAAGGTATTAATTACCATTGTCTTTTTATGCCAATATGACATCGTCTTGTTTTCTTGGAACTATTTAAAAACTTAAACTTTTATTTAAGATGTTACGAATGTCGTTGATGCCATGGAAGATGGGACACAACTAGTGTTGATACTTTGGCGGCTTCCCATCTCCCAGTCACAACCGTGACAGCCGGGGCTGCTGCCGCACACCAGGAGGCCCTGAAGCGCCGCAAATATGTGTTATTTCTGTGTGTACCTATTTGTGGCTTTCGGGGTTGAAACCTTGGGGCCGTGGAGGCCTGGAGCTCATCACCACTATCGAGACCTCTCAACGCGTCTATTTGAGGCCTCGCGTGACCAAAAGGCTGGCTTGCACCTAGGGCAACGCTGACCATCCAACTTGGAAATGCGGCCATCGTTTTCGCCGACAGCTACCTGAAGTCTATTTTTTACTTATAGATTGTTATTTTTTAAGTATACATACATACATAACTTCACGCCAGGTCCCTTGCGGGGTAGGCACGAAAAGTCGTTTTTAAGTATAGTTAGATTTATAGTATAATTTTATTTTATATTAATTTATTTATAACTTAGTTCATTTTTACTTGATATGTTTATATTTGTTGAGAAGTTGCGTACTGATTTATGTATTTTCAAATATTAATTTGATTCAAGCAAGGTTTCATACATTGAAGTAGAATCTATTTTAATTGACTTCAAAAGGGATGAGGTTCACAATTCGTCGTGTAAAATATATTTTAGGTTAGGTTGCCTGAAACAGGTTGCTTTAAGCAATAAGGCCGCCTATTGTATCTAGCATGACAATATTGCAATCGTGTCAAACATAATACACAACACTTGAACATACACACAGAGGCACGCTCAAATAAAACAAATTCGGATAGCATGCGAACGTGAATATAGTAAAATTAAGGTTATGGCCCCGAAGAACATCGGGATAAACAGGCGATGCAAAAAAATTGTAATCGTGTATTTTTGTAATTGTATATTTGGTAAGCAATGAAGTGTTGTAATAACCTATTCTACACTTTTTAGTTTCATCAAGTTTCAAATCACAACATTTCTAAAGAAGTTTCACTTCAAAAAGATTTCATCACAGACCCATAAATGTAGTCTTAAGTTATTTCAAGTAAAGTAAATATAACCACTAAGCTTCAACTTAGGTATAGCCGTGTGTAATCTGGTGTTATGGCTGTTTTACGGCTACTAAGTAATTGTTAAGTCAAGTACCGCCTTGATCATAGAGCAGAAACTTACTAAACAGGTACTAATGGGTATAATATTAGTCTTGTACATCTTTGCACTCATGAAAGACATATTATTTTATAAATTTCAGTATTGTATAATAAATCCCTATTAATATTATAAATGCGAAAGTAACTCTGTCTGTCTGTCTGTCTGCCTGTCTGTCTGTCTGTCTGTCTGTCTGTTCCGTTTTCACGTAAAAACTACTGGATCCATATGGCTGAAACTCAGTATATATATATTTTCGATGCCGAGAATGAACATAGGATACTTTTTATCCCGAAAAACGGGATAGTTTCCGGGATAAAAATATATTTATCTTTCTGTTTGTTATGCTTTTACGGAAAAACGATCGGACCGATTTAGTTGAAATTCGGTATACATGTACTTTTAATACCGAGGGTGGACAAGCGATACCTTTTATCCCGGATAATGGGATAGATTTTGGGATAGATTAATGTAAAGGTTATCCCAAAAACTGGGATAGGTTTTTTTTTATTTTCCATTTTCATCATTTTGGTCATCTTTGTCCGATTTGCCCTTACTTCCCTTTTGCCCTTTTTGTTATTTTTGCCCTTTTTGTTATTTTTGCCCTGTTTGTCTCTTTTGCCCCCTTTGTCCTTTTTGTCCTTTTGCCCTTTTTGTATTTTTGTACTTTTTGCCCTTTTAGCCTTTTTTGTATTTTTGTCCTTTTTGCCCTTTTTGTCATTTTAGCCCTTTTGTCCTATTTACCCTTATTGTCCTTTTGCCCTTTTTGTCATTTTTGCCCTTTTGTCTTATTTGTCCATTTTGCCCTTTTTGTCTCTTTTGCCCTTTTTGTCATTTTTGCCCTTTTGTCTTATTTGTCCATTTTGCCCTTTTTGTCCCTTTTGCCTTTTTGTACTTTTTGCCGTTTGTACTTTTTGCCCTTTTGCCTTTTTTGTATTTTTTGCCCTTTTTGTCATTTTTGCCCTTATTATTCTTTTTGCCCTTATTGTCCCTTTTGGTCATTTTTGCCCTTTTGTCATTTTTGCCCTTTTTGTCTCTTTTGCCCTTATTGTCCTTTTTGCCCTTTTTGTCCCTTTTGCCCTTTTTATCATTTTTGCCCTTTTGTCCTATTTACCCTTATTGTCCTTTTGCCCTTTTTGTCTCTTTTGCCCTTATTGTCCTTTTTGTCCCTTTTGTCATTTTGCCCTTTTGTCCTATTTACCCTTATTGTCCTTTTGCCCTTTTTGTCCCTTTTTCCCTTTTTGTCATTTTTACCCTTTTGCCCTTTTTCTCATTTTTGACCTTTTGTCCTTTTTACCCTTATTGTCCTTTTACCTTTTTTGTACTTTTTGCCCTTATTGTACTTTTTACCTTTTTTGTACTTTTTGCCCTTATTGTACTTTTTGCCCTTTTGCTTTTTTTTGTATTTTTGCCCTTTTTGTCCTTTTTGTCATTTTTGCCCTTTTTGTCCCTTTTGCCCTTTTTGTCCCTTTTGCCCTTTTTGTCATTTGTGTCCTTTTTGCCCTTTTTGTCCTTTTTGCCCTTTTTGTCCTTTGTGTTATTTTTGTCCTTTTTATCCTTTTCGTCTTTTTTGTCCTTTTAGTCATTATTGCCATGTTTGTCTATTATGTAGTTTACATAGACCGGGATAGATAAGTATAACTAGGACGGTTTGAAATAAAGAATGAAAGTTTGGATGAGACCAATAATTTCTCAAGGTTATAGATATAATAATTCGTCGTCTATAAAAATGCGAAGTAACTCGATATGTCTTTCCGTTAAGCTTTCACGGAAAACTACTAGGAATACTGGATCGGTTTTGCTGTAATTTTGTTTAAATGTAATTTTAATACGGAAAATGGACATAAACACTTTTCATGCCGGAAGCTGGGAGAGTTTACGATATGAAATGAAATTAATCTTCCGAGTGCAAATAGCACTAACATGAAAACTTAGTACAATGTAACCTGTATTAACGGCTGCTCTTTAAACAAGAAGCACGCACTAGAGATTGACCGGCGGCGTAGCCGCGGGTTAAACTCTAGTTAGATATAAATTAGCAAATAAAGTATGTATGTGTATAATCGCACTAGTTTAGAGGCTAAAGTATCTTCGTTTCAATTCAGTATCATGGATTTGAAACTTTTTAGCATTAATTATATTCATAGCGTGTTTTGATAGTTGAATTGTCATTTGTCACGGACCTTAGAAACCTTTAACTATAAACTTATACTAATATATTGTTACAACTCAGGTCCCAACAAAAACCACCTGCATATCTAAAAAAACACATTTTATTACCTGTCGGCATTTGAACTAATTTTAATTCTTTTATGATCGTCTTCTTTTGTTTACTTATTAATTGACAAACGTTTCTAAAGAACAGCCCACTGTTTTAGTATACTCATTTATGGCCGCTTGTGGCTGACTCATTAGCCGGGTGTTTCGGATTACATCGACTACGATACGGGCACATTGTATTTGTGCAGTATAAAACGATGGCCTGATTGAGGAAGGGGGCAGTTCAGCGAGAACCACGATCAAGGCGAGATCTGTATATAATCGGGAATCTATTAGTGATGGAGTTTGCGCGTTTCATTGAATTCGACCTTCTGCATTACGTTTGGATCTGTTGTGTTCGGTTATATTTGTACCTGTGTAATGCGTGTCTGTATAGTTCTAATAAACTCTGTAATAATTCGAACGGCATTTTAATTCCAGTCCCGCAACTAGTAACAATATAAGCTGAAAAGTTTGTTTGTTTTTTTGATTGAACTCGCTAATCTTAGGAACTACTGGTCTGATTTGAAAAATTCTTTCAGTGTTAGATAGCCCATTTATCGAGGAAAGCTATAGGCTATATATCTCAAAGAATAAGACCAATAGGAGCGGAGCACTAATGAATAATATTTAAATCTGTGGGTTTTGAAAACAAATTCCACGCGGACGCCGTCGCGGGCACAGCTGGTATTTTATATGTTCAATGTTCATAGACATTTTCTTTACAATAACTGATTATTTCCTTTCTTTACAATATGGGATTATGAGATACTTTTACTACTCTTTTCTAACAACCCTTATAATCTTCTTATAACTATTATGAGTAAGGGAGTTGGCTTCTAACTTAATAATAAAATATATATTATATAATATCGCATAAGAAGGAAAGAAAAAATGAAAATCATATTATTTAGGATAAATTACGTTAAATTATATATGATAATCTTCTTATACTCGTAAATATTATGAATAAGGGAATTAGCATTTATCTTGATAATAAATTATACAAGAAAGAAAGAGGAATAAAATATTTAGGATAAATGATATTAAACTTTTTTAAATAAAAACTTAAAATAAAATCCTAAAAGGGGCATCAGTCTCAGCATAATGCTGATCTGTTTAGACCAGCGCTGGAGTTCCACTTAGCGCTTTTTTATTGCAGCAGTTCAGCAGAGAGGCAGACGGCTCACTTGATGGAAACCGGTTACCATCGCCTATGGTCATTTGCAACACTGAAAGTGCTACAAATGCGCTGCTGCTCTCTTATCCCTTAAGACTAGAGCCTGGTTACTAATTCCAGAAGACAACCCAAGGTTGTTATGGCGACTTACTTTAAATCAGGGGTAGTAGCCATCCAGTCGGGCAAATACCCTACTACCTGACTGTGGCTTGTTTTGTCGCCTGTTACGACAGGCCGCCCGGCCGCAGGAGATTGTATTCTTTCTCCGCTCCTGCATGGATAGTGCTGCTTAGAATGAACTAGATGCTAGATTTTCGGGAGACGGCCTCATCTGATACTAAAAATAAAATCTTTTTTTAGAGTGTTTTACGACTATAAACGTAACAAGTGTGGTTTTATGAATAATTTATTATATCGTCACATACGAGTATACCATGTCAAGTGAATTTAGACACATAACCGCTTAAACCAGTTGTCGCGACGCGGTTAACCTACTGAAAGTTTATAATCTACTTCGAAGGTAGACGCATTATTTAGTGAGTGAGTCTAATTTATTATTTAGTCCACACAGGTTTATCCATGTGTGAGTACCGATTGCAAGCCGACCGCTGGGCTTATACGTAATAAGGTTTACTCAATCGAAAGAAACCTCCTCCACGAAAGTAGTGTATTTCATATTATTTATTTTTGAAGTGAAACTTCTATATAGACGGGGGGGTCTTACGATTTTTCGCTCACGAAAAGGTGTCACAGTCACGTGGTCTAATACTTACATTTTTAAACTCGTGATATCTTTCGAATGGAATGTCCGAATTGAATAATTCAAAAAGTTATATGAAGGTATTGAAGCAGTCTTGAATGTGAAGTAATTTATTTTGATAAGGATTAATACCAAAATACAAATAAAGAGCCTTTTCTAGCGGCGGCATTTTAATTAAATTTTTAAAATAAAAGAACACTTATTGTGGCATAACTATAATAGTTGAGATATGCTGTCGCGACACTTTTTGTAGATAATGATGTGTTCTGCAAAGTCGTAGTACATTATTTCATTCTATCATCAATATTTTTCGCAATGCCTTGCGTTACATTATTGGAGTTTTAGAAAGGATCCCGAATTTTTTTGTAAATATAATATATAGCCTTTGTCACCCGGGGATAGTGTAGCGTGCCAACAGTGAAAGAATTTTTCAAATCGGTTCAGTAGTTTCAGAGCTTCTTCAATGCAAACAAACAATCTAATCTTTCCTCTTAATAATATTAGTCCAGATATTCATATATTTACTTTAAAATTAATTCGATATGTGCGTATTACAAAAAGCGTAAGATTTTACGCTAGAAGGTGTTTAATAGAATTGAGAGCTGGGTTGCCCTAAAAAGCGCTTTATCTATCTCCGAAAGCGCTATTGAAGCCCTAGGGAGCCGAGCGCCGGGGAAATTCCGTAAACGAGAAAGCGAGCGAGAGAGCGAGCGAGGATATACCTCGTCCCTCTAATACCTAAAATCGCGTTCAGCGCATCGGAATATGCGATGTTCCGAGCCGACATTAATGGAGGCAAACTTAAGTTTGCATCGAACTATACCTCTGCTAATATTTTCTTAACTTTTTGCGCCTTGTACTCGTATACATAATAAAACTACGTTTATTACCGCGCTTAAAACCGTTAAAACTTAGTTTTATTATCTATATATACCTCTGCTCTCCACGTGACTGGGTATCACTGCCACTATTTGTGGTCTATGTAAAAAAAAATAAAAAAAATTGAGAGTTTGTTAAGGAACCAAATTAACAACAAGAACACTCTGCCAACGGTTCAGTTTTTCGAAAGTCACAACAAAAGTGAACGACAACGAACGGCAAAACTGTTGACGTAAAAAAATATTTGGTGCGTGTGTAGCGTATTACAACATTAAAATGTACCTAACCTAACCAAATCACAATTTGCGGTAAACCTGCGAAAAATTGAAATGTGTGCTGGGAGACAATTAGAAGTGAAACTTCAACGGACAAGTGGAAAAACGAATCGCAACGGACAAGTGGAAAAACGAATGGCAACGGATAAGTGGGAAAACGAATCGCAACGGACAAGTGGATAAACGAATCGCAAATGACAAGTGGAAAATCTTCAGCTGATAAGTGACAAAATGAATCCCAACAAAATTTTAACTTGAAGTTTTACGGGCAGGTTTTCAAATTGGACAAGTACATTAACAATTTTAATCAATAATACATACACAATAATGCTCCCCCAGGGGGGCTTTGGGCGAAGCCTTAGGTGAGTAGCGACACCTCGTACCCGGCTCCGGGGACCAAGGCAAGGCCCCCACCGCAATGCTTGCCTTAACCAGCCGGCACGGAGTGGAGATCGCTAAAGCTAAGACTCAAGCTCCAAGGGTGGAAGTGATAAATGGCATCACGTCGAAAGTAGCTTCAGTGAACCTGCAGCCCACCTCTCTACACCTCTTAGCCACTCACACCCCTGTCTGCTATGGCATTTTTTGGGGCCCATGCAGTGAGTGGCGAGTCACCGTCTGCCCATTTTGCCATGTTCCCCGAACATTGCGACGGGCAGACGCCATAGTCAGCATATTCCCAGACCCCTAGTACCACTAGCAGTTCACCCACATAGCCCGGTACATTTCCCACAATAGTCCTACATTGGCCGAGGCTTGTCCTTAGGTGAATTATTATATGGTGTAGACAGCGATAATCGCCGGTTGATGTCTACATGTTGGGCTTTCTATGGCCCCACGCAAGCCCTCCAAAAATCCGGGCCATTTTTATAGCCTACGATCTTGAAAGATATACAATAGTATAATGCCATAAATGTCCTACTGCTGGTGTCGGGCCAGGTGAAGGGAACAGACAGTTTACTGACCACACTTATCCAAAGCTTGGCAGGTTTGACATATTGGTTATCTCGATGTGCAGGTTGTATCACGATGTTTTCCTTCACCATTATTAGCACGTGGTAATTGTAGCAATATGCACATTAGGTCAGAAACCTACCTAAGTGGTGCATGCGTTCTAGCCGTTTTATCTGTGCAGGAACGGAGAAAGAATACAATTTCCTGCGGCCGGGCGGCCTGTCGTAAGAGGCGACAAAACAACCCACAGCCTTTTGATTTTTTTTGTGTTGTTTATTTGATTTGTGTTCCGGCATTAGTGACCAGGTTTCAGTCTTCCTTAAGAGAACGCATTTGTTGCACCTTTGGTATTGCAAATGTCCATAGGCGATGTAACCGCTTTCCATCAAGTGGGCCGTCTGCCTGTCTGCTGAGCTCCTGCAATAAAAAAATTAAAAAAAGCCAGGATAGCTGAACATACATACTAAAAATAGTCTTGACAAGACATATTGAGAACCTTGTTCTTTTTGGAAATCAGTTACAAAGAGATATAAGACCTGCTGACTTGACGTATGTAACAGCCTTGCAGAGATTCGGGTAAGAAAGTACCAAATATACCAAATATTAACTATTTGGCCAGGGTTTCCCCTTAATTGTTCAGCCTTTGATGTGACTATTCACACCGCACAGTAAGCAATGAACACCGTCTACACACCACTCCGCCTTTTATACGAAAATGCTACCCTACAAAACAATAACATTGCATCATTGCTAAAAATAGTAATTACATCATAGTGTTGCCAGGATCATAAAAACAATTATAATAATTAGTTACTGATGCACTAAATTATCTAGACGATAATTTTGTGGGCTTATAAAATTAACTAACCGGTAGAAATACTGATTTCATTATAAATCGAAATATCTGATAAATCGACAAAAATATTATTATCTATGATGATTGTCTATGTGATATCAATATACCCTATGGTTCTCATGACTACTGTCGTGGACATTGTGTAACACGTGACACGCCAATAGTATTGCAATAAGGGATGTACTGTAGAAATGAAAATGGTATGAAATAGAAACCTAAAAAAAAACATGACCATTCAAACGCCGAGAGTTACTACAATGAAAATTTCATGTCACACAATCCAGTATATAAAGTTATACTACTGCATGTACAGTTTAATAACACACCAACAACCAGTGTTTAATCAAAACACTACATTCTGTACATGATAAAATCATCACAAAGTCGTGCGATGTATGCAAATTAGTTCGTAGAAGTTTCGCCCATGCTCCACCGAGACTGGACGATCCACTGAATTCGTCTGTACTAAAGCCCGTGGGGACGAGTTTCAAATAAGGCTGCGACTCGAATGGCTAGTTTTTAAAGAGGGCGTTTATTCAACTAAGAGACTCCATTAATATGGCTTTTCTATTTTCTTTTGCTTTTAAACTTTTGTCCGTACCTATAAAGGGCACCGGGGATATCTTGCGGTCGCTTATAACTGGTACTATTTATGATGTATTAACAATGGAGTTTTTTTTTATTTTTTTTATTGCAGGAGTTCAGCTGACATTCAGACGGTCCACTTGATGGAAACTTTAGATTAGTGGTCAAAGAATTTTAAGTAGTGAGGGGCGGAGGGGGATCGGGCAGGAATACTGCTCCCTTCTACAACCCCCACGTCTAGAAAACATATAGTTCTTGTGATATTTTTTTTTTCATTCGGTCGTTTTGTTATATTGCGACGATGGTGACCAGTCTTTTCTGGGACTTGCCGGGTGCTACCGTGGACCGCTCGTTTCTCTCGCTGAGCTCGTGCGCTTTGATTTGAAGCCTAACCTAACCTGACCTAGTCACAGTTCTAGTCACCAGTCCCCACTTTCGACTCAAACCCACAAGCCAAGCGTGCGAGCGTGCGATGGGAGCGGACAGTAAGTTTCACAACTGATCTAAAAATCAATAAACTAATTCAAAATATGTTTTCTAAAGTATAAAACAGTTTTAGTACTTATATATTAAGCGTAAGTGTATTCTTGAACACAAAGCACACTTTGTCATCAACAAAAGTGGCATAACCTTGTTTACCGAACGTATTTTTGTTTTTTTCCATTATTCATTCAAAAAATTATGTGGACCCTAAAAAATTGTTTCCTAACCCAAATGACGGCGGATCTATTGCCTATAAAGCGTATGTCACCCCTAAACTCAAATTACCCTTAATTTCATGCCACTTTGTGTTACAGTGCAGCCAAAGAAATTCTGTAAGTAACTAGATTAATGTAACATAGTTTTAGGTGTCCTAATCTCTCTAATGAAACTAATTGTACGCTTCTCTAATTGCCGTTTTTAGAGCAGAAACAAATTACTTTAGAAATTGTTTCTTAAGATAAATTTATATAAAATATTAATATCAGTACATTATTCATAACATTGTATAGAGTAAGCGTTGTAACAGAGGACAAGACCTAAGGTAATTTGGGAATGTAAGGAGAGTATGTGAGGAGAGATGTATGTCACGTGACAAAAAAAACTTTAAAATAGAAAATTGCTGGATGCAATGATAAAAATAGACTAAAAAGAGACGGATGGATTGTGTGAAGGATCACATGATGATTTGTGGTGTAACAGAGACGTATGCCAGCGTAGTGGAGGATGGAGCAAATATTGTGCCTACCCCAAATAATTGGGAGGAAGTAAAAAAAAAAAAAAAAATTTTTAACAATCTCTTTTCTTAATGGGGGTTACGATCGCCTATGGACATTTGCAAAACCAGAGTTACCAATGCGCTGCCGACCTCAAAGAAATTTTATGATACGTTTTTTGAAAAACCCCATATCTTAGGGTTGTAGGAAAATCTCTGCTAGGATCTCATTCCAAATCCTCACAGAGCGCAAGAGAAACTTTCTATAGAACCGTTGCGTATTTGAGTGAAGCGGCTCAAGGACGGAAGGACATAAGGAATTTGGTTATTACTTGGGAACTTATTCCTTCCCGTGATAATAACAAGCTCCGCCGCGTCGCTCAAATAATAATTACACCTAATAATCCATTGCATGCATCATCCAACAGAATTAGATCAGTGAGGTTAGCTTAGGTCAATGCAATTAGATCTAATTTGTCGAAGGGTGGCTGCAATTAAGGGGCATGACCTGACTCCAGTCATGTTTCGCCTTGTACCGAATAAGCTCACGGAATTGTTCGTAAGATTTTAGATACGAAAGTTATTTGGATATTGTTCGATTGTATAACTTAAACGACAGTGACTTTGAAACTTGCTCGATTATTTAATTTTTTGTTCGTGAATTGTGAAGTTATATTTATAATAAAAGACTTTAGTGTTGGATATTATTATATATAGCTTGTAAGTTATCCTCACTTCAATATCTAATAATAGTGATTTTCATATTTTAGTTTAATACGAATACGTTGTCGAATAGTATAAATATGGTTACAAGTCTTCTATCTTCTAAATTCAACGCATACATAATATTATTGATTGTAATATTTACTTAAGTTTTCGCGACTTGTATACATAATATAACTACGTTTTAACGGTTTTAGCGCGGTAATTTATTTGATTTTGGTTAATCCGACGTTTCGGCCGCTTTTTAGTGGCCGTGGTCACGGACGACAAAGATGACATTTGTTCAACGAGTATGTCATCTTTGTCGTCCGTGACCACGGCCACTGGAAAGCGGCCGAAACGTCGGATTAATCAAAATCAAATAAATTACCGCGCTTAAAACCGTTAAAACGTAGTTTTATTATTATTCCTTGTATTAAAAATTCTAAGAACTAAAATTAAAGCAAGTAAATAATAATGCTAAGCATTGGTTTAAATAACCAAGGTATAACTCAAAAATTAAAATTTTCATAAAAGCGATTTGACGATTTCAACTCATATTGAGTTTCTGTTTTTATAATTATGTACGTATAATTTACATCATTTATATTAAAATTAAAAAAACCTAGCATGTTATAAAGAAGTTATAGGGTCAGTTTCAGTAGCGAAATTGTAAGCTTTAATTAGGCCTGTATTTTTAGATCAAACCAATATTTTTGAAATTATACCCTACTTATCTAAACAAGAGAATAAATTCAAAGTAAGCTTTTAAACACCCTCATACATTATTTCAAAACATGTTTTGTTTCGTTTTTTTTTAAGAAGATTCTATAAAACTTACTAGTGTTATTCCACAGTGAAAACTGGTGTAAATCAATTTTATAGAGCAGTTTGCAGAAAGGTAAGTGAAATTTATTTCAAAGTTTATTTGATACAACGATACTATTATTCTTTTCTTGGCGTGTAATATCGTTTAGCTACGTTTTGATGTATGGTCGTTGGGACAGTAATTGATAAATTTTAGTCATGTAATTATTTTAATACCGAAATAATAAATGAACGTTATTTATACACTTCGCATACATATTAATGATTCTAGCTGACCCGGCAATCTTCGTACCGCCTCAAAATCAATAAATAAAAAACGTTGATTTCAGAAAGACGGGATGAACATCAAACGTTTGATATTTAAGACTCTCTCACCGACACTACACCCTGTCAAAATCTCCGCTTCTATTATGTTACGTTGCAGAGAAATTACTACCAGTTTGTTATAAGCTGTTTAAGTAATTAAAGGTTTTTAACTATCCCACGGGAACTCTTTAATTTTTCGGGATCAAAAGTATCCTATATGTTGACCAGGGATATAAGCTATCACCATACAAAATTTCATGTAAATCGGTCCAGTTGTTTCGGAGATTAGCCGGTACAAACAGACAGACAAACAGAGAAACAAAAATTTTTATAACAATCTAAATTAGTTTTATTGCACTTTTTTATTGTACAGAAATTTCACCTCTGTAATTTTATTATATGTATGATATGAGGACCTTTTAAATAGTATTTTAATAATTGCGAGGCATGGGATGGTTATAGTGGGGAAGTTGCAGGTCACTGGGCCAAGTTGGCCCAATCTTTATATCATATCGGTAATATACGCAAATACCTATACCTAAACTATAAAATTCTAAACGTGCCGTGTCTATACATTGAAGCCATTAAAAAAACATCTAGTATAGACTGTATAAACGATGGAGAACAAGGTGCATTTGTTTTAGATTTCGTGTCTGATTATTGGTTTGTCTGTTTGTTCGGGATTCATTGAAAAACTACTAAGCCGATTTCGATGCCGTATTCGCTGCTCGACAGCAAATTCTTAGACTTAAAATCTGCGTTAATTTTTATCTTGAGAATCCTGCGTGATTGATCTGGTAATGATTTGAAATCGCCGCATTGAATTTGATAGTATCGATGTCAAAATTTTATGTATTAAAACGTGTGATACTTTATTCCCAGAAATTTTCCCGGGAACGGTTTGTAGTTGTTTGGGTGCGTAAAACTTAGTTTATTCCGACACAGTTTTCACTAAACCGATAGCTTACATTCTTTTTTAAATGCTGTGATACTTTGTGTCACGGGAATCGAGGGATCGGGGGTATAAAATTATTGATATTATTAATAGAGATATTCCTTCTCTTATTTCAGTTGTTGCGATATATGCATTTATTCATATATTATGCGACATCTCGACGATAGTTCATTATTGTATACCATTAAAGAGAACTTATTAAATAGTACTATTCTAAGTGGGCGGTCTTATCGCTAAAAAATGATCTCTTGCAGGCAACCCGTAGTGTACATAATTGTTGTATGATTACTTACTATACTGTAGTAATATCTGTATAGACTTAATTGAAATCCACGTATATATTGACTCATCACAATATCTCAGGAACTATATTACCTTCAGTTCACCTAAAAACGGATTTTACGGTACGCGAAGCGGGCGGGTATCAGCTAGTATAAATGTATATAAAATCATTCCCGATAATATATCACAAAATATGAACAACAGCAAAATGTAAATTTCCGTTCGGAATAAAATAGCATACATACATACATACATACATAACTTCACGCCAGGTCCCTTGCGGGGTAGGCACGAACAACAGAGCGCCATACAGGCTTATTTTTACACACCTCACTTGCTTCTTTGACATTCATAGCTCTTGTCATGCACGCTCGTCTGTTCTTAAGGCTCCTGACATCACCTTCTGCTAATACACGATCAATTTGATCATGGAAGGTATGTCGTGGCCTTCCGCGACTTCTGCATCCATCCACTTTTGCATTGTATATCTGTTTAATCATTCTTTCATCAAACATTCTTTCCACATGCCCGAACCACCGGAGCATTCCTTTCCTTACCTTCACCCCGACACTCTCTTTCAGACCAACTCTCTTTCTTACTTCGGTATTACGAACGCGGTCCGCGAGCGTCACTCCGCAGATTTTGCGCAGTGCTCGCATCTCGACTGCGTTTACTCTACTTTCATGCTCTCTGTTCCATACCCAACTTCCCCCCAGCAATTGTACAAATTAACATATTTAACCGCCTTTGAAAGCGTTATTGTTAAACTGATAAAATTAAAGCGGCCATTGATACGTAATATTTAATTAACGATAAAAGTGGTTTTATTTTATGTATGATTTCAACAGACAGGCAGACGACCCACCAGATGGAAGGCGGTTACCATCGCCTATGGACATTTGTAACAAGCGCTACTAATGTGCTACCGCTTTTTAAAGGGAGGTTGGAACCTGACCACTAATGCCGTAACACAACTCAAGGTTGTTATGGCGCCATACTCTAGACTGGGGTTGGTAGCCATCCAGACGTGTACAAATACCCTACACCCTTCCATAACAATTACATTATTTTTATCAAAACATTAGTAGATTACGTTATATTAATGTAAGTTTACATTCATTAATAAATAACATGTATATAAATAAAAGAAAATACATTATTTACTGTTAGACTCAAAAAGTAGGAAAGTGAACCCGAGAACGTTCCGAACGCAACCAGGATTTAACGCTCGGATGATAATGATGATGTGACTAAATCAAAGTAATTAGTATATATTTTGTGAAATAATTTTTAATTAGATACAATTTTATCCATTTATTTAGATATGGAAGCGAGAGTTGGGTATGGAACAGAGAGCATGAAAGTAGAGTAAACGCAGTCGAGATGCGAGCACTGCGCAAAATCTGCGGAGTGACGCTCGCGGACCGCGTTCGTAATACCGAAGTAAGAAAGAGAGTTGGTCTGAAAGAGAGTGTCGGGGTGAAGGTAAGGAAAGGAATGCTCCGGTGGTTCGGGCATGTGGAAAGAATGTTTGATGAAAGAATGATTAAACAGATATACAATGCAAAAGTGGATGGATGCAGAAGTCGCGGAAGGCCACGACACACCTTCTATGATCAAATTGATCGTGTATTAGCAGAAGGTGATGTCAGGAGCCTTAAGAACAGACGAGCGTGCATGACAAGAGCTATGAATGTCAAAGAAGCAAGTGAGGTGTGTAAAAATAAGCCTGTATGGCGCTCTGTTGTTCGTGCCTACCCCGCAAGGGACCTGGCGTGAAGTTATGTATGTATGTATGTAACAACATTACTACGATCATGGAAGAAGATACTAATACCTTGTAAGAAGTATTCTTTTTCCATGCTAATGCTTGCTTGATAAATGCTTTTTCCACTGATAATGGCCCAGTAAAAGATTTAAGTCTGATGAGCTCTCAAATCACACTTTACAGATGCTGACATTTTTTTCACATTGCCTTATTTTGGGTAGAAAAAATTGAAAAGTAGTCAGTAGATATTTATGTATATGATTTATTGGTGAAACTACCAAATATTAGTTAGTAGATAAATTGTATATCTATTGACTATATGTTAAATAAAATTAACTCATTAGCCTGCAGATGATTGCAAAATTAAGCTTGTATTCGAATAAGTATCGCACTATGGTAGATCGTAGTCTTTATTTGGAATAATTAATTGACATTAGTAATAGCATTTAAATTCGCCTCAAGCAGGCAATGGCACCATATCCATAAACCCTAACATAAACATTCGAACGGGCAAAAGTTCAATTAGATATGACAATTATACAATATCATAAAAAATACAAACAATTATTATTTCATAAAAAAGAAATCTAAATAAAAATATTAATAAAAAGAACATTATTTTTCCAAAATAAAATATTTATTTAAATAAATCATGAGCTGCATCGGCAGCGGGGCCTGGATTCTAAAGTACCGACGGTTAGGTCCCCAGAGACAGGAACTTGCTCACTATTCATGCCGTGTTGAAAATCGTTGCATCTGTATTTTTGAAACAAATTAACATGTATGTCTCTGAAGACCGCGGGCCATAAAAATAACACGGAGTTTTTAACGGCTTGCGTGGGGTTTTCAACACGTAGAGGCCCTTAAACAAATTCAATCTAAATGTCTCGTGATACTGACCGGCGATTACCCTGTCTACACCATATAAATATGCACCCAAGGACAAGCCCCTGCCAGTGTAGCACTATTGTGGGAAATGAGAACAAAAAATACCGGGCTATTGGGGTGAACTGCTAGTGGAACTAGGGATTTGGGCTATAGGGACTATGGCGACTATCCTTTGCAATATTCGGGGAACATGGTAAAATGGATACACGTGACGCAGCACGCCCTGCTTGGGCCATAAAAAATGTCGTACAAGATTAGAGAGGGTCAAATAGGTGTGAGCAGCTAAGGGGTGTGACGGGGTGTGCTGCAGGTTCACCGAAGCTACTTCTGACGTGATGCCATTTATCACTTCCCTCTCTGGAGCTTGAATCTTACCTGTAGCGATCTTCATTGCGTGCTTGCTGGCTAAAGCAAGCATGGAGGCGGGGGCCTTACTCTGGCCCCCGGATACAAGTACAACGTAGTTGCTACTGACCTAAGGCTTCGGCACAAAGCTTACCCTGTGGGTTATATACAATTATTATTATTGTATGACTGGATCAGGCAAGCTATTGTTTGTTTGCATGATACTATATTTATGTACACAGTATAACAATAAATTATTTTCTATTATATTCTTATTGCCTAACTAGTATTTTTAGTTTGCCAAGTGGTAGAGAATTGCCACACTGGATGGCTACCACCCCTGGTCTAGAGTATGCTGCCACAACAACTTTGAGTTGTGTTCCGGAATCACTGGCCAGGTTCCAGTTTCCCTTAAGAGACCAGCAGCGCATTTGTAGCACCTTTGGTGTTGCAAATGTCCATAGGCGATGGTAACCGCTTTCCATCAAGTGGGCCGTCAAAAAAAAGTAGGCCGTATTATGAAGCTTTTCTTCGGCAAAAAATCTAGTGCTTTTTGCTTTAAGATTATTAGAAAAGTTAAATATTTACGAATATTCCACGCGATCTACATTCACAAACCATGAGAAGCCATATTTAAAAGAGAGGAAGACGAAACGTTAAAACTAAGCTCAGGTGATATTCTCTGAGTACTTGGTATCTCATAATATTCTGTTAACTTCACCGAAGCGTTGTCTAAGTAGAGTGTATGAGGAAAATACGTAAGGAAATGGTGTCACATCAATCAATGCGAGTTATCTCATAAATTAAATTTTGTTACAGGCTTTTATACATTATCCTTTTTTATAATTTCGTAGCAAAAATGTTAAAACATTAAATTTTATTGTAGGTTATATATGTATAACCCGATTTATTGTATAACTATAATATAGCTATTATAGCTGATGCCCACGACTTCGTCCGCGTGGTGCACTTTTTACCTATACCACGGGAACTGTTTAATTTTTCGGGATCAAAAGTATCCTATTTGTTGAGCTTATATCCCAAGCTACCACTATACAAAATTTCATTAAAATCGGTCTAGTCGTTTCCGAGAGTAGCCCGTATGAACAGACAAACAGAGTAACAAAAAAATGGAGAAACAACAAATTTGAAAAAAATCTAAATTAGTTCTGTTTCACTTCTTGGATCCCCTGACTCGGTTATGAGCAAATTTTTTTCATTATACAGAAATTCGACCTCTACAGTTTTATGATGTGTATAGATTGTATAGTGTAATGTAAATCGAGGAAACCGTGGTAGCTTATTAGCAAGCAAACACTTTTGTCCTAAATTCAAAGGGCTTAGGTTCGTCTTCTGACCAGGAAACATGTATCGCTTAAGTAGATTTCTGATCTCAAATATTGTTACAATTACCTCGTGATAACGGTGAAAGCAAGCATCGTGATGAAACCTACAAATCGTAATAACCGATGTGCCAATTTACCTTGGTTAAACGTGGCGAGTGTGCTATCTGTTTCTTCATAGATGACAGGTTCAAGCCCAGCAGTGGGACGTTTTTGCGTTTGCGCGTCTGGATGGCTACTACATCTGGTCTAGAATCATCATCATCATCATCCGAGCATTAAATCCCGGTTGCGTTCGGAGCGATCACTTCGACGCCCAGGGTCCGCTTTCCTACTTTTTCTTCTCCAGTTCGCGCGATCTTCGGCATCCCTTGTGTTGAGACCGTTGGTACGCATGTCATCCCTCACAACGTCAAGCCAGCATTTCTTGGGCCTACCCCTTCGACCGGGACCTGGCGGAGGCGGCATGGCGAGACATTTGTTCCCCACGTAACTAGCCGATTTCCGTAAAACGTGGCCGTACCAGCGTAAGCGACTCTCCTGCAGTTTGTCTGCTATGTCACGGACATGAAGGCTGCCGCGGATGCGGGAGTTTCTGACGCGATCCTTTCGGGTGACTCCACACATCCACCGAAGCATATTCATTTCCGTGACACGCAGCTCCTGCTTGTGTCGCTCAAGTACAGGCCACGCTTCACTGCCATATAAAAGAACAGGTCTAATAATGGATTTGTAGACCTGTCCTTTTAACTGAACCGGCATTTTGGGGTCGCAAATGACACCTGTCGCCTCACGCCACTTGGCCCAAGCTGCTGATATTCGGGCCTTGACGTCATTGTCGATGTCCCTGGATGCGCTGAGTACAGATCCCAGGTACTTAAACTGGTCCGTGCGCTCGGCCGTATCTTCGCCTATGCGCACAGACGTGGGATCCGTAACGTTGCAAGCCAAGTACTCCGTCTTCGCCACACTTAGTTTTAGACCACACCTGGTCTAGAGTATGCCGCCATAACAACCTTGATTTGTGTTCCGGCATTATTGGCCAAATTTCAGTCTCCTTCAAGAGAGCAGCAGAGCATTTGTAACGCCTTTAGTGTTGAAAATGTCAATAGGCGACGGTAACCGCTTTCCATCAGGTGAGCATCTGCCTGTCTGTTGAACTCATGCAATAACAAAAGGGGTGCTCTTAAGATTAGGACACCCCGAGTCCTAGGTGTGGGAAACCGGAGAGTTTCCCTGACCTCGGTCCGACCCCACTACATCTCGAAGAGGAGGTACTGAGTTAATCTATCTAGAAACCATCGGCGGGATGTTCATCATCATTTCCTTGAGCTACATACAACAACATATATACAACGCTTCTCTAGAACTTTGTATTCTGCGTACAATAACGACTCGGAGGGAACTTCGCGACACGGTTTTCTCTCTGCGCTACGACACGGGGTCATTCAGGAAGGGTGTTATAAAATATCTTCGAGGACAGCAATGCGTTGACGACTGAGCCCTGATATTGCTAACGTCCATAGGTGGCGGTAACCACTTTCCATCAAGTGGTAAGTCTGCCTATTTGACAGCTATTGTCAATAAATAAAATCGGCGTCAGCAAATTGTATACCGTATTGAAATACATTCATACAAGAACGAAGAAAGAATACAATTTTATGCGGCAGGGCGGCCTGTCGTAAGAGGCGACTAAATAAGCTAGGTTCCAGTCTACCTTTATAGAGCGGCAGCATATTGGTAGCTCCTTCAGTGTAACAAATGTCCACAAAAAAAAAGATTTGAAATAACATAAACAGGATATTTCCTAAGACCATGACCATGTTGTTAAAGTACTGTTTTTGTCCCTCTCTATATTATTTTCCCTTATCCGACAGGTGTTTAGTGAAAAAGCCCTTTTATAACCATACAACTCATTCACCTGTAGAACCTTTGGATTAGAGTGTATATACTCATCCGCCCCACTTAATGTGATTAAATTTACACCAGAATAAACTTTCACTGCTTTGAAAATTAACAGATAAAATATTAGTGTTCTAAGCGTAATTAAGTTTTAACTCAGTCTGCTTTATGTAATTAATTTCTAAACTTATTAAGATGTGGGAATAAAACAAAATCTGTAGAATTTAAGAATTTTGAGTTCTGTTAATATTTAATTTATTTTGCGTTACGTGTTCTCAATAACAAAAATGCACATTATACATAACTCGTCTATCTTCCTAGCGCTCACGGTCCTTAAAAAAGTACTTCAATGAATTCAATGAACAGTGATTATAGCCTAGCACCAAATCCCATTTCATCATATAAACGCCAAATTCTATATATAGTACCCAAACTTCAGGCATTGCAGATAGTTCCAATTTATCGCCTTTCTATAAAGAAGTGTATCCAAACATTGTTCCAAGTTTTTATTTTGTGTGTAACCAAGTAACAAAAATAAAAGAAATTTGTCTTTCTTGACTTGTGTCAAGTTCGTCAAGTGTGAAAATTAATCTTAATTTATTCATGAAATCTTTACGATTTGTGTTGAAATGCTTATCAAAAGTAGGTGCTTATATATTACATTTGCTGTTTACATCAAAACCTTTTTTAAGGAATTTGGGCGTTTACTTCAAGAAAGCGTTGCATAACCTGGGCGTCAGGAGGCTACAATATTATACAATTCTAAACTTCCGTGTCTGTATATTGAAGCTATTTAAAAAAAACCAAATGGTATAGATCATATAAACGAAGGAGGAAACGATGCTAGTTTTTAAATTTGTCTGTTTGTTCGGGATTCACGTAAAAACTGCTGGGCCGTTTTCCTTTGCTGCGGTGGCGGTTCTTGCTGTTCGACAGCAAATTCATGAGCGTGGACGAAGTCGCAGGCATATCCTGGTATCATAATATTCATACAAATGTAATATTTATAAATTTTAGTGACCGACAGTTTTTTCTCATGAAAATAGAAAGAAAGAAAAAGATTTATTCAGAACTACTATAAAACTCACTTAAACTATTAAAATAAAAACAATAAATAAATGTAGTCCTAAATTGGCCTTAGCTCAGCAAAACTGCCGGTTAATATATAGACTATATCACATGCCTGAAGAAGATATGCATAATATGCTGCGTGTGATATTCGTTTTATCCGTGCAGGAACGCAAAAAGCATCCAATTTCCAGCGGCCGGGCTGCCTGTCGTAAGAGGCGATAAAAAACCCACAGCCAGGTGGTAGGGTATTTGCCCGATTGGATGGCTACCACCCCTGGTCTAGAGTATGCCGCTATAACAAACTTGAGTTATGTTCCGGCATTAGTTACCAGGTCTCCCCTACGAGAGCCGCAGCGCATTTGTGGCATCTTTGGTGTTACAAATGTCTATAGGTGTTGGTAACCGCTTTCCATCAAGTGGGCCGTCTGCCTGTCTGCTGAACTACTGCAATAAAAAAACCTTTACGAAAATCTTTAATATACATAGACTTACACACGCTTTACCGACTTTTGTGCCATCTCATAAAATATTTTTCTACTATGTTTCAAACTAAACATAAATTTCATATTACAATTCAAAATGCAATTTTTTCATTTTATTTCGACTTGTCAGAAGCCCGTAACTTAATAAAACTATATTATTAAATTTAACTACTTATCAAATTATTATCTAAGTTGGTTCTGTTTTCTTTGAAGACTTGCTGTAACAGAAAGTTGAGTTCATCTCCCTTACTTATCAAACGGTCAAAGTTGTCCTAATAGCTTCGAAGGAATAAAGTTAGGATCGTTTGCATACATTACCTGCGTTCCTTAAGTTAGGTAGAAAAGTGCGTTCCTCATATGCCCAGTGGATATTACTACCCTCTAAATATTCGTTTTTGAAGTGAAACTTCTTTAGAATCATTGTGATTTGAAACTCGATGAAACGAAAAAGCAACACAAAAAAGAAATAAACACAAAAATCTGTAGGACTAAGCATGCGAGAGAATGAGATAGAATATATTGTATATCATAATTTAAACACTATGATCAATTGCTCATAGTGATAGAGTTGGAAATGTTTTGAAGCTGTTCGTTAATACTTTCAAATCTTAAATATATTGTTACAACTCAGGTACCAACAAAAACAAAATCCACCTGAATATCTGAAACAAAGAACATTTATTGCCGTCGGCAATTAAACTAATAACATGGAAATTCTTTTATGATAGTCTTCTTTTGTTTACTTTTAGGCATACGGCCTATTGTTGTATTGTAATCATTGGCTAGGTTTTACGAATTTTGAAATAAAAGCTGATCCTAGGAAATTCGGTCCACGTTGCCGGGCGGACATATTGCATTTGGGCAATATAAATCAATAGCCCAATTGAGGGAGGAGTGAGTCGAGCCAGAACCACGAGCGAAGCGAGACGTGTGTACTACAATCGGGAATCTAATAAGTGACGGACTTTGCGTGTTTTATTGAATTACGACCTTCTGCATTACGTTTGGACTTGTTGCGTTCGGTTATATTTGTATCTGTGTTGTACGTGTTTGTATAGTTCTAATAAGCTTTATAGTAATTCTAACGACATTTTAATTCGAGTCTCGCGACTTGTAATAATATTATAATGACATAATATATGAAATGTGACGTCACGAAATTTCGAATCGCTTCCACTCATTGTCATACTTTGTTTCACTTATACCTCGTCTAAACTGACTGAATGAAGTTTCATTTACGATTTCCAAAAGCGTTACAATACGGAGCTCTTTGCAAAGGGCGTGAATAGAATTATAATTATACTCTCAACAATATAAACAACGACGTGTGCGTTCTGAGACGGCACATCGCGTATTGCGGATTATTCAATACAATTTACATTACATTTGAAATGTGCAAGCCTACTCGTTCTCCGAACAAGTTGAAATGTGTCAATCATTTGTTTATTGCACTGTTCATTCTGCTTGCGCGATGCGCCGTCATTCAGGACGGACACTTAACAATCGCCTTTAAATAAAATTAGTTAATCGTATTTAACTGCCTAAATACGTTTTACACAAAACGTATTGACAGTTCTTTAAACATATTTAGCGGCATTTTTACGTTGTGCAAGCCGCTAATTGTATTTAAGGGTGTTAAATACGTTTTGTGTTTTTTAAATAAATTTAAGCAACCTTATGCAAGCAGCCCTTAGTATAGATTTCCACTGGCGAAGGTAACCACTTAACTCAGACAGACTTTCTGTTAATTACATTACCAAATCAAGTCCAAAAGAGATTAATTAATATTTAAATGTTAAAAGTGCAAAAAAAATGGTTTTTAATCTTTTGTAATTGTATTACAAATAAATTATTTGATATATTACTCTATCTTTAGGCTTCTTGATTAAAAACGTTCAAATCTATGTAGTTTTAAAAATTATGAGGTTCAAATTAAATTGATGCAAACAGCACATAGCAACGAACTAGGTACCTATCGGCGCATTATGGAATAAATTCAACCAAGTTCCCAATTTTCGACTCCATGGTGATTACACGCTTAGAACGTTTTAATTCACGTTTACAAATTGTAAGTTCGTATAACGTACACATAAAAAGAGAAAAAAATCAGGGAGCTAATTAAGCACCAAATTCCGAAAATGCTTTTTTTAGAATTGTGATTTCTCTGTCTGTCTGTCTGCCTATTAGAGTAACGTAAAACATCTTGAACGGATTTAAATAAAACTCGACAGGGAACTCCGTTTACTTGTATCCCTGGGACCTCATACTTAAACGTTGAAAGAAATAATAAAAATATGGACAGATTTAAAATTAAAGTAAGTAAGTATCATCGTACCTAGTGCTTGGAAAAGGGCTTCATCACAAAACAGTTAAGTTGTGAAAGTCGTATGAGGGAGCAACGAGCTGCTACACCTGGTATCAAAACGGTGCCAAAGCACAACATATGATTGATTTGTTACTCAATTAATAACTGTAAGGCCCCATACTCAGTTAGTAATTATGATACTACAGATACCATTTCATTACTTACTAGCTTCTGCCCGCTACTTTGACCGCGTAGATTAGTTAAAAAAGTAGTACTAGCGCGATGATATACACTGTAAGATTTTTTCAAATCAGACTAGTAGTTTCTGAGATTAGCGCGTTCAAGCAAACACACAAACAAACGAATTCTGTAGCTTTAGGCTTCTCTTAACTAAATTACTCTAAAAGTAAGGGATTTTATATATTTTTTGGAATTTTCTCTCTTTAAAAATGATAGACGAAGGTTAAAGGCAAACCTACATAAATATTAAAGACATGGCTTAGCATGGTTTGTATATTTAGCTAGTATCAAGTACAGACTTTTCAAGTTTCAAAATAATCGATATCCTATAGTACTGTTCGTCTTTATCAAAATTCATACGTTTTGAAGTTAAAACTAAAGTCAAATATCGGTCTTCACGTGTACGCCAAAAAGTGCTATTATGCACTTTTATCGACTTTTATAAAATCTGCAACAGTTTTTATCTGAATCTGTTGTCAAAAATTTAATAAACGTAACGCATTATCATTATTAGGCAAGATAAAACGGCTTTTTAGCGGATTACTTTTAATGTATTTACGTATAGTGTCGGTTTAATAGTCTGTGCGATACAT
Source organism: Dendrolimus pini (assembly GCA_949752895.1). Taxonomy (NCBI): domain Eukaryota; kingdom Metazoa; phylum Arthropoda; class Insecta; order Lepidoptera; family Lasiocampidae; genus Dendrolimus; species Dendrolimus pini. The sequence continues at coordinate 4,341,628 of OX457130.1, read as the reverse complement.
GACTCACAGCACTATTACGTCACCTACAACAATAAATTACGACAATTATGTCATTTGTTCCATGTAGGCTTTACTGTCAAGAAACATGTAACAATAGACGTGCACGCGTCAAAATAATAACTTGTTTTTTAAAAAGGTTTTTAAATATAAGCTTTTGAGATCCTGAATATCATGTAGCAGTAGAGTGGTAGCTAAGACAAGTAGAACGAGCCCAAACACGACGGGTCTATCTTGTTTAGTACAGGAGTTCCTATGGCCACCTTCCGACTCTATCATCAGATCAGCTCCATGGTACCATATTATTGCATTGTCACGCGATATACATATGCGTGCAAAATTTCAGCTCTATCGAAAACCGGGAAGTTGGTCAAATTTAATTTGCAAGATTCACCCGAACTTACATAGATACATATGTACATCCATTGAGAGTTACATAACAGCTTGTACTAATAAAAAAACTTATTTTGCATAGCCAGTTTCAAATAGAAATTTTTTTTGCAAGTCACAACATAAATACATACATCAAGCCACACTGTGTAAATGTTAACTAGGAAGGAATAATTGCTAACATTATGTTAGTAACAGGGTCGTCGAATGCTAATGAGACGCATTTCTTAGACGAATTATACACAAGACATGCCAGCTTATTACTATTTCAACAGTTGGATGTACTTCAACTACTATCTTCCAGGGATATGCTAATTCGGACCATGTTCCCAAAATAATGTCTCCAGGAAGAAACGCCTCTCTTCGTCAGGACTCAGAAGCTCATTTCAATGTAAATTTGGAGTGGGTTGAATTACATCTTGCTTTCGTTTAAGAAATAATATAATAATAAATGTATAGTTGTGCAGTATAAATAATATACTACGTAGTTCATGTAACTCAATGGTTTTATAGCGGTTGTATTGAGAACTAATTTAAAATAAATAAATAATCAACTGATTGCATACCCCCAAGTTAAGGCCTGTAGCCACACCAAACAACGCAAACGTTCTTGAGATTTTTTCCATACAGATTTTTCGGGCGATAACGAGGATTTCGTAGATGCGTTTTTTATGTGCACTATTATTATATTGTGAATAAAATATATCTATTTTACCTGTTTTGATAAATTTCGGAACAGTAATACGGTTTCGTCTACACTTTGGAGGTGATATGGTGATATTTTTTCTTAACTTAAAATTCATATGGAAAAATTACGAAAAAACGACGTTACAGCTAACATTGTGATTTTTTTTTGTTTATTATTGATCAGTCAGTAGAATAGTTCTTTCCTTCACAATATTTGCTGTCTGGATTGAACATGGCATCTCTAATAAGGTACGCTGACAAAAACTTGCCCACAAAGGTGATTGAATTTTTATGATAAGTCCAATTAAACCAGACAATAAAGAAGCAATAACTTCACTGATGAGTGTAATTCCAATTTCTTTTCAACATAATAATCATAAGAAATCAATACAACTATATTAATGGCTGCAATTAAGTGATTGAATCTCAGCTGCATGATAATCGCCTTAAGTAGAATTAGGACTGAATTGGCACTTAAATGGGTGAGAGCTTGTTAGATGAATCCCATTAGATCCTAAGACATTTCATAACTCGTATATTGTCTATTATTGAATTGTCTCACGATCGAAATTGGTTCTCTCTGCAGTATTTGATTGTTTAAATTATAATAAAAACTTTGAGTCAGAAACGTGTTTTTGGCAGGTGATGCTGACGACTATTTTTAAAGAATGTACATTATATAGATAGGCAAATCTTATTGTATACCAAAGTATAAAACATACAGAAGTAGAAAAATGTAAAAGATAGTAGAACGACCGGGCTTATCGCTTAAAAGCGATCTCTTTCAGGCAACTCTTGGCTGAGATTAATAGAATTTTAAAACTGACGGTTGTGCAGTCTATAAATAATGATAAGTATATTTAAGTACAAAACACAGTGTATTTTGTACTTACTTATACACACATAAACAATTCTTAGGGTCGGTTTGATCACACAACATGGAACAATTAGCCTTAAGGGCTTTCACAAATTACGTAAGAAGAATTTCATGATTTTTAATAAACTAAACCCCCATTAGGGTATTTAACTTAGGCGTTCAACTCATAATATGGCCGGTTAAACTGAACTCGAATTTACTTTGTTTATAGTTTATTTTAATTTTGTTTCTATACTAAATCTTGTATCGATTTGTTTAGTGCATTACTTTTAAACTGTCTTTTTTGCTGCCGGGTTTTTGATTTTTTAAATATTTTATTACTTTATTTTATTGTCAGGCTTGCAATAAAATAAAAAGTATTTCTCTTAATTTTCTCCGATTATGACACATATATGTTTTAACCGTTATAAGCGTGACATTTTATTTTACTACTAGGTGTGCCCGCGATGTTGTCCGCGTGGAATTTGTTTTCTTCCGTGATCATGGTAACTGAAACGTAGTCGAAACTTCGAAATAAAATCTAATAAAATGCCGCGCTCATAACTGTTAAAACGAAGTTTTAAAGGTATTATTTTTCCTTATAAATAAGCATTTAAAATATCCGTATTTGATTTATTGTTTTAGGTATTTTTAATTAATTAAATGTATCTGGGTGTTATAGATCATATATACACCGAGATTAGATCAAGGTTACAATGGTCATACAATATAATGTCCCACGATCCGTTTAATTGATAATTCAGTTCAATCATACTGTTGTGCAAATAAAATCTAGATAGACAAAGCGTTACAATGATTAAACATATATGTCAAGGCACAGTTTGTTAGGTTATAAGGCTTGGTTCACATATATGTCTTTTTATTGATTGTAAACGTTCCTTATATAAATAAAGTCATGTGATGTAACGAAATAAATAATTGAATGTAACAAAATTATAAATATTGTTACGAGTACGGGACTCGAATTAAAAAAATGCCGTGGGAATTACTATAGAATTTATTAGAACTATACAAACACACTGTTATCCGTGCAGAAACGGAGAAAGAATACAATTTCCTGCGGCCGGCCGGCCTGTCGTAAGAGGTGACAAAAAAACCCACAGCCAGTTGGTTGGGCATTTGCCCGATTGGATGGCTACCACCCCTGGTATTAAGTATGTCGCCATAACAACCTTGAGTTGTGTTCCAGCATTAGTGACCAGGTTCCAGTCTCCCTTAAGAGAGCAGCAGCGCATTTGTAGCATCTTTGGTGTTGCAAATGTCCATAGGCGATGGTAACCGCTGTCCATCAAGTGGGCCGTCTGCCTGTCTGCTGAACTCCAGCAATAAAAAAAATACGTATAACATAGGTACAAATATAGCTAAACACAATCATTTCAGACGTAATTCGCAATTCAATAAGACGCGCAAAGTCCGTCACTATATAGGTTATCGAATGTACACAAGTCTCACCTTAATCGTGGTTCTCGCTAGACTCACGAACTCTGCATTGGGCCATTGCTTTATAGTTCACCGATGCAATATGTCTACCTGGCAAGCGTCGACGCAATTTCCCAGAAAACGTAATCCGCTCACCTGTGTGATTATGCCCGCGAACGGCCATAAACGAGTACAATACACAATAGGTTGTTGTCTTATTACAAATTTTAAACACAAAGTAAACAAAAGTAAATAGTCATAAAACAGTTTCAATGTTATTAGCTCCAACGTAGCGGCAGGTAATAAATGTGCTTTATCTACAGGTATGCAGGTGGCCCAACTTGTAACAATATGTATGTGCTTAAAGCGTAATATATTAAATGTTTAAATATTTGGCTGTTGAGATAATACATACATATTGTCACGCATGTTTCCCATTGGGATAGGGGTAGGCAAAGTCGATGGAATTCCACCTGCTACGATCCTGACAAATACTTCGCTTCATCAACTTTCATTAATCTCTTGATACATACACGCCTATTTAAAGTGAAAATGACCTTTCTTCTTAATAGCTTTGAATAACTCTATAGTTTTTGGAAATCCATTTGCAGTCGTTGTCAATTATAATAAAAATATTTAATTTAAAAAATTAATCTTTGGAGTATTACATCGAAAGAAATAAAAACTTCGTTTAAAAAAACCGACTTCAAAAACTAAAAAACTAAAATGTATTGTGACGTAGTGGTTTACGACCATACTCACTTTAAATCCTCATCCAAATTCCCGCCATTTTAAACTACGATTCTATTCCCATTCGTACACAACGTCCCACCGTTAAGTTACTTTTCCCAAACCACCTCGTTCCCTTTAGAAATAAAACATTTCTTACACTCTAAACCTATTAATTTGTTTCATTCAAACGATAGTTATTCACTATGGAATATCGTTCATTCATCGCATACAACCTTAACAAGGCGGTATGAATCGGTTCCCTCGCCTGCCTACCTGAGCGGTGAGTTATGTCAATGTCGTGACACGACAATATTATTGTTTTCTGATTCGTTCTGAATTCTATGAAGTGTGTCCAAAACGGGATTGGTACAATAAAAGACCGTCGCTTTGCGATTGGGCCAGCGATCATGGTGAAGTGTTATCCTAGTGCAACGGCAACCATTTTGATAGCTTCTTTTGGCTGCTTGTCGTCCGCGGTGATACACGCGTCGACTTCACCTTACGAGGGAACGACGCACGTCTACCTTGTAAGTAACCTTACATCTTTCTTCCCCTTTGGCGAATCATTTCTTACCACACCTGAAGGCCAATCATCACTTTCAGAATCATGATCAGGACGGTGTTAGCCGGTTTTGGCCATGCGGCTCGACCGCCCGAGAATCTCACTCGTTAGTCTCGCCTGCCTAGCTGCCTTGCCTTCATATATATTAAGCCAATAAGTGCTCTTTTTCTCCTGACAAACTATTGTCCACGTGTCCGACTGAACATGGTCTGACACGCCGGTATTTTCTCCAGCCCAGACCAGTCGTGTATGCCACGCGGTCTGATCCACTCTATGCACGAAATCTCGATGTTGGTTATTTTAACTACAAAGATTATAAATGTAAATCGTACCCCTTTTATCATAATTTAACTGTAATTGCCATAAGGCATAGCATCTACCTTCCGTGCCCTCGTCTAATCACCGCCGCCTTACGCGCTATTAACACCATCACCTCGACGCATTCCAGGTCAGAAGTTCGCCCATCTAGTGAGCTGCTTATCTGCGGCCTGCCGTTTAGGCTGCTCATCACCACATAGTTGGCTCGGGACGTATCGCACCCAGCCTTCCTGTAATTCCCGCCTGCTGCGCTTGGAATTCAGCTAAGCTCGTTCATTTACTCTTCGACTTCTAAAACCCTAAATCAAACTTCTTTAAACACCTAGATTTTGACACCACCGAAAGTAAATTGATCTGAAACCATCTGGATACCTCTAGTATACATCTATCTCTTAAAGAAACCTTCAAGCCTGTTGCCTGACACCCCACATTTTATTCCCCAAAACGTCCGTCTCTGCTCTGCCTTCTGGCAGCTTCACTAATATATTATGAGCCTTTAACCTTCGAAGCATACACCTTAGTTTATATATAATTATACGTTAAGTTCTGTTTATTAAATACCTTTGTTCTTTGTATAGTTTTGTTAAACTGAAATAAATTTGTTACTGCTAATCCGTCTCATTTTTTTATATATACCTCCCGGATAAAAAGGTAACAGTATAAAATAACTTATTTCTAAAGCTATTATTATTAATATATATTATCTAAAACATCTTAAAGTCGGTGCTTAGTAATTTTCAAAATATAGTAATTTTAATTTTTATGTTTTACTTTGCACCGACTTCAAGATGTTTTAGATAATATATATTAATAATAATAGCTTAAGAAATAAGTTATTTTATACATTTTAGTTTTTTAGTTTTTGAAGTCGGTTTTTTTAAACGAAGTATTTATTTTTTAATTGTTACTTTTTAGTGTCTAGCTATGTATGGGTGGACTTACGAATGGTGCCGCGCTTCTTAAAAAATATAGGTCCCAAGAAACGGGAACAAAAAAATGTTCGTAAAATGAAAACTACTGGGCCAAACTATGTAAAATTTTTAGGGGACCACATGGCAGTTATTCCGCGTCAAACAAAAAAAGAATCGCGTAAATCGGATCATAAATCTCAGAGTAATCGGTGTACATATGGAACGAAAAGGATTTTTTTTTCATAAAAAATGTTCATAAAATGAAAACTACTGGGCCAAACTATGTAAATTTTTTAGGGGACCAATTGGAAGCTATTCCGCGTCGAACAAAAAAGAATCACTTAAATCGAATCATAAATCACGGAGTAATCGGCGAACATACATTTAAAAAAAAAACGACGAATTGAGAACCTCCTCCTTTTTTCAAAGTCGGTTAAAAATAATTGGCCTGTGATTCACTGACGAATATATTTAATCAAATTTATTAGTTTTATTCAAACTAAATTCTAGTGGTCAACTTTTGTGTTGATCACTAGAATTAAGAAAAAACTGAAATGAATGTTTAAAATAAAGTTAAAAGGTGAATTATAAACTTTAATGATTTAATTTATAACTTTATGAATGTTAATCCTCTCAAAAGGGCAGCGTTTTATAAAATTGCATTATTATTAACACGCTATAAATGAAGTAGGCTCAAAACTCCCACAGTATTAAACAAAGTGACATAAGCTACTTAGCACAAATTAATATATTAATAATTTATTACCCATGCGGGCGTGTTCAGTCAAAACCCATACGATCCCATGGGGTGTCCGTAACATCGCCTCCGCTGCTATTAATACAAGTATTTTCTGACTTATTTAATGTAATTTACTTGATAAATTATCACGGAACGGACGTTTGTATACAATTTACCCACATTGAGGTAATTTGTACCGACAATATATCTCAACATGCGTAACATGACAACATCATGGGTAAGTTTTAAGTGTTTTCATACCTATTAAGTCCTATTTTCTTTTTTTGTTTCAGCTACTTTTCATCTGACCTCAAACATTAATGAGTAATGGTGAAATTATTTCCAACTTACGTAAAAAAAACTTTATGAAACGTCAGATTGAAATGATCATTTATATAAATAGCATTCGTAAATAAATAAGAATAAACTAAGACAGGGTTATTAAATTGTTAAGTTTAAGAGATGGTTGAGTTAGTTGTGCTACTGTTAATGACTTGTTTGAGGTAGGTACAAAGAAGTATTATTGACAGGCAATAGTACTGCCTGTCAGTAATACTGCCTGTCAATAATATTGCCTGTCAATAATATAGCTTGTCAGTAATACTGTCCATCAGTAATGACAAATATGATACCACTTGGCTGTGGGTTGTTTTTTTGTCTTTCACGACAGGCCCCTCCCCCCCCCCCCCGCAGGAATTGTGTTCTTCCTCCTTTCCTGCACACACAAAACTTGCGTGGGGCCTTGGGAAGATTGACACTAAGGGCCGCTTGCATAAGGATGCTTAAATTTTTTTAAGAAACACAAAACTTATTTAACATCCTTAAATACAACTAGCGTCTTGCACAACACAAAATTTGCCGTTAAATATGTTTAAAGAACGATCAATACGTTTTGTGTAAAACGTATTTAGGCAGTTTAATGTGATTAACTAATTTTATTTAAAGGCGATCGTTACGGAAGCGGCCCTAAGAGATCCTATCGATTCAAACTAGATGTCTCGTGACACTTATCAACATTTACCTCTTTTTTGTAGTGTATTTCTTTCATTGTCTTAAACATGTATCAGTGTATACCTGAGACCAAAAGCGGGTATGATTGGACTGCATGAGTATGCAGTATGTATTGAAACATTTAGAAACCAATAGATGGCACAGTGCAATGACTGAGGCCGCAAACGATTACTGACACGTACAAATAATATATACAAATTTCCAATAAACGAAGATGAAAGAATCTCCTTCCGAAAGATCTTTCTTTTGGAAGAAGGAGAATTCCACATCGCTCCTTCATCCGGTTCAGGTCACCTTAAATTCGTAACTAACCGATCCTTCAGACACACACTATCGCAATGTGCATGTACACGGACACATGAGCAACCACGAGCAAAGCCTTCTCGTCTGCACGATTGCAAGTATCACATTCTAATAGTCCCTTATAGTTTTAGTACAGGTTCCCTGGTACACTTTTCATCAGTTATTACTAACAAGTTGATTTTTCGTGAGTAGCTTCGTTTTGACTAGGCGCCCAACTTTTTTCCTTACAGTAACGTTGGTAAATGGTAGCTTAATAGGGATAGTAAGGATAAAATATGTTGATTTGACGAATTTTAAAAATTTATTTTTCATGACCTTGTTTATGATACATGTTGGAGAGGGGGGACTCCGTAACAAAACCTTATATTTTGTAGGACAAATATTTTTTCACGTTATTTAGATAATTATCTCGATAATTAACAAAAAAAATCGGTTAGTAATACATTTTTAAATTTCGTCAAATCAACATATTTTATCCTTGCTACCCCTATTAAGCTACCATTTACCAACGTTACTGTAAGGAAAAAAGTTGGGTGCCTAGTCAAAAGGAAGCTACTCACGAAAAAACCAACTTGTTAATAATAAATGATGAAAAGTGTACCAGGGAACCTGTACTATTTGTGATTAGGAAACTGTCAAGTCCGGAATTGATTATACGATACCATTAAATACATTTTCGGAGACATTTCTAATTGAATTTAAACCAAGGGCTTCGCTCTTTGATATCGGGTTATTAAATTAACGTTTATTATTCATACAATAACGTTATAATGGTGTATAATATAGAAGCTTTGTTTGTGTTAGCATGATTGGAAACGATTTTTGATCGCACTTATTTAACGCAAAGGGGAAAACGGCTTAGCGAACAGAAAATTTCGTAATTGCGAAAGGCACATTACTGGATAATATTTATTTTCGTTGTGGATGATCATAACAATCGATAACATAGTTAAACTTAAAAATCTTACAAAGAGATGAGTTCTAAGGAGGCCGTAGTTAACACTCTGGGAAACTACTTGAATCCGCTAATCTCAGGGACAACTGGTCTGATTTGAAAAATTCTTTTAATATTAGATAGCCAATTTATTGAGGAAGGCTATAATATCATCACGCTAAGACCAATAAGAGCGGAGTACCAATGAAGAAGAATGTTTTTATTTCGGGGGATTTATTATTAAAAAAAATTTTACTATTCTACGCGGACGAAGTCGCGAGCAGAAGCTAGTTTGATATAAAGTAATATATATTAAAGGTTAAACCATAATAATGTTTTCGTCATAAAAATAAATAGATATATATATATATATATATATATATATATATATATATATATATATATATATATATATATATATGTCGCAGAACGGCCTCGTTCTCACGACATCTTCTTTAGTTATTGCAGATTTAGTGGGCGTCATCAGGATAAAATGCGAGCATAAAACACAATAGCCACGGTTTATACACTTTTAATTTAGATTTGATCAACATTATGACATAGTTTAGACCGAGCAGCGGGTTCAGGGCACCGGTCATACTTCTAACTTAAAACACTTTCTTTAAAATACTCCATGGTCCAACTCGACCTGTTGTCACCAACCAAATGTGCCACAAAAACTCCTCAGTCTACCTAAGTAGATATTACTCAAAGTATAGAGGGCGTCTCTGACCCCGCTCCGCCATATGCTCTGCTCCGATTGGTCGTTTATTAAATTACAATATTCATAACTTTTATTAGGTTAGAACGATCTTTTAGGTATAGAAACATTTAAGATATCAAACCAAATTAAATTAACAATTTTAGAAGCAATTAAAATGTAAACAAATAATATTGTGCGTTATAAATCCAATCAACAATTATGCGATTTATATATTCCCTCCGACATATATATATATGTCGGAGGGAAGCTATAATTGGATGGATTGTTGTTTGGATGTATAACGCACAATATCATTTGTTTACATTTTAATTACTTCTAAAATTCTTAATTTAATTTAATTTGATTTGATAAATGTTTCTATAACTTAAAGATCGTTCTAACCTAACAAAAGTTATTTATTATATCATTTTATTATATTGTAATTTAATAAACGACCAATCAGAGCAGAGCATATGGCTCGGAGCCGGTTCAGACGGCCTCTAGACTTTAGTAGTATCTACTTCGGTAGACGGAGGAGTTTTTGTGTCACATTTGGTTGATGGCAGCAGGTCGAGTGGGACCATTGAGAATTTTAAAGAAAGTGTTTTAAGTTAGAAATATGAGCGGTGCCCTGAACCCGCTGCTCGGTCTAAACTATGTCGAATTAATGTTTTAATCGAAATTAAAAGTGTATAAACCGTGGCCATTGTGTTTTATGCTCGCATTTTACCCTGATGACGCCCACTAAACCTGCAATCTATAAAGAACATATCACGAGAACGAGGCCTTCTCCGACATATATATATATATATATATATATATATATATATATATATTGTTATATATATATATATATATATATATATATATATATATATATTAGGGTGGTCGTTAAAAATTAAATTCTTTCAGACGCCCAAAAAAATCCTTCCTTTTGACGAAAAACTACGGGAATAATTTTGCTTTTTGATTTTTAACAAAAATAACACGTGCCGGCGGCCAATTTAAGTTCATTTTTCGATAAAATTATAGTTTTTTGGAATATTTGTTACATTATTTAAATTTTGATAAAAAATCATGAAAATATGCTTATAGGAAATCAAATAAATAAATAAATAGATTACCAGTGATTCCTTTGTTTTATTTACAAGCACCGAATCAACAGGTAACCAACCTCACAAATGCAAATGAATCTTACACTGTAGCAATTACATTTGACACTGTTTCTCTTGCGATAGATACAATAAAATATTTCAATGTCTCAATATAAATAAAAAACTAAACTTGGAGCACAGAAATGAGTGACTTGTGAACACATTAAAGTCAATATGTAAAGAGTACAGTAATAACAAATTAAACGAATTAAACCAAACATGCTTGGGCAATGTCTACCATTCAATAGATTTTTAGAAGTGTCGATAATTTAGGAAAATATCGATATCGATTATAAATTCATTGTAGATAACTTACCGACAGAGATTTTATTTGAAAATCATTCAATTAAAAATCATTTACTTATGTCAAAATATCAAATATATATATATATATGTAATTCAAGATATTTTAATAGAAGTGTTCATATTTCAAGAAAAATAAAGTTTTTAGTGCTAAAATAAATGATTTAATAAAGTTAATAAGTTTACCAATGAGATTATCTCGATGGATATGAACTTCATCTAAAAACAAAAGAAACCCTTTTGTAGAGAATTTGATTTCCTATAAGCATATTTTCATGATTTTTTATCAAAATTTAAATAATGTAACAAATATTCCAAAAAACGATAATTTTATCGAAAAATGAACTTAAATTGGCCGCCGGCACGTGTTATTTTTTTAAAAAATCAAAAAGAATTTAATTTTTAACGACCACCCTAATATATATATATATATATATATATATATATATATATATATATATATATATATATATATATATATATATTTGTTTTTATATGTATATACAGATTCCTATTTAATAATTTTTATTAATTTTCAGTTGCTTTATAATCTTTATTTATTTATTTAAAAAAAAAACTATTTTTTGCAAACATAGGTACTTATATCCAGCGCTTTTTTACATAAATATCTCGATTTATCTTTTAGGTTACCGTCTTACTCAAACGATTATACAATAATGGAGCCAATATATAGGTAAATTTGTGCCTGTTTTTCGTAGATATTTGTAGACTTCATGTTTCCGTGTTTTAAGTGTAAGTTCATTATTTTTATTAGGGCAAAAAGAATAGATTTTATTGTTAATAGGCATTTATAAATTAAAATTAATTTGAATACACGTTATCTTAACTCAATCAATAGTTAAGTTACGACGTGGCCCTGGAGGCCAACTCCAAAAATTTATTCTGTAAAGTTTAAATAAAATTCTTCTCTGTGTCATAAATTCAAGGCTAGATCTGAAACATGTAGATGCTAGGTTACAAGCAATATCATAATGGGTTTAGGTAACATAGATGCCTTTGAGAATTAGACGTGATTGTATCAAGCTTTGAATCTCGTATTAGCTTCTATAATGTAATTACTACATCTAATATCAAATTCTTGTTATAATTACAATTTAGTTATATTGTATTACAATGTTACATCGTTCTCTGTGATATTGAATATAGCTTAAAATCAATTACGATAATGAAAACTAAAACACATATGGTAATTTTGACTTAATAATGTAAGTGATAACATATTTTTTTTTGTTTAAGATGTTTTCCTTATTTTTTGTTGCATGAGTTCAGTAAACAGACAGACGACGCACCTGATGGAAAGAGGTTGCTATCGGCTATGGACAGCACCAAAAGTTCTACCAATGTGCTGCCGCTCTAGGGGGTAGACTGGAGCCTGGCTACTAATGTCGGAACACAAGTTAGGGTTGTTATGGCGGCATACTCTAGACCAGAATTGGTAGCCATTCAGACAGGCAAATGCCCCACCACCTGGCTGTAGGTTATTTTGTTGCCTCTTACGACAGACCGCTTGGCCGCAGGAAATTTTATTTTTTCTCCGTTCCTCTACGGATGAAAAAAATATAGGTAGATGGCGCTCCGATCGCGTCTTATCGGCGCCACCGTTGCCTTTTGCTAACAAATACACAGTCATGGCATCAATAACACCGCAATTTTAATTTGTTGCTCTCATGATTAGTTCCACCTTCCTTAAATTTGCCCTCCTTATAGCAAAAGCAGTTCTTGCGAAATGGCAGTTTCGACAAAAACGCTGGAGACATTATTTTTAATTTTTTAGTGTATCCAATAAACAAGAAAAAAAACAATATTTATGTATAAATCAACGCCTTGGGAAAACATTTCTGCAAAAAAGTGAAAAACTCAAAAACGACGATTCTGCAAGTGCAATTAATAGGGCAGAGAGATGAGCATAATCAATAAGGATTTTGAATTAAAAATCAAGTCTGATATTTCTATAGATTATAAAATGGCCACTTCGTGAGATATCCCTATTTATAACCCCGCGGGAATGCATTTGCGCACTATCTCCACGTCTGGGAGGAGGTTGGTTTTTAATGGCCGTAAACTTCTGTGTTTGTTCAGAGCAGAGATAATAAGTTATATTTAAAATATTATTGAAAAAGGATCGGTGGACTGTAGTTCTATAGGTGTATAAATGAATAGAATAGAATAAACATTTATTGTATAAACTGTCACAATCATCTAATTACAAAGTTGTTGGAACGACAGTTTGTCCTTTCAGACGTACAATACAGGCAATTGTAATGGTGCCTGGACATAATTACAATATTTAATCAATAAATAAAATTATTAAATTAATGTAAAACTTTTATATTTATAGAAGCATTAAATAATGTCACATTACTATAAATTATATTTTATCGTCAGTTAATCAATTTCAAAATTATACGAGTACCTACTGTTGTACATTATGTAAGTCGTCATTGATTATAATACAGTTATTTATGTCTTAGATATAATATATGCTTTTTGTATTAAAAATGCCTTAACCTTACGTTTAAATGCATACCGACAAAGGTGAAAGCACGCCTGCCTGTCGTAAAGCGCAGTTTATTACCTTCCAGCATTTGGACTTCTTTTGTTTACTCTGTGCTTGTAAAAATCGTAATTAAAAAAACAGTCCATTGTGTATTCTCATCTTTTATGGCAGTCATTGGGCAGGTGTGTCGAACTGATTTTAAGAAATCCGATCTATGCGGGCTGGCAGCCATATCACTTCGGTGCAGCAATGGCCCAATGGGGAGATCGGCAGTCTAGCGAGTACCATGATCAAAGCAAGACGTGTACATTCGATAGCTATATAGTGACGGACTTTGCGCCTGTTATTGACTCGTGCAGTTTGTACTGGTTGCGTCCAGTTATATTTGTTCCTGTGTTATACGTGTTTGCATAGTTCTAATAAATTCTACAGCAATTTCAACGGCTTTTTAATACGAGTCGTGTAGCTCGTAACAATATTAACAGTCGTTATATTCAAAAGCTCATCTGGTAGATGGTAGTACAATTTTGATACCATACAAAATATACTTTTATTTAAATAATCCGTGCTTGTTTAGCGGACAACATATTCTATTATTTTGTCTTAAGCTTAAAGGGTGTGTGAACAGGTTAAGATTTTCTTTGACAAATTGTATTACTTCAAATAAATAAATACAAGGAACTGTAAGGATGCCCAATTTTATTAAGTATGGCTTACAATTATCAGTTTGCTTTAGTCCACATAAAGCCTTTACGCATCTCTTTTGTGACTTATATACAATTTCTTTATTGGTAGAATTTCACCAGAAAATTACTCATAGCGAAGAATGGATGATACATTTCCGTGGTATGCAGTCATTAGGGTAGACACATGTGCTACTTTAGCAAGCATATAGAGAGCATACAAGCATTTATTTATTTTTGAACTAAGGGACTCTATGTAATTTCCAATCCAATTTATTGTCTATGTTTAAGCCAATAAATTCTGTCCATTCCACTTCATGTCCTAAATAATTTACTGAAATGTCATATATCTTTGTTAAACGATTTTTAAATATCATAAAGTTAGTTTTTGTCTGATTGATTGTTAGATGATTAATTGTCCACCATTGAACTACATAGCTTAGTGCTTATTAAGGTCATTTTAAATAATGGATTTAGTGGTACCTTAAAATAAAATTGTGCTATCATCAGCATGAAGAATTGTTTTATTGTTTAAAATAAACAATAAAGGCCCCAATACGCTGCCTTGTGATACACCTACAGTGACATTTTTAGGCTCTAAGATGTATTTGATTTCCTTTTTTTGTTTACGACATATCTTAGTAATTACTGTATATTATTTGCGGTTACTCAAATATACGATACAAGGTCCAAATATATAGTTTCTGTAATAGTATGCTATGTTTATACTAATATGTTATTACTAGCAAGAAAATGTTTTGTGATTGCTAAAAGCTCTTTACTACACTAGATTATTTGTTTACACTGGTGATGTTAGCAACTTAGCAACTGATAGTGTTCTTAAAATTTTAAAACATTACAAAGTATATGCTCTAAGGAGGCCGTCGTTAACAATAATATTTTACAAATTCTACTGATTCCTCCGGTAAATAGTTAACGGGGGGCGTGTGGGAGGAAAACCAACGGTCTATCCACTCGTCTCTGTCTACACAATTTACATTAACGCGAGCGGAGCCGTGGGTTTGCTCACGGTAGTAGCTAGTACATCATAGCATAAAACTTCAAACAGCAAATTCTATAGAATCCAATAGCTATTCAGAGTAACGTTTTGTAATGGGCGATTTTCTTTTTACAAATTTTAAGGGCTTCATCTGCGTTATAGTTAAAGATTTAGGCCGTTTCACTCAGATATGGCGACAGGCTTAATGAGTTATCTGAGATGCAACGTATTAGGTTGGGGAAAAAGTTTCTTCGCATTTTATATAAAAATTCAAAAGGTTTTTTTACAAAGTTTATTTACATTTGACTAAAGTATGTAGGTGCCATTTTGTTGGATAACTTTTTGCCATCTTGTAGGTAGGGACGTGATCCCATTGCTATAAAAATTTTGGGGTTTCTGATCAAAAAACTGCGACAAGTGGTTTTGGCAGTCCTCTCGTGATGTTAACCTGACACTGCCTAAGGAATTCTGCAGAGACCGAAACAGGTGAAAATCTGTAGGTGCAAGGTCAGGACTATACGGCGGATGCATTAACACCTCCCAGCCAAACTCTTGTAATTATTTCTGACTGGCTAAAGATGTGTGAGGTCTAGCGTTATAGTGGTGAAAAACCACACCCTTTCTGTTGATTGATTCCGGTCGCTTGCTCTCAACTTTTTGTTTTAATCTCATCAGTTGTTCGCAGTACAGTTCAGAATCGATGGTCCTGCCTGGCGGTAACAGCTCATAATGAATAATGCCCTTCCAATCCTACCATACACACAGCATCACCTCGTTGCGAGTTAACCCGGCTTTCGCCACAGTCTGTGAAGCCTGACCGGCCTTTGACCACGATCTTTTTCCCACGTTCTTGTCGTACATGATCCACTTTTCATCACCAGTTATCATCTTCTTCAAAAATGGTTCGGTTTCATTACGTCGTAATAAAGAATCGCAAATGAGTACACGGTTCATTAGGTTTCTTTCAGTGTGATCATGAGGCACCCAAATATCGAGCTTTTTTGTGTACCCAGCTTTTTTCAAATGCGCCAAAACCGTTTTATGGTCAATTCCCAGTTCTCCAGTTACATTGTAACTACTAATATTCCGATCTTGCTCCACTTTTTCAAAAATGTCATCAATTTTGTCCGTAACAGGGCGACCAGAGCGACGTGCATCTTTGATATCAAAATTTCCGGATTGAAAACGCTTAAACCAAATTTGAGCTACTCTCACAGATACTGCATTAGGTCCATAAACATCACAATTTTTTTTCGCGGCTTATGTTGCATTTTTACCTTTTTTGTAGTGAAATTTTAAAATGTATCGAATTTCTTCATTAGATTCACTCATTTTAACAATAAGAAAAACAAATGAAAATAACACATTTTCCTAATTTGAATTTGGAATTGTCTTCTTTAAAATTAAAACTTTTCATGATTATAAAACCAGCCAGATACAATGGCCAAAGAGATCTTATTACAAGTTCATACATAATATATGCGAAAAGACTTTTTCCCCACCCTATTATGTTATACACTAATGTGGCTAAGCGTTAAAGGCATTCTTTTTTATCGCTTTAAGAAGGACGCATTCGGCCACAGACTGAATCTTTAACACTAACGCAGATAAAGTCCAAGCATGAAAGTAGGGTTTTTATATATTCTATTTTTTATAGTATCATATTTTTAGTCATTGATTAATATTGTTACGACCTAGGCGCCGACAAAGACAAATTCACGCCTACATACCTGTAGAAACACATTTTATTACCTTTTCGGCATTTGGACCTCTTTTGTGTACTTTGTAATTAAAATTTGTGATTAAAAAAACAGCATTGCATATTGTAATATTTTACGGCCTATTGTTATATTGTGATTACTGCCAGGTCTCGGATTTAAAAATACAAACTGAAAGAAATTCAGTCCACGCGGCCGGGCAGACACATTGCATCTGCGCAGTATAAATCAATGCCCCAATTGAGAGATGGAGCAGTCGAACGATAACCATGAGCGAAGCAAGAACGGTGTACATTCGATAATCTATTTAGTGACGGACTTTGCGCGTGTATTTGAATTACGATCTTCTGCATTACGTTTGGACTTATTACGTTCGGTTATATAGTTATTTGTACCTGTATTATACGTGTTTGTGTAGTTCTAATAAACTCTATAATAATTCGAACGGCATTTTAATTCGTGTCCTGCAACTCGTAACATTATCAATATTATTAGATGAGTATATCTTTGTTATATAACATTTTTTTTTACTTGTATCTTATCTTTGAAGACCTTAGAAAGTCATGGACTCCGGACACTAAACGCGCGATAATATGGCACATCGTAAGACCTGTTAGATTATAATGTATCGTTATTAGATTCATGTTTTATTCAGTGAATCATTATATACAATTGGAATACTAATCTGGCAGATATAAATGTGAAGGTGCAATATATAGTTTATAGACAGACAAAAATTATTAAGGTAAGAGTTTATTAACTTCTATTTATTTATATCCCTATCTATACATTATAATAAAACTGTAGAGGTCGAATTTCTGTAAAGTGAATTTTTTTTGCTAAAAACCGATTTATGCCCCTAACGCCACAGATAGGCCACCAGACGCCAATGATGGCCAACCGAAGCCCGGGAAGGCCATCGGAAGCCATGATAGGCCAACCAACGCCGCAGATGTAGCCAACGCAAAGCCGTGAAGGCCATCAAAGCCGCGGGTTGGCCCGCGCGAGCCGCCGACACTACGGCGGCTCCCTTACACAGATACCGGAGGGTAGTGGCCCTCCGAGCTGCAGCCGGGGTAAAGAGCCTCCCGCTCGAAGCCCCCTCACCGACACGTCACAACTACAAGTGACGTTGTTGAAGAAAAGCGTGGTAGAGAACATTCATTGCTATGCGGATGACAGTACCGGTGACGCCAGATACACCAGTCGCGCCAATGCCCCTCGGTCGCTAGTAGAAGAGAGTCGGGTTAGACTTGTGTCTGAAGTAGAGAACTCCCTGGATCGAGTTTATGAATGGGGACGACAAAATCTTGTCCAATTTAACCCCACGAAGACACAGGTCTGCGCATTTTCTGCCAAAAAGACCCCATTTGTCCCTGCGCCACAGTTCCAAGGAACACATCTTACTATCTCCAATAGTATCGGGATCCTTGGCGTCGACATAACAAACGACGTGCAGTTTCGGGGTCACCTGGAAGGCAAGGCTACACTTGCCTCCAAAAAGCTTGGTGTGCTAAACCGGTCGAAGCAGTACTTCACTCCGCGGCAACGACTTGCGCTGTACAAAGCGCAAATCAGACCGCATATGGAGTACTGCTCACATCTATGGGCCGGAGCACCAGCTTACCAGACTGACCCCCTCGACTCCATCAAGCGTCGCGCCGTACGTATCGTCGACGATCCCATACTAACAGGCGGCTTAGAATCGCTTAGCCTTCGGAGAGAGACTTTGCGTCCCTCTGCGTATTCTACCGCCTGTACAACGGAGAGTGTTCCGAGGAACTGTTTGATCTGGTTCCAACGCCTCACTTTTACCACCGCACTGCTCGCCAGCGACGGGATGTTTACCCTCATTTCCTTAAGCTCCCACGCTAAACTACGCAACGGTTCTCTAGAACATTTATTCCGCGTACAACAATGATATGGAGGGAACTTCCCGCCGCGGTTTTCCCTTTGCGCTATGACATGGGGTTCTTTAAGAAGGGCGGTATAAAATTTCTTAGAGGTCGGCAACGCGTTGGCGACACCACTGGTGTTGCAAACGTCCATAGGCGACGGTAACCACTTTTCATCAGGTGGGCCGTCTGCCTGTTTGCCTGCTTAAGGCAATAAAAAAAAACAATGAATATGATTGGTGGATATCAAACGCATCCATAGCAACAGCATAGCACATCTCTGGTGGAAAAGCACCCATAAAATGAAGTGAATAAGACAACCCATTTAACGTTGCAATAAATTCAGTTTGAATTAGCATTTGCTTATGTATAAGATTAGTCAATGATATCTAACTTAATGTATACATACATATATATTTATACTACAGTTCACACTCACATACGTCTAGACGTAGGCGTTGACAAGGAACGATGGAGTGCTCTCACATCCCCTACCAGACCGTCCTCAGTCAAATAAACTGACAGACCGTAATTAATTCAGATTACTTATACTCTAAGTCAACATTCTTCACGATGTTTTTTTAAGTAATTGGTTCCAAAAGTTGGGAATACATGGTGGGTTTTCGCTTGCGAATTATTAGTTGACTATATTTAAATAAGGTTTAAACAAGAGGAAAAAATCTACAGACTCGTAAAAAAATTTAATTGCTGTTTGGTTTTGAATTATTTGTGGAAGTCCAGGGAAAGTTTAAAAGGTGGGTTAATATTAAAAAAATGCTTGGAATATAGTAAAAACTTCTTCGCTTTTCCTTAGAAACTATTCCTACCTGTCAAACATTGCATTTTCACCCCGTGGTTTAGAAATTGATTAAATTTAAATCGTTTAAATTTTATTTCATTTCTGAAATTATGGACTACACCTAATATAACGTCAAAAGCGAGACAAAACTAACGTGAGATCACATCTAGTCATGTAAGATTTAAGAGTCATTTACAGCTTTCGTTTTTTGCTATGTAATTGTCTTTCATAATGGGCGCTCCACATTCTCACGATAAGTACGCGAGTAAAGCGCGGTGAACAAACACGTGGAGCGGGTCTTGTGTTATCTTCTCGCGTTATCGCAATGTTAAGCGGCCATAATATTATTTTTCCATAATAGGTATAAAATAAGTTTTTATTATATTAACTATTCCGGAATTATTTCACAACTACGATAAACTTAAACGATATAAAAATTTTAAAAATCAACTTAACATTTAAGTTATCAATCAAACTTGAACAAGCACGTAGATCATGTTGTCTGTTTTCTTCAAATAATCAGACCTGAGTCTAATATTGGTATGTTTATGAGGTAACATTATTAAATCGTAAATCATAATACTTCATCTACAACCTACTACCTACCCATAGTTTATGCTTGTAAATGATCCTACCAAATTATAATTAAAATTTTGTAAATATTGTTACATCGAAATTACTCATATATGAAACTAATTAATAATATCTCAAATGAATTTACATTATAAGTAATAAGTTTGATAACATTGAAGTCTGCTGTAAATTTCAGACCAATGTAAATATTCGTTAGAGCAAAACTAAATACAAAATTGAATTTAATTCACAAAGTAATTAGCAGAACAGTTAGCGGAGATAATAATTACGAACAGAAGTGCCCAGTGAAGTCGACGGACACTTAGATTAATCTATCAGCAGTTTAATTGGTTAATTCGCTGTATCAGCGCGTCTTGGAATTAAAGGCAGGGTAAGATACCAAGCCAAATATTTTATTAGGGGCGACGGTTTACATAGGGATGGAAAAGTTGATATATTAATTAACTTGCGAATAAGTCTGTCAGGCCGAAGAATCACTCTGTTTCACGCAAGCGCAGTAAACGCTACCCGAGATACATTTACGTAGTGTGACCGCGGTATTCGTACGGTGTACACGAATCTCACAGATCTTCGAAACTCGATGTTCTTAACCGATTACTGATAGGAATTATTAACAACTAATATTTGAAATCTTCGGATAGTGATGTGACAATGATAGGATATTATTTTAAACTCTTTTCCGCTTGTGTTGTGAGTTGACGAATTATCGTTTTTATTTTGTTGGTTGTGTTTACAATTGTGCGAGTGAACGATGTGCTGTTTAATAGAAGGATGTTTGCATATATTTACGGTGAGTTCAGTAGTACGTTATTTACCTTTGATTTTCTAGTTTACCTCTGGGTATTTGTTTGACACTTTAGGAGGCTCTATTTGGATTGTGTTTGAAAATGTAATTTTATATTTATTTTAGAGCCTTTACCTATTTATAGCACAGTAAATATATAAACAAATATTTGTGGTTTCTAGCAATCTACCTATTGATAAACGAACGATTAATTATTATTATGACTTAAATCTATAAAAATATGTATTTCCTATATTTTTCACCTAATAAGGCAACTTTTTTGAATTACTGTTTGAATGACGCGATTACAAACATGATTTAATTTTTAAAGGATTCATAATATGACTGAGACACATATCAAAGAATTCAAGGAACTATAGCATAACCTTAAATAATTTACAATATTTATTATTTTTCAAATATAAAATACTCTGGAAGTTCTTTCGCGAAATTAAACTGACTCGGAGGGCCGTCGTAAATGCTAGTTCACAAGTTCACACGTACTAAATATAAGTAAATATTATTTAACTTAGGGTCGATTTATCAATCATAAGACAAAAGTTATTCATTATTCATATTCAAGAATAAAAATATAATGTGGAAAAATTAAAAATGCCAGTTACATGAATAAAACAGTTGAATGGTTTCACTTTTGAATTCACTCAGGTTATGAATGTATTCGACTGATAACTTCTATCTGATGATTGAAAAATTGGCTTTTAAAGAAGAAACTATCAAAAGTGGGACATAAAATTTAACTAAAACTAACTCCGTTGGCTCAGCGACCCAAAGTGAGTCTTGGCCTCCGAAACGAGAGCACGCCACTTCTGTCCTACCGATAGTGGACTTGTAGTGCAGTCAGGTCAGCTTCCACTCTATCCTTCCAGCAATACTTGGAACGACCAACCGGACGCCGATCGCCTGGTCGCCCCAAGTATGCTTTCTTCACTCTCCGATTCTCCTCCATCCGCTCTACATGACCGAGCCAGCGGAGATGGTGAGACTTTATCTCCCCAATTATGTAATCGTAATATGAATAAATATATCATAATCACATAAAATTTAGTTGAAAATTATTTATCTACATACACGTATTTACGTATATAGTACAAATTAAAAAAACCGACTTCAAAAACGAAAAAACTAAAATGTATAAAATAACTTATTTCTTAAGCTATTATTATTAATAATTATATATTATCTAAAACTTCTTAAAGCTTAGTAATTTTCAAAATATAGTAATTTTTATGTTTTACTTTGCACTGACTTCAAGATGTTTTAGATAATATATATTAATAATAATAGCTTAAGAAATAAGTTATTTTATACATTTTAGTTTTTTAGTTTTTGAAGTCGGTTTTTTTAAACGAAGTTTTTAAATTTTATTTGTTACTTTTTAGTGTCTAGCTATGTATGAGTGGACCCACGAATGGTGCCGCGCTTCTAAAAAAATATAGGTCCCAAGAAGCGGGAACAAAAAAATGTTCGTAAAATGAAAACTACTGGGCCAAACTATGTCAAATTTTTAGGGGACCATATGGCAGCTATTCCGCGTCGAACAAAAAAAGAATCACGTAAATCGGATCATAAATCACGGAGTTATCGGCGAACATATGGAACGGAGTGAAAATTATATCCATGAAAAATGTTCATAAATTGAAAACTACTGGGCCAAACTATGTAAAATTTTTAGGGGACCAATTGGAAGCTATTCCGCGTCGAACAAAAAAGAATCACGTAAATCGGATCATAAATCACGCAGTTATCGGCGAACATACATAAAAAAAAGCACAAAAAAAAAGAGATCCCGACGAATTGGGAACCTCCTCCTTTTTTCGAAGTCGGTTAAAAAGAGCAATCAATCATGCAATATTTTAAGTTTTTGAAAGGTACCGTTAATTTTTTTATATGCCTTCTTGAAAATGAATCTACTTATGCCAAAATGGGATCTCATAGATTACTTATTTATTAAAAGCTATGAGTTTATAATCGCTTCCAAAGTAATTTTAGTTAATGCTAAAATACAAACGACAAACTCCCTCGCAATACACCTTAACTTCATAATTTTTAACACGACATACAGTTTTCTTTAATTCATCAATGAGTTCAAACTAGTTTTGTTGGATCTTTATTTAAATTAAAAACACGTACCTACTACTGGAAAAAAAGTTGGTTTTTTTATAAATCTCATATGGCCTGTACTAAATTGCTATTTCACTATACTAACTACTATAATAAAAAATAATTAATATTTATGTATATACATTCGTCGCCTTTTTATGAGGTAACATAACTAGTATCCTATGTTCAAGCTCAGTGTGAATAGTAGTAGTTTACTTGGGAGCGGCATAATTGGTGTTACACTCGGGTGTTCAGACAGATAGCGGTGAAAGCTTATAATAATAACAATAGCCCATAACGCCCCACTTCTGGGCTCGGGAATTCTCATTTTTTGGGGTAACGAATAGTATATCCTCCACGCTTGCCCAAGGTGGTTTGGCGAGTTGATACCGGTTATCTTGATGTGCAGATTTCATGAAATATTATTCCTTCATAGCACATAATAATTGTAACAATATGCATATTAGGTCAGAATACTCCCTAAGTGGTGCATCCTTCTCATTCAGGATTCGAACCCAGGTCACTTATGAAACGCGAATTTATGACTCATAAGCTTCACCGATTAAAATACTATGGCAAGTAGAGGCCTGCCTGTCCGAAACTAAACTCAGGATCTGTTGCGTTAATGTCAAGCAGGCTAATGCTTAAACCGGACCAGAACATTGCAAAAATAAAGCGTTTAGAATTTTTGCCTGTCTGTTAGAGTATCACGTTAAAACTACTGGACGGATTAAATGAAATTCGACACAAAGCTAGCTTATATGACGGGTTGACTTTGAATACTTCTTATCCCATTTGCAATTTGTAATCCAATTCAATAACAAACACGTCCTTCTGGTAAATAGTTCGCTGTTTCGCTGGTACAGCTAGTTTATAACTACTTAATCGACTACTTTCTTTTCTTTCACCTTCTAATTATCTGGGGTCGGAACAATATGTTCTTTCCTTCCATACTCCTCTATTCTGACATACGTCCTCTGTCACACCACTAATCACCTTATCATCCTTAACACAATCCATTCTTCTCTTTTTGATCTACCTTTACATTTGTATCTTTTAACCTTGCAGATTAACATTCTTTTTGTCACGTGACTTTTTACTCCTCATTACAAGCCAATACCACCTTAGTCTTCTTCATCTCAATTTTTCAGTCACGGGTGCAACTTTGAAAGATCCCCTTATGTACTCATTTCTTACCTCCATCCATTATTGTAGCACTACAAATCCATCGTAACATTCTCATCTCAGCTGAGTGGAGATGTTTGTGGATTATCACTTTAGTGGCCCAACATTCGGACCCGTATCACATGTCCGGTCGTATGATAGATTTATATATCTGACCTTTTAGTTTCAGTGGCATTAATTTATCGCTTATCACACTGGTTACCTGTCTTCACTTTAGTCATGCTACATTTATTCTTCTTCCTTCTCTATATCACAATTACTCTACAGTAGTGAACCGAGGCATCTGAATTCGGTTACATGGTAGTGTGGCTGATTGTAGTTTAAGAGGCACAGCACTAGAGGTTCCGCCAATATCGCAAAACAGGTATTTGGCTTTGGTTCTGCTGATTTTCAAGCCCATGTCCTCTAGCGCTTGCTGCCACTTGTCTAATTTGTTTTGAAGTGCCACTCTGTCTTCATCTACCAGAACAATATTATCTGGCAAAAAAAGGTCAACTTATCCATGACCAGCAGAAATAGGTAAGGACTTAAGGCGGATCCCTAGTGCAAACTTACCGTCACAGAGAATTTCTTAGTGGTTCCCACTGCAGAGTAAATTTTTGTACTAGCATTCTCATATAATCTTTCTATCAATCATACTAACTTTTCTGGCACACTTTTCACTCAGAGGACCCACTACAGAACTTTCCGAGGGATATGGTCGTATGCCTATTGTATACAATTTTTTGACTACATTAGGCTACAATTGAAAATCTTAATAATGCTGATATTAGACAGATCGACCAAGTTGAATGGACATGATGATATTTAATGGCATTGAATGATTCAAGTTTATGAATCGCTTGATTCATCCAAATTAAAAAACAGAAATAAACCATCTAATATCAGCTTAAGTTATTGTCAATATCATATTTGAACTATATATCAAAACTAAATACACGAGTTCCACTAATATTACTTGGGTCTAAAATTAGAAAAATCTACACTAGTAGCACCCCTGGTCTACAGTTTTTCTTGAGTTGTGTTCCGACTTTAGTGGTCAGGTTAGTCCCACTGTAGAGAGCGGTAGCACCTTTGGTGCTACAAATGTTCATAGGCGATGGTTACCGCTTCGTTGGCCGCCTGCCTGTCTGCTAAACTCGTGCGATATTGTTTTTTATAAAACAAGTGGCACTAACCATCAAGGTAACACAAAACATTGGGAATGTAAGTTCCAGTATTTTTATCCTGATACGTATGTAATAATATAATATTTTTGGCGTGTTCGTTCATTCATAACTTTCCCATACGTGCTCTGAATTTGACAATTTATTTCGCTGGAATAAAACAAGCAACGCATTTTGCGGTCGTTTACTTCAAAAATATACATTTTCCTCGATTTAGTCAAAATTATTTACATAAGTGATTATACATGGAAGGTCTGGTTTCATTTTCGGGTTCTCGTAGCCGTTTTGGCAAAAACGAATACCTTATGAAATCATCATGTCCCTTGACAGTATGCCTTAGTATGACATAGTCATTTTCCTTAAAAAATAAGTCTATTTGAATGAAAATCGACATGCTAATACCTGCTTTCTAAATATCACTCAAGATTAACACATCAAACTTGAGCGTCTTCAAAATGTTTGTATTAGTAATAAAACTACGTGTTAACGGTTTCATATTCAAATTCAAAAGTTTTAATCAAAGTAAATTCCACTGGAAAACACTTTTTGAAGGTCATACATATAAGTTAAAATTAAAATTTACTTCCTATTCTATGCACAGCGCTTCGCAATGTGTTTGTTATTGCTGTTAAGGAGAGAAAGCGGCAAGAACCTAGCTAAAAATAGTTTTTCTTTATATTTCTTATTCAATTTATATCTCAAGGTATTTTTTAAAAGTTTTATACAGAAGTGTGTTACAGAATTACTTTTTGAAGAATGAATGGAGTTTTAGCAAACAGTGAATACTCAGTAAGACAAAGACACTATAAAAGGAAAGAATATAAGTGGCGTTATAATAATGCCGAGTCGTACTAAAAGTTTATACTGCAACATATCTCTATGAATTCCTTACATGTTTGGCAAGATAAAAACGTTATAGAGATGATAATACAAGAGGCTGGGGCAAGCTGCTATGTAAATTAAGTATTGTCATTTAAATAGTATACATATAATAGTCTGCGATTAATACAACCTTTTCATTCATTACTACAAAATATTGTTGTAAATGTCACTAGCCTGTATGTGAGGTCTAAGATAAATAACACAAAATTATCTCTAAAAAACTAAAACAATATAAATGCTGTGAAATCACAAAATATACGTACAGAAATCGAAACATATTAAATATAATATCAAAAAACGCGGTATTTCGTTTGATTTATATTCCTGTAATTTTACTATGAATACTAGTCGGAAAACTTAAGAAAATACTATGTTTGTATTAGATTTATATTATATATAAATATATATAAAAAGCTCAAGTGCTTGACAATCTCACTTCGACGGAATGCTCATCTTGTTCATTTATTATACCGTACACTATTGTTACCTTACACTCCTTACTTTATGGAATGTTTCAACTTCCTTCATACATCACACACCTTCGATTTGCGCTCTTATAATATACTATTAAAGGTACCTGCACTTTCTTCAATATTTTACTCCAAATCCTTCGCTGTGTAGGCTGTTTGCCTTTAGAACTCTTTGCCCGTAGATGTCAGAAAAACTAAATCACTTGCCATATGTAAAAAACTGTCTAGAACCATTACCTTAATTTACAATAAAGTATGTGTAATTCTATTGTTCTCAGCCATGCTTTTTACAGACCCCATTGTGCTGTTCTAAGATTATTTTTATTTCATTTAAGTTTAATTTAATTATATGTATGAACACATTAAGTTGTTAAAAATAAAGTCAGGTTGTCTGAAAGAAACCGCTTTAAGCGATACGGCCGCCTTCTGTTTCGCCATAAAAGTAACGAAGTTCTTCATTTTGGTTTTTTTCTTTTAGTGAACAATAAAGTGATGTAGTGAAGTTAGAAAAATGAAAGATTAGAGATGATCACAATTCATGTGTCCTAGGGTTGGGAACATTTTTTTGGTGTACATACTCGTACGGGCTAGGTGTAGTTGTTTAATCCTTATAATTTATACCGACGTGGGTAGTTTTATAAGTGGCTTTTGCTTCGCCGGCACTGCGTGTTGGCAAAAGCAGTCTCCAACAGACGATAAGTTAGTCTGGACGTTCCGGGTGCTCCGCGTAAAAACTAAACTGACATTTCACTTCTAATTCAATATCTAATAATATATAATTAAATTATAATACAAGCCGTGGTTGCATTTTGGTTTAGGTGTCATAAATCGAAGTCCGAAGCGCCACCCAACGACTTGCTAGTGTTGTGCAATGTCAGGAGCTGTTTTAGCTGCCCCATTGTAGGTGGATTCGAAGTTAGTGGTGCTTATTACCCCATTGGTTTTTGTGAATGATGTGTCATACGTCTCACTCCCATAAATCCCCTTTAATATAATCAGACTCCACATAACTAAAATTGCTCAAACCAGCGAAGCTGTGTGGGTCCGTGATCCAGTATTGCACAACAGATAGTCCAATATTAAAAAAACGGGACGACATTTTTAAGCAAGTTTTATATTCCTATTCATACGTGATTTGTTGGATTCCACAGTCTTGAAGTGGACAATTTTGGAAAAAAAGGGTAGTAGAACTTTAAAACACACTTACAAAGAAAATTACTTAAATTCATTTTGTTATTACATTTCGTTCAGTAGTTTTGCATGAGATAGACAAATTTGACGATCTCATAAGATTTTTGTATTTACCAAAATGCGTAAGCAGTGGAATATTATTATAGTCCTAATTAAAGCACGTAACAAACAAACTCCTTCAATAGTCAATATTAATATTAGAAAATTGTATAAGTGTAGGCTTTCTTTCTAACGTCCTTGTGTTTGTTTGTTCGGGATTCACGTAAAAAGTAATGGGCCGATTTCGGTGCAGTTTTCGCTGATCGATAGTTAATTCCCGGAGTGAAAATCTGCATTAGTTCATATCCCAAGAATCCTTCGTGAATTTTCTTGGGAGTGAATCAAAGTTGTCAGTCAGGTCGAAAAAAATTTATTCCGATGCGAAATTTTCACTGATCGATTAAATCTTTAATAAAACAATTGCAGTTGTTTATGTCTTTAATAACATTATTTAAACGTCATGGGCAAATGCTTGTCTTATAATATAAACTAGAAAATAACTCAAAAATGTTTTTGACACTTATCTCCATTAAAACACAGACTATATTTCTAAGTTTAATGGAAAGCTTAAATTTCCACTGAAAATTTCCTTAGAGAAAATTTAGTCACAAGCCTACCTTAAGCCCTCGTTAAGTTGGGCGGATGATTTCATAACATTATACCGCTTAAAATGTTTACGAAAGTCGCTTAATGTTCGTAATATAGCCAAGGCTATGTGACGAGCGTGGGGCTTATAGCTTAAGTACTTCCAGTCATTTTCTCACTCTTCTCAAACGATTTTATAACATCTCATTTCCATGTTTAATTTAAGTTTTAACAATTACTCTCACAAAGTGTTTTTGGATTCGCTTTATGTACTTTTTTGTATAGTTAGGAGTTTATTTTTTAACTGACTTTACTCATTCATTCGCACGGATCTTGAACTTTATATTCATAAGATGAATATAAAATAACTCTTTGAATCGCTAAAATTTTTATGGAAATGTGTTAGGTTGTTTTGTAGTATATTCACAAGACAATTTTAAATAGACTAATTTTGCGGTTTCTACATCTTACCAAAATCAAAATTCAAGCGATGGTAAGGTAAGTGATTTGGTAAAATCAATGCTGAAGTAGAATAGAATATTCTTCATTGCACAAAAGAAAGTTCCAGTCTCCCTTAAGAGAGCAGCAGCACATTTGTAGCACCTTTGGTGTTGCAAATGTCCATAGGCGATGGTAACACTTTCCATCATGTAGGCCGTCTGCCTGTATGCTGAACTTCTGCAATGACAAAAAAGAAGAAAATAATATATATGAGTTAACAATCATTTAACTTGTACAATCGGCGGTCTTTGTTTATTCCAGGTAATTGTTGTACGCGGAATATCTAATGTTCTAGAGAACTGTTGTGTAGTTGCGTTAAACCTTTACAGTGATATTACTGATCTACATGCAAATTCATATTACAAATTTCGTCGAATTATTGCATCCCACATTGCTAATTAACTTCTCTTTTTTTAAATTTCTTTATGTTTGGTACTTAATAGCCATTGAAGCCTTATAATGTTTTTCTTCTTTAAATTAATGATATTATAACTGATTCAAACTACAAAATATCAAATTGCATGTAGCGTTTGCCTATAGTGATTACTGCATTTGTCATGTCTTTTTTTATAGCAATGTGTATAGTGTAAGTAATTGTTGGTAAACCAAATAAATAAACCTTGAGTTGTGTTCCGGCATTCCTTTAGAGAGTAGCAGCGTATTGGCAGCACCTTTGGTGCTACAAGCGTCCGTAGGCGATGGTAACCTATAGCTTTCTATTATGTGCGCCGTCTGCTTGTCTGCTCAACTCATGCAATAAAAAAAAAAAAGACGGTTGAACTTGCGTAACAATTTTATTACAAAGTAGCTGATGTCCGCCACTTCGTCCGCGTGGTGGTATTGGTTTTTTAACTATCCCACGGGAACTCTTTAATTTTTCGGGATCAAAAATATCCTATATGTTAACCGGGATATAAGCTATCAACAAACAAAATTATCATTTAAATTGGTCCAGTCTTTTCGGAGATTAGCCTGTACAAACAGACAGACAAAAAGAGATACAAAAAAATTTAAAAAATCTCAATTAATTCTATTTCACTTCTTACATCGACTGACTCGGTTGTTGGCATTTTTTTTTCCATTGTACAGAAATTCGACTTTTACAGTTTTATTATATGTATAGATAATAAAATTTATTTTAAAAAATGTAGTCAAAGCATATTATGGTACGTTTTAAATTCGAAATTAATATTGGAGTGCTCTAAATTTGCCTTATTAAAATTTCTATATTCAAAATACAAATATGAAATAACATTTTGTATAATTTACTTTGGGACCTAAATTAGCTGGAGCGTTAGTTCGTTGACTTGAAGTCTCACATAATTTGTGTTTCAATATCGCTTTCAGATTCTTGTGATCATTAAAATAATAATGTGCTGTATATATAAAACAAATATAATAAGAAAATATTAAATGTGCTGTATAATTAAATACCAAAATACATATATTCGTTTTAACAGTCTCATTAGAAGTTATATGATCATGAACCCAGTATGACATAAAATAATGTTGCGAGTTAAGCAGGACTCGAATTAAAATGCCGTTGGAATTAATATAGAATTTATTAGAACTATACAAACACGTATAACATAGGTACAAACATAACTAGACACTACTAGTATAAACTGCACGATTCAATAACACGCGCAAAGTCCGTCACTATATCGCTCATCGAATGTACGTCTTGCTCGTATCGTAATCGCCTCTCTCCGCATTGGGCCATTGCTTTATAATGCAAAACTGTATAATACAACAAAGCAACGCGTGGACTGAGGCTTTCGAGAAACCGTAATCTGCACACCTGCGACGGGTAAACAAGTATAAATAGGCTATTGTCTAATTACGAATTTTAAACACAATATAATTCCAAATGCAGGAAAGGTAATAAACCAAGTTTTATGACAGGCAGATGTGCCTTCACCTTTGCCGGCATGTAACAATAGTTTTGCATTTTTAAGATTCCGTAGTCATTTTTTTGGAAACGAAACTTACATGTAATCCAGCTGTCCGTCTATCTGTGTATGTCACAGACATTTTTCTCAGAAACAATGGAGTTAGAGGAAACAATGATGAAGTTTTACTGGAAATTGTAGTCTTTGTAATGCTACAAATTTCTGTAGTGAAATCGCATTTAAAAAAAATTACATATGGTTGCTGTACATATAAGAAGTTTGGGTAGTGAGAAGATGAAAGTAAAGCGAGGCGTTATTTGTACAGTCTTGATATGAAAATGTTCGTCAGTTTTCAAGTTGATTAAGTAAACGTTTCGTGAGCACATGTTATCTTTTCAAACTAAGTCATAGAACAGACTGTTTCACAGAAAATTATGTTTAACTATTTGACAATAAAGTTTGAAGTTATTTGGATCGAAGTTGTTTGATTTTCTATCTTGTGTAAGAATATTGTTTAGACATGTAAAACCCTTTTATTGGTTTTAATATTTATTTTAAACGTAGTGATTATATATCCTCTTTGTTTCTTGTTGTTAATCTCAAAGTCTGTCATTATCAATATTGCAATTTTCTTTTTTCACGTTTCTATATGTTATAAATGTAAAATTTATTAAAATGTTAGCATTATTGTTTCTTGTATTCGTGCAAGCAAAAGTCGACTTGAAGGTATCGAACTTTTTCATTCCCCGACTGTACATGGAAATTATAAATAATTCGTTAATGCAATCTTACTGACACAGTCTGATCTAAACAGACAATTCTATATTAAATAGAAAACTGCTGTCCGGACCTTTGCCGAATTTAAAGGTTCTTAACACTAAGGCCCGCTTGCATAACGATCGCCTTTAAATAAAATTAGTTAATCGTAATCAACTAAATACGGTTTACACAAAATGTATCGACTGTTCTTTAAACATATTTAGAGGCAAATTTTGCGGTGTGCAAGACACTATTGTATTTAAGGATGTTAAATACGTTTCTGGGTTCTTAAATAAATTTAAGCAACCTTATGAACGAGGCCCTAAGGGTTCATTTTTTAATTTCTTTTTTCAATTTAGTTATTCGAATATTGAAAGGATAATATGATGACGTTTTTATTGACTTTTAATAAAGTCAATAAAGTGGAAAGGTGTTAGCTCACAAAGTCCTAAAAATTGTGTCCCCCTTGTTCCTTCGTTTCGTTTTCCTTCCCTTGTCATCCTTTAATACTGTTCCAGTGGTATGTTGATTTTTTTTTTTTTGAATATTCTAATTATCCGTTTTTAATATGTTCTACTCGTACACGAGCTTCAAATCAAAATCAAATCTCTACAGCCAACCAACCCCATAGGGATAAACAGTTTTAATTTTGAATATGACACGAACATATTCGCTAGTCCAAAACTAGTTTCACTGTATGAATTCATGAAACGTTGAGCGTGTGCAAACTCTTGAACTTTAATTAAAAAGGCTTTCATGTGAAATTCATATAAATAATACACATTTTGAGTCTTTATAAGCCAAATAACTCTTCACGTTTATTTCAGAAGCCTGTTTATGCTAACTTTAAATCTTGGTTGCTTTTTCACTTTACATAACTTATGTGTAGGTATATTTTTATATATTTATTAATAAAATGTAAGTAATCGTACAATAATTATGTATACCACCATCGCCACTGCTAATCGCAATATTCTTGCCACGGGTTGTCTGGAAGAGATCGCTTTTTAGCGATAAGACCGCCCTTTGTACCCTACTAGAATAATAATAGTTCGTAAGTTTTTCTGTAATGGTGTACAATAAAGTGTTATATATCTGTCTATCTATCTATCTTGCTTTCCATTCCATTCCTAAACTGTACAGCGTACGGCGTATGGTGATAGTGTGATATGATGATGAGAGAATGATGGAATGTGTGAATTATCACACATTCCATCATTCTCGGATCAATTACTCGGATGGTTATAATAATGTATTGAATAAATGAAAACGGCTAGACTTGTGAATATACAAATAATAAATAAATCAATTGATATATAAATGATTGATATAAATGATTTATCCGTGCAGGAACGGAAAAAGGATACAATTTCCTGAGGCCGGGCGGCCTGTCGTAAGAGACGACAAAACAATCCACAGCAAGGTGGTAGGGCATTTGCCTGACTGGATGGCTACCACCCCTGGTCTAAAGTATGTCGCCATAACAACCTTGAGTTGTGTTCCGGCATTAGTGATCAGGTTCCAGTCTCCCTTAAGAGAGTAGCAGCGCATTTCTAGCACTTTTGGTGTTGTAAAAGTCCATAGGCGATGGTAACCGCTCTCCATCAAATGGGCCGTCTGCCTGTCTGCTGAACTCCTGCAATAAAGAAAAGAAAATGAAAGTGATATAATAATGTTTGACATGTAACTTTTGGGGTTGAGACGCAGGGACGTGGGGGCCTAGGGCGCATCACCTTTATCGAGACCTTTCAATCCGTCTGTTAAAAGACTTGCTTGCGCCTGGTCAACCCATTAGCGTTGCCATCCAACATGGCAATGCAGTCAGCATTTCTGTAACGCTCCCCGCCGACAGTGAAATGGGACCCTTTTTTACCTATAGAATTAAGATATTTGTAGTTTCAGTTTTATTTATAGTGTAGTGTTATTTAAACCAAATGTTTGATACAATAAAAAAATGACCGACATGTTTTGGTTCACACAAACACCTATAATTATGGGTTTAATAAAAAATCCATAAATTATTAATGTATTCATACATAGTGTAATACGTGCTGTATTATATTGTAAAATGTCCTGTAATATTTGTGACATGTTAACGATTTTAAGACATTATATTGAGCATTGTTTATCAATGGCAATGACCCTTATTTTAGAATGATGAAGATATACACCGATCCATGAAAGGATGAATGAAAACTCTTTACTGTTCACCATAACTTAGACCTAGACATTTAATATAAACACATTTCCATTAGAACAATGGGAGGCCTTATCTCTTATAGTGATGTATTCCAGGCAACCCCGTGTCCAAGGAGATATTACAAGAAAAATTAAATAACATTTGGTGGTCCCATAATAAGCTGTTATGAGTCTGGAGTGGTTTTAATTTATATTTTTATTTTATTGTATTACATGTAAGTTATCTGTTAGTATTTTTAAAGATAGTTTAGTTTGTGATTTAGTTATATTTTATATTATATTAATATTTTATACATATCTACCTAAATGCACAGCAAATTATGTTGCGCAACAATCTTTAAAAACATATTTTTTATTTTCATGAAAATCCATTTACGCCAAACATCGTACAAAGGGAATATAGACTAAAAACAAATAAGATGACTAGATTTTCGGTTGATTAACCCAAAATTATTTACATTTTTTTGAGATAAAAATATTCTGTATTAGCCGCGTGTTTAAAAAAAATTTTTTTTTCTATCTGTTTTACAAAAATATGTTCAGTAGAATACTTGATCTACTTACTTTATGGCATAACATTAAGATGCAGTTGAAGACGTTTAAGTCCACTAGATAAGATAAGGCACTAGATAAGATAAGATATAAGACCCACATTGCACATGCACTTCCTCACAACACCAGCATGTAACAGATACACTAAATTAGTATTAGTTTAGTATTAAAATTAGGATAAATTAATATAATTAGTCACTCGTAAGATACATACACTTCAATACAAATTAATTAATGTCACACATAAGAACTAAAATAATAAGCGTGTTAAATTTTAATTTATAATAAATCTAGAAATAAAGCTTTTAAAAAAGGGTACAGTAATCGACTCCGTATATAAAAAAAAAACAAACACAACAGACTAATGGCATATTGATATCGATGTGTACTATTATTAGTTCGTTAACATTCCCGACTTCAGGAATTAGAGAAACCCGATTAGGCTGCTCACAGTGGATATGTATACAGATAATCTACTACCGTCGCAACAATGTCGCACATAAATACATTGTTGCCATGTAAGACAATTATTGGCTCAAGTTATGTAATAACATCAGGAACGTGCCACGTGAGTGTCTTAATATTTTGCTCGCTTCATCTGTATTACGCGTAAATTTTGGTCGTATTAAAACTCGAAGTTTATGACTAAGTACTATTTGATGGAATTAAAAATGTTTATAAAGCAGTTATAATAACAGTGAAGATAGTAGAGTTGGTCCTGGTAGACCGCGACAAACTTACCACAATCAAATCGCAGATGTTTCAAAGAATGGTCATGGTTACATGCACCATGACCTGAAGAGATTAGAAGGAATATAATTTTATTCAGGCCAAATTACATTGGTGTAATGTAGGTATAATTGTTAACAAATTTAAAACTAACAACTTAACCCTGTCCTGAAAGGGGTATCAGACTTAGCATAATGCGGGTCTTTTAAAACCAGCGCTGATCTTCCGCTGAGCCCTTAAGGTACTGTCACGGCAAACATTACATCATTGCAAAGCATGCAGGTAGAATTTTAAATAATGTGTATATACATATACACACGCAAACACATATACATATACGTAGTATATACAAAAGATAGGGAAAATAATAATCATGAATAAATATATAAATATTATATACACGAGTATTGCAAAAATTAAATAAAAGAATCGACATAACAATTAAATTAAATACCACTTGTGTCATGTTTTAGGTTGTGTTGTGAACGTTGGTGTTCTTTTAAAAATATCTTTAATTTAGTTCAGATTAATGAATGTAGATACCTACAACCAAAGATGTATCTACATTAATTATAGCAAGTAGAACTCCATCGTTTCTACCTACCTATATGGAAACAAGCGTGAAAATATGTATGTATGTATATGAAGAGTGAAACTTATTTATAATAAATAAAGAATATCATCATCATTCATCATTTAAAGAAAACATTATTCGTATTCATAATACATAGAAATACATCGAAACAATTAGAAATCATAATACATAGTCAAGTATAAAAAATATACATTCACGATATAAACAAGTTTTCACTTTTTTTACATTGAATAGGTTCGCGTTTGACTGACATTGCGCCTGATGTCAGGTGGAAATGCAGTTTACGGTGGAGCACGTTTACCTAGAAGATACCTATTCACGCGAGACGAAGACACTTATGGCCTTACTTTAATCGTTTATTAAATTTTAAGAAACTGCTCAGCAACTGATTGACGAAAATCTTGCCCATAAACTTCTCTTAAGGATAAGAGGTGGTGGTAAAGTAACTCATAAATAACGGTCAAAAATAACCAAGACCGAGAGGTAGTTTAAGTAACTGCTAAGAGGCAAGATGGCAAGTTTTATTTGAACCAGCCATTGATTAGGGGCTTAACAGTCTCTTATTTAAGAGATGGCTAATCCTTTCTTAACGAGATTATTATAAGTAAGGCCCCTAGATTGTATCCGCTCTTCAGCGGTACGTATGATAAAAGTGGAAACATAGCGTTTCGTCCACTTTGTTGGTTTTTCCACCATATATCAGTGGCGTTAGGTCGTACGTCTGCTTGTCGGGTGGTAAAATGATGAGGGACCATACATTTCGTAGAACAAATATTTTTTCCAATAATTCAGGTAAATATCTTTAGATTTAACAAAAAAAACCCAGTTATTAATACATTTTTGAGAATCATCAAATCCACATGTTTTATCTCTGCTACCCTTGTTAGCTACCACAATTGAAAATGTTTATAAGAGAAAAGTTGGGCGTCTCATCAAAATTAAGCTACTCACGGAAAATTAGCTTGATAGTGATCAATAGCAAAAATGGACGTTGGATCCTGAAGTAACACAAATACAAGTAATGTAAGAGATATTTTTTTGGTACTGACCCTCCAAGTATATTGAGGGTGTACTTTTAATTACGACAATCCGATTAGTCGGCTCTTGCTGAATCTATAGGGGGATAATCCGCCGGCGTCGCAAGCATGGCACGTACTAAGTCGTGTTACTTGATTATTGGTTACTCGTCGATCTGTACGAGCATATTTTGTTATTTTATATTAGGCCCTTTTCGTGATTTTGATAGAATAACTTTCGGTTTTCTATGATGCGGATGCTTGGCTTGTGTCCATATTTAATTTTTATCTATTAATGTTTCTTACTACCAGTTAAAGTTTGATATATTCCAAGTGAAATGCCTTGGTCTCGGAGATGAGATAATTCGGTGGATGCCGGATAGTTCGACGTGGAGTAACGCTGGTGAATTTAGTGGGTAGTCTGGCGGTCAACATCTCACAACCCCTTCCACAGGTTGCAGCCACCAAGTGCAGACAGCCAATTGTTATTACATGTAGGGCCTTTTTCGTGGTTTTGCTAAAATAACTTTCGATTTTCTATGATGCGTATGCTTGGCAGGGGTCCATATTTTACTATCTATTATTTTTTCTTACTACCAGTTAAAGTTTGACAAACATACTAAGTGAAGTGCCTTGGTCTCAGAGATGAGATAACTCGGTGGATGCCGGATAGTTCGACGTGGAGTGACGGTGGTAGGTTTAGTGGGTAGCCTGGCGGTCAACATCTCACAACCCCTCCCACAGAAAAGACGCAGCCACTAAGTTCAGACAGCCAATTGTTATTAGTTGGGCCATTTTCGCGGTTTCGCTAAAATAATTTTCGGTTTTCTATGATGCGAATGCTTGGCAGGGGTCCATATTTTACTGTCTATTAATTTGTTTTACTAACCCTTAAAATTGGATAAACATTACATAATTATGGAGTGCCTTGATCCCAGAAGCGAGATATCTATAGTTCAGCCCCGCTGCGCCTTGATAGATGCGCAGAGACATTTAACAACATACACACACGAACAGACCTTAGAAGCCTTATAGACCCTCGTTGAACACACCTAGGGTCTAAGGGGATGCGTAACTGCATTCTTCCAACGATATAAAAATAATGGATTTATACTCAATACAACCCAAAAACGGTAGAAGTTAGTTAGCACTACAAATCCTTCCACCATGCGTGAAATAACACATACTTGCCTAAATTAATTCCTAAAGCGATGAAGAAAGGATACAAAATTTAGATATAAAACCAATATTATATTTAAATAGTTACATAGATGGATAACATTCACTTTATGCATAAAGCAAAGATATATAAATTCCACGATCATATTACAGATGTTTTCAAGAACGGTCAGATAAAAAGCACCTACAATAATCATGTAAGTATGAATAAAATAATGAAAGGAGAAGAAGCGAAAGTTGTACATCAAGACTAAAACAATTGGAAAACCATTGTATCCGCTTACTTCTATGGAAAAAAGGGTAATATTGTGTATATGTATGTAAATACGGTCCTCAACAATGAATGTAGATAGATAGATAGATAGATAACACTTTATTGTACACCATTACAGAAAATGAAAATGAATGTATAGTAGTTTGAATTCTTAATATGTCATTATTGCGACGGTACCTAACAATTTTTTATGTTGCACTAGTTCAGCAGACAAGTAGACGGCCCACTTGATAAGAAGCGGTTACCATCACCTATGGACATATTATAATGTAACACCAAAAGTGCTACAAATTCGATGCTGCACTCAAAAGGTACAAGTTTGTTACAACCCATTAATTCTTTGAAAAACAATTGTAATACAACTAGTATATGTATTTAAAAAAAGCACCTGAGAAAGATAAACTAATTATGAAGAATATTAATATTTAACTTGATTTGTCGCTTCTAGAAACAGCTCTTCAAACTCAACTCTTTTAACCCTTAATTTGGTATTGTATGCTGTGCGATACAAACTTTAAAAAAAATAAAGTGTTAAAGAAATATTATGATTTCATCATCGTCATACTTTATGAAAAAAAAAATGATTTTGAGTGTAGCAACGCTGGTGCTGTCACTTTTTTCAAAATTTCTGCCCGAAAGAAGCTGGCTGCAACTAAGGCTGGAAGCACTAAGGTATTTATTTGTTTTTTTATTACTTTTTTCTGGTAAATTTCTAATAAAACACTAATAATTCGATCGTGACATTATAGTGAACAGTTCACTGTTATAATTTTGGCAATATTTGTGGATAATTTTTGTTTTATTTGATAATAAACTTTGTATGCCGTGACATACAGTGCCAACTTAGTAATGAATCAGTGCATAACGAACCTGTATGTCACAGCATACATTGCCAATTTATTTGATTTCTTTTTGTGATATTTTTTTGCGATTTATGGGTTTTTGTTTGCTTGGGCTTGAGTTGTGGTGTATGCAAGCTTTTTTTTCTTTACAGCACGCGCTACTAATACGTGGTGGTAGAATTTTAGCTTTGATCCCTACTGAAAATGCACTCTCTGATGATGGTAATGCATCATGCATCATGCAATTGTCGCTAGGCTTTGAAGCTCAAGTAGTCATTGCTTTGTGCAGAAGTATAAAAAAAAAAATACCAGCTTTTGTATTCTGCGACAACTTTTATTCATGCTCAGAACTCTTCTACGTATTGAGAGAAAACTACTGCATTTTTGGATTGGGCACCATCACAAAAAATAGACTGAGATTAGCAGCTGCAGTTTTACGTACGGAAAAAGAAATGAAGAAAAAGCCTCGAGGAGCTTATGACCAAGCAGTTTGTAACAAAAATCGCCTGGCAGTTGTGCGTTGGAATGACAACAAAGTCGTAACGTTGGTCAGTACTTATGTAGGTACAGAATCGGTAGAGAAAATCAAACGCTACTGCAAAGAGGCCAAACAAAAAGTTGAAGTCAATTGTCCACAAGTGGTCAAAGAGTATAATAAACATATGGGTGGTGTAGATTTGGCGGATATGCTCATCTTGCTATACATAACTCCTTTCCAGATACGACGTTGGTATATCGGCATATTTGCCCAGCTGCTTGATATATGCATCAACAATGCATGGCTATCTTACAGAAATGATTGTACTAAAATAAAAAAGGCTATGCCGTTGAAGGCTTTTAGGTACGAAATCTAAGAATAACTCAAAAAGAATAGACGTGCTGTGATTGACCCACTCGACATCAAAAGACGACCACAAAAAGCGATACAGCCAGTTCCCGTTGAGTCCTCGACAATTTGACAATGTGGGTCATTTCATGTGTGTCCTCGATTTGACAATGTGGGTCATTTCATGGCCATTACATCTCAGGGTCGGTGCAGGTCATGCTCTAAGCTCACGACTGTCATTTGCAACAAATACCAAGTCCGGTTATGTTTCGTTACCGGAAGTAAACCCAGGAATTGTCAACTAATCTATCATTTTCAAAAATAAGTAGAGTTTCTGGGTTTACTTCCAGCATTGACTGCCAATCACAGTGTTGCAGAGCCATTATATCCGCTACTTTGCTTTCATAATGTATGTCCATCAACTTATTTTTATAAAGAGGTTTGATTTATGTTTGTTTTTAATTAAAGTTACAATACATATTTATGATTTTTATTCTTACTGGTTTTGGTAAGGTATGTCCCAACATACATTCAAATGAATACATATTTCTTTACCCACTTGGCAATGTATGTAGTAGCATACATGATTTTTCAGGAAAACTGAAAACCCTAGATTTTTTTACTATTTTTCTGGGCATATTTAGGCTCTACACATTCCTATTTCAGTATTTGTTTCAATTTAAAATGTTAATTTTTTTTTGCCAAATAAAGGGTTAAACAGCAATAACATGTTGCGAAGCGCTGTACCTAAAATAGGAAGTAGATTTAAATATTGATTTACATCCATGACCTTCAAAAAGTGTTCTCTTCTTGATTTATTTAGAATAAAAACTTTTGAGTTTAAAGAATTTGAATTCGATTCCAAAGAAAGTATTCATTAAACAGAGAGAAACGAAGGAATTCAAATCACATTGCAAATCTCCCTTCTTAAGAACCTAATACGTATAAACAACTGTTATTTAAGATTAGAAAATAATGATGTGCAAACATAAATGTTTGTAAAATATAAGAGGAGATAAATCTTCCGCATCCTTATATCTTCCAGTTTTCACTTGAGAGCGTCACCTTTTGAAGTTCACCTTTGACCTTCTTAATCATTCGCCGGAGATGACATCAAAAATATTGGGTTACAACCTAACGAATATGGTGCTTCATTAAGCATGGCCCCGATTTAAATCTCACGTTATATGGAGGACCGGATAAATTTCGCAATTGATGTATATTTAATAAAATAAGATGAAGACAAGATTTTAATATTGTTATGAGCACGGGACTCGAATTAAAATGCCGTTGGAATTACTATAGAATTTATTAGAACTATACAAACACGTATAACACAGGTACAAATATAACTGGACACAATCAGTACAAAATACACGATTCAATAACACGCGCAAAGTCACTATATCGCTCATCGAATCTACGTCTTGCTCGTATCGTAATCCTCGCTTGACTGTCCCACCCCACCATTCGGGCATTGTTTCATACTAATTA
Source organism: Dendrolimus pini (assembly GCA_949752895.1). NCBI lineage: Eukaryota > Metazoa > Arthropoda > Insecta > Lepidoptera > Lasiocampidae > Dendrolimus > Dendrolimus pini. Next base: position 4,300,100 of record OX457130.1, on the reverse strand, counting down.
TACAATACAAAAATCGACCACGTGGACTGGGGTTTCCCAGAAACCGAAATCTGCACACCTGGTTAATTATTCCTGCGAACAGCCAACAAGGTCGAAAACAATAACAATAGGCTATTTTCTAATTGCAGTTTTTAAACACGAAGTAAACAAAAGAATTCCGAATGCGGGAAGGGTAATAAACCAGGTGCGCATTTTTTTGTCGGTATGTAACAATACTAAAGCTAATTCTATCTTGCATTTGTATCCACACCATCACTTAACGTCAGGTTAGTCATCAAACTCGAATCTATTACTAAGAAAAATTAAAATGTATGTATACTTCAAAAGCCAGGAGTAAAATGAAAGACTCCCTTTGAAAAAGGGCCAGGAGCGTCACGTCAAACACATTTCGCCCTTGTTTCTATTAGAAAAGGGATGTTAGGAATTGTTGGAGTGTCATACAGAGTAAATGGGGTCTCCGCAAATCCGGGTCATTGGACACTTCAAAGTTTACGAACGCTATCTGACAAAATGGCGTGTCACTGCCAGGGTAAAGCCGGCTCGTCCTTCGCTTTTCAATGACTTTATTGCTTATACCTTGCCTTTAGAACTGTAGATACTTCTTGGTTTAATAGTGTTTTATGATCACCCATATATATTTTATATCAATTTTTATGACTATATAAATAATAGTAATACTAATACTATGCTAATATTATAAATATATATAAACTTTAAATTCTTCTTATAAATCTTCAATTTAAATAAATTAAATTGAAGTATCTGTTTGTAATGTTACAATAATAGCTTATTACCAAATGCATACACAATTACGCATATACAATACGTGTATCAATTTTTTTTGTCTGTATGTTTGTCTGTCTGGATGTTTTGGCTAATCAAGACGAGACTTTCATTGGCAGATAAGTGATATTATGAGTAACTTAGGCTACCGTTTTTTTACGTTTATAGGGTCCTGCGAAACAAAATTCCATGCGGTCGAAGTCGCGGGCACAGCTAGTATTATATATAATGGAGAGCCTGAGCCTAGGATTCAAGCTACCGGTTGAACTAAGGTTAAGGCTCTAGAGATAAGAACCTCCTCATAATACGGACCATGTCCAACAAAACTGCCTTCTGTATCTGACCCTCATCCAGATCCTATTATTATTATATAATATGTTTCCATAAAGTGGACCGGATTTTTGGTGGGATTACGTGGGGCCATGGGAAGGCAAACACGTAGAGGCGCCCCTTAGACAAATTTAATGTAAATGTGGTGTGACACTGACCAGCAATTATCCCAGTCTACAAGCATATGAATATACATCCAAAGCCAAAGCCCCGGTCAGTACAGGACATGTAAGAAATGAAAACAAAGGGTACCAGGCTATGGGGATTAATAATTACTTTAGTGGATCTAGGGATCTGAGAATATAGGAACTATAGCGTCTGCCCGTCGCAACGTTCGGGGAACATATACGAGTATGTAATGGGCAGACTGTGACTCGCCACTCCCTGCAGGGGCCCCAAAAAATGCTTTAGAAGACAGGGGCAACATGGGTGTAAGTGGTTAAAGGGTGTAGAGAGGTCGGCTGCAGGTTCACCAAAGCTACTTCTGACGTTATGCCATTCATCACTTCCACACCAGGAGCTTGAGTCTTAGCTATTATTAAACTTAAGCCTATTAATTATTATTCTCACACAAATAAAACGTTTATAAATAAAACGCAATATACAATTACACAAAGAAGTATATTAAATCTTAAATTAAAAGGTCCGGAATAATCACGCACTACAAACGCCATACAAGACTGGGGAGGGGCAACATGGATGTGAGGGGGTAAGAGATGTGGAGAGATGAACTACAGGTTCACCGAAGCTACTTCTGACGTTATGCCATATATCACTTCCATCCCTGGTGCTTGAGCCTTGGCTATTATTAAATTTAAGTCTATCGATTGCCACACAAATAAAACGCAATATAAAATCACACAAAGAAATATATTAAATCTTAAATTAAAGGTCCGGAATAATCACTCACCACAAATTCTGTGTGCTCTTACGACTTGATATTATTTATTCATAGTAACAAAGCTTCTCTCGTCCAACAAATTCTGAGAACTATCCAATATCAGGGGTATTCAGTGCGACTTAGTTATGAAAACTGAGCCTAGCCTTCGTGTAATCCGCCTATAAAAATAGAACCTCCTATTCTGGCGAATATTTAACGAATGAACCTCATGGCTGAATAGCAAATACATTTCACGTGAAACTTGACTAAATATAAGTCGGTTTTATTGCTGAAGTGAACTTGTTCAAGGAATATTTTCATTTCAACTAGCCTAAAATATTGTAAATGTGCACAATGGGCGGTCTTATATATATATATATATGACCACCCTTTGTATGTACATAACTAGATATATTTTTAGACTTTAAGTTCATGTTTGTATTGGTGTACAATAAAGTGTTATCTATCTATCTAAATTTTGGTATTAGTTTTCGTATGAAAGTATTGGTAGTAAGAAAGTAGTATTAAGTATTAGTATGGATTTATTACATAATTCGTTTTTATAATACACCAAGACACATTGAAAATGTAAAGTTTATCACACCGTTAACACGTAGGTACGTTCTATATAAGAATTAAAGAGAAGTTATAATGAAAATTTATGTTTTAGTACAAAATATTTTGTTCCGCAAAAGCCCCAATAAACCTTCCAGCGCTGAACATAAATACAAATTCCTCCCAACCTTTATACTCAGCCTAAACATGAAAATGTAACACAAAGTGCGTATAATAAGAAAATTCAGTGGAAATATTCCGTTCGGTTGAAACTTGGATACGTCACGAAACTCCACAAATCCATCTTGGGTTGAATATTTACGGGTTGAATCCACGGAATAAGTTGAGGTAAATGACAAATAAAGCTTGACATTTTAATTTGAAAATGTGCGGTACCTACTCCATTTTCCGAAGGTAGGATATATGAGATTAGAAAAATATTAACGATTCGGTTATGGCTCTTTTCCTACGAGGTTTTTACATATAGTAAAGGCATACTAGAATCATTATCTATTGTTACAGTCATTTAGTAGCATAGTTGTTCTTCTCATGTTTCCGTTTAAAGTTAATAATTAATTTTGATACGTACCCTCTCATTTTTTAAGAATACAATCGACAATTTCCTTAATTGAATACTAAGGTTATATTTTTATTTACTCTGTGTTAATAATTTACAATAATTTTGATACAATATTTATGCTTTATAATGTAGTGATTATGTACAGATTATAATTCAAAATCTCTCAATTGTATATAGACGGTATTCACTACATTTTGTTTTGCAGGCGTGATAGATTTGTACTGTGTTCGGTTTGTTTTACATGTAATAAACCTTAAGAATAATGTTTTATATAATATCTTGCATCAAATATTATCTGGAATATCCAAACAGTAATGTTGTGCCAATATGCTAAGTTTCTAAAACTGTTAAATTGTTGGAGGGATGGCGAGGTGTTCTAAAAATGCTGGACGACTGTTAAAATTAGTGTAATTGATATGTTAAAACCGTAAGGTTCTCTGGTTATAACTATGTGACCAGTTGCTGTTCTTTTATTACCATAAACCCTTCTGAGTAATTGCAAGTATTACACTATATGTATATCATATACAACATTAGGTCCGTGGGGTCCATCGGCAAAGAGTTTCTTCAAAGATTTGCAAGAAACTCTTTGATGCCACCCGTGATCAGAAGGCTGGCTCATATTTCGCCCAACAAATAGGCAACGCCATACAGCGCGGCGATGCAGCCAGCCTTCTGGGCACGCTCCCATCTGGCAGCGATTTGTTACACAGTCTATAATAGCTTGTAATATTTATAACTTAATTTATTTTTAGTTTTTAATTGTATAAAATGAAATAATTTATCTTGACTTGACTTCTACACATATATATATATATATATATATATATATACTTCTACATATATACATATATATATATATATATATATATATATATATATATATATATATATATATATGTAGAAGTCGCGGGAGGCCACGACACACCTTCCATGATCAAATTGATCGTGTACTAGCAGAAGGTGACGTCAGGAGCCTTAATAACAGACGAGCGTGCATGACAAGAGCTATGAGTGTCAAAGAAGCAAGCGAGGTGTGTAAGAATAAGCCTAGTTGGCGCTCTGTTGTCCGTGCCTACCCCGCAAGGGACCTGGCGTGAAGTCATGTATGTATGTGTATATATATATATATGTGTGTGTGTGTGTGTGTGTGTATTTGTGTTTGTTTGTGTGTGTATGTGTGTGTGTGTCGTATGCAGTCAACAGAGGCATAGGTACCTTTATTTGTTCCAGTGATGGCAGTTTCGATCCAACATACGCGTATGGAAACGTAAATGCTTCTTACATGACGGCGGGATTATGACTGCTGATTTATTTGTATGAATAACTCTTTATGATTTTGTGGAGACATGAGACAAGACTTCTTTGTCTCTGGAGTAAACAGGAATGTACTGTTACGTGTTTCATAAAACTCATTTCATATTAAATGGCAGCTTAATACCCAAAAATGTATAACTTAATAGGTATTTTTTTATTGCTCGATTACAGGAGGCAGGCTGAGGATCCAGATGATGGAAAGTGGTTACTGTTACTTATGGACATTTACAATACCAGTATGTTGCCGGCCTCGAATTGAAACCTGACCACTAACTTTCTTGAGTTAAACCACCAAATATTATTTCTTTTTTCTTTTAAAGTCTCTTTCGACACCGTTTTGCTTGAAAGAGATCGCTATGAGTGATGAGGCCGCCCATTGTAATCAATGCATATTAAATTGTCTAGGTTTAATGATGAACAATAAAGAGTTTTCATTCATTCAATTTCAGAAATTAATTCAAAATTGAACTCGAGGTCAATTGCAACATGCGCTAGATCAGGGATGGTAATCATCTAGATGGGAAAATACCCTCACCCTACCGTGGGGATTTGGAATGAGCTCCCAGCCGAGGTTTTCCCACAGCGCTACGATATGGAGTTTTTCAAAAAGGGTGTCATAAAATCTCTTCGAGGCCGGCAGCGCATTGGTGTCATCTCTTGTATTGCAAATGTCCATAGACAACGGTAACCGCTTTCCATCAGGTGGGCCGTCAGCCTGTCTGCTGTACTCCAGCTTTTTGGATAGCCCTACCACCTGTGGGTTTTTTTCGCTTATTACAGATTCTCCTTAATAAAAACAATTCGAAGTCTACATATTATCTATAATATTGTAAAATTCTAAAAATGCCGTGTCTGTATATTGAAGCTATTAAAAAAACTCAGCTGGAATGCACTATAATTATAAATGATGCAATTTTTAGATTTCTTGTCTGTTGATTGGGCCGATTTCGATGCAGTTTTCGCGGATCGAAAGCAAATTTCAATCCAATCCAAATCCAATCCTGGGAATCTCGTAGGAATTTTTCTAAGATTGATTTAAAATGGTTAGATAAAAAAACGAATTCCAATGTGATATTTGTTATGCAGGAATTCCGAGGGTATATTCCCGGGAACGGTTTTTAGTTGGTCGAGTACATAAAAGGCACTATTTTCCGACACAGTTTTCACTAAAACTATAGCTTCGGTTCTTTTTTAAATGCTGCGTTACGTTGTGTCCCGGGAATCCCGTGAGAATTTCAAGTCAAGCGTGGACGAAGTCGCGGTCATATCCTAGTTTATACATATAGATACCCAAAACTATTATTACAAGCTTTTATTTAACTTGCAATGGATGTACCTATGTATGTATGTAAGTTCGGGTGGAATCTTGCAAGTTAAATTTGACCAACTTCTCAGTTTCCGATTGAGCTGAAATTTTCCACACATATGTATATCGCGTGCCCATGCAATAATATGGAGCTGATCTGATGATGGCCTCGGAAGGTGGCCATAGGAACTCCGGTACTGAATAAGATAGATCCGTCGTGTTAGGGCTCGTTTTACTTGTCTTGGCTAGCACTCTGCTGTTACATGATATCCCGAATCTCAAAAGCTTATATTTAAAAACCTTTTTAAAAAAAGCTTATTTTTGTATACGTTCAAAAAGAACACATAGAGCATTGATATATAAAAAATTATATATCAATGACATAGAGTCGTTTATTTTCCACTTCGGGCAGTTTTTCAATACGCTATTGCTTTCAGGTAAATGTATACAATATTTTAGCATTAAAAATAATAAACGCTTTATTTTACGAGCAGCCAGCTTAAAACCTATAACATAAAGGAATGCGAGAGGCCTTTTAGCCGAAATGGGCGCGTTAAAAACGTCTAAATAGGCTTTTTCGCTAACGGCCATTCTGTATTAAGAATTCGTAAATTCTCATCGTCATAACTGACCTAAAACATTTTTCGTTATAAATATTGCTATCTTTTAATCTACGGTATATAGCCCTCATAAATATTTACATAAATATACATATTATCACGCCTGTCTCCCATGGCGATAGGCAAAGACTAAGGATCTCCACTTGCGACGATCGTGATAAGCAACTGTCGCTTCATCTACTTTCATTAACCTCTTCATACATGATCGTTTATTTGAGATGCTTTTTCCTGACCTCTTTTTAACACTTCTGCTATTTGATCACAGCCTGTACTCACTCACATATTCTCACTTACACATACTCACACATTCTTACTTACACATGCTCACTCACAACACATACGCGCAGCATACTTCATTTCGACACTCGATTACGTCTTCTGACTATTGACTTTCTTTTTTTTTGTATTACTGTTGCTTCTTTTTAAGCTCTCTTATGTATTGAGTAATATCTTATAATTCAATCATGCCGCTAAAATTGCCGGAATACAGACCTAGAGTCTAGTGCAGTAGACGCCGCCAAAAAAACTGTAGCCTAATAAGGCCCGGTTTCCACCAAAGCAGAGAGGAGAGGAGACGAGAGGAGATGTGTTTTGAATAACTAATCAGGTTTCGTTATTTCCACATTTCCTCTCCGCTTATCTTCGGTGGAAATAAAAATTTCATCATCCGTGCAGGAACGGAGAAAGAATACAATTTCCTGCGGCCGGGCGGCCTGTCGTAAGAGGCGACAAAACGACCCACAGCCAGGTGGTAGGGCATTGGCCCGACTGGATGGCTACCACCCCTGGTCTAAAGTATGTCGCCATAGCAACCTTGAGTTGTGTTTCGGCATTAGTGACCAGTTTCCAGTCTCCCTTAAGAGAGCAGCAGCACATTAATAGCACCTTTGGTGTTGCAAATGTCCATAGGCGATGGTAACCACTTTCCATCAAGTGGGCCGTCTGCCTGTCTGCTGAACTCCTGCAATAAAAAAAATGTTAAAAAAAGATCAAGCGGGGACGACAGGAGATGTCTTATTGTTCTATAGTATTTTGTGCCGCGAGCGGGCAAGCGGCGCGGCAGAGCGAAGACGTGTGTAGTGCGCTCGCGAGCCACATTCCCCGCTACCTTCAGCCCGCGCCTCGCACACCCGAAGGCGTCATTCGACTGACTGGCTTTGAATGCAAGCGTGCGTCGTCCATATTTTAATACATCTCTCCGCTACACTTCTTCTCTTCGCTTCGGTGTAAATAACCTGCCAACTTCTCAGCACATTTCCTCTCACCTCCTCCTGTCTGTGCTTTTGTGGAATCCGGGCCTCAACTTTAATTCAAAATAGGTTATTACCATAAGTTTTAGATTTGATCATATTAGGCCTAGAAATAAGTTTATATAAATAAAATGAATAAATAAATTTTCATTTTTAAAACTTAAAAAGTATTTAAAGAGTTTTTATTAAAACATTAAGGTCGGTGTACAGAAAACAGTATAGAGACTAGTATAAGCTTATTTATGTAACTAATTTTATTTTGTAATGCTATTTGTTCTCTGTTAATTAAATATATAAACATGTTATCAGACCATACATAAAATTGACATTACCATACAACCTCATTAAAACCTTCAAAATCCATTCCACGTCATACTATATTTATAGAGCAATCACGATGCCGCAGATAGCGAATGAAAATTATTCAAATTTCATACAATGTTATTCGTCCATGGAATTTTAGATGACGATCCTAATTACCTATTCTGACGATATTTCGATTCTAATGGACATGGAGCTACTCTTTCTCTCTTGGGAATACACTGAATATTTTTGTTTCAATACTTATGTTGATTACGTTGTTTTTGGAAGGAAATTCCTTATCACACTTTGCTCAGAGGATAGAGGAAAAAAGTGTTGCCGAACGAAAGATGCTGACCGCTGTATATTATTATACAAATTTGAACTTATTACAATAAAACAATATCCATCAATGTTATATGTGGTGTTTTGAAATTAGGTCTTGTAATTGCCCATATTACTAGACAATTCCTTCGATAGTCTTCGAGAAACTTCGTTCCAATCAGGAGCCTCATTCTACTACTTTAATATCTTTCGTTGAGAGCATATTCAAAGTATGATTAAATTGCGATACTGTCAGAAAATCGTATTCTACTAAATCCACAATGTCTTCTCGATATCGTCGCGGTAGGATAATAGTAGATATTGGTGGCAGTTGCTTCTTTATTAATTTGGAAATCAAACTCGATTTTATTGGACTGTATAATTATTGTTGAATTAAAAGAATACATCAAATAAGTACAGATCGTAATTATTTACAAGATACATTAGAGCGATGCTGAGAGGTGAAGAGTAGAGTAGCAGAGAGATTTTCGCCTGCCAGGGTCGCTCCTTAACAGCGAGATAAGAGACAGAATGCGTTTTTAGATCGATTTCTCAACCATTTTTACAGTAGTTATACACACTTTATTGCGGTGAAAAAAATATATGTCAATCTTGATCATATTTCTGACGTAAACTTTGTACTCAGAACGCATTTACGATAAATTTTCTCGATAGAAAATAATTGCAAAGTAACCTCTAAACGAGTTATTCAATCTTGGTTATTGTTATTACTGTTAATCGTACATCGCTAAAATAAATAACAGTAACATATTATATTATAACAAATTCAATTATAGATCTTTTATTGGGTTACTTAACTTAATTTGGAAGTAATTAATTATTTTATTAAAAATGACTGCAAAAATCCCGCCTGCCGGTCCCAATGTATGGAATTTATTAGATCGCTTTAGAGCGTCGGCTAATACGGACGCGCTGCTCTTCTCCACGACCGCCATTGAAAAATAATTTTAAATAAACGAAGGAGCAATAATAACAAGAATTTTGAAGCGGTCGCGCTATACTTATTTGGCGTATACGGTAGAGGTCTGGTCTAAATCACTAGCTGTGTGGGTTCGAACCCTACTAGTTTCACTTGATCTAGAAGTTTTTTTTTATAAGAGTTGATAAAATGCTCTTTTTCTCTTCCTAAATAATTTTATAAAATGCAATAAAAATACTTTTCTAAATTTTTATATTTCATTTCATCTGGACTTTTATACTGTTGACAATAAAACGTATTTAAATCAATCTTACCGGTAACATTAAAATTCGAAAGCGCCATCTATGATTCTTCATAGAAAATTACGTTGACACGTGGATAAGTAGAGTTATAAATATTACAAAACTTTCAATACTTTCTTCAATGTTATTGTGGTAGAGTGAGTTGATACTAGTACACGTACGATTAGAGTTCATGGTTCGAGTGCTCATTTAATTTTTCTCTCTAATTTTTTTGTTTTATGTATTATAATTTATTTTAAAGTTCTTATCTATACAGATAAACAAATGGTTTGTTTGTAATGTCAAAATAAAAACTAAAAAATTGGACCAGGAGATTCCAAAAATGCAAAGTGAAGTGCCTGTTTGAAATCTCAAAATAAATTAAAAAAAAATCGGACCAGGAGATTCCGAAAATGCTATTTATAGAATTTTTGTCTGTCTGTCTGTGTGTCTGGATGTTCCGGCTAATCTCGGACACAGCTGGATCGATTTTGACGTAATTTTAAATGGCAGATAGCTGATGTTATAAGAAGTACCTTAGGCTACATTTTTAGGGTCCCGCGAAATAAAATCCAAAAGCATATTTGTCTTTCTGTTTGTTATCCTTTTATGGACAAACTATTGAACCGATTTGGATGAAACTGGGTACATATGTTATTTTAATATCGAGGGTGGCCAAGAACTACTTTTCATCCCGAAAAATGAGATAGTTTCCAATATGAAAATATATTTGGCCGAACGGGCCTAAATGATCAAACGGCTGAATGACACAAATGGTCGAATTGACCGAAACGACTGAAATGACTGAAATGGCCGAAATGGCTGAAATGACTGAAATGGCTGAAATGGCCCTAATGACCGAAATGGCTGAAATGAATGAAATGGCTGAAATGGCCGAAATGGTTTAAATGGCCAAAATGACTGAAATGGCCCAAATGGCTGAAATAGCTGAAATGGCTGAAATGGCCGAAATGACCGAAATGGCCGTAATGACTGAAATGGCCCAAATGGCTGAAATGACCGAAATGGCTGAAATGGCCCAAATGGCCGAAATGACCAAAATGGCCCAAATGACCGAAATGGCCGAAATGACTGAAATGGCCCTAATGACCGAAATGGCTGAAATGAATGAAATGGCTGAAACTGCCCAAATGGCCGATATAGCTGAATTGACTTAAATGGCCGAAATGGTTCGAATGGCCCAAATGACCGAAATGGCCGAAATGGGTGAAATTACTGATATGGCCCAAATGACCAAAATGGCCCAAATGACCGAAATGGCTGAAATGGCTGAAATGGCCCAAATGGTTGAAATGACTGAAATGGCTGAAATGGCCGAAATTACCGAAATGGCCTAAATGGCCAAAATGACTAAAATGGCCTAAATGGCCAAAATGACTGAAATGGCCCAAATGGCTGAAATGACCGAAATGGCTGAAATAGCCGAAATGACCAAAATGGCCGAAATGGCCAAAATGACTGAAATGGCTGAAATGGCCCAAATGGCCGAAATGACCGAAATGGCCGAAATGGCCAAAATGGCCCAAATGACCGAAATGGCTGAAATGGCCCAAATGGTTGAAATGACTGAAATGGCTGAAATTACCGAAATGGCCTAAATGGCCAAAATGACTGAAATGGCCTAAATGGCCAAAATGACTGAAATGGCCCAAATGGCTGAAATGACCGAAATGGCTGAAATGGCCGAAATGACCAAAATGGCCCAAATGGCCGAAATGGCTGAAATGACCAAAATAGCTGAAATGGCCGAAATGACCGAAATGGCCCAAATGGCCGAAATGGCTGAAATGACCAAAATGGCCGAAATGGCTGAAATGGCCGAAATGACCAAAATGGCCTAAAGGCCAAAATGACTGAAATGGCTGAAATGGCCCAAATGGTTGAAATGACTGAAATGGCTGAAATGGCCGAAATGGTCTAAATGGCCAAAATGACTGAAATGGCCTAAATGGCCAAAATGACTGAAATGGCCCAAATGGCTGAAATGACCGAAATGGCTGAAATGGCCGAAATGACCAAAATGGCCCAAATGACCGAAATGACTGAAATGGCTCAAATCGCTCAAATGACCGAAATGGCTAAATGACTGAAATGGCCCAAATGGCCCAAATGGTTGAAATGACTGAAATGGCTGCAATGACCAAAATGGAAAATCACAAAAAACCTACCCCATTTTTTGGGATAACCCATAATATTGATTACATAAATCCATTATACCGAATTTTAACTAAATCGGTTCGGTAGTTTTTCCGTAAAAGGATAACAAACAAAAAGACAAATATATTTTTATCCCGGAAACTATTCCATATTTCGGGATAAAAGCATCCTATGTTCATTCTCAGCATCGAAAATATATATCAAATCAATTTCAGCCAAATCGGTCCAGTAGTTTTTCCGTGAAAACGGAACAAACAGACAGACAGTTACTTTCGCATTCATTTATGCTCCACCCCTCCATTCGGGCATTCCTTTTATTCTATACAAATACGACATGACTCGACGCAAAACAATAACAACAAGAATTAGTTCGACATAGCTGCCTAATGACTTCCATAAAACAAGTACATTAATAATAGAATGTTTTTCTTAATTACAAATTTTAAACACAAAGTAAACAAAAGAAGTCCAAATGCGGGACGGGTAATAAACCAGGTTTATGGCAGGCAGATTTGCATTCACTTTTTGTCGATATGTAACAATATAATGTTTTTACCATATCCACCCGTGAGATAGATTACTTTTTGAACTGACCACCGACAGTTCAAAAAGTAATCTATTTTTTGTAGGTGGGATTTCTCAGGAAGGTGTAATCTATATATACGAAAAAAATAAGATTTAGGGGTTGCTGTCATACATGTAACTAAGAATTAAATTTTACTTCAGTCTGCATAGTCGTGTGTCGTTACTCAGATCTTACAAAACTATAATAATGTTCCTTTATGATTTTTTGAATAATTTAGGTAGCGAGAAATTAATTAGCTTCCACAGCTACGAAAATAATACCCCAAATTTTAAACGATAAGATGGAAAATTCTAAATAAAATCAAGGTTGCATAGTTTCAAAAATATCTTAAATGAAAATTGATTGAGTAATTTTTTATAAATGGAGTATTTATAATTACCTACCACCTGGCTGTGGGTTGTTTTGTCGCCTCTTACGACAGGCCGCCCGGCCGCAGGAAATTGTATTCTTTCTCCGTTCCTGCACGGATGACTTAGCAATAATTTATAATAAAAACAATAGCAATGAAAAATGTGCCGCGATTTTCGAAATAAGGTTGGCACTTAGTTTTTGCTGTGCCGAAACATAGTCCGACACGGCACTGATTTTCAGTGGCCACCTCCTTAAGAGCCTGTATACTACTAATTCAAATCGGCGTTTCACATAGTTTACCCCCGCGCAACCAATGTTTACTTCGATGGGACAGCGCCAATTTAAGGCGTGCGTGCGTGTGGTAAAATATTGTATATCACCGAACATACGCTACTACGTAACATAAATAGGTGTATACGTAGCTAACGAACATTGCACGTCACCGATATCACACTATTCATGCGGCTGAGAACAAGAGGAAGCGAGACAAAACATGATAAAGTGAGAGAAGTTCACGTGGATAATACGTATTGAAAATTCGACACGAGGTACTAAACATGTTTGGCCTAGTGGTTTTCTAATACTAAGGTAGTGAGGAGGTTGAAGACTCGATCCCGCACACAGGTGGTTTTTTTTTCTCTTTTTGTAACTAATTTTGATACAGTTAAACTTTATTCTAATAATATTAGTTTTTAGATGTAAATGTTATAAAAATCATTTCATTGTATTATGGAACAACATCCATTCATATTATCCCTATTGATATTATAAATGCGAAAGTAACTGTTTGTCTGTTTGTTCCGTTTTCACGGAAAAACTACTGGACCGATTTGGCTGAAATTCATTTGATATATATTTTCGATGCTGAGAATGAACATAGGATGCTTTTATCCCGAAATATGGAATAGTTTCCGGGATAAAAATATATTTGTCTTTTTGTTTGTTATCCTTTTACGGAATAACTACCGAACCGATTTACTTAAAATTCGGTATAATGGATTTATGTAATCAATATTATGGGTCATCCCAAAAAATGGGGTAGGTTTTTTGTGATTTTCCATTTTGGTCATTGCAGCCATTTCAGTCATTTCAACCATTTGGGCCATTTGGGCCATTTCAGTCATTTAGCCATTTCGGTCATTTGAGCGAAATTTGGGCAGTTTCAGCCATTTCATTCATTTCAGCCATTTCGGTCATTAGGGCCATTTCAGTCATTTCGGCCATTTTGGTCATTTCGGCCATTTGGGCCATTTCAGCCATTTCGGTCATTTCAGCCATTTGGGCCATTTCAGTCATCTTGGCCATTTAGGCCATTTCGGTCATTTCGGCCATTTGGGCCATTTCGCTCAGTTCAGCCATTTGGGCCATTTCAATCATTTCAACAATTTGGGCCATTTCATTCATTTCGGCCATTAAAGCCATTTGGGCCATTTCAGTCATTTTGGCCATTTAGGCCATTTCGGCCAATTCGGTCATTTCAGCCATTTGGGCCATTTCGGTCATTTGGGCCATTTTGGTCATTTCGGCCATTTGGGCCATTTCAGCCATTTCGGTCATTTCAGTAATTTCGGCCATTAAAGCCATTTGGGCCATTTCAGTCATTTTGGCCATTTAGGCCATTTCGGTCATTTCGGCCATTTGGGCCTTTTAGGCCATTTAGGCCATTTTAGTCATTTCAGCCATTTCGGTAATTTCAGCCATTTGGGCCATTTCAGTCATTTTGGCCATTTAGGCCATTTCGGTCATTTCGGCCATTTCAGCCATTTCGGCCATTTTGGTCATTTCGGCCATTTAAACCATTTCGGCCATTTCAGCCATTTCAGTCAATTCAGCTGTTTCGGCCACTTGGGCAATTTCAGCCATTTCATTCATTTCAGCCATTTCGGTCATTAGGGCCATTTCAGTCATTCCAGTCATTTCAGCCATTTCAGTCAATTCAGCTATTTCGGCCATTTGGGCAATTTCAGCCATTTCATTCATTTCAGCCATTTCGGTCATTAGGGCCATTTCAGTCATTTCAGTCATTTCAGCCATTTCAGTCAATTCAGCTATTTCGGCCATTTGGGCAATTTCAGCCATTTCATTCATTTCAGCCATTTCGGTCATTAGGGTCATTTCAGTCATTTCGGCCATTTCGGTCATTTGGGCCATTTTGGTCATTTCGGCCATTTGGGCCATTTCAGCCATTTCGGTCATTTCAGCCATTTGAGCCATTTCAGTCATTTTGGCCATTTAGGCCATTTCAGTAATTTTGGCCATTTAGGCCATTTCAGCCATTTGGGCCATTTTGGTCATTTCGGCCATTTGGGCCATTTAGGCCATTTCGGCCATTTTAGTCATTTCAGTAATTTCGGCCATTAAAGCCATTTGGGCCATTTCAGTCATTTTGGCCATTTAGGCCATTTCGGTTATTTCGGCCATTTCAGTCATTTCAGTCATTTCAACCATTTGGGCCATTTCAGCCATTTCGGTCATTTGGGCCATTTTGGTCATTTCGGTCATTTGGGCCATTTCAGCCATTTCGGTCATTTCAGCCATTTGGGCCATTTCACTCATTTTGGCCATTTAGGCCATTTCAGTAATTTTGGCCATTTAGGCCATTTCAGCCATTTCAGTCATTTCAACCATTTGGGCCATTTCAGCCATTTCGGCCATTTTGGTCATTTCAGCCATTTAGGCCATTTCAGTAATTTTGGCCATTTAGGCCATTTCAGCCATTTCTGTCATTTCAACCATTTGGGCCATTTCAGCCATTTCGGCCTTTTAGGCCATTTCGGCCATTTTAGTCATTTCGGCCATTTCGGTCATTTGGGCCATTTAAACCATTTCGGCCACTTCAGCCATTTCAGTCAATTCAGCTATTTCGGCCATTTGGGCAATTTCAGCCATTTCATTCATTTCAGCCATTTCGGTCATTAGGGCCATTTCAGTAATTTTGGCCATTTAGGCCATTTCAGCCATTTAGGCCATTTCGGCCATTTTAGTCATTTCAGCCATTTCGGTCATTTCAGCCATTTGGGCCATTTCAGTCATTTTGGCCATTTAGGCCATTTCGGTTATTTCGGCCATTTCAGTCATTTCAGTCATTTCAACCATTTGGGCCATTTCAGCCATTTCGGTCATTTGGGCCATTTTGGTCATTTCGGTCATTTGGGCCATTTCAGCCATTTCGGTCATTTCAGCCATTTGGGCCATTTCACTCATTTTGGCCATTTAGGCCATTTCAGTAATTTTGGCCATTTAGGCCATTTCAGCCATTTCAGTCATTTCAACCATTTGGGCCATTTCAGCCATTTCGGCCATTTTGGTCATTTCGGCCATTTGGGCCATTTCAGCTATTTCGGTAATTTCAGCCATTTGGGCCATTTCAGTCATTTTGGCCATTTCGGTCATTTCGGCCATTTGGGCCTTTTAGGCCATTTCGGCCATTTTAGTCATTTCGGCCATTTCGGTCATTTGGGCCATTTAAACCATTTCGGCCATTACAGCCATTTCAGTCAATTCAGCTATTTCGGCCATTTGGGCAATTTCAGCCATTTCATTCATTTCAGCCATTTCGGTCATTAGGGCCATTTCAGTCATTTCAGCCATTTCGGCCATTTCAGCCATTTCAGTCGTTTCGGTCAATTCGACCATTTGTGTCATTCGGCCGTTTGATCATTTAGGCCCGTTCGGCCAAATATATTTTCATATTGGAAACTATCTCATTTTTCGGGATGAAAAGTAGTTCTTGGCCACCCTCGATATTAAAATAACATATGTACCCAGTTTCATCCAAATCGGTTCAATAAAAGGATAACAAACAGAAAGACAAATATGCTTTTGGATTTTTTTTCGCGGAACCCTAAAAACGTAGCCTAAGGTACTTCTTATAACATCAGCTATCTGCCATTTAAAATTACGTCAAAATCGATCCAGCTGTGTCCGAGATTAGCCGGAACATCCAGACACACAGACAGACAGACAAAAATTCTATAAATAGCATTTTCGGAATCTCCTGGTCCGATTTCTTTTTAATTTATTTTGAGATTTCAAACAGGCACTTCACTTTGCATTTTTGGAATCTCCTGGTCCAATTTTTTAGTTTATATTTTGACATTACAAACAAACCATTTGTTTATCTGTATAGATAAGAACTTTAAAATAAATTATAATAGGTAAAACATAAAAAAAATAGAGAGAAAAATGAAATGAGCACTCGAACCATGAACTCTAATCGTAAGTGTACTAGTTAGTATCAACTCACTCTACCACAATAACATTGAAGAAAGTATTGAAAGTTTTGTAATATTTATAACTCTACTTATCCACGTATCAACGTAATTTTCTATGAAGAATCATAGATGGCGCTTTCGAATTTTAATGTTACCGGTAAGATTGATTTAAATACGTTTTATTGTCAATAGTATAAAAGTCCAGATGAAATGAAATATAAAAATTTAGAAAAGTATTTTTATTGCATTTTATAAAATTATTTAGGAAGAGAAAAAGAGCATTTTATCAACTTTCTTATAAAAAAAATATCTTCTAGATCAAGTGAAACTAGTAGGGTTCGAATTCACACAGCTAGTGATTTAGACCAGACCTCTACCGTATACGCCAAATAAGTATAGCGCGACCGCTTCAAAATTCTTGTATTATTGCTCCTTCGTTTATTTAAAATTATTTTTCAATGGCGGTCGCGGAGCAGAGCATCGCGTGCAGTTTAGACGAAAGCCTCGGGCGTTATGATAAATTCCATACATTGGGACCGGCAGGCGGGATTTTTGCAGTCATTTTTAATAAAATAATTAATTACTTCCAAATTAAGTTAAGTAACCCAATAAAAGATCTATAATTGAATTTGTTATAATATAATATGTTACTGTTATTTATTTTAGCGATGTACGATTAACAGTAATAACAATAACCAAGATTGAATAACTCGTTTAGAGGTTACTTTGCAATTATTTTCTATCGAGAAAATTTATCGTAAATGCGTTCTGAGTACAAAGTTTGCGTCAGAAATATGATCAAGATTGACATATATTTTTTTCACCGCAATAAAGTGTGTAATAACTACTGTAAAAATGGTTGAGAAAATGATCTAAAAACGCATTCTGTCTGTTATCACCTTGTTAATCACAAAAATCATGCGACCCACGGTAAATCAAGTTAATTTAATTTAAATTATAATCAACGTATACCTCTATGAAATCTTTTATTATGCGTGGACTCTTAAGCACTAAAATGTTCTTATTTGTAACAATTAAATTAATTATTTATGCTCCAAGATCAAAATAGATCAAACTTTTACGAGAATCAAAAGTCTGGGTAGCCACTCCAATTTATGTACATTATTGATTGTGGTAGCCGGTTTTAGAATCGTTTCGTGGGTAACCCCAATCTGCTTGAGCGTCAACCGATCGAAGTCGTAAGGTACGCGAATATTTGTGTCATAGGATAAGGCTTATAGCACGATGACAAAAAGCAGCGAAGAAACTTTTCGCTCGTATTTAGGATCCAGAAAATTTGTTTTAACATTTAAGGCGATGATAAGAAACTTTTAATGATTTTAAAGTAAAGATCACATCTAAACGAGTAGTGATAATGATTTGGAAAAAATATATATTGTTACGAGTTCCCGGGACTCGAATTAAAATGCCTTAAGAATTGAAGACGTGAGTGGATGAAGGTGATATGTCGCATATTCGGTTTTTTGCTTTTTTTGCGTAGATGAAGGTTATAAGTCGATACCAAATGACTACAGACCTAAGAGTATAGATATAAGGCATATTTAAAAAATAAAGAGTTGAAAAAGGTGTTAAGTTCAGTTCAGTTTAAAATAAAAGTAAAACTTTTATCTCGATTTGCTCAGAATTGGAATTATGCGACTTATCACCTTCACCCACTCATGTCTTTAATTATTATAGAGTTTATTAGAACTATAAAAACACGTGTCACACAGGTACAAATATAACCGAACGCAACAAGTCCAAACGTAGTGCAGAAGGTCGTAAATCAATAAAACGCGCAAAGTCCGTCACTATTAGATTACCAATATGTACACACCATCGTTTAATACTTCACAAATGCAAATGTGCCCATTTGTAAACTATTGTTATTGAGTATTAAATTCTACCTCTGTATGTCCTAAAATGGCCGTAGCGGAAGATCAGCGCTGGCTAACCACCAGCAATTTGCTGAGCTAGAGACAACATAGAACTTCATCTTCATGGTTTATATTATTGTTATTTAGTATTCTTACATTTTATGTAGTTCTAAATAAATACCTTTCTTTCTTAAAAGACGGACACAGAAAAATGGCAAACCAATTTAACCTTTTTATTTCCAAGCATTATTTATAAAAAAGAACTATTTAGGTTTTTTAGGATTAATCCATCCAAGGGTTTGAATAACACAGAAATCATGGTCTCAAAATGTACTGTGATTTTATTTCCGTCGCATACAATATGCCCACTTCCACGACAGCAAACAGGAAAGTGACGAAGGAAGTAGGCAGCGCGAATATGCAAACACAATATATTTGAATATTTACTATCGCTGCCCAATTCCCTCGTCACTTTCCTGCTTGATTCCGTAGAAGTGGGCATAATATAAATGAGGTATTAGGGATTCACAATTATTACACATAAGTCATATGAGTATTGTTAAAGTTTTATTTATCCTCCCCCCAACTTGTCATTTTAATTATGTATATTTACTGTACAGGATGGTACAATAATAATAAAAATTAAGAATAATATAAAATCAAATAAAAAACCTCACTTAAAATCATGTAAATTTACCATATGGGAGCTGCCTACGTCTAGTTATCGGAGCGGACAACGAACTACTGACTAGCGCTTTTTTTTTTTTTTGTTTTTTTTGGAGCTGACTCAGCTGAATAGCCGCAGATGGCTGTTTCAGCGATACCGGGCTTTGGGGGCTTCCCGCCTCCGTGGGAGCGGAGGCGTTCAGCCCGGAAGCAGCACGCTCGAGGAGGCACCTCCTGTGAGGTTCGACCTCGGCTCGACCGCTGCGGGGGATTGACTCTATATTGGGAACAAGCCGTAAAAGGCTGAAAGAGCTAAGCCAACAGGCTGAAGTGATTATTTGGGGACTCTTCATCGACTCCGCCGGCGGAGCCGATCCTAGTCTGTCATTACTACCGCTTCGCAACGTGTTATAGCTGGAGGAGAAGAAGCGGCGGAAGAAACTCTCCAGCAACACGCCTAGGCTAATCTTGTATGGCTACTTGTGTCTGTAATGAGTATGGATTGGTGGGTCTTACGATTGTGTAAGAGGATTCGAGCCGGGGGCTCTCCGGCGTCTGTTGTGTCTGCGTCTGTTATGCCAGGCTGATGTTCTGAGCCTCGGGGGGTTCATGATCGCGATTTGACGTGCGATTTTGTCAGGCTCGTCAATGAGTACATTGCGAGGTCTGCGTTTACTCGTGGGAGCGTTTGGAGTGGGTTTGTAGTTGACCGTTTCCGTCACCAGAGGGTTCGGGTGATGGGGGGCGAGGTCAAAGAATCTGCGCGATAGTGAAGTTATATAGTCCTTGATGGAGGGAAGCTCCAGGTCGCGATGCAAGTCGGCGAGCCGCATATAGCGCGGGCCGTCGACTGCAGCACGTAGAAAGTGATTCTGGATTCTTTGCAGTCTCCAGATGTTAACGTCGCTGGCGTGGCCGAAGACCACACTCGCATAGGTCAAGATGGGGCGGATGCAAGTTTTGTAAAGAGTCACCTTATTTCTAAGGCTCATCTTACTCCTCTTTCCTATCATCGGATAGAGTCGGCCGAGGATCAGGTATGCTCTGTTCCCGACCGCTCTGGTATGCTTGTGGAAGTACAAGCCTCTGTCTAGGGTTACCCCAAGATATTTGACTTCGTTAGCCCAAGGGATAACTTGGTCGAATAGCTTGATGGGCATATGTTGGTTGGAGGGGCGGGTATTGGGTGAGAGGCATTTGCGGGAGAACATGATGGCTGCACTCTTCTCGGGGTTCACCTCAATCCGCCATCTACGGAACCAGTCACCTAGTTCTTTGATGGCGGTGTTGAGCTGCTTGCAGATTCTGTATCTGCTGGGGTCGCTACTGAATATGGCGGT
The DNA here is from genome assembly GCA_949752895.1 of Dendrolimus pini. Classification (NCBI taxonomy): domain Eukaryota; kingdom Metazoa; phylum Arthropoda; class Insecta; order Lepidoptera; family Lasiocampidae; genus Dendrolimus; species Dendrolimus pini. The sequence continues at coordinate 4,279,422 of OX457130.1, read as the reverse complement.
GTCATCCGCATATAGGGCTAGTGACTAGCGCAACGCGGGAGCGCTCATATTAATAGTTGCTCTATCTCGCTTGCACATCATCCGTCCCGCTCTGTACTGTACTATATATTGTACTAGCAGTACGACTTGTTAAGGTTTCCAAAATAAATCAGTTCACAGGAGCACTCGACAGTGAACAAATACTCTCTGTCATCTGAATAATTATTTAACCTTCTACATCTCGCTCCTACAACTACATTAGTAACTAGTCTTTATAGATAAAAAGTTCACAAAATAAAATTACAATATCTAAATTTTAGTTCTGTTCTCCGAATTACTTAAAACGCTACCGTGTAATCTAAACCTAAAATCCGAGCCACCGAATTATTCGCTTAGAAGCGGTCTCCCGACTTTCACGAGTCAATATTCGGCGTCGTCAAGACTTGAAAACCACATTAACTATGTTGTGTAACTTCCCGAGTTCTGAATTCAGCGGCATAATATTCCGATCTTGTGATTTTGTTCAAATAAGTATGAATTCGTGTTGGTAAAACATAGAAGTTTTTATTTAAGAAGTCATGGCACAAGATTCGATATTATTTTAGCACTGTGACATATTACTACTAATATACACGTGAATTTTTCATGATATTGATATAATAAATTACACTATGGATTGGTGTCGACTCTTCTGTATGATTACATAACTGCTGTTTTAATTAAATAATGTATTAATGTAAAATTGCAAAATATGTTGTCACACTAGATAGAGCGAAGTCACGGTCTCACGAATGTGACCATCTGTGACAAGGAGGGGGGTGGTAAAAAAATACGTGTGACGTAATTTGTGGGTGGCCCCTTATGACGAATCAGTATAAGTTCCTATTTAAACCTGCCCTGGGGTCTAAAGCGGCTGCTTTGGCAGATTCGATATCGACGAGGAGTACGAGTATAAGTGGAACTTTATGCAATGTCTTATACCTACCAGTATATCTTATAATGAAATTAAACGCACCTGGCATTTAATTTCATTAAAAGATTTTCCAAAAGCAACCTTTTTAAGAAAAAGCCGTGATAGCTCAGTGGCTAGCGCTCGCGTCCCAAACTCAAAGGGGTATGCAAGATAGTATAAATAAGAAGACTAGAACATCTAGCTTTAAGACTAGCGTAAGGACCCATTGTTATAGATGTTAAGAGCTTAATAAAGAAAAAAAAAACAAATTAAAAAATTAAATAACTAGAAAGGAAAATACAAAACATAAAAACCCCTAAACGGTATAGAAAGCCGGATAACATTGCCCGTCTGGTGGAAGAGAATTAAAAAAAACGGTATGCATACCCTTTTTTTAAGCTGTCAAAGTGGTGCACCATTTTAACAGTTTTTTGTCCTAACGTTAAGCACATGTTAACATTGAAGGAATATATAGAAATGAAACATGCATATGGAGTTAACCGACGTATCAGACCTGCCAATCTCGACGTATCTGTCCGTTCTTCTATAAAAATGGGACGCCCAGCAGTGGGACATTTATGGGCTGCAATTATCTAACCTCTTTAAAGCCCCAGCAGGAATGCTAGCCAATCCTACATTTATATAGTTTTGTTTCTTTTGTTACAGGTCCGGACGGGGTCTATCGGGTTCCTAGAAAGAAAATATCAATATATAAATAATTAAATTTAGTGCTAAAATTAGATAGATATAATAATACGAAATGCATATAGTCGGGAGTGTACAGAGGACTTTGACGACGTTCATTCTGCTCGCTGTAAGCACATCGCCGTCTGCGACGCAGAATACTATCATATCAGGTAATTTAAATTGTTATCATATTATTATAGATAGATAGATACCTACCTTAATTACCGATATTTGCTAATCTTTTAAACTCGACACATAACATATTCCACAACCACACACATTGTATATCTCCAAGCTTAGCAAATTACATTTGTATTATGGATAATATACAACGGCCAATTCTGAGGTCTTAGCCTCAGAGGACCAATGCAATTAATGTACAAAAAATAACTTTCAGCATTACAGCTTTTAAACATAATGAAAAATAAGCTAGGTAAAATAAGTTATATTTATGTATTTAATATCAATAGGTGTATTTATATATGTCTATTAAGTATGATTCTTACGTAAATAATATTTAACATACTTATATGTTTATTAATAAATAAAATTTAATATAAGTAATTGCATATACTATAATATTTACGTATACCACCTTTTACCAATATAATCTGTTTTATTCCTGCCACGGGTTTTCTGAAAGACCGCTTCTTACCGATAAGATCGCCCAACATTTAGAATATTTTTAGGCTATACGTTTTTCTGTGTTTTCTGTAATGGTGTACAATAAAGTGTTATCTATCTATCTAGGTGTCGAACACAGAATCATACAAAAAATACAGCCCATTCATCCATAGATACCGTAATAGTTGTAAGAAAAGAAAATTGCCTATGCTAGCACTAAACACGCAGTGATTGTGGGAACAGATCAATACATGAGAAACATTTTACTCTAACGAAACTAAAAATTAAATATAAAACTATAAAATTATTCTCTAGTTCCTCAGGTTCAGATCATAATGTTTTCAACTAACTTTTCTTAAGATCTCCTGTGAAATTCTCATTATTAAGTTTCTCCAATTACCTATGATGCTTCCGACATGATCCGGTAAAAAGGGTAGGCCTAACAAATGCTCGGATTCCAAAGCGAATAAAAGTGCCCTTCCCACTGCCGGGCTCGGCCCTTCCTATTCTTAGGGGGAACGGGCAGTATTCCCGTCATACTTGACCAAGGTGAATTATACATCGGTTATTTTGTTAGATTGAATTGCATATAGAAAGAAAGAAAGAAAAATGCCACATACACAAACAACAAATATAGTGATTACTAACGAATTTAAAAAAAAGCAATTGTGTGCTGTAATTTGCGAAATAAGGTTGGCACTCAGTATTCTTTTACATTTTATAACACAGAATCGCTTTCCGCATCTGTCTGTATATCCGCTAACTCCTAAATCACGCAACGGATTTTAACTGGTTTTTGCCATCAGTTAGGTAAATTTTCACTGAAAGTTTATATTTATATGTGAAACAAAAACACAGCCAAATTTATGTACCCCTTTTTACGAAAATTGCGCGGATGGAGGATATGAAATTTAGAAGGAATGCAGAATGCTAATTTTTTTTTTTAATTATGCACAAAAAATTCTAAATAATAAATAAATCAATAAAAAAACATTACACAAACTACCATGTATTTGACACACACACACGCACACACATATACTCTTTTGTTTATTGTTAAAGTCAAATTAACAGTCTAGCCTTGGCTAAATCTGTGATTATACAAAAAAAAGTCTTTGACGACACAACCTTAATAATGTTCAAGCTTATAATTTAAATTAATTATTATCGTCGAATTGCAACCACGGGCGCCCACTAGTTTATATAAAAACCTAATCGCTACTTAACTTACTTAAATACTTATATTTAAGTAAGTTAAGTAGCGATACTTCCTAGGGTTTGACCAGCGGCGTAGCCACACGGAATACCCTAGTTATCTGTAGTTATAGTACATTTTCCAGGAAAAATACGAAACTTCGTTGGCGTGAGCTACCAAAATTTACATCTAATTCTCATAAACCATAATATCACGCCTTAATTTTAAATATTTTATTTATTCCATGCAGAAATAAAACTTGAAAAATTCTTTTATAATCAACGAAATAAATTTCGAGAGTTGATCTTAATGTATAACATTATCGGAGAAACAGGAGAAACATGTCGATTGTGAACACGTTCAAACGTAGCAATGTATTTTCTCTCTGCAACCACAAGCCATGTAAATACGGAAGATTTCGTGACCAGAATTGTAATTACCCAAAAAGGCATGTTTACGTGAATCGTCGAGTAGCTTCGCAATGTTTGGAATCAGGAAACAACCCATCAAAAACTTTTATTAATGGATTCCTAATGTTTACATTAAATTTATACTCCCACGAAAATATATAATTTGAAAAGTTTGCAATTGTAATTACATAAATGTTTGTAACTTTGTATAGACACCCACACTTTAGAAAAAAAAATACATGTTACTGATATATTAAACGGTTGGTCATGCATTAAGATTATTTTTATCATGTAATTAATTCTCTCGTTTGATATTGTTACGAGCTACATAAGACTCGAATTAAAATGCCGTTGGAATTACTATAGAATTTATTGGAACTATACAAACACGTATAACATAGGTACAAATATAACTAGACACTACTAGTACAAACTGCACGATTCAATAACACGCGCAAAGTCCGTCACTATATCGCTTATCGAATCTACGTCTTGCTCGCATCGTAATTCTCGCTTGACTGCCTCACCTCTCTGTTCGGACATTGTTTTATAGTAAACTGTATAATACAACAATCGACTTCGTGTGCTGAGTTTTTCCGAGAAAACGTAATCTGCACACCTGGTTAATTATTCCTGCGAACGGCCAACAAAGTCGAAAACAATAACAATAGACTATTGTCTAATTGCAAATTTTAAACACAAAGTAAAGAAAGAAGTCCAATTGCGGGTAGGGTAATAAACCAGGTGCGCATTTCTTTGTCGGTATGTATCAATATTTATCCCGCCTGTTGTTAAGTGACAAAGCCATCTAAGATTGAGCACGCTAACCTAAATTTGACGAGTCATAAGAATTTTCTAAGATTTTTGAGTCAAAGTTAATAGGTAGCGATATATTGGCTTGTAACATCGTAAAAATTGTGTCTGTCCCTGTTTTTTCTGACCTTTCGAATAATGAAATAGATTTAAAAAAAATTAAGTTGTAAAGCTTCGAAAATACTTTCAAATGTGTTTTCTTGAACTATATTCATGAAATAGTTTAAAAAAACAGTATGTTTATACTCTTAGTTATAAAATCGGATACCGCATTCAAATGCCAAAACTGTATACCACCATCGCCATTATCATCTCAATTCATTCCTGGGGTTATCTGGAAGAGATCGCTTTTTAGCGATAAGACCGCCCTTTGTACATAACTAGATATAATTTTGGTCTTTAAGTTCATGTTTGTATTGGTGTACAATAAAGTGTTATCTATCTAAACGTTGGTTACATGTACGGAATACTTCAGTGTACCGACTTGAAGTAACACGCACTTATATTTTTGACTATATCATTGATATAAAGTCTAATACAATAAGGAAAGCTTAGTTATATTGTATTCTAGCTATAATCCTGTAAGATTATATACATAAATAAAATACGGAGCCTAGGTTACCGTTTTCTATTGGCAGGATGCCCAGAAGGCTAGCTATGTTACCTCACTGAATGTGTTGATACAAATAGGTATAACGTTTTCCTAATAGGGTTTTCCAGTTAATGATACAATTAATCCTAAGGTAGATTATTTGAAAATTAAGAATTTCTTTAAAGCTAAGGTGCCTGAAAGAGATATCTTTTAGCAATAAGGGCGCATATTTTTTTGCCAAGAATTTGTTTATTTTGGTGATTAATAAAGACTACGGGCCGCTTGCCGAAGGTTGCTTAAATTTATTTAATAAATACAAAACATATTTAGCACCCTTAAATACAATAAGCGTCATGCACACCGCAAAATTAGCCACTTAATATGTTTAAAGAACTGTCAATACATACATACATAACTTCACGCCAGGTCCCTTGCGGGGTATGCACAAACAACAGAGCGCCATTTAGGCTTATTCTTACACACCTCACTTGCTTCTTTGACATTCATAGCTCTTGTCATGCACGCTCGTCTGTTTTAAGGCTCCTGACATCACCTTCTGCTAGTACACGATCAATTTGATCATGAAAGGTGTGTCGTGGCCTTCCGCGACTTCTACATCCATCCACTTTTGCATTGTATTTCTGTTTAGTCATTCTTTCCACATACGTTTTGTTTAAAACGTAATTAGGCAGTTTAATATGATTAACTAATTTTATTTAAAATGCGATCGTTATGCAAGCGGCCCTAAGTGTTATCTATCTATCTAGATTTTATTATATAGTGGCATATATGTATGTAGTATTAAGTCGACTCAAACTTCGATATAAATAAAAATGAACCGTAGAAATGTATGTACGCGCATAACTTAAAAACGGTTATACCGATTTTTATGAAATTTTTTGTCTGTGTTTGAGTGGGTTCCCGAAAGGCTTAGATCTAGAATTGTAACCGGTAGGTGGCGCTGTGATGGATTCCTAAATGTTTATATTATCAGAGCAGGACAACCTCTGCCGGTACCTCTAGCTTAGTATGAAAATAATGTTTGAATTTTATAGCTATCAATAGTTTCAGCTCCAAAAAATAATTCCTAGCATAAAACTGTCATGTTACGTTGTTTTTTGCGCTATTTATTGAACGTATGCTGGCATTTTATTTATTGCCAGCCCCTCAAACATGTTCGATATATAACGAAACACGAGCTCTACGTGAGAAATAACTAGTAAACACGTTTTGGAAATGGCTATCAATCAATTTTGAATATTGAATAGAGAGAAATGATGTAATACCATTTTCAGTTAAAGGGACAATGATTATCGTAACCACCGAGTGCGGTCTGATTTGAAGTTTCTCAATGAGTCTGTTTTTGAGAGTTCATTTTGAATCAAAGGAAATGAGCGTTGAAACTTTTACTGGGGTAATAGGTAAATAACAATTAGGGATGGGCCGAAATTCGGTTTAACCGAATTTCGGCAGCTTGAGCCGAACTTCGTTATTCGGCCAAAATTCGGTTTTAATGCCGAACATTCGGGGCAAGAAAAAATTAAAATACCTACTTGCACTATTTTGACTGAAGTTAATAGAAATCATATCTTCATAACCGTAATATAAAAATTGGCAATTATATACTCATGGTCATTTATTTTAGTTAGGAACATGTAAGCCTTAACGTGCAATGTGATAAAAAAAATTAGTTCTTGATTGAGTCTTTGCATAATGTCTAAATAGACTTCAAATTAAAACAAAAATAAAATAAACTCTAAGAAACATCACTAAGTATTGCAACTACTAAATTATGATGCGTAACTTGAATTTAAAAAAAAACACGTCTAAGGGACATCAGTATTTACAACTTTAATTTTGATTGAAATCACTTTTTGCAAAATAAACATTAATTTAGAATTATAAAATTGTGATTTTTTTTCAATCAAAAGTCTAAAAATCGATTCTTTTATCCACTTACCCATACTTAAAATTTATGGCGTTATCAAGTCACGACGTCAACAGGTCACGACGTGTCGCTCTTAAGAAAGTGTGGCGATATCAAACCTAAGTTCAGCCGAATCTTTTGTTTTAACCGAATGTTCGGCCGAAGTTCGTATTCGGTTCAAACCACATTCGCCCCATCCCTAATAATAATAAAAACCCATATATGTCCACTGCTGGGCTCGGTTCTACCACTACAGGAAAACGGACAGTATAACCACGTTTGTCTAAGGCGGCTGGACAAATGTGACAGATTGATTATCTCGATGTGCAGGTTTCATCACGATATTTTCCTTCACCGTTGTTAGCACGTGGTAATTTAACAATATTCACATTAGGTTAGACAACTGGGGGAGTGTTCCGAGGAACTGTTCAGATTGGTGCCTTCGCCTTCCTTTAACACCGCACCGCACGCCATCGGCTGGGCGTTCATCCCCACTTCCTTGAGCCGCTTCGCTCTTGTACACAAAGGTTCTCTTGAACGTTTCTCTTGCGCACCGTGGGGATTTGGAATGAGCTCCCAGTCGTGGTTTTCCCACAGCGCTACAATATGGAGTTCTTTAGAAAGGGTGTCATAAAATTCCTTCGAGCGGTGTTGCCAACGTCATAGGTGATGATAACCGTTTACCATCAGGTTGGCCGTCTGCCTGTCTGCTGTACCTACTCCAGCTATAAAAAAACAGCTTAACTGGTGCGTGCGTTCCAGGCAGGAATTGAACGCGCGCCATTTGAGTTTGGGACGCGTGCTCGTGCCATCACTACTTATACGACGATAGGTACTTAACTTCTAGGAACTTTACCCATTACCTTCGTTGATCTAGGTTCTGTAATCTACTTATAATCTTAAGGGATTATAGGTGGACTACGATATGAGTTAAGGTTTCTTCATTGTATAAGCCGCGCGCAGAAGGTTTGCCGGTGACTACTTACTATTATTGTATATACTTATGGTAAAATATATACAATAAAAAAATTGAAAGAAAGAAAAAGATTTATTTAGAACAACAATAAAACTAATATTTTCTTAAGAAAACTTAAGTTTTCGCGACTTGTATACATAATAAAATAAAACACGGCCACTGAAGGGCGGCCGAAACGTCGGATTAATCAAGATCAAATAAATTACCGCGCTTAAAACCTTTAAATGGCGCGCCTGAATGGCGCTCTGTTGTTCGTGCCTACCCCGCAAGGGACCTGGCGTGAAGTTATATATGTATGTATGGAAAACCGTTAAAAAGTAGTTTATTTTATTATACAATAAAACTAACTTAAAGTATTAAAATAAAAACAATAAGTAAATGTAGTCCTAAATTGGCCTTAGGTCAGCAAAACTGCCGGTTAATATAACCAGCGCTGATCTTCCTCTAGGGCCACTAGTGACATACACGAACAAACAAAACAAAATAATTAAACAAACAAACCATAATAACGTTAACTAAATATTAAATACTTATTATTTACATAAAACCTATTATCTATAAAATGTAAAAAGAGAAAATTAAAAAAAAATTTGAGCAACTATTTTTGTAACCTTTTTTGTCAAGCCTACTGATCATCGACGCGTGACATCACGAGGCTATCGGCAAACCTTCTGTGCACGGGTAGTACTAGGTCATAATTTCATGTTAATATTTCATTAAAAAAAATTTATCACTGTTTTATTACAACACCAATGTAATTTGTTTAACTATTTTTACGCAATACGGCTGAACATTTGGCTATGTATAAAACATTATACTTTAATTAAAACATTTATTTCGATATCTTCGAGTCTTTTTCCGAACAAACATTTTAGGAATGTTAAAAGAAGAATGTTAAGTATTCGCTAAGCCCCGTGCTCCCCTCGTTTATAAATACGCAAATTTCAATGGCCCCCGGGCCATTCTTATCTATTTCCTGCCGAGATTTATTATGCTACAGCTCTTAACAGCGGAGGTCACTTCTGTCAACGCCGTTTTTTCTACAAAGAATTAATTTAAATGTTCTTAACTGAAATGTTTGTAAAATAAATCAGGTTAATTAAATCTATTAATAGCCGAACACGGGTTGGCTTATCCGTGCAGGAACGGAGAGAAAATACAATCTCTTGCGGCCGGGCGGCCTGACGAGGCGAGAAAACAACCCACAGCCAGGTGGTAGGGCACTTGTCTGGATGGCTACCACCCTTAGTCTAAAGTATTCCGCCATAACAACATTGAGTTGCGTTCCGCCATCAGTGGCCAGGATCCAAGACTCCCTTTAAAGAGCAGCAGCGCATTTGAAGCACTTTTGGTGTTGCTAAATCAAATAAAATAATATTCTCTTAAGTTTTCGCGACTCGTACACACAATAAAACTACGTTTTGACAGTTTTGAGCGCGGTAATAAATAAAACTTTGACAATACTCGTTGACAATTGATCTTTGTCTTCCGTGATCACGGCCACTGAAAAGTGACCGAAGCGTCAGAATAACAAGAATCAAAAAAATTACCGCGCTTAAATCTGTTAAAACGTAGTTTTATTACAAATAAAATAAGTTGCTAATTAAATAAAAAAGGATACTCGTTTATAAACCATATTTATTATGAGCTACTACTTGTACTACTAGAATGCCGATCTAATAATTGAATAAATTTAATTTTTAATTTAATTTAAATGTAGATCATGATTTTCGCATAATAATTAGCACCCCAGAGCGCTACTACTACCGGGTTGCCTGGAAGAGATCGCTATAAGCGATAAGGCCGCCCATTGTTCTAATACAAATTTATCCGTATCAGATTTAAGTTTATGGTGAACAATAAAGAGTTTTCATTCATTCATTCATTCATACCACATGTGCATCGGCCCAAAGCAGAAGTAAGTAACTGTTTCCGATCAACGTTAGAGTCCGACTGTCACGTTCCTCTGTCCGCACGTTTTTATATTCGAAGCGGTCGTTTAGTTTTATCTTGAGTAAGCTCCGGAAAACTTAATGAAGATATAATAATTAAGATTTTTAGATAATATATGTTAAAAATAAGATATTATAATTAATAATAGCTTTAGAAATAAGTTATTTTATACTTTTTGGTTTTTGAAGTCGGTTATTTTAAACGATTTTTTTTTAGTATACAATCTTAAACTTTCATGTAATGTAAGATCTTAAATAATATCCATTAGTGTAAGATACGATGTTTTGAAATGTAAATGTCATTTATCCGCCATTATTCGGCCGCGCACGGGCGCATGTTTTTATGTCAATTACTATTTCATATTAATTTTTACAATAAATAAATATTCTTTTTCTTATCTGTGTATTTTTTTATAATATACAAGAGGATTACATTTTCAAAGAGTTAATGGAAATGCAGCAAACGTAACACAAGATAAGAAGTGTCGTAATATGATATACTAGAAATTCAGTGTGCATTAACCTCAAAAGTCAAGGCCGGCGGCAGCCTTTTGCCGCCGTACGCAAACGAAGAATGTCGGCCTCACTGAAGCTAAAGAAAACTAAAAAAAGTATTGTTTCACACATCATCTGATTTCTATCAAATCCATTATAATAGTTTTGAATTCGTGATACACATGAGTTGTGTTCAAAAGTAAACTAGATGGCGTTACACGTTTTGAAAGGCGACTTTTTATTTTATTTATTTAGGACAATAAACATATATACACTAAAGTTACATAATAATAAAAAAAGGTACCTATATAGTACAAAGTCAGTGTTTATCCTACTACATTATCCACGAATATAAAGATGGTAAATGGTACAATTCATTAGAAGAATACGGAACATATACAACTCAAACGCACCCACACACACACACACACACACACACACACACACTCTCTCTCTCGCTCTCTCTCTCTCTCTCTCTCTCTCTCTCTCTCTCACACACACACGCGCACATTTTTCTCATACATTTAAAAAAATTATCCTACCTACATGACAGTTCTATAATATAGACTTTGTTCTGCCACAGTTGTGTTACGAGTTAAATTTCAAATTATAAATCCTTTGTATAGTTTGCGAAAATATAAGTAAATAGTGTTAATTAAACGAGCTTCTATCTAGCTTTCTTCTCCCAGAACCCTATATATTCGTGTTGCATGTACTTGTTGATTTCACTACTCATATATTTCCTAGATTCAAGTGAACTGTTACGGAGATAGGGTAAAATTAAGAAGCAGAAATTTCATTGACTGTTACTCTTTGTAATCGATGTAGAGAGAGAGAGAGAGCGATTTGTGATGGTGGATACAAAAAAGGCCGCTAATATTAAACACCTGTAAAACGTATGTAGTCACAATTGGTATGTGAAATTAGGCAGGCGCTTCTTAACATGCACAAATCGAAATATATTTTTACGCGCTACATAGGACTCGAATTTAAATGCCGTTGAAATTACTATAAAATTTATTAGAACTCAAACACGTATAAGTACAAAAATAACTAGACACTACTAGTACAAACTGCACGATTCAATAACACGCGCAAAGTCCGTCATTATATCGCTCGTCGAATCTACGTCTTGCTCGGATCGTAATTCTGGCTTGATTGCCTTACCCCTCCGTTCGGGCATTGTTTTATACTAACTATACAATACATCAAAGGACCGCGTGGACTGAGATTTCCGAGAAAACGTAATCTGCACACCTGCACGCTTAATTATTTCTGCGAACGGCCAAAAACGAAAGCAATAACAATAGGCTATTGTCTAATTGCAATTTTTAAACACACAGTAAACAAAAGAACTCCAAATGCGACAAAGGTAAATAAACTACGTTTTATGACAGGCAGGTGTGCCTTCACGTTTGCCGGCATGTAACAATATTTTTGGGTTTTGTGTTTTCAGACACATTTGCGGCCTCTAAATTTTGTCGCTGTAGGCAATGCCTACCGTGCGTCCCTTCTCGAGCTACCCTTGAATAAAGTTAGTAATTAAATTCCATTTTATATTTTTCGCTCTGATACGAATGGAACCTAAAGGCACTGCCGTATAAATCTCTTAGCGTAAGATAAGGACCGGTCCGCAGTAACCCTAATACCTATTAAATGGGGGACAAAAACAGAAGGGCTTAAAATTAATGGCCGATTAAGCCGGATTTCGATTCCGTGGATTTTTTTTCTCTCTAACAGATATATTTATTAATGTTCTTTATTGTAAAATCAGTTTTGAGGGTTCCGTAGACTTTTCGCTAAAATGAAATCTTTGTAAAATTGTCATGTCTGTTTGTATGTCACACTCCTTTTCCTCATAAACTTAGACGAAGAACTACTGAGTGACTGGGGAGTCGGGGGCCCTCACGGCGAGCCACACCCAGTGCTGTGGATGTGTTCTAATCCCAGAGATACCCCTTCTTGTCGGTTTGTATCGAGGTGTCACCGCAATCATACCCATGGTTACGGTTCCGTGAAACGTCTTCATGATGCGGAGGGACGCTGGAAGGTTTAGTGGGTAGTTTGTCGGTCGGTGCTTGCCAGCTCTAATATGGGCGCGTTCCTTTAGTATCACAAAACGCCCAAAATTCTCAGTCTGCCGTTCAACATGGCAACCACGGTCATTATGGTCGTGGCAAAAACGTTTACCCTCACGCAACGCTTACGACCCATGTCGATCGAATAACCGTTCCACTCGAGTTTACGATTGTGACGTCCGCAAGCAAGTGGAAGGGGAAAAGTCGCGGTCGTGAACGTGGTCGTTGTGAGTCTTTTGTGTTACGTAGCCCATGAAATTTGTGTGCAACACCGGCAGCCAGAAGTCTCATATAACCGTTGGTGGTCTCCCCCGAGCCTGAGGTTATGCGTAAATGCATTACCCCAGCGCTGACAAAAAAGGTGAAATTTTAAATATCATCGGCGTCAGTGCAGGACGTTGTAGCTACATTTTTTGACTGTAATATAATTATTTTTTTTGTCATATTATTACAATATGGGACAATTTTGACGTAATCTATATAAATAAAAGAAAGTCGTGCTAGTTACACTATTTATTACCTAAAAACGGCTGTATCGATTTGGCTGAAAAGGCTTAGAACCAGGAGACGGACATAGGATACTTTTTATCCCGTTGGAATCGGTAGGTGGCGTTGAGAGCGGGTACTAGAATCCTCCTAATCACCTGGACCGATTATGGCGATTTTGTTTTTGTGTCATGAAACACAGCCTTTTAGGAATTCAGAAAATATGGCGGTACGAAGTTCGCCGGGTCAGCTAGTAAACTATAAATTATACTATTATGACATTGTGATTATTTCTGTTATATATTCTAGACATTATCTCTGAACTATTAATTTACTATGAGTTTAGGGATACATTTTAATAGATTATTCAGTTACACTCTATAAACCCGAGAGAGATTTTTGATATGGCACCAAAAAGTAAAACAAAATAATATTGTTATGAGCTACAGGACTCGAATTAAATAAATGCCGTTGGAATTATTATAGAGTTTATTAGAACAGTACAAACACGTATAAAACAGGTACAAATAAAACTGGATGCAACCAGTTCACACTGCACGATTCAATAAAGCGCGCAAAGTCCGTCACTATATTGCTAATCGAAAGTACTAAACACATCTTACTCGTATCGTAGTCCTCGCTTGACTATCCCACCCCTCCGTTCGGGCATTGTTTTATACTAAACTGGGCCGCTAAAGGGGCCGCGTTACGAGTTAATCCGCCATCTGGCAAGCTTCGACGAAATTCAATAAAAAAAGGATTAGTTCTACTCTAATTACAGCCATAAAATAAATACGATAACAATAGATGTTTTTAAAGTTTAAACACGAAGTAAACAAAATAACTCCGAATGCAGGAAAGGCAATAAACGGCGTTTTACGACATGCACGTGTGTGCATTTCTTTGTCGGTATGTAACAATATGTTTGTGCTCTAAGCCAAAAGCAACTTAGTTATAGATAAAAATATAATGGTTGGACTTGGACCGTTTGATTTTCAAGGAGTTTTTAGATAATTACTATTTGCATGCTTGAAAGAGTGAAAAAATGTAAAACAAAATAACATACTTTCATCTAATATTTTAATATATCATGTTTTCTGAGCAAATAAACGATTTGAAAATTGTTCGCTGTATACTTATACAAAAATATATTTAAATAACAGTATACGCGTCTGTCTCCCATTAAAATAACAGATCACAATATAAACAGTATTTTCCTAACGAACTGTTGTGTACTTGGTTGTTACATAAATTTAAATTAATATATTTAAAGCTACAAGGTAAAAGATTCTTTACTTTTTACCTTTGTCCATGTAATTGGCGTTCTTTTGTAATTATAATTTACAAAATGATTTTTTGTGAAGGTTCAACATTCTGGCTCTATTAATACAGTGAAAATATATTACATTTTACTAAAAAATATCTAAATAGTAGTTTCATTTATGAATAGAGTAAGGTACTTATTATTAAAAGATATAAAGCAAATTATTTGTTATTTCAAGTATTATTGTACGGGCTATGACGCGACACACGTACAAATGTTGATGATATGATGTCGATGAAATAATGATGATGGAATGTGGCGATAAATAATAGTAAATGATAATAACTTGGATGTTTATAATAATATATATTTATGGGAGCTGCATACTTCCAGTCATCGCAGAGGACAACGGAGAACTGGCCAGTGCACAGCGGGAGCGCTCATAATAACAGTTGCTCTATCTCACTCACACATCATCCATCCCGCTCACACATTGTGCTATGTATTTCACTAGCTGTACGACTTCATAATATTTGCACATATAAGGTTACCGTTTCCAAAATAAAATGAGTTCACTTCAGTTCTTATCAGCACTCGAAAGTGAATACTACTCTCTGCCATCTGAAGTACATTTTACACCCTTTTACGGCCTATTGTTGTATTGTGATCATTATAGCCACGTGTCTCGGATTTACTGACTGATTCAAGGAAATTCAGTCCATGTGGCCGGGCGCACATATTGCATCTATGCAGTATAAAGCAATGCCGCAATTGAAGGACGACGCAGTCAAGCGATCACCACGAGCGAAGCAAGACTTGTGTACATTCGGTAATCTATTTAGTGACGGAATTTCCGCGTGTTATTCAGTCGTGCATTACGTTTGGACTGGTTGTGTTCAGTTATATACCTGTGTTATACGTGTTTGTATAGTTCTAATAAACTCTATAATAATTCCAACGGCATATTAATTCGAGTCTTGCAACTCGTAACAATATATAGTCTTAAATGTAATGTTAAATGAATTAAGCAATCATTACATCTAGAGTACAACCCCCGTCGTCTTATTTTGTGCTCCGCTCTCAAGCGGTCGAGCCTAGCTCCCGCGGCGATGGAGCCTTGCGCTGTCGCCAGTGGTGCGTCACCCCATCCAATGCATCATAGACACACCACTCATTAATAAATATAAACAACCATAAACACGTCAACTGCTTGTGGCTGTGGTCGGTGGCCCGTTTGCGCCCAACATAAAAGTTCGATTACTTAGTAAATTTCTGATTGAATGGCTAGACGTTTCTATTAACATAGCTAACAAACAATGTTTTGTTATATATTCATCACACTCCTACGCCAATATTTACAGCTGGTAATGAGATCTTGGGATTACTGAGAAACTGAATGCTGCTGAATTAGGTACTTTCAATTAATGGAAATGTGTAAGAAAATACAAGAGTATGATGATTTATTAGTATTTATTACGTACTAGCTGTGCCCGCGACTTCTTCCGCGTGGAATATTTTTTATCGAAACCCTAAAAAACGTAGCAAAGTTACTCCTTATAACATCAGCTATCTGCTAGTGAAAATCTCACGAATATCACTCCAGCCGTTTCAGAGATTACCTGGTATAGTGAGACAAAGAAATAATAATTTTGTACCTCATATATACTTTCATAATATTGTTCCCTTTTTTAAACCGGGAGGTATATAAAAGAATGAAACGGATTATGGGTAACAAATATTTATTTTAATAACAAAGACAATAACCATTAACAACGGTATATGAGAAAAAAACTTAGTCTAAACTCTAATTGTTCATATTAAAATTTTGTAAGTTTCGAAGATTACCAGGCTCATACAGGCTGCCAGAGGGTAGCGCATAGACTGACGACTTGGGGGAACTAAAATGTGGGTTGTTAAGCAGAACAGGCTACGATACTTCTTTAAGAGACAGATTCCTACGGGAGGCAATTGAGTTGCTTTGGGTTAATTTAATTATGGTGGTGTCGAGAACTAGATGTTTAAGAGAAAGTTTATTTAGGATTTAACAAGTCGTGGAGAAAATTAAGTAGGCTTAGCTGAGTTCCGGGCGCAGCAGGCGGGAACTACAGGAAGGCTGGGCGCAATAGGCCCCAAGCCAACCAGGTTGTATCGAGCGGCCTAAACGGTTGGCCGCAAATAGACAGCTCACTGCAAGTGGTGAACGTCAGACTGGGTTAGCAAATAGAATGCTAAGTAAGGCAAAGGTCGAGCCGCGTGGCCAAAACCGGCTAATACTGTCCCGATCATGTTAGAAAAGGGTGACGTGCGTCGTTCCCAGAAAGGTGTATGAGTCGTCGTCGTGTATATCGGATGACGACGGGCAGCAAAAAGAAGTCATCAAAATGGCTGCCGTTGCATTAAGATACGCACTTCATCGTGTTCGACTACACCAATCGCAGGGCGTAAAACAAAAGTTCGCCAATCGCTTTTGAACACACTTCACGAATACGGGGTCGAATCAGAACGCGAAAATATCGCCATGTCACGGCATTGACGGAATCAATCTGTCAGATAGGAAGGCCAAGGAACCGATTCATACAGCCTTGTTAAGGTAGTATGCAATCGAACGAATGATATTCAGTAGTGAATACCTAGCATTTTAAATGAGATAAATTAAAATGTTTAAGGTATTAGGAATGTTTTATTTCTAAAGGAAACGAGGTGGTTTAGAAAAATAATTGACTTATCGGTGGGACGTTGTGTACGTTCGGAGAACGAATGGGAATAGAAACGTAGTCTTAAATGGCGGGAATTTGGATGTGAAGTATAAGTGACTAGGGTTGTAAACCACTACGTCACAATATGTATTTAGTAAAAAGCTGTTACTGCTTTATCCTTTCAAAACGTTATTTGTCAATTGAATATGTAAATCTAGCTTCAGCTTTATTTTAATTTCCAATACAAATAACTTATCAGTGGTAAGATTTCTATGCAAGTTACTGGTTGCGTTTACCGCCGTTGTTCTATATTTAGTGTTGGATCAGACTCGAGACCATCGAGTCCTAATAATATATTTTTAAGGGTTTAAAATTTGTGTTTCGACAGTGCTTATATTTCACATGATTTTTTATAATTTATTAGTATCGATTTTATTGGCCACCGAACTCGCTCACGACTCCGGCTCTTTCAAAGATCCTGCGCTCGTATTATGGCCAATGCCAAGCGCGGAGGCTAGGCAAAGCGCGCCAAGAGCGGCTCCTATAGTCTACTCGTATACAACAACTTTTGTTTCAACGTGATATCAACCTTAGTACAGATAATTAAAAATTATATTGCCGTAATGGTGCATTATTATTGTAACTCCTTTCTTCTCAATATATACTGTTGGAGCTTAAGCGGTTCTACTCTGCTAGGAGGGGAGCCGCCAATACTGCTACACACGCCCAGTCCGCCTAACACCATCCGGCGACGCTTACACATATAGTAAACTATACACCGTTTCCTTTGTCGCGTATAGTATCTATGTCGTGGTCGAAATAAAGCGCATACAATTAGAACAGTACTTTAATTACTACAAGAACCCCACACGACCCCAGGGAGGAGCCTAGACAATACTTTTTTTGCTCGTATACCGTTAAAACAAGAACTCTCATAGATATAAGCAGGGCAAAAAGAATGCTTCACTAACATTATATTTATGAGTATTTTTTTTGTTAATTAAGAGGCAATACATTTCATATCATACTGGGTCCTTTGTGGGGGACCCATATGCCCACGATTAATTGGATGAAAATGAGGTCTAGAGCGTACTTACTCTCGTTTTTATCCGCGTATCAAGGCTTTGAGCACTCCGGGAAGCAGAGTGACCAACTTCGCCAGCAGAGGTTAGATCCACCGCATTCCCAAATGCACGTGGATCCCTGCGATAGAATCACAGGAAGAGATTTTGCGCATATCTGCGCAACCGGAGGCCGGAGTGTCATCAGTGCCCAGGGGTCGCATGCGCATCTTTCTCCCTAAATCTTTCGGCAGTCTTCTTACGAAACATTACTGCCTTGCAGAAAGCCGATGATCGTCGCTGGGAAGCAAAGTCTCAAGCAAGCTCCCCACGAATCGATCGGCCCTACTATGGCCTCGAGCTCGAACCTCTGAGGTTGCCATGCAGCGTATTTAACGTGGTATGTAGTGGGCCGCACTCGCGGCATTGAAGTGAATACAGACATCCCACAATCTGATGCAGTTTCTTATCGAAACACCCGCGTTTTCGCGTGACCCATCGCAAGAGGTGTGGGCAAACTGCCTCCAATATATCAACGAGATTTCTAACCAGTATAAACCAACTTGAGACTAAATGAGACAACAATATATTTGCAGTCGCTATTTTTTTATTCTTAATACTTTATTTGAAGAAATAGCGGCGAAATAAGATTCTTTATACATTATTTATTATACACAGAGCATAATTTGAGAATTTGTACGAGCATAATTGTTAATTTGTAAACTGTGAAAACTGCTGGAATTATATCCTGCCACAACGCTGATTTTTAGTGCAAACATTCCTTTTGGCGTACGACAAAAACGACTCAATTTTTTTTATTAAAATAAATAATAATAATAATTGATAAAATAAATTCTAATTTTGTCATATTTAATAATATAATAATAAATGAAAAGCGTTAAAGTTTTTTGGTGTTTATAACAACTACTTGATCACTTTGGAAGAGATCGAATGGTCGATAAGAAGTCTGAAAAATGGAAGGCAGCAGGAATCGATAGTGTGTCTGCTGAGATGATCAAATACGGTGGAACCTGCGTCCGGGACGCTTTCCTGTCCTTATACAACTTGTGCTGGAGGACGGGAAAGGTTCCCAAGGACTGGAGGCGCGCTGTCATCGTGCCCTTGTATAAAGGCAAGGGGTCACGTATGGAGTGCGCCAGCTACAGGGCCATCAATTTGATCAGCACAGCATCTAAAGTGTATGCGAAGATTATTGAAAGGAGAATGAGAGTGGTATCCGATGGATTACTGTGGGATGCACAAGGGGGCTTCAGAAATGGAATGTATGGATCAAGTTTTTTCGCTCCGCAATATCGTGGAGAAGCAGCTGGCTATGGGCCGGAAGGTTTTCTGCGGTTTTGTGGATCTAGAGAAAGCATTTGACAGGGTTGTGCGGAAGACCTCTGGGACATATTGCCCGGATATGGGATCAATGGCCAATTGCTGCGTGCTGTGCAGTCCACTTACGAGGACTGTATGGCATGCGTGCGGGTGGACGGCAGCCTGTCGCCCTGGTTTGACGTCAATATTGGCGTCCGGCAGGGCTGCGTGCTGTCGGCTTTGCTGTTCATCCTATATCTGGACAACTGTCTCCAGAGATTAAGATTGATGGATGTTGGGGTGCGGATGGGTGATCTAGTTGTTAGCACTTTGCTTTATGCGGATGATGCCGTGCTTTTAGCCGAATCGCCATCAGAACTGCAAACACTAGTCACAATGATGAAAGATGACTGTCAGGCGAGAGGCTTATATTTGAATGCGAAGAAAACAAATGTCATGTGTTTGAAAGAGAAACAACCAGAACGAATGCAAGGATAATGATCGACGATGTTATGCTGGAACAAGTGAATGAGTTTGTATGTCTCGGATGTGCTTTTAGCAGGGATGGAAGGTACACCGCTGATATAGAAAGAAGAGTGAATTTGGGGAATAGTGTGAATGGAGCGTTAGGTAAACTTCTAGGCGCTAAGAACCTCAGCCAGAAGGCCCAGCTTGCCATACACAACGCGGTGCTGGTACCTACGCTCACGTATGGAAGCGAGAGTTGGGTATGGAACAGAGAGCATGAAAGTAGAGTAAACGCGGTCGAGATGCGAGCACTGCGCAAAATCTGCGGAGTGACGCTCGCGGACCGCGTTTGTAATACCGAAGTAAGAAAGAGTTGGTCTGAAAGAGAGTGTCGGGGTGAAGGTAAGAAAAGGAATGCTCCGGTAGTTCGGGCATGTGGAAAGAATGAATGATGGAAGAATGACTAAACAGATATACAATGCAAAAGTGGATAAATGCAGAAGTCGCGGAAGGCCACGACACACCTTCCATGATCAAATTGATCGTGTACTAGCAGAAGGTGATGTCAGGAGCCTTAAAAACAGACGAGCGTGCATGACAAGAGCTATGAATGTCAAAGAAGCAAATGAGGTGTGTAAGAATAAGCCTAAATGGCGCTCTGTTGTTCGTGCCTACCCCGCAAGGGACCTGGCGTGAAGTTATATATGTATGTATGTAACAACATTACTACGATCATGGAAGAAGATACTAATACCTTGTAAGAAGTATTCTTTTTCCATGCTAATGCTTGCTTGATAAATGCTTTTTCCACTGATAATGGCCCAGTAAAAGATTTAAGTCTGATGAGCTCTCAAATCACACTTTACAGATGCTGACATTTTTTTCACATTGCCTTATTTTGGGTAGAAAAAATTGAAAAGTAGTCAGTAGATATTTATGTATATGATTTATTGGTGAAACTACCAAATATTAGTTAGTAGATAAATTGTATATCTATTGACTATATGTTAAATAAAATTAACTCATTAGCCTGCAGATGATTGCTGCACCGGCAAACAGACAAGACTTATTATATTTTAATTACGGGCAACATGGCTTCGGTTCTACCAGCGGTAATAATTTACATTTGTGTCTCTTTTGTATTGCGGTGCACAGGTTCAGAACCCAAACAAGTCGAGTTTCCAGTTAAACATATTTTATTAAAATTAAGATTACTAAAACTGTTTTGAGTCGATTTTTTTATTAACTCCAATAACGCGAAAACCTTGATTGTTTTTCTTACATATTTGACTTTATTTCAATAACATGAGAATGCGCAAGTTTTCTTTCTTGTATTGTATTTTCAATACCCCCATCACTAGCAATAACCGATCGAACCAGTAAGTTCACAACTATGTCTTTCATAGTTTAACGATAAATACTGCTGAGTTATGAGGAATGTTATAATATTGTTAGTTTCGAAGCCTAAGTTTGATACAGCTTATACGAGTATATTGAAAGGAGAAGAATAGCTTAAGGTTCTACTATGTATGTATATGTATATAGGATAAATAAAACATTACTTGTAACATGTTTGGAAGATACTAGCAGTGGCAATCTTACATTAATAAACGGTAGTTTTGAAAAGTTCCTAAAACTAATGATTTCACAGGTATTTTGAGAATGACATGACTTGATTCACAGTTATATGAAACTACCTTCATACCAACTGTTACGACGAAGATAATTAATTTATTAATACGAGTATTCATGTTATCATACATAGACTGAGTATGCATAATGGTACAAAAGTTAAGAAGCATCGTGTTTAGATGTTTAGATGTAAATGCCCTTATAGGTGCGCTCAGCAGACAGCATCTAGGGTGTTCTATTGATGGGGTACAGGTTAATAACTTAAGCTACGCAGATGACATGGTGCTGCTGAGCGCATCCGTGTGCGGCTTGAGAAAATTAGTTAAAATCTGTGAAGAGTACGCTGTAAGTCACGGTTTGGTATATAACATTAATAAAAGTAAATGTATGTTTTTTGGACCGGATGCGAAGAAGCCTCTAAGTATTCCCTCTATTCGGCTTAAAAACACACCCTTAGAATGGGTTGTTCAATTTAAATACTTAGGGCATGTGGTTACGTCTGACCTTAAGGATAATGCAGACATTGAAAGGGAACGAAGGGCCTTGTCCATAAGAGCTAATATGATTGCCCGCAGATTTGCACGGTGCTCACAGAGAGTAAAGTTAACGGTTTTCAAAGCTTATTGTACATCTCTCTACACGTGCAGTCTGTGGGCAAATTATTCACAGAGAAGCTACACGGCCCTTCGTGTCCAATATAATAATGCGTTCAGGGCGGTGTTGGGGCTGCCCCGCTACTGCAGCGCCTCGGGCATGTTTGCCCTGACGCGCACCGATTGCTTTCAGGCCACCATTAGGAAGCGGTGCGCGTCCCTGGTGCGCCGGGTGCGGGCCAGCACCAACGCCGTCCTGGCGATGATTGCCGATAGGGTAGACTGCACCTACGTTAGGCACTGCTGCGCTATGCATAATAGTATAGCCAAAGTGTAACTTGTGACATATATATGAGAATAAGTGTGAATATGAATATGTGTGTATGTGTAACTTTTTAAATTGTGTAGTAATTTTAATGTGAATAATGTAATTTAATATGTATTAATACTATGGGACATGTTTTCCTGAAATAAAATTATAAATAAAATATAAATAAATAAAATTAGATTAGCCATACAAATACATGTCTTAAAAAAAACTTCGTTTAAAAAAACCGACTTTAAAAACTAAAAAGTATAAATTAACTTATTTCTAAAGCTATTATTAATTATAATATCTTATTTTTAATGTATATTATCTGAAATATCTTAAAGTCGGTGCTTAGTAGTTTTCAAAATATAGTAATTTTTATGTTTTACTTTGCACCGACTTCAAGATGTTTTAGATAATATATATTAAAAATAAGATATTATAATTAATAATAGCTTTAGAAATAAGTTATTTTATACGTTTTAGTTTTTGAAGTCGGTTTTTTTAGACGAAGTTTTTTTTTTTTTGTTACTTTTTAGTGTCTAGCTATGTATGGGTAGAGCTACGAAAGGTGCCGCGCTCCTTAAAAAATATAGGTCCCAAGAAACGGGAACCAAAAAAAATGTTCGTAAAATAAAAACAACGGGGCCAAACTATGTAAATTTTTTAGGGGACCATGGCAGCTATTCCGTCGTCGCGAACAAAAAAAGAATTACGTAAATCGGATCATAAATCTCGGAGTAATCAGTGAACATACATAAAAAAAGTCCGTCGAATTGAGAACCTCCTCCTTTTTTTTAAGTCGGTTAAAGAATAATAACAATTCAAAAAGAGGGACATGAATAAAGTACAATAATTAATCAACTATTAATTACAATTATTATTTTAGTAATAGTATATTATATTATGTAACAGTTTCACATATAAATTTAAAAAACATTAAGTTTCAAATGCTGGTATAAATATGTTGAGAGATCGTTTTGAATTATTTACTTTACGATTTTGTTGAAATGTTGAAGAGCAGTGATGTTTAAAAAGGTATTCAAATTTATCGATATCGATAATCCCGATATTATAGTATTTTTTATTATTACAGGAGTTCAGCAGACAGGCAGACGGCCCACTTGATGGAAAGCGTTTACCATCGCCTATGGACATTTGCAACACCAAAGGTGCTACATATGCGCTGCTGCTCTCTTACGAGAGACTGGAACCTGGTCCCTATTATAAAAACCATGGAAAAAAATACTATAATCATATAAACTTTATTTCAGATCCAGACTAACTTGACTTGGACTTAGATCCATATTTAGTTAGTGTGTTAGTTACAATTATCTTACAAATTAATGTTACTAGTGTTAGGAATATTATATTTAACACAAATTCTTAGACCCATAGCGACTTATTTTAAACCGATTACTACCCCTATCCTATGTGCTTGGAAGGGGCACTCAAATCCAAACGCAATAACCTTCAGAAGGCTGTTGGTGTTGCCGCGCGTTGCATCAGCGAAGTGGATTTCTTGCGCCGTCTGTGCGGGCCTCTGCAAACATCCCAGACGCCCTACAGTGCCGCGGCAATCCCTACAGCATTCTGAAAATATTATTGTATTGTACTTGTATTGTATAATATCTGGATTATCAATTAAATTGAATACCTCTTTAATCGTCAGTATTCTTCAACATTTCCACAAAGTCGTGAAGTAAATAATTCAAACCGGTTCTCGCAACATATATACTAGCATTTGAACATTAAACTATTTTTAATTTTATTTATTAAACTGGTATTTATAATATATTAATAAAATAATAATTAAATTAATAGTTTAGTAATTATTGTACTTTATTCATGACATTCTGTTTGAGTTGTTATTCTTCTTTTTAAGACATGAACTTGTAAATCTTCTTCCATGGTAATACTGAACTTTTTTCCTAACAACAACAACAACAATAATCTTTATTGTACACCAACTTAAAACAGAGACACATTAACATATCTGAAAATTAGTAGGAAGTAGTACAGTGGGCGGCCTTATTGCTTAAAGCAATCTCTTCCAGGCAACCTTTGGATGGACAAGGATCTCAATTAACAAATTGTACAACGCCATCTTTGAGTTACACTTTATTTAAGGAGACTGTGATAGCGTATGTCGAAAGTGGTTTTATCTGTCAATTAGCCTATTATATCTGTATTTAGGTTTGTCAGATACTTAATAACAATTTGGTTTATTGGTTCGAATATCAAAATCATAAAAGTTCGAGGGCGGTCTACCTGAATGCTAATTTGTACATTTTTGGGAGAAAGTGGATGAGAAGTATTACTTGTTTAAAAAATATATATTTTTGCGTATATATGAATAATATTTTCGAAAATATCGATACTGTGAAATTTTTCACATTCTTGGTGTCAAATGTGCGTGAGAGTTATATTACTTGGTAACAGCCCGCAGAATCGGTTATTAGTTCATTTGACCCTCCCGTATAAACTTGAAAGGGTCAGTCGATTTACGCATAAGCAAGAAAATATAAACCTTGCATAAACTAAATAAGGTCTATAACACCCTTTTCGTGTATAAATATGAGAGCTATATCAGCAGCTGGAATGTTGAGTTTAATACTACATAAGTTCTGGATAAGTATCTTTCTATAGTAGATGTTATGATTTGTCTTAAATACAATACACGTGTTAATGACAATCATCATATTCGACTTTATAATATGGTCGTTTGTGGATGGCTTCCGATAGCTTTCGCGATAGTAACTATCAATTTCAGATTAACTTAATGATAATATTATAAAAGTGACAGGTTTAATACTACAATGGCTACATTCCATTAGGGACTCACAACGACCACGTTCACGACCGCGATTTTACCCGTGTCACTTGCTTGCCAGCGTTACAATCGTAAACTCAAATGGAACGGTTATTCGACCCACCTCTTGACATGGGTCGTTGTGAGCGTTGTGTGATCGAAAATGATGACGTCATTAGTGACGCTTTCGCCACCACCACCGGGATCGCAGTCGTCTTGTGGAACGGCGAACGGAGTGTTTTGGGCGTTGTAAGCTCCTTGTGGAACGCACTGAATATTAATTTTAGACTTGGTTTGAAATAGCTCTATATTCTGGAATCATTATATTGATTATAGATCTCAGGGTCGGCTCGATCGGTGTGGTATGACGCTTTTACAGAATGTCGACGCGAAACGAGTAGCCTTGAACTAAAAGTGTTTTGTATGACGAGTGACTTCCGATGGACCACTTCTCCCTCCCTCAATGCCAACTTCCCTTTCATACCCCCTATTCAGTTCTCCTATCTTATAAACACTGTGTTATTTCTTGGGTCTGGCCCCTCTGTCCCATCCCTCTTTCTTCTAAAAGGTTGGGAACGCGTTGGCAACACTCATGTTGTTCCAAACGCCTATAAGCGACGGTAACCATTTGCCATTACGTGGGCCGTCTACCAGTTCGCCAACTTCGCAATTTAAAAAAAAGTGAGTGTGTAGTTCACACTCAGTATAAGTGAAACAACTATGACAAGGGGTGGGAGGGATTCTAAATTTCGTGGCGTCATATTTCACATACTATATCGCTATAATATATTTAAGCTTGAAACGGTAAAATTTGAAGTATTAACGAAAAACTTGAAAATATTTCCAATTCTATTTGTATGACTATAGTGTTTAATTTATAAAGATATATCTTCAGAGAGTATACTCACAGACATACAGAAAAAAATATCCAAATAGTATGTAGGTTTATAATACAACATTAAAAAAAAAATTACGCCCCACCGGCAAAAAACATGTGCTCATAATGTATAACAACAAGACCTATTTGTAAAACCATGTTTTTATACAATAAATTATTTTGATTTGATTTGATTAGACAATCCTTATTAATATAGATATAATATACCTTTAGCTTAGATCCTTCAACATATTATAGTTCAAATTTGACTTCTACAGTGTCACTTTAAAAAATAAAAATATTTTAGTCTAAAACGTATTACTATCAATTTTATTTCGGTCCGAATTGGACCTATGTTTAATCATCGGTCTTATTGACTCTCTATTTTGTGCTCTACAATGTAAAACTCCTATCTCATTTTCTCGCAAGCTTAGTCCTGTAGATTTATGTGTTTATTTCTTTTTAGTGTCGCTTTTTCGTTTCATCAAGTTTCGGATCACAACGATTCTAAAGACTTCACTTCAAAAATTCTGGTCCGTAGCTGTAACAATTTTAGCAATCTGAGAACAGCAAAGCATATTAATTAGACTAATTAGTAAGCACTAATAACTATTATCGGCGTAACTTACCGACACATTTCCACAAATCTGAAACATTATCCAAGTTTATTAGAGTTGTTACAATATCAAGTATAGCACACTAATTAAGTACACAAAAACATCAGTATAGATCTAAAATGTCTGTCTACCCTTGTCAGTTGTCTAACGGTAATTGGCTTTCAAGAATACTGCTCTCAGACTGCTTTAGACCGGTTGCTTCACAGTGACTTCTTGCCTCAGAGTACTCGTTCCCTGCTCAAACACCACCCTCATGAGCTCGTGGCGCGCTAAAGTAACCATCTGCTGATATTTAAGCATTATTTTAGCTTTGCTTCCTTTATAGTCCAGTTACGCCTTTCGACTTGATATCAACTTCAGGTTATTCGATTTTCAACATCTTTTCTTAATAATAAATTCCTCGATTATTATCAGGTTACTTGGTTTTCAACACACAGTGACTTGATAATAGAAGACTGCATTGTTGGTTACGTGGTTTTCCCACAATAACTACCTCGATTTCGACTTATAAATGCGAAAGCAAATATGTTTGTTTCCTTATGTCTTCAATCGTAATGAAATTTGGAAACTAGATAAATTGTATCCTGGGTTAAGAGAAATAGGAAGGAGAAATTGGGAACGAAATTTATATAGGCAGCTTATATACAATTCTTCAAGTTCAAATGAAATCGAAATAGCCTATATTGGTAATAACATTTTTTGCTATTAATTTTAGTAACCAAGCTTCTAATATTAAAGTCTTATTATCTTTTTAATAATAGGCGTCTTTCAGCTCTATGCGTGTATCCTTGACCCTCGCTACTCTTGTCCATGAGGCACATGCAACATCTTTATAGCTTTCATTTCATCTTTTAAACTGTCTCCCTTGTCTTCTTTTCCTGTCATCATCATCCGAGCGTTAAAACCCGGTTGCGTTCGGAGCATTAACTCAGACGTAAGTGTAGCGAAAGGGTCTACGCAGACCGGGACGGCATGGAAAGGGATTTAATTTCTTACTAATGGACATTCAAACGTATCGATATAGAAATACTACATTAATTGCTATGCTTTAAAATGATGCCGTGGTATCGAAAGGGATTTCATTGCACGGTATTGAAAGACGCGCCATAGGCTCCCGCGGCGAGATGCCGTGGCGTACTGCGGGTAGGCAACGGCAGGCCAAGGACTCCGGCGCTCGTTTTGACGCACGATCAAACGCAACTGAAGACTAAAAGTGTATCGGGCAGCAGGAGCTGCCGTGGCATGCCGTGGCAAGGCGCTGGAATGCCACGATATCTAAGCGGCTAATGTGCGATGACTGACGGCAAAATCGCTTGCCATGCCGTCCCGGTCTGCGTAAACCTTAAGTGACTCTCCCGCAAATTGTCTGCTATGTCACAAACGTGAAGACTTTCCGAATGACTCCACATACCCATCGCAATATATTAATCTCAGTGACACGCAGCTCTTGCTTCTGCCTCTTAAGAACAGTCCATGTTTCACTGCTATAGAAACGGACAGGTCTAATGATAGATTTATAGACCTGTCCTTTCAACTTGACCGGCATTTTGGGGTCACAAGTGACACCTCACGCCACTTGGCCCAATCTGCTGCGATACGGGGTTTGACGTCATCGATATCCTCGGACGCGTACAGATCCCAAGTACTTAAACTCGTCTTCTTTTACAACCTCGTTAATTATAATATCCCTCAAGTTAGAAAAACGAAAATAAGAACTTAGTTTTTAAGAAATTGTATTTTTGTTCATTTAGCAAGTGAAAAATAAATGTGTTCGAAGTCACACAAAGTTCGAACACAAAATCTGTTCTTGATATTATCCCCAGAACATTAGAAAACGTTTCTTTATTGATTTAATCAACCTAAATAGGTGCGCACGCAGCGTATACGTATTAGTTGATGTTTATGAATTAACTTGACGGCTGCCATGCGGAAGGGATTAACTGACGGTGGTTATGAGGCTTTGTCTAATCCTGTAGATCTACTTGGAGCTGTCAAAACGGTACACTTCGGTATTTTTGAACGAAGTTGCACTAAAAGCGACTCTAAGCGAAATTGTTAAAGTATATTATATATTGATTTGAGTTAAATATATATTTAGAGTTATTGAGAGTTAATAAGGTGATTTGGGGTAATTTCAAATTTATTGTGTTGATACAATACCTATGTTTCTTTTATTAAAAAATCTATCATGTCTCTACAAAATCTAGTATTAATTCGTATCACTTTAATTATTGTCATAATAATATGTACCTAGTCTGACTATTGTCATAATTTTTATTATATATTTTTAGGTATAGTATGTATAAATCTGAACTACCACGGGGCTTTTCCGAATAAACCTGTAAAATAGTGTAGTTAAGTTAGGAATGTAGACTGTAATTTCCTCCACTAACATACATCGCTGTATAGATAGGTCTTAATAAAAAACGTTTGCGTCTCGGGACGCATGACAGAAGTAATAACTTGTGTGAGAGAAAAGGAAGCCAGACAGACTGGCGCCGTAACGCGTTACACAACGAAGTGGTTTACCCTCCCATAAGAAGTTATCACTTCAAAAAATATAATTTATAGTATAGCAACATTCAACTTTCATTGCTTTAATTTGCTAGTTTACAGTATATTGTTTCTACCCACTACTCCTCCTTGCTACAAGGAACGTTTCGAATTCTTTACGTATCTACCTCGCACGCTTTACGCCCCTCAACTAAATACAGAATAAAACACCTGTACATACATCTAGTTTTTAACTATTTTACGGTCCAGGCTGACCGTCTTTGGAATGAGTGACCTATTGCTATACGATAAGCCATATCCTTACAGTGTTTTAAAAATCAGGTTCTAATACTGTTATATATGTATGTATGCATATATATATTTATATTGTTTTTGTACTTATATGTAATGTGTTTACTTATCATTAATCATTATTTATAAACTGCACCACCGTTAGTATTAAAAATCTATTAATCCCTGCCAAGAGTTGCTTGGAAGAGGTAGCCTTTAGCGATAAAGTCGTCCGTCGTAATATCTCTTGTATTTTTGTTTATCTATGCTTTGGTGTGCAATAAAGTGTTATCTATCTATCTAATTTTAAAAAATATACAATATAAAAAGTTGATTTTATGCACGTAAACTTATCACTAAATTTTGAAATCTCCCCAAAGCACCTTGTATTTGTGAGATGTTGATTGGCTGTGTGAATCTGATGTAAAACTTACAGCTCAGGGCGATTCTAATAATATTTTGTAGAATGGACTCTGAAGAATAGCCATGGAACTGTTTCAAAAGATACCGAACGAAGAGTTCTGTTCAAATTTGTTTGCAATTCAATGCAATCTAACATCTAACATCTGTACATTGTTACGTTTATACGAATATTGCAATATCAATTTATGCCCTAAATAATTTCATTTATTATTGGTAAGAATGAACCGAACTAATACCCGCGCGCAGAGGGCTTGCCGATAGCCGCATGATGTCACGCGTCGACGATCAGTAGTGTTGACAAAAAAGCTTACATAAATAGTGGTTGTCACAAATTTATCCTTATAATTTATTATTGTATATACTTTACATAAAACTAATGGATAATAATCTCAGTCGATTTTGCCTACTAGTTTCTTCGCATGGGTATCAAAAAGGCGAGTAAGGAAAACAAGTAAATAAAAAACGCTGTTGTTATTACGTAGATTATATATTATTATGTATTAATATTTAATGAATAAATGAAACTAAGCCGTCAAATAATAGTTTAATCATTAAAGTCCATTAAATCAGACATAACCGAATTACTTTCAATGTGTGTTTTTAATTCAGTTAAGTCGCTATCACTGTTTTGACATACAGAAATGATAAGCTCACGTTCTTATATTTCTCCCAATCTGTCCTCTTCTTAATAATTTTGATGCAAGTGATCCACGTGGTTGACTTTCTTTTTTCAGTTGCTTGGCTTTTTATAGCATTTTGGGTTAAGTTTAATCCCTTTCGGATTGGGTTCCATTTCTATCTACGACGCGCTGCTTCATTAAATTCCATACGTACTCTATTGGGTTTACGTTACAGTGATTACCACCATGGTAATCGAAGCACTGCGTGAACATCGCTTTTTTATAATTTTTCATCCAAAAATTTTTCAGGTAGCAGTGACATTTCGATGATATGGTATAATTCTTTATTGATATTTTTTTCTATTTAGTGACTTTTGGGTCAAGTAACCATATCTGCATGTCTTCTGTACGTGATGTGAAAGTCGGTTGTTTTTCTGTTTGCTTCCTATGATATGGAGCGTTATCAACAATTACTATGCCATTTGGTAGGTTTGGAATAAGCTTTTAATTTAACCATTTTACAAAATAATTGTTATTTGTCTCAGCATGATAGTCACCCGTGGAACTCTTACATTTGTAAACTAGTTCTGAGTTTTCTATGAAGCCATTCTCATTGCTAGCGTGAGCAATAATACAACTTTTTCCCGAATTCAAATTATTTTTAAACTTGCGTAAAAATTGTTGCCAGCATTTGCGACTACAGTGTAATGCCTGTGAATCCAGGTTTTATCAAGATATGTGACAGGTTTCTTATCAGTGCCAAGTTCGTCAAATTTTTTTAACCGGCGTAAATATCTTGCTCTCCAGGCTGCTATATTTGGTTTCTGTATAAGAAAATCTCTAATATTTTAATATTTTTTTTAATTTGTAGCCTAGCTTTTCTTTTAGTATTTTTCTTAATGAAGTTTTTTGTTTGGGAAAGTTCAATTCTGTTTTCGCAACGTTTAATATCTTTCTGAGAGTTGGTTTTTTCAAACAATAGAAACTCTTGACTCTCTTTCCACTTGGCTTCCTTTTCTTTGTCGTTGTAAGTTTTACTTCTTGTGTATCAGCCGATGTGCCTGGTGTAGGTTTAGTGCTACTTAGCTTCTTGGTATCATTTTTAATGTTTCGAATAGTTTGAATATTCACAACTGTGGCCTCACTAGGGGGATCTGACCACGCTCAACGGGTACAATAGGCGACCTTTTTAGTTTTTCTTTCTCGAAAAGCGTAATAACTTTTAAAATAATATCACGTTCTCCACCACCATAGGCTTTCCTTTACTCATTTTGATAAGAAAATAACAAACAACAAAACAAATAACCACCAAAAAAAAAACAAGTAGAACTTAACAAAACAATAAGGAATTAATTTGGAGCGAAAGCAAAACATTACACGTGCGTTACTAGCGGTACTGACCGAAACGAGCGCGGAACGCGGTCGGCGGAAGTGGTAGGGGTAGTCATCGGCAAACCTTCTGTGGCGGCTAATATTCCAGTTTAATTTAAATATAGCGCGATATTGACTACCAATTATCAATGTATGCACTATGTAGAAATTGACTCAACGACGAGCCCTGGCCTTTGTTGGTCTATTGTAAGAAATGGTTCCAAAAACTGGATTGTTGTGGCGAACGCTGCAAAATATTTCTGCAAAAGCCTACAAAGTTCGAAGCTCGCCTTAATCGGGTCAAGGTTTATTTGTCGTGTTATTGCTAAAGCTAGGCTTGCCATTGCCTGTTCGAGAATCATTCATGCGTACTATATGAGCTCTGCCCAAAGTGGTTTATTTTGTCGAGCGTATAACTGCCAGTATAATGTGACCCGTACAGGCACAGCACAAATGTAAAGTGAAATGTACATTTCATTTGTTTAATAAACTTTTTTGAACGATAAAATTAATCTTTATACACTTTACACACTTTTTATATTTTAACATTTCATGATATTTGAGAAAACAAATCATGTAACAATGTAAATCATATTTACCAACTTTTTAATAATTCGGGTGGTAAGATATTAATTAATAGTTTTAGAACTACCTAAACATGACACATGAAATATAATTGAAGTAAAACGTGTACCAAGGCCCGATAACTTTTTATGAGAAGTCTTAGAAAAAGCAAATGTAAAAAAAAAATAAAAAAAAAATTGTTTGGACAAGATCCCTTGAGTAGTTTTAGAGATTAAGGATAATTTTGATTCCTGGTACTTGATTCTTCTGGATCATTTTGTACTTTTTACAGAATGACATATAAAGCGAATGATAGATGAAGAAATCTTAATAATAACAAATAAATAAGTTAATTTCGAATGTGACATTTGTAACGTATTTTTTGAAATTTTTGATAGTAGTTATACGCCAAGCCAAAGCCAAGCGGTTGAGTTGTTCATGATCTCAATATAATTTCATTTGAATTTAAAAAAGTATAATATGTTCGACCTGATTTCTTAGAAGTCAAATTTTTTGCTTTAACGTAAGCATATGTTTTTATTTTGTTGTAATAAATAATTGTGTTTATAGATTTCAATTTGATAACTACAGTTTTATTAATTTATTTCCTAAACTAAAGTTTCCTTTGAAATATAAGACATAAGGCATAACATTAAGGCCTACAGATTGTCTTTAATATGTGTACGTCTATTAGACGTATGTTAAAGCTTTATGTACTCCTCATATAGATTAGGCTTCTAGGGTTAATTAGATACCAATACGCTGTTGTTATTTTAATCCATTCAAGTGGTGAATTGACGAAGTGTGTCATCAATTACACTTATATTGGAACGATCTCCCGCAGGCGACGATTTGCGTATCTTTTTATTGCCGTGGGGCTGTGCCTCGTAATATTTTTATGTTAATGAGCTTTACTCGAAGCACAGATGTTCTTTATTGGCGGAGGGAAGTGTCAGGGAGCCTTAAAGCCTTAACTGTTTGGAGTTATTCGGTTTGATATAAATTTATATTGTTCCATAAACTTTTATTAATCTTATTGAAAAACATTGCCTCGCTAAGGAAGTTTGCTGCTGTATGAGAAATGATTATTTCTTCCTACATTCAGAAGTTTATACTGTGTTCATGTGTATTCTAAATAAATAAAGTAATATATGTATCAATATACTTGGAGACTTGCGTTTGTGAGTTAGTAGTCTAATATGCACAGGGACTAAATGCCAATTAAAGCATTTTGTGCTAGCTACCATATAGAATCTTTGGTTCGAAGATTTTTTCTTAAAAAAAAATTTGCCACAATTTTTTTTTGGATAGTTATAGAATTTTAGCTCAAGGATGTAAAAATTCGAGACAAACACACTATGACTATTACCAAATCTATATACAGAGAACTCTTCTAGCAGGTGAGTCGCAATCCCGCATCAGTTGCTTATAAATATCCTCAGATGAACAAAATTGATAGACTAAGCCACGACCTCTAAACGAAACTGGCTAAAGGAAGCCAATTTGGAATTGGAAGTGAATTACGTGAACTTAGTATAAAATAATCAAATCAGTACGGATTAAGGTGAAATAACTTCCAGGGGATACATTACGATTAACCACACAGACGAATATAATCCCCGCAAATTGCTAATGCGCTGGAACCTTGTCAAATTAACATTCACGTGACGTCATCCGCAAATCGATATGTACGCGTACTCGCCGCCAGTGATGCTAACAGTACTGAGTGTTCGGCTACGGTTACGTCACCAAAATGGCGGCCAGGCGCAATAGCAATTTGCGGGGATAATACCACGTGTTACTAATTATAATACATTAGTTTACGACGATTGTAACGCTTTAGATTACGCTTAAGCTTCACCTATACGTTTATTCATTCTCTTGACTTACTGTACAATAGTTTGTAAACTTCAGTAACTGTAAACGCTAAATGTGACCAAGCCGATTGTACTACACCTAAATTAAAATTAAGTTTTAACGATTACAAACAGCTGCTTACTTCTGCTACTATTTTTAACAATTTTTTTTAATTTTGGAGAATATAAGTAACGTATCCACTGCATATCAGCGTAGTATAATATCTTTTTTATTGCAACAATAAGTAATAGCTTTTGTCAAATGTCAAGGTCAATAAGGAGCTATCAATCTATGTACATTCAATTGAAGAAAACCGTTGACCCTTATATGAACTAATCAAAATTATTCACTAGAAAATTCTTAAAGACTTCAGTAAATTGGAAATCACAGAATCAGTCAGCTATACAAAAAGCCCATTGCCTGATCACACAAATCGTAAGTACTGGACCCTTCGACCATATCCAAATCATTCTTTGTGTAATTCCCTTAAGGCACCTTATCTCTTCAATGGGCTCTTTTATCTGAAATACTCCCTTTTGAATTAACGAGGAAATGCTTCGTCTTTCCAACGCTCCCGGGCGTCGTGATTATCAACAGAAAGTAAAAAAAAAACAATTAACTTTGAACGCAGAAAAGTTTAATCCTTTCTGTTTAATTAAAATGTTGGCTTATTTATCTTTTCTGCGTATCTTAAGGTGACGCATATCTTTGTGAATGCAAATTCGGTTTATAATGAGGATATTTGTTTTTCACACTGCTTCCCTCGCATATATTTCGTCGTCATTAGTCGACGCATACTGCAATTCTAGTACCAGTGGGTAGTCCCTAGAAGAAAGTAAATGGGTATGTAATTTGTTGACATAGATAAAATCTGAGACGTT
The DNA here is from genome assembly GCA_949752895.1 of Dendrolimus pini. Lineage (NCBI taxonomy): Eukaryota > Metazoa > Arthropoda > Insecta > Lepidoptera > Lasiocampidae > Dendrolimus > Dendrolimus pini. The sequence goes on along the minus strand of OX457130.1, from coordinate 4,244,106 downwards.
AGGCTCAAATCGTCTTACTGGAATGATATCCTCGACTTGAGCCAGTGTTGCACTGTTCATCTTGTTTAACCTTCAGAGAGACTATCTGCGTATACTACTGTCTGTATAATAGGTGTTATTCAGAGAAACTGTTTAATCTGATGGCATTGTCTAATTTTTAACAATAATCGAATTCTTAGCAATGTCCCAATTCTTTTTATTGCATGATGAGTCAAACAAAAACGCAGATGACCTACCTAATGGAAAGAGGTTACGGTTACCTGTAGATATTAACAACAACAAAGGTGCTACCAATGTGCTACTGGTCTTGAAACAGGGACTGAAACCTATCCAGTAATGCCTGAAAAGAACTCGTGAGTTGTTATGGCGATATATTTTTAGGTCAGGTTGTAGAGCAATTACACTACCACCTGAATGAGGCTTGTTGTATCGCCTCTTTTGACAGGCCGCCCAATCGCAAGAATTAGTATTCTTTCTCCGTTCCTTCACGGCTAATAGCCTATTACCATTAGTAGGATGCTTATACTTACTTCCTGGCGCTACCATGTTTAACAACGCATCATTTCCTTAGATAATCATACTGGAAACCATAATGATTTATTGGGAATTTTTCATCGACTTTTTCATATCTTCTACGGTTAAGATTTTTCGAGAAAGATTTTATATATATATATATATTTTTAGTTTCTTCGCAAGTGGTAACTGCGCTACATTCAATATTCCAAATAATGGACTGTGAGCCTGTTGGCTTAAATTTAAAAGTTAAAAAAAGCATATTTAGTATATGCATTTTTAACTTTTACTTTAACTTCGTAGGTAATAGGTTAATTTTTAAGGTCTCGAGGAAAAAAACAGGCATTTAAAGAAATTCTCATTCATATCTACATTAATCTTCTTCATCTTCAGCAAATGAATGTCCACCACTGAACGTTGGCCTCCGCAAGTCTACGCCACATAAACTGGTTTTTTGCTTTCCTCATCCAAACTCTGCTGGTGACTTTACAGAGGTTGCGGGTCCACTGACTGGGCTGGAGAGCGTTCTATGCTACGTTTACTGCATCTATATACAAAAATCAATAATTGCCTTTGAGCCTATTATAATTGTTGCGGAGGCGCTGTGTTTAGGATAACAATGAACTATGTCAATTTAATAGGAAAAGTAGTGTGGGGCAATTTAGATGGGAATGTGAGATTGAGCAGGCACGTAACTGATTAATGGACATGAAATGCAACTGCTTCTCACTTTCGCTTTTTCTTCACTTTAGTTCGCTTGTGGTTTTATTTGTATAAGTTTTGCAGTATTGTTTATTTATGAAATATGTTTATGTGATATATATTAACAATGTGCGGAGCGTATTTAATTTAATTTAATTGATGACATATAAATGAATGGCGTGCGTGCGTAAAAAGGAACACGCCGTCAGATTAAAAGCAATAATTTAAATTAATAGAAGAAAGTTTGTATATGCCGAAAGAAGGTTACTTGGCGGTACCAATAATCTATCACTTCCACAGTACAATCAATTTTAAGATTCTTTACATACTGTGGCGACCGAGGGTGGAACTTCCCAGCAGCGTAAATCAGTTTTAGAACTTTTAGAAAGAACTAGAAATTTCTGGAAGGAAAAGACAAGGACGGATATATTTAGAAAGAGATAGACGATAAACGAAAGAAAGAGATGGATAGATGTTAGAAAGGGATAGACGATGACCGAAAGAAAGAGATAGATAGATGTTATAAAGGGATAGATGTATAAACGAAAGTTCCCGAACAGAATGTTCGGGAAGGAAGAGACGGACATAGATAGATGGGTTCTAGAAAATTCCTACCTACCGGGCAGTTTAGAGTTGTGAGTTGAGTTTAAAGTTGAGTTCAGTCCAAGACGGTGAAACGACAAGTGCGATACCAAAGAGTTATCAGAGAATGTTAATAGAGTACAGAGACGGATTAAGTGGTGAATTCAGTGACAAGTTTGGTGGACAGATACGTGAAGGAGGTGTGTAGCGTAGTTCGAGAGAGGAACCAGAGGCGAGCTACACGCGATAATATTGGAGGTGGCCCTCGCAATATCGGCGACGGTATTGAGGGTGTGAAAACTTATCTTCGGGAGTGTGCATCGTTGGCCGTGTGTTTAAGCACAGCAACCCTACAGGGAGGTACTGCGCGCGGCTTTGTAAGTCAATAAAAGCTCTTAGTTAAAAACTGATGTTTTCTTCCAATCCATAAGTGCGTACCCCCGCTCGCACGTAACACAATACCTACCTTCTAAAGTACATTGACATAAATAAGAGAATCCGAAACAAAACAAATTACGAATGATGGTACAAAATACGCGGAAACTCGACATCGATTCGAGTAAATCTCGGTTGCGAATATCAAGTCGTAACGTATTTAAAGTTTATCCCCCATTTATCGAGTCGACATTATCCCGAAGTGGGATCAACATATCGACTTTGTTCCTTTTGGATTACAATTTGTTTGGTAAATAGCTGTTCTTTATTCCGAATGAGTAAACGTAACGCCTTTGAATGCTATTGCTTTTAATGGTTATGTAGCAATATTATGGATTTAAAATACAAGGAATTATGATAGTCCAATAAAAAACGTATGTCGTTGCATTCACAGTAGGCTCTGCTAGTGTGTTCATTGTTTTTATATATAATCTCAATTGCATCAAATTAATGAATAAAAGAGATTACAGAAAGATCAAGTAATCAGCATCAAAAATAAACGTACGTGTATGAAGAGATTAATAAAAGCAGATGAAGTGAAAGCTGTTTGTCAGAATCGACGCAAGTGGAGCTCCATAGTCTTTATCTACCCCCATGAGAAACAGGCGTTATAATATGTACGTATGTAATGATTAAAAAGAAAGAAACCTACACACATGCATAAAAAATGATCACATTTATTATTTACCTATCAGCTATATCAATATCCCCGCTATAATAAAAACCATGCCAAAACTGTCAGAACATACATTATCATTATAATATTATCACGCTTATTTACCGTAAGAGTTGGCAGATAGGTAAAATGAATTTCCAACTGCTCCGATCTTGGTATATATTTTGCGATTCATCTACTATAATTATATACTTTCATATATTATTAGAATAGTTTAGTTACGTGGGGAACAAATTTCTAGCCATGCCGCTTCCGCCAGGTCCCAGCCAAAGAGGTAGGCCCCAGAAATGCTGATTTGACGTTGTGAGGGATGACATACGTACCAACGGTCTCAATATAAGGGATGCCGAAGATCGCGCGAAGTGGAGAAGAAAAAGTAGGAAAGCGGATCCTGGGCGTCGAAGTGATCGCTCCGTACGCAATCGGGATTTAACGCTCGGATGATGCTGATGATGATTTTATTTAAATAGCTTACAAATCTGTCAAAAGAGTTAGGTTAGGTAGGTACAAGAATTGAAGTAAAAATAAAAAAACTTGTAGTCGCAACCACGTAAAAGCTATAGTTATTAATATTCATCGTACAATGTTAAATAATAAAGCTAATAAGAAAGTTATTCCAGGGAAAACAAAATTGTTATAATAACTTTTGTTTAGTCCATTGCAAACAATAAAGAATCCCGAGGCCTCGCTGAAAATACATGTTAAGGAAAAATTAAAACAGGAAACCTTGGCTTTGCTTATTAAATGATTATCTCTTAGTTTTAGTGTAATACAAATTTGACAAGAGTAAATTAAAATGTATACTTGAGGATTCTGTATATATTCAAGTTAGTATCAATAACTGCCTACAAGTGATGAAAGGTTAAATTTAAACAGTATTATTTATATTAAATTAATGTTTATCCGTGCAGGAACGTTGTTACGAGCCGCGAGACTCGAATTAAAATGCCGTTAGAATTTTTACAGAGTTTATTAGAACTATACAAACACGTATAACACAGGTACAAATATAACCGATCACAACAAGTCCAAACGTAATGCAGAAGGTCATAATTCTATAAAACTCACAAATTCCGTCAAGTTTTCCCGATTGTAGTACACACGTCTTACTTCGCTCGTGGTTATCGCTCAACTGACTCCCCCATTCGTCAGGCCATCGTTTTATACTGTGCAACTGCAATGTCCCCGTATCTTAATCCGACACACCTGGCTAATGACTGCCATAAAAGATTATCATACAACAATGGACTGTTTTCTAGAATAATTAGTAAACGCACGCCAATAAATAAGTAAACAAAAGAAGTCCAAATGCCGAAAGGTAATAAAATGAGTTTTTACAGATATGCAGGTGTGAATTTTGTTTTTGTCGGGGCCTGGTTCGTAACATAATAATTTACTGCGATAGGACGGCCTGTCGCAAGAAGCGACAAAACAACCCACAGCCAGGTGGTAGGGCATTTGCCCGTCTGGATGGCTACCAACCCTGGTTTAGAGTATGCCGCCATAACGACCTTGAGTTGTGTTTCGGCATTAGTAACCAGGTTCCAGTCTCTCTTTAGAGAACGGCAGTACATTGGTAGCACCTTTAGTGTTACAATGTCCAGCGATGGTAACCGATTTCCATCAGGTGGGCCGTCTGCCTGTCTGCTGAACTCATGCAATAAATTAAAACATATGTTTGTAGGCTTCTTTATGGTTCTTAAAAAAGCTTTCAAACTTACTCTAACTCAATTTGAATAAGACGGATAGCTTTTTGACAATATCATGATGCCGTTTAACGTCTCTCTAGAAAGTCTACGTAGCCCGCAGACAACAATGATCCGCAGAAAACTTCGCACCGCTATTTTACCCTATACATTAGGTTGTTTAAAAAAAGCGTCAGTAGATTTTTTCGAACCCAGACGTGTTGGGAACCTCTGGTGCTGCAAATGTCTATAGACATTGACAACGATGTAATCATTTTCCATTATGTAAGCTATTTTCCTTTCTTCAGGCACACTTCCAGTCAATTATTGTATTTACTATTAAGTCTGTGGAACCCTAAACTTGTTTATTATCACAAGAATCCTCAAATACATACTTTGTCTTGTAAAGACCTAAAGCAATTCTTTTAATTAACAAAATGAATACTCTCTAAACTTACTCTTTACTTAACTCTTTCTATATCCGATAACTTAAAAAACGTTGTCTAAAATTTTCATAAAACAAATTATTGTTTTAAGAAATCCTTGTATTATTATTATTTTTACGAACTGGACAAAGTTTTTGCTTAAATTGACGAGGAAAAGATTTCCCTAGGGTTAGATATTTCAATGATTAGGTATACAAGTTTCTTCTACTTTTTGCTTCTCATGAAAAAAATTTATTTTAAAATTCATTGGTACAGTTCTTTTACAGATTATTTTTTGGCTTGGTTTGAAAATTATTTTAAGACCATTTTAGATCCCTCAGGTATAAACATCACATAATATCGAACTTTATCACTTCTAACGGTCGATGAACTAGTCTATGTATCAGCAAATTAAGTTTATGTACCTCATGACGAAAGCAGATTTCCAAACTGCAATACTGGTGGTGGTTTAAAAGCTATCCAACACTTGCTGATGGATTGGCTCAAAAACAAAAAGCAAAGGCAGCAAAGGATGGAGGTATGGAGGTGGGTACAAATGAAACCACCATACGAGTATATAATGAATGTCTATATTATTAATAACTAATTAGGCCTTACTTACTATTAAAGTTATATAACTTAAACTATAATGACATGAACGTAAATGTCGCGCCATTTTGCGGTACATAGAGCTTCCTTGGCGCGTGCCGCGGGAACGAATGCGCGCGGCCTTCCGGCTTGTGACTATAGCAAGGACTGACCCCCGCGAGCTCCTGGACTCGGCTACGGGCGGGGTCCTGCGGTGCGTCTGAGTTCGATAATGCGATGACATACGAACATTCCCGAGCGCACACCGGCTGTACTTGCTTCGCCACAGAGGATTTTATTCTGAATTATATTATACGGATATTGTTATTATACAAACGATCCTGTCTGATTCTGTAATATTCCGACAATTGGGTGGATTGAGTTGATTTTTATCGGACTATAAAAATAAAGTGGGAGGTTCTCAATTCTTCGTGTTTTTTTTTTACGATTAGCCATAATTTTTTTGTTTCTGAACCGATAGTTGGATTTAGTACAGCCTAAATTTAGTTTCATATAAATTCTTGATTATTGTATACCACATATACGTAACATAAAAAGGAAAAATATTAAAAAAAACCTAGAGAAGAAACCGACTTCATGAGTGACTAGAAAATCAAGTCTTCTACAACATCTTGAAGTCGGTACAAAGAAAAATATGAAAAAGCAAGAACTTTGCAAAATGTGGTAATTTTTGTGTTTTACTTCTCACCTATTTCAAGGTGTGGTACAAAATATTTATTTTTTGTTTTTTTGTTGCTCTTGAAGTCGGTTTCCTTTTTGCCAGAAAATTATTCATTTTTATGGCTTTAAGATGAAATAATAATGTTAACCAACCCGATATTAACCAATCTAATTCCTAAACAGTAGACCCTTGAAATTCTCAGAAAGGATTGAAGAATACTTCGTTGCAGGTTAGACAAATCGGCTTGTGGTATTTATAACTTTAACGATGATTATCTCTCGGCATTGTTATTAATATATTTAATTGGTTTGTATTTTAATAGTTAAAGTTACGTCACTTCTATCTCTCTTTCATTTAATAAATCTGTTTAGTGTATCGAATTTTATAATATGTTAAATAAGCATTTTTTAAAGGTTTTTAAATATAAGCAGCAGAGCGCTAGCCAAGACAAGTAAAATGAGCCCAAACACGACGGGTCTATCTTGTTTAATACAGAAGTTCCTATGGCCTCCTTCCGACTCCATCATCAGATCAGCTCCATGGTACCATATTATTGCATTGTCACACGATATACATATGCTTGCAAAATTTTAGCTTACTCGGAAACCGGGAACTTGGTCAAATTTAACTTGCAAGATTCCACCCGAACTTACTTACACACATACATACATAGGTACATCAATTACAAGTTTTTTTTATTGCAGGAGTTCAACAAACAGGCAGACGGCCCACTTGATGGAAAGCGGATACCGTCGCCTATGAAAATTTGCAACACCAAAGGCGCTACAAATGCGCTGCTGCTCTCTTAAGGAAGACTGGAACCTGGTCACTAATGCCGGAACACAACTCGAGGTTGTTATGGTGACATACTCTAGACCAAGGGTGGTAGCCATCCAGTCGGGCAAATGCCCTACCACCTAGCAAATATTTATTAAAGCCTGTAAAATGAGAGATTTGTCAAGGAGCTAATGTGGACCAGCGGATTTGAGTTTTTTTTGTCTGCTTGTTCAACTGTCATGTGAAAACTACTTAATACATTTAAATGAAACTCGACCATGAAATAGCTTGTATTCCCGGTCAAAATTTTGAATACTTATCCTGAAGTGATGTCGTTACTCTGGAGTAGACAATGTAGCCAAATATTCTTTTAGATATATTATTATATAACAACTAGCTGTACCCGGCAGACGTTGCCCTGCCTTTGAAAAATAAAAATCTAGAACCCGATTCCAGCGTCATCTACCGGGACCAAATGTTAATCAAAACTATTCTCAAATCCACTTGAACAAACAAAAAAATTCATCAAGTTAGGCCCAGCGTTTAGGAGGAGTACCGCGGCGCCACCTACTGGGTCCAAGCGTTTATTTAAACCATTCCGGGACAAACTTCAACACATACAACAACAAAAAGAACACCTAAATTCTGGTACCCGATTGCAGCGCCATCTACCTGGTTCAAATTAAAATCTGTATAATCCCAATAGAAAATTATAAAAATACTAATATCGCTATTAAAAAATAGGGGTTGATCGTAGAGGGTTGAAAATTTAGGGTTGTATGTATTTTTTTAATGCTGCATCATAAAAAAATATCTAAAATTTTAAAAAAATTTAAGGTTGGACTACCCTTAACATTTAGGGGGATGAAAAATAGATGTTGTCCGATTCTCAGACCTACCCAATATGCACACAAAATTTCATGAGAATCGGTCAAGCCGTTTCGGAGGAGTATGGTAACTAACACTGTGACACGATAATTTTATATATAAGTTAATATAGCCAAAAACGTGGCATTGCGGTGGCGTTTTTTATGACGCCTTTTTAATTCACTGACAAATGTGTTAGCTATGACAACGCGTACGGTACGAAGTTTCTCTGGTACATGCTAGTCTAAAATAATGATGTTGCTCTTATCAAGTACTCAACAATCTAATAATAGCGAATTTAAATAAGCGAATTTGTTATTTTGGTTAACCTATTTATTCTGCTCATGAATATTCAGTTAATTTCCAAATATTACTTGACTACTTTGATATTTTCTATTTCAGTAACCGGATATGAACCTTAAAAAATATTTAGTGTTTTCACCGGATACCAAATCAAAGTTTGCGTTAGCGAGGGTCTAGTCGTATATAATCTACAAAGGAAAATCATATACAATTTCTACGTTTTCAATCTAGTGAGCTCTTAACTCTGCATCCCGCGGGAAATTTTGCATATTGCGCTGGTAAAAACATTTTTTCTCAAGTAACAATTTATTTGAAATATACAAACAATAACATACTCCAGCAAATTCAACCATGCGAATCCGTCACTATATTACCATTTTGTTTCCGGTTCAAGTTTGACCGAAAAAATACATTATTTTCCTTTTGTGCAAGCCTTTTCTCCGTTGAACGAAGTGTGTACAGTAAGCGACAAATTCTCGACTTACTTTCATCGGAATACGGTTCTTCTATTGAACCTTTGCTGCTGACTGTAGAGGTTTCGTGGAGAAAAATACAGCTAACGTATTGTCTAGTAGGCATTATGGGGGAATAAATCTTTAGTTCATGTCAGATACGCTGGACTGTGGGCCAAACTGAAACTACGCTGAAATGGATGTGAATTTCGCTTTAAGCTTTTAGCGCAACCGTTGTATTTTTCTTATATAGGAAATTTTATTACTATTTTTTTCCAAAACCACTCACAGAAAAGTATCTATAACTAACCTATACCTTTCCAATTAATCTTAAAAACATATCAAAAGACGGACCAGCAGATTTTGAAATTTTTTAAGCTAATGCATAGCTTTTATCGCGGGCTTTGAGCTCGGCGACCGAATCAAGAAATTACGTAACGAAAATAAAACCTAACACCAACCACCACCCACCACCCACTCCGCCTACCATATAGCTCGGCCGAGCGTTCGCTTAACGTGTATGTATATGGTACGACTGTACGAAGCTCGCACGGATCGAGACAAGCTGTTCCGGAATCGGACGAATACGTAAGCAGCTGTTTGTGAGAAAGTATATAGGTGTATAGGTATCTATCATATCTTTATAATGCCACACTCACCGCATGTGCGCCCCGTAAGTATACATGTAGGTATATATGTATACATAGGTGTACCTATGTACAACAGTGAATAGCAGTCTGGTGAATAGCTGTACGCGTAAAATTTGTGTATAAAGTGTTTTAAATATGAATAAACAAAGTGCATTTATTAATGAAGAAAGGGACGAAAAAATAGTGAAAGCAAATGAGTGATAGCTTAAAAATACTGCATAAATAAAAAATAAATAATTATAATTGCATAAGTTGATAAAAAATACTATGCAATCGCTTAACCGCGTCAGTCCCCGAGTGCCACAAGGAGTTTTTTTTTACATTTTTGTCTCTCTTCTTTCTGTTAAACTATCACGTAAATACTAATGAACGTATTTAAGTGAACGTTAGCACAGCTAGTCTGTATACTGAGTCGTCAATTGAGATAGTTTTATCTCGATAAATCATATCGTAACTGTAGGATACATAAATATAGTATCTGTAAGTTATTACAGATCACTAACAATCCACTTCATCGTGTTAATGAGACCAGCTCCGGTTGGGGGGAGAGGGGGAGGCAGGCGGGGGCATCATTAATGCAACTTTGACCACTGAGATTTCCAGTACTATAAGCATATTAATTACTTTTCGCGGGGCGTGTGGGCATATGTTAAAAATCACAGACGCACGCGGCGACCGGTGTAGTGGGCAAGTGAAACCCGCTCACATTTGGGGACCGGTAGCGTGCCTGCGAAAGGTATGAAGCTTTATTTGGAAGCAAATTAAAATATATGTCCTACACGTCTATGTATATATATTTGTAAAAAAATGGCTTAACACAGAAAGAGCAGCGCTAGATCGGTCATTGTGCTATTTTTTCCAGGAGGCCTATGTCCATCAGTGGCCTGCTGATGACTGACATGTAGATGATTGAGGAAAAATATAGGCGAGCGGTGGCGGCATTATTAAGTTTTTGCCCCCTCGAAACAATTTCACATCCGGCGCTGAAGGAGACTAATATAGTGCTTTGGCTATAATTGTCAAACCTACGGAACTGAAGTCATCCATCGGGATAAAAAGTATCCTAAGTGTTGGTCCAGGACATAAAACAGCTCTGTGTCGAGATTCATTGAAATTCGTTGAGTAATTTTCATATGACGCATGGACTGACAAACAGAGATAAATATCAAAAGTTGTATTTTCGATAGATCAAAATCAGATAATTGGCAAGAAACCGCACAGGACAGAGAAAAGTGGCATGCTCTCGTTTCGTAGGCCAAACCCACTTCGGGTCGCTGAGCCAACGGAGTACGTAAGTGAAGTAGATCAAAAGACAATCAAAGAATGTTATAAAAGGAAAATGTTGTTACACTAATAGGTATATTGATATTTGCTACAGACGAAACATTAAAATTTCAAGAGGACGTAGAGCGTCCTCTTGATATTTTTAATATTTTGTGTTGTCACTTTCCGATATTGACTAAGACTTGCAGAATATTTTATGAGCTAATAACTCAGATTTCAAATATCCATCTTAAATTGATTATTTTCTGAATTATGTTTCTGATTGGTGTTAATATTTGCCATCGCTGTATCGTTAATGACGATTCTTGTTTATCTAGTAACAGGAATATTATTTGGTATTTTAATATTGTTACAAATTTATAGCGGATTTGTTGGATGTAAATTCGAAAATGCCTAAAAGTTTATTAGAAGTACACACACGTAATTCGCAGTTCTTACAAGTATAGGCGTATACAACAAAATCAAATTGTAAGGCAGAAAATTGTTATCACATAAATCGCGCAAAGCTCATCGTTATAAGATAATCGCTCCAAAACCGCACCAGATAAAGCCTCGTTCGCAGTCAGAATATGACTGGCGCATTTCCTGATAGACCGACTCTCATCCATTTGTAAATTAGATGATCCTAGCAACATGCCGCCCACTAGTTCTTGAAATCGTTAAATGCTCAGTTTAGTGGCTTCCAAGAAATATAAATACCAACAGAGAAAAGGTTTTTTGACGTTTTACGTTGGCGTGAACACAGAGATTAGCGGAAAAAATAGATCACTCAAATTTAAAGGGGTAATAAGACGTCTACAAAGGATTAGTATCGGCTTATCGTATTGTGTGTGTTGAAAAATGACCTGAAGTTGAAGTTTTTGAATTAATTATTCATTCATGTTCAAGTAATGCTTTTTACGGTTTCATAATGAAATGATCATCTCTACGGAAACCCTTTATGTGTGTGATCACGAGCACTTCATCATTTTTGTATACATAGAGACCCTGACTTATTATTACCGGCGTGTAACAATTTCTCCTACTTTACTACGATGCTCAGAGTATCGGGGCTGGGAACCCACTTTGTTATGCAAGCACCCTCAAACCCGATTTTCCGTTAAATAATCAACGGTATGCCGACCACGTGACCAGTCCTTTATCTATTCCCTGAAAGATTTACAACCGAGGCGTTGCCACAGTTTATCTTAATCTGGTTGCGGTACTTTAAATCTGTATCAGTGGGATTGAGGTCTCACTCTGATTTTTTTTAGTTGTGGTTCAAAGACACTCCAGTCTACATTTTTGATACATTCATGTTTCGAAATTTAGCTGAATACTAGTAGTCATAAGCGTACACTTTGGAAAATGGTCATACTTCAAATCTCTTATAGTATGTTACTTTATAGATACATTTAAAAAACATTTCAGTTTGTGAATGTATGAGTGTAGGTGTCTTTTTGGATGAGTTTCACATGTCACTCTTGCCTTGAATTTTGATGTATTATTATTTTAATCATATTTTACATCAAATTGAATCTGTATAGGAACTGAAAAAATTTACTAACTCCTGTGACCGATTGCCTTAAGCCTGTTACTGGTTGCATTAGAAGCGACAAAACAACCCACAGCCAGGAGGTCTGTATGACTATCACTGGTAGTTTAGAGTACATCATCTTAACAGCCTTGAGTTGTTATTAGCACCAATGGCCAGTTTCTAGTCCTCTCTTCGAGGCCTGCAATACATCAGCTGCACCTATAATTCACTATATATAAGAGGGATATGATATACTAATAGACATGCCACAGCTGAAGTAAAGACTGCAGTCCGATGGTAAGATCGGTGCTTGCGTACGTGATTGTAGTTGAAGGCATTTGCCGAATGAAATAGTTCTTTCATTTGACTCCCACTATCAATCAGGACATCACATTGTTGCATCTTTGGTGTTGCAAATGGCCATAGGCAACGGTAACTACTTTCCATGAAATAAGGCATCAGCCTGTCTGCTGTACTTCAGCAATAAAAAAAACCACTCAATAATTGATGATATAATTGAAGGATCAGTAGCACGATTATTATCACTATCATTATATCTTTAAGATGCAGCATTTAGTTAGAAACAAATAAGCCGACCATTAAAACCCTGTTGCATGAGAAGTGTTTGCTCCGAAGCGATTCCGCTAACTACTATTTCCTCTTCACTTACCGCGATCTTTACCATCCCTTGTCTTAAGACGTTCACGATGTCAAGCCAGTATGTCTTGGGGCTAGAATCAGATTATGTAGCGCAAAGGCAAGGTTTTATAAAGCATTGGATCACCATTAGCTGATAGCGACGAGGCTTAAATAGAAAGGAAATATACAAGGACTTTCTTCTTGAATAGCTGTGGCCTATAAAGAAAAGAAAAGCAAAACAAACTGTACCCAAGAGTATTATGAAAAAAGTAATCCTTACAAACGGTGCATCTACCGGCAAGTAGACTTAAAACTTAGATTAACTTATATATGAGACATGTTAGTGAAGTAAAAGTTGAATTCTATGGGCGTAATTGAATTCTAAGAGTTAGCCGCCAGTTGTATGTTTGTACAGTGTATAAAATTTTAAAACTCGGTTGTTTAAAGTTTAATGTATCGTCTATGAGCGCGAAACAAGTTTTATATCCTTAGTTATTTAACAAATGTATATGGATCCGAACGTGTTCGTATTTGTATTTACAATTAACATGAAGGTAAGTTGTAGCGATTCAGTGGATAAGGCACATGTAATATTCTAACATCATTTAGTGATGGGTAACCAACGAAAATATCAAAAACGATGCCATCGGCTAATGGTGGTCCTATCGCTGGCAAAAAACTTGCTAATGGCTAATAGTTAATAGCTAATAGGTGAACGACTCGCTCTCAACTGACTCACTAACCAACTGTCCACAACTGATGGCTTAGCGGAAATTTGTAAGTTCTCAATTTTATTTGAAAATCCGTTAGTTATCTAGCGAATTGATGGACACCCTTTTTGGGAATAAACATAATTGAACTGATTTTTACAATAGCTACGTATTTATAGAAGGACGGGAATCATGTATTACAGAAAATCTTATCAATCAATATATTTACTTGCAAGAATGAAGTTTATACAGATGTTATACAATTGTAGATGCAATTCAATCACATAGTGGCATACAAAATAACTTATTTTGAAAGACTGATAGATAATGTAGAAGCTGTGCCAAAAAATATATACTTATTTGAGGATATATGCAAAAGTATATAAGTATGGAAGGAAACGAAGTACAATGTTAATCCATAATGGTTGGCAAGAGATAAAAAAAGAGAAGACGGAAATGTCGGTCAAACGTAAACCTATCTAATATTTAAAAAAAAGCTTCGTGAAGTTCGTCATTATCAGTCCTCGCCGACCTTTATATTTAAGCAAAAGAAGCAATTTACCTTCATATAGTCATATAGTGAGTGAGTATATATGTGTGGTGAGTCATATATTCACTCACTATATGACTATATATGGTGACACATTTTGTATGGTCAGCAATTTATGCTCGGGCAACTACGCCGCGCATCCGTAAGTCCAACCCATATAATGCAACAGACCAGTCTTGTCTTGTGCACTATATCAATACATAACTTTGGATTGAATCTTTTGTAAATATTAACAATAATTGTCATATGTGTGTGAACATTTATTACACTTTTTACTAATGCAATCACAATTGCTTAATTTCTCTCACAACTCAAGAAGTTAGGGAAACTTACTTCTAATAAGTAGGTAACATATAAATTGCAACTTTTAACAAGTGGCCACCATACTTACTTCACTGGTATTACACCACAAATGCAATTCAATAGATAGCAACATTGTAGCTTATACGACTGGAAATACAAATAAGCAGAAAACAAAGAATGTTAAAGAAAATTAAGACCGTCAATAATTTATACTAGAAATCAATTACTTGAATATTCGTAGAGCTAAAAAAATGTGCCCAATAAGGCTAAAAAGCTGTTCGATAAAATGTATTGGATGTCCCTTTCACGGAGTGTTTAGCAATAATTTCTGGTTCGGTTGGCGAGATAAATCTGCGCCGAGTGAAAACAATGGCCGGAGTACTTATCTACTGAAAATATTCAACAGTAATATATTCTCTTTTCTATTTGGTTTGGCTGTGTATAGTGGCTGTTATATGAAATTAATTTTATATCACGGAACACTAAATGGCAATCGTGAGTCTAGTTTTCCTGTATATTGTTAGGTCATACACACTATGCGGTTAGAAGCAGTCCGGTCAGCCGTTTAGTTGTAATATATGCCTAGCTGCAATCGAAACTGCAAATTGAGAATGAAACTGGAATTAAACTGAATCGCGTAGTTCATATAGCAACCGTGCTGGAGAAGACCTGCATCGAGTGACCGGAGCGGTTTGAGTCTCCGATTAGTGCAACAGGAAATATCAGTTTTACTTAAATATCGTCGGCGTCACTGCAGAACATGAAACTCCATTTTTTGGTGATATAATTTCTTTTTGTCAATATTGTTGCCTATTACAATTTTAACGTATATCACAACTTTGACGCAAAAATAATGTCACCAAAAAATATAGTAACGAGGTCCTGCACAGATGTCAACGATATTACCATCAACCGGGTGACTGATCGGATAGCGGCTGCATAGCGCGTGGTCGACCTTATATTATAACATCAGCAGCTGACTTGATATAAGTTTCTCTTCAGAATAAATGGCTGCAGATCTAACTTTTATATGTGGTTTTTGTACTCTACTAAAGGATATTTCTTTTTTATTACATGAGTTCAGCAGACAGGTAGACAGACCACTTGATAGAAATTGGTTACCACTTTGCAACATTGGACATTTGCAACACCAAAAGCACTACAAATGCACTGCTGCTCTCTTAAGGAAGACTGGAACCTAGTACCTATTGCCGGAACACAAATCAAGGTTGTTATGGCAACATACTCTAGGCCAGGGCTGGTAGCCATCCAGTCGGGCAAATACACCTGGCTATGGGTTGTATTGTCGCCTCTTAAGACAGGTCGCCCGGCCGCAGGAAATTGTACTTTTTCTACGTTCCTGCACGGATAGAAATATGTTGGTATGTTGTATCACTGTTGGGCGGTGGATGTCCATCTTCATCGATGGAAATGAAACTGTACTTCAGTCTTGTACACTTTTAATCACACACTATGTATTATACGATATTTACAATGGTCAATCAGAAGGATATTATGAGGGTAAGCAGCAGGCGCGAGAGATTTGAGTCTACCACGAATTTAGTATATTCGCGTTGAATGCGTGAGACGAACTCTCGTGAACTGTCTTTATTTAGATTATTATCGGTTTTGTGTTTGCGTGCTCGTTTATGATGTTGGCACTGACGTCGCCACCTACTACTGTGAATTACTGTCTTTATTTCATTTTTGACAGTAATTCAACGGTTATGTCGATTAACCTTATTTAATTTAAATTTATGAGTCCAATAAATCAATGAATTCTTAATCAGATTCATATCGACTTGCTTAACTTTATGTTTGTCGTAATTACTAAAAACTGTTTGTACAATTTTAGAAGTCGGAACACACTGTTTGGTTCCCTGAGGTAATTGTTGGGGCGGAGTTTTGTTTGTCATACGTTATCATGAAATATATCTCGAATTCAAAGAACAAAAGCCAGTGTATTTAATTACACAATTTTAGGATTGCCTATCCATTTTGATTATCCAGGATCTCTTATGACCATCATGTACGGCTTTCCATCGTCCATTTATTTTTATATTATTGTAAACTACGTACATTTTTCCTGGATAAAAAGTAGAACAAACAATTATCTAATGTGCTAAATTTCATCTAGATCTGCTCAGCCGTTCTGGCGTGATGGACACAACAAACATCCATCTAAAGTTTTACGTTTATAATATTACTATGGGTAGTAGAATATTTGACATATCTCTAATATATCAGTTTCAAAATGAGAAAAAAAAACATAAGAGAGACTAATTCGTACCAATACATTACAAAACTACAATTTTTGCCGGTCTATTTATTATAGTACCACTTGAAAACTATTGAACGGATTTAAATGAAGCGATGCAGAGCTAGCTTACATACTGGGACAACACAGGATAATTTTTTACACCTATAAGGTAGGAATATTTAATATATATGTTACTACACAAGGGTGACAAAATTCACGAAAAAATAACAATGTCATAAAATAACAGAGTGGAATTTTTTACAACTACTGCTTTGTAACTTATATTTAAAAAAATAACACGTTTGATTCTTCTTCAACTTATAATTAGAAAGAACTGTTTAAAAAATATATTTTACTTATGAATTGTTGGGTCTGTTATTATTGTTTAATATTTGATATCAATTGTCTTCAATTTTACAAAATTGTTTTGTTGGGTATCATCATTATAAACAATATTATAAAGATTTTCTTTGTATATGTTATAGGTTGAATGTAATTTTCCGACAACCTAATATTGCCTTCTATCTATTTTTCATTTAAGAGCCTATGTATGCTCTTTTCAGGGGAGCCTCCCCCAAGCTTATTTATTGTTTGCCAGCTATTTTAAATCTTTTTGTATGAAGGTAATGATATACATGCTCATAATAAAGCACGCTTAAAATCTAAATGCTCTGCGGTTGTTCATATTTGGTGCAACAAGAATGCTCGTTTTAATAAATAATAATTGTCATGCTGATAAACATACCAGTTCAGATGCACCGCTTTCCATCAAGTGGGACGTCTGCCTGTCTACTGAACTACTGCAATAAAAAAAGCTGATGGTGTATTGTTCGATTATTGAGAGTTCCGATGGCCCACAACCCCTTCTTCCAATCCAAGCTTTCCTACCCCATCCCCATGCTTTCAACAATCCTCTATTCCATCCTAAAACCTGGTAAAACGTAGGCACCGTCACTGGTATTGCAAACGTCTATGTGCAATGATAACCAATTTTCAATAAGTGGGCCATCTGCCTGTTTGTCAATTACGCAATAAAAAAAATTAAGTAATCCTATAATGTAGTAAATTCTAAGTAGTATAACATTTTGTACTCTATGCAAAATTAATGTGTCCTGAATTCGGATTTTGCTGGTAACATAAATATGACTCGTAGATTTTAGTGACGTGACCATCTAAACCCAATAATATCGGCAACCAAACTCAAGTTGTAATGGGTTTTGACGCCGATTCGCAACCGCAGGATGCTTGCATGAGCGCGCTCGAGACACCTGTCTGCTACAATTCATTCTACAACAGATTCTAACCCGATATGTAAGAAAGTCGATAATTGTTTGGACGTTTAATTCGAGAATTTGTACCTTATACTTGTACATTCTCCGAAATTTAATTTTACTGTGCTACATATCGATTTATTGCAATTGCTAATGTATCTTTCAAGTGTTTTATTTTAGTATTGGATTTTAAAATTGCTCTTTCCTTTAGAAAATTCGGATCTTTGATAAAAAGTATGCTACTATCCTCATTAATGAATAGAATACAGCCTCTCGAATGAAAAAATTTATTCGTAAAAAAAGGAAAATTTTACAAAATATATAAATTTTATGTTTTACTTCGAATCAACTTCAAAATAGTGTAGCAAATCTTTATTTTTTACTTTTAATTACTTTTGAAGTTAGTTTCTTTTGTAATAGAAAAATTTAATTACTGTATGACTTCTTTGCAGCTAAATTGTAAGTGTATTTACACTAAACAAACAGTCCACTTTCCAGACAAACAGTACGTGCACTTCTTAAATACGCGTCAAATGAAGTTAGTTCCCTACTTTTACGCAGGTTCAGTAAAATGTTAACGTTTATTATATGTTACGAAAGATAAGGCATGTGACAGCAGGCGAGCGAGAGCGCAACACTCTCCCCTCTCAGCTCTGTCTGTAAAGCGTGTACTAGACCACGATTCGCACGAACTTCAAGGGACGCATTGAATTTTTGATCGTACTATACTTGTCATTATTACTCTTAACAATGTGCATATAATAGCGCTTTTCTTTAGAGACTTTTCTTGTGTTATCATTATCTAAATTATAAAATAATCTCCTTATCAATCAATCTTCCAAATAGAGAACTTTTCCCAAAAAAGCGTGTTTATTTCAATAAATACTCTCAAACGTATAACAGTAAAAATAAACGAAGCCTTATTTTTCCCCAGCGTCTGAAGAACGTCTTACCTAAGTGTCTAAAGGTTTAAAACTATAAGGACTTTAGTATGTCCTTGACTTGGTCCTATCATATTGTAGCTGACATTGCAGTGTCGTATTTTCCTAATGTTTATCGTGGGGTTCGTTCGTGAGCGGAAGCGGGCAGCCAAGTAGTAGACGATGATATTCTAAAACTTTAGTAGAACTCAGTATTTGCTTTATATTATAATAAATTGTCAGTTATATTTAATAAGTTATTTAAATAATTTAAGTTAATCGTGACAGTCGGCGTATTGTAAAATAAAAATATCTCAGTTGATGTGACTGTCAACTAATATATATGTTTAGTATAAAAAAGTCGCTTTCTCTATCTCTCTCTCTCTAGTCTTACATCCGCTAACTCCTCTTAAAACAACATGCTACGCAACAGAGTTTTAAGTGGTTTTCCCCACGAGTTAGCTGTTAGATAATTTTTCATTCGAGATTTTTATATATATAAAAGCTATATTTATAGTTGACCTTTAATCCTAGAAGCCTAATCTGTTTGGGGAGGCGTACACACACTGAAGACAACCTGCAGGCCTAAATATTATTAGTTTAGGAAATAAACTAGTAATAAAACGCAGTAATAAAATTGAAATCTATAATCACAATTATTTATTACAACAAAATAAAAACTTATACTTATATTTAAGCAAAGAAGGGGGCTTCTAAGAAATCAGTTAAAACACTAATACTTCTTTTAACAATCTAATATTTGCTAACATTAATTATTTATTTATGAGACAAATGTTAAAATATGCTTTAATATAATTAGATTACTAGCGGTTAGTTTAACTCACGAACATTTTATAAAGGGCAGTTGGCAGTTACACAAAGCCTATGCGTATGTCTCGCAAACGTGCTGTGCCTCAATAAATAAAAAATAACGTGGATTAGTGACACAGGTACCATCGGCAAGCTCCCGTTGGCCCCAGAGTTGGCTAAACAGCACGAGACGCAAATTTTATTTCTTACATAATTATAGAGAGTTTTCGATAACATGTAGGCCTCGCAGGCGTAGGTAGATAAGGCTTCTATGGTTTTTTTATTGCAGGAGTTCAGCAGACAGGCAGACGGCCCACATGATGGAAAGCGGTTACCATCGCCTATGGACTTTTGCAACATCAATGGTGCTACAAATGCGCTGCTGCTCTCTTAAGGGAGGCTGGAGCCTGGTCACTAATGCCGGGAGACAACTCAAGGTTGCTATGGCGACATACTATAGACCAGGGGTGGTAGCCATCCAGTCAGGGTCAGGTCAGGGCAAATGACCTACTACCTGGCACGTTAAAGCAACTTGATCAATTTACATTAATAGAATCTACTTTAAGTGTGTGTGTGTGTGTGTGTCATTTCGCGCGAACTCGCGCGCGCGCACACACACACACACACTTACATTTTCATTGAATGCAACAAATGTAGCTACAGACGCAGTAGAACCTAAGCGTCTTTGCATGGCTTACCACAACGCTATTCGCTCGCAGTGTGACCTGAGCTTTACACTTAAAGCGTATTTTCTCCTGTAAGTTTTATACCAATTTTATTACCTCGACGCTATACAGCACAGCACAGCCGTTCCCTTTACGACGCTTACACACATTAGCTTTATTATGTACGATTTTCTTAACAACACGTATTTACGTCCAGTTGGGGAAACAGTTGATTGCCCTGCGTATTAACCATGTCGAGAGAATGCAAGCTAAATTCTGTAAGCGTTTCACTCTCCCATAATTCAAATTTTAGTTATTTTTCTACATACATTTAATAATATCTCAATGAAAGAAGAAAACTCAACCATGACTTAACTTATTATGTTGTATTATTTATGTTGCTTGGACAATAATATTTTTTTAGGATTCCAATATTTAAATACAAAAAGTAACCGCTATGGTCTGTGTATCAAAGCTGATTATATCAGCAACTTTCTCTTTTCTTTCACCATATCCCAATTACTTGGGGTCGGCACAATATGTCTTTTCCTTCTACACTCCTCTACTCTGACATACATCTTCTGTAACACCACAAATCATCACCTTCACACAATCCATCCATCCTTTTTTTGGTCTACCTTTACATCTGTATCCGTCTATCTTGTAGTTTAACATTCTTTTTGTCACGTTACTTCCATCCCTCCTCATTATACGCACATACCAACTTTAATCTTCTTCCTCTCAATTTTACAGTCACGGGCGCAACTTTCAAAGATCCCCTTATATACTCAACTATGGCTATATATGATATACGAATATTGGTATATACATGTATATGTGTGTACATAAAAATGTATACATAACTTCTTATATCTTACGAGATCAATTTTTGAATAAAGTACTAACTAAAATAGTTTAAATTGTATATTTAGGTGAATTGGTGAATTATTTACATAATATACTTTAGTATTCAAGTTTAGATATTTATAAATTAATTAACATATTATTAAATAGTGTAATTGATTACAAAAATCGTATGTGTTGTATCAAAATGATCTGCCAATAACAATTATAGTGTTAAAACTCGAATTTTTTTTAATGGAATTCTAAAAGTGGAATGGATACTTAAGATTTTAGTTAGAGCAATAAAATCCACTAGATATAGTTCGACCATAAAAGGAAGTCTTAAAACGAATATTTTACGTGCCACACAAAAATGACAAGAAAAATAGATTTCCAAAGACGAGCATATTCGTAGTTTACGATTTTTTCCTATAACAAGTGTAGTTATGTATCTATAAAATATTTATTTTTATGACAAAGACTTTTTTGGACGAAAAGACGAGTATAAGGTTTTTTATATACGTGTATATGTTTATGACGGGACAGTTTATGTGACACCAACTATATCTTTTTTCAGTAATGCTTGTTAAAATTTTGTATTAAAAGTAAAACTAAAAAAGGAACAATCGATTTTTGTCTTTTCCTACTTTACGTCCGTTTATACGATTCAACTTTAATGAAATACATTTTCAATACATTTACTTCAAAAAGCATTTACGAATCCTTTACACATTGTTCGAAGGTAAAACAGTACGCACCTTACAATGGAACGTGTGGTAAAATAGGTAGTTAGGTGAAAAATAAATATATAAAAAATCCATCCAGAAGTTTGACATTTAGAGATTTTTTTATTATTATTAACAATTCTACGGACTCGAGTTCCGTACCCTTTTTACAACTTAATTACTGTTAGAGTTTTTGAGTTCATACACGCATACTGTTAATTTTTGTTATTGTTGTGACATTAATTTTGTGGTTTTTATGTTGTGTTGTGACCTTAAAAATAACTCATATTCTTTTTTTCTAATTTTAATACTTAACTTATACTAATGTAGAGTGTATCTGTTACATGCTGGTGTTGTGAGAAAGTGCATGTGCAGTGTCTGCCTTATGTCTATACCTATATATATTATCTTAACAAGTGCCATGTATGTTGTTTTTTTCTTTTTGTGCCTAGGTTATTACTTTTTAGGCTCTTTGTGTGTCTTGGTATTTTTGTGAATTGTGCGTGTAATGCAATGCAGTGGTAGTGCACGTTGGTGTGAGTAAGTGTATAAGTTTTGTTGTTGGTTGTGTGTTTGTGACTTTGTGTGGTGTTATAATTTATTATTTATTTGTCGTGACATGAAACATTTTTAGTTGGTGTTAGTGATGATAGATGGTTTAGGAGGGGGATTTTTAGATTTAGATTTTTTATTTATTAGTTTTAATTTTTTTTGGGGACATTTAGAGAATAAACAAGCTGAATTATTGAACTTCCTTGGAAGCGCTTTTGATCAATACATTTGCCTCGCTTTAACACTACTAGAGAAAGTGAGATGAAAGATGTAAAAAATTAGAACTATGTACATAGTTCTAATTTTAACGTCAAAGATTGAGGCGACTTTATGACTGTTATTTATGTCTGTTTCAATACCTATTGTACTCTTTTTTCGCAAATCTGTTGAAAAACGTTGTATGATACACATGAGGTTGTTGTTTTCTACAAACCTGACTTGCACTCGTCTGCTTGTTTGTAATAACCAACTTACCGCATTAGTATCATAAATAACTATTTTTATAACATATATTATTTTTATCGAATACATCGGGATTGATTCTAGTGAATATCTATTACAACAAACAGTATTACTTTTAATTACCTAAGGTTTTACTTTAATTTATGAAGTTCATAAATCTAGAATGAACCCAAGTGAAACCACGTGAAATATCTAATCTGTAGATACTTTTGTTACTTATTTTATCAAAATTTTGTTAATCAATGCGCTGTTCTTTTGAAGAAAATTACTGTACTATTGAAAGCTTTTTTATTTTGGATCAAGATGGACGTCTTTGTTTCTCGTCCTGTTCAGTGTTTAAGTGAATAAAATAGCTGAATAATGTTTATACTCCGCCTATTTGGCAACGCCTACGCTTTCGTAGCAAGTTTATGTATTTCGTAGCCAAGCTACAAACTTGCTACGTTGCTACAAAGTTGTAGTTACATTGAAGTAATTTATTATACAAACGGTAAATTTTTAAAGCTTTTTCAATCATCGTATATTTATATTAAGTTGTCTATCAACTAAATTTTAGCCTTACTATAAATGTGAAACGATTGAACTATTCCATGCATACATTTTGAAAATTTATTTTTTATATTACATACTTGCTTTGTCTGCTACTGGTTTTGCTGCTAAAATGTATAAAGGTACTTATAATTTATAAATATAAAAATTAAACTAAACTATAAAATTAAATACTACTATAAACATATTTACAAGTAAAAGATGTAGTCCAAATCGCTGTCGGTGGGGAGCGTTCCCAAAATGCTGGCCGCATTCCCTCGTTGTATGGCAACGCTTATTCGTTGCCCTAAATACTGCTACTTCGATGAACTGAAATTAAAAATATGAAATTACAGAATGCCTAATAAAACTCCTTGTGTACTTTTTATTCGCTTATAGCCAGGGCTACGTGACTTGGGTAAATGGCAATTGCCTGCTCCGCGTGGGCCCTGTCAGGCGCCGCCCAAGAGGTACTAACCTAGCACTACTTCATGTAAGTCGTAATAAAACTTAAAATAGAATTAGAACTTAAATTAGATTAGGCTCCCATAGAGTAAATAATAACCATAAACAAAATTAAAACTAATTAATTAAAATGAACAAGTTGGGGGTAGGCTAAATAAAACTTTAACAATACTCGTTGGACAAATGTCACCTTTGTCGTCCGTGACCACGGCTACTGAAAAGCGACCGAAACGTCGGACAAACCAAAACCTAATAAATTACCGCGCTTAAAACCGTTAAAACGTAGTTTTATTATGTATACAAGTCGCTTAAGTTTTCCTTAAGAAAATATTACGTAATAAAACTTCTAAATCAGTGGTCCCCAAATATTTTTTTTTTCATAGAACCCTTACCCAATTTTTACTGCATTCGGTGGACTACTTGATAAACGACTTAGGCTAAGAGGCGGTTCTCAATTCGTCGTGTAAAGAAATATATTTTGTATATATGTATTTACACATAACTTTTTTGTGACTTTACCGATTTTGACAATTCTTTTTGCGTTGGTTTCAGTATAGTTTCTAGTTGATTCCTTATACATTTTATAACTTTTTAAGTAGGTACAAATATGCACTATCATATTTTATTTATAGAAAGTTAAAAATTTCATGTCTACTTGCTTAAATGGAACAGTATTGTGGGCCCCTATTTGCATTGCAACGACTAAGACCCCTTAACGTTTGATAAGGACCCCAAAGTGGTCCATGCAGACCAGTTTAGGGACCTATGTTCTAAATGAATAAATGTATGCAACTGTATGGTAAGTGAAAATGTGCTTTAAAATCATTTAGTAACTTTAACTTTTTTATTTTTAGTATGCAACGAGCTGGGCAAACCTCCCTTTCCGTTTTCTAACACTTAATAGTTAAAATTCACGAACCATAAAAGTGGGCTGGCATATTACTTTACTTTAGAACTTCCTGTACGTTTTACTTTTGGCACAGTGCCTCTGTGCTTTTAATTTAAACAACAGGTGAAGAATATTTTAACAAAGAAACTTTTACTGAAATAGATAGTTTTGTTACGAGTTACAGGACTCGAATTAAAAATGGCGTTGGAATTACTACAGAATTTATTAGAACTATACAAACACGTATAACACAGTTACAAATATAACTGGACGAAACCAGTACAAAGGTGATGCAAGATTTAATAACACGCGCAAAGTCTATCACTATAAAGCTTATCGAATGTACACACGTCTTGCTTGTATCGTAATCGTCGCTTGACTGCCATCTCTGCATGGGGCCATTGCTTTTTAATGCACCGATGCCATGTGTCTACCTGGCAAGCTTCGACGCAATTTCCCAGAAAACGTAATCCACACACCTGCGGCCATAAACAAGTACAATAACAATAGGATGTTTTTTCTAATTATTTTTTTAAACACAAAGTAAACAAAAGAAGTCCAAATGCGGAAAAGGTAATAAACTGCAGGTGTGCATTCACTGTGTCGGCGTGTAACAGTTGTTTGTTTTATTGCATGAGTTCAGCAGACAGTCAGATGGTCTACATGACGGAAAGCGGTTAACATCGCTTATAGATATAAAATCAAAGGTGCTACAATCTGCTGCTTCTTTTTAAAGGGAGTCTGGGACCTGGCCACTAATACCGAAAAACGACTCAAGGTTTTTATGGCGGCATACTCTAGATCAAGGGTGGTAGCCATTCAACTTATAAATTAACTTACTTTTGACTGGATTTATATTCCGAGTATGTCCCATTGAAGATCAATCCAGCGAACTCGTTCACAGTGGTTGCTAACGAGATGTAGACTACAAAGTTCCTGCCTTGTTAAGCTAAACTAGTGCCTCTATAGCTTGAAGTTTCACTGCATTCAAGCGGCGATATGATCAATACCTAAAGAGATCCGATGGGCTCCTTATTTAATATAAGTTTAAATTTACGTTTCAGTAGGCAAATGGCAAAAAGAGTTTATCTATTACTTAACCATACCTCTGCGTCGATCTGTATATATAACAATTTTCTCCTAAAAACGGTCATCCATCTCTTAAACCATAGGGGAAAAGATTATTCAAGGTGACAGAATTGAAAAAAGAAAAGAAAATATGTTTATAGATTTTATATATATATATATATATATATATACTTGTCTATATATATATATATATATATATATATATATATATATATATATATATATATATAGACAAGTAATCAGACATTGGTAACACCTCTGGCGTTTGGTGCTTTTCTAAATTGATATTATTCCAATTTCGAAGTTTTTTCCCCATCCTAAAATAAATCTATCTGTTTGCACTGCACTATTTATTTTATTCTAAGCTAGATAGTAATACACAGACAGACTGACAAAACCACGTAAGTATATTTTGAAATAGCTTTATGCGTTTTAATAAGCATGTGACCTTAATAAACAATTCGCATTACTCCGACTTTTGTGTCAAGACTACCCTCACATATTATAAATAATAAACTAAAAGTATTTGAAAACTAACAAAACATTAAATATTACAATAATAACTGGACAGATGCGCTAATAGGGGTAAATGTATAATTGATGTAACTAGTTATTTCTATGAAGTGAATTGTAAATTCTTTTGAGAAATGAATGTCTTTTAAACCTTAGTTTGCACCTGAAATACCTACATACATTTGTTCGAATTGTTCAGTTATAGGGTCTTGACTGACATGTCTCATAAAATAAGTCAGCTGAAATAACAATTCGAGGCAGTGTCGGCTCAGACAAATTTAGAAACGACCACAGATAATTAATAGTCCGAGCAAATTAAGCAACATTGACAGGTTCAGTAGATAATCTTTATAGTGGTATTAAAAATAACTCAGAATAATATTCTTATATCTCATATTCAATAATATCGGTTTTATTCATTCCTACTGTTGCGGCGTCGCTGGATTTGTGATAAGCGAACTGTGTCAATTTTACAGGAAAATAATTTGTGACAATTCAGAATGAGCACGCACGTACCTGATTAATGGGAATGAAATTCAGCTGCTCTACTCCTCAGTCCACTTCACCTCAGCTATTATAGTTTTATATTTATAGTATTTTATTTGATGTATTATGTATGATGTATTTGTCGTATTTTATATGTTTATCGTATGTTATTTTTTGAAATGTGAGTTTCGAACAAATAAATCAAAGAAATGGCTAAGATTCGAAAGGTTGGAGCAGGCTCCATCTAAAAGAGATCAGCACCTAAATACACAATATTTTAGGATAGCAATTGAAGGCTGATTAAACTGTTAGAAATATCAAATCTATGAAAACAACAGCTAGGATCATCAACATAATATATAGATAATACTTGCTAAAATGTAAATGGTCTTATCACGTAGATACTAGGTCTAAGGGTCGTTGCAGCAAAATAGTCCTCGAATAGAGTATAGAGACTGAAATCGAGCCAAAAAGAGCTATTCTATAGTTGGAGGTAACGTAGTATAAAAAGCTTTCGAGCCTGGTGAACTGAAGATATGAAGAAAGTTATCGATGGATCTTAGATATGGGAGATGGAAGACAGGATGATATAAAGAAAGCTTAACAAGACTGTTATTTAGGTGTCAATGACATTAACTTGTCATACAGATTTCAAGCTCTACATATTATGAAAAGATTCTAAAACAACACACAATCTCGTGTATAATCTTTAACCAATTATTGGTGAAATTGAGTAGATGCACTAAATGCTCATAGCTGTTTCATGCGTTTAGACATACTTCTTATTCTGACTTGATTATTATATTTCGTTTGATTCAAAACAACTAATCGACATTAGGGATGTAGTGGAATGATCTTTTAAAGCATTCTTTATTATTACTAAACATAAATTTTTCTTCCCCTTTTTCAATACGACTCAACAGCTCAAGTATTTTTCGCAACTTAGTCTACGACTATTCTCACAACTTTCTTAGAACAAATTTTAAAGAAATATAATTCACTGTAACATTTCAGGCTTTTGATAGTTTACACAGAACATAAAGCATACCATCTTTTTTGAAAAATTCAAATAGCGCTAGAGCCCGTGAGTGCCAGACCTTGGTATTTCATTAAAAGCTGAAAGTTCTTCTATGTGTGTCCCTAGTAGAGGTAAGAATGATCCCCACCCATGAATCTAAGGCAACGGTGGCTTTGGCAGGTAACAGGTAACAAAGGTCTATAAAATTCCATCTCTCCTCTCTCTCCCAATTTCATCTCCTTACTCTCCCAACTACTGCTCACTTTGAATGCGTCTGGCAAGATGATAGAATCATCGAAACTGTCCGACTACTATGTAAACATAGTTTAATAGGCCCCCAAAAAATTATATATAAAATGTAGGTTTTATAATATAACGTAAGTATAATTATAAATTATAATAGTTTAGGGATGTCTGGCAGAGGGTTGTAACCATACTGTCTGGCAATGAGTAACGCGAGTTTTTACATTATTATGAATGAAATATATAAAAAACCGTTTTATTTTATGATAAATTTGAGATGGAATTTTATACACGTTTGTTACCTGTTACCTGCCAAAGCCACCGTTACCTCAGCTTCATGGATGGGGATAATTCATACCTGTACTAGAGACACACATAGAAGAACTTTCAGCTTTTATTAAAATACGAAGGTCTGGCACTCACGGGCTCTTGGACTAAAAGAAATCGGCAGTTCTACAAATCGGCTTTTGTGAATACAGATGAATCAGAAATCAAAAGGATAGTTTTTAGGCCATTTTAAGGCTTTTACTTTTGTAGGTTATTTCATAAATTCCGATGAAAATCTAACATTAATTTTTCTTTGAAAAAGTAATTCACATCAAAGAAGATATGTATAAAAGAAAGTATTATAGTAGTGACAAGTTTCTAGGTAAAAGTTTTTTATCTTTTTCAATATACAAACTTATAAAGAGAATTTATACATTCAATTGCAACTTTATGGCGGCGGATTTCTTTGAAATACAAATATTCAGTCTAATCACGTACTTTTATAATAGTAGCTTATTGACGTACTACTATGGGGCTCGACCAAACACTTTTTAACCGACTGCCAAAAGAAGGTTCTCAACTTGGCCGGTATGTTTTTTTATGTGTGTACGCCAATTACTCTGTGATTTATGATCCGATTTACGTGATTCTTTTTTAGTTCGACGCGGAATAGTTGCCATTTGGTTCCCTAAAAGTTTAATATACATGGCCCAGTAGTTTTCATTTTATCAAAAATTTTTATGAAAAAAAAATTCATTTATTCATTCTGTTATAAATGTATAAATATGTTCGTTAAAGAGAAATAAAAAAGAAAATATAATATTTTCTTAAGTTTTCGCGACTACTATACATTTTCACAATTATTAGAACTATACATGTTTGCTGAACAGTTTCTTGACCACTTCTTCTCTTGTGGCTTGAAGAGAATGAGAAGAAAACATGTTGCGAAGCGGTGATAAATTAAATGAGGCTCCCATAGAGTAAATAATAACTATAAACAAAACAAAAACTAAATGAATGAATGAATGAAAGAAAACACTTTATTGTTCACCAAAATTAAAACTTCGTTCTTAAAAACTAGATACAATAAATTTTGAACAAAGGGCGGCCTTATCGCTTAAAGCGATCTCTTCCAGGCAACCCCTAAATAATTAAAATGACCAAGTTGGGGGCTAAATAAAACTTTAACAATACTCATTGATACTTGACATCTTTGTCTTCCGTGATCACGGCTACTGAAAAGTGGTCGAAACGTCGGAATAATAAAAATCAAATAAATAAAACGTAGTCTTATTATGAGATAAAAATGCTGAAAAAACAGGATGGAAATATGATCCAAAGTTCTTTTTATCATGTTTCCAACCTGTTTTGTTCGGCAGATCTCGCCGAAGGATTTCTCCTACAGTCAATTCATCTCCATCTTTCGAATAGATCGGACCTCTGTTTCTGACACTCAACTTCTGTTTAATTTCCAATTTATCCTTGCATAAATTTTAAGTTTTCAAAATAAAATAGTTCACTGTCTGAAAACTTTTTTTAAAATCGGTTCAATGACTCTTTCGGTATTAAAATACTTTGCTATATTTAAAATATTGTTACGAGCTACAAATATAACTAGACACTGCCAGTACAAACTGCACGATTCAATAACACACGCAAAGTCCGTCACTATATCGCTCATCGAATGTACGCTTACTCGTATCGTAATCCTCGCTTGACTGTCTCACCCCCCCCCCCCCCCCGTTCGGGCATCGTTTTAACGTACTAAACTGTACAATACAACAAAGGACCGCGTGGACTGAGGTTTCCGAGAAACCGTAGTCTGCACACCTGGTTAATCACTCCTGCGAACGAAAACCATACCTAACAATAGGCTATTGTCTTATTGCAAATTTGCAAAAACACAAAGTAAACAAAAGAAGTCCACTTAGAAAGAAAGATAATAAACCAGGTACACATTTCTTTGTCGGTATGTAACAATATAATGAGAAAAGTAGAAAAGTTAATTATAATTATATGACTCGTTAGAATTATGCCGTCAAAGTCGCTACACTAGCTACTGAAAATATGTCACTTATATTAACTGTCAACAACATGTCTTGTTGTAATAATAATTGTACCCCTTTGGTTAGAAAAACTTATATTAAATTCTTGACAAAAGAAATTGTTGAACTTTATTAAGACAAGGCAAAGTTTGCTTTGAAAGTATCGATTGGTTCCTAGAAAGCTATTATGAATTACAGTAAACATATAGACATTATTTATACAATAATTTCACATAATAAAATCTCTATACATACTTACTGAATTCAACAAAAAAATATTCATATTGAGAAATATTTTCAATTATTGAAAAAATCTACATCATTTCTTTGTGATAAAAAGAATATAAGAAGACTGTTTTCATCATATTGATGTTTGTCGAATTGTTACTAGACTCAATAGTAGATCAAACTAAAAGTGTAAAGCTACAACAAAGGCAATAAAAGGTCTTCCCAAAATAAACCTTGTCTAAAGTAACACTAACCCTTTTTATGAAGGTCTGAATAGCTGAAATGGATGTAAGTACAGGATACATAAAAATGATAACATTAAACTAGTATGAAGGACAACAGTCTGGCGTTCAAGGTACCAGGTATAGAAATGTGGACATATGTAATAAATCCTAACATTATTTACATTCATAGTAGTGGTACTAGCGATCCTTCGTTAGCTTTGCCGTGTATTTGACGTATTTGTAATGGTGCGGGTTCATCTGGGCTAATATTACTTCAAATATAAGCCGTAGCTCATAGTCCCTCTAAGCGTGTAAGTAGAATACTGAGCCTACATCACCGTCTTCTATGGGTAAGGCGCCCAGAAGGCTGGCTACGTTTCCTCGCTTTATCATCCATAATAGTTTAGCTTGTAAGGATCAATTTTTGTGAAAGAATGTCAAACTGCAAACCAAGGGAAAGAGTTGTTTTTGAAGAAAATATTATATTTTTAACACTTGACAGTCGATATTACACGTGACGCGCATCAAATTATACATATTTAAACTGTGAATAGACTTCATTCTATAGTTTTCCCAAAGCGCTATAATACTAGGTTCTTTAACAAAGGCGAAAACTACAAGAGACCCGAATACGTTAGCCACTAGCTTCCACGACTGTTGATAATTCGAATGATTACAATGCATAATAATATTGCTTAAATACTGGCTTCACGCAGTGAAGCATGACACACGTACCAATTGTCTCAAAACAAGAGATGCTGAAGATTGAACGAATGATGATGATGAATAATATTTAATAGTATTTAAGAATTTATCTGGATACATAAATTCAGTCAACTATAAAACTAAAGTCTTCTATTTAAAAAAAATATATTCTATTATTTGCTCGTGTCGAGAATAAAATGAAAACAATAGGAGAGCCGTGACCCGAATCTGGGTTTGTTCAACCATAAACCCAACAGACACCTGAACGGAAATGATTCTTGGGTCAGCGTTTCTCTTTGCAACTGTGTTACTATTAGCAATGTACTATCCCTAGTATATAATTATGTTTAAATTGGTGACTATGTTTTTTTTTATATTAAATAGGTTCGCGTTTGGCTGACATTGAGCCTGGTGTCAGGTGGAAATTCAGTCTAAGGTGGAGCACGCTTACCTATAAAACTTGAAAAATGAATGTTATTGTACTTGTCCAATCTGAAGACCTGGGCGTAAAACTTCAAGGTAAAATTTTGTTGCGATTCGTTTTTCTACTTGTCAGTTGTC
The DNA here is from genome assembly GCA_949752895.1 of Dendrolimus pini. Taxonomy (NCBI): domain Eukaryota; kingdom Metazoa; phylum Arthropoda; class Insecta; order Lepidoptera; family Lasiocampidae; genus Dendrolimus; species Dendrolimus pini. The sequence continues at coordinate 4,211,998 of OX457130.1, read as the reverse complement.
ATTGGGTTTTACACTTGGCCGTTGCGATTCGTTTTTCCACTTGCCCGTTGAAGTTTCACTTCTACTATGTGTCCTACCACACATTTCGTTTTTTTTTTAAATCTAATAATCTGTATAAAACAAATACTAACAAACATCGTTATTACTCTTAAAGACCTATCTAACAATACCCCACACGCATATGTAGTACAATGCATTTCTTTTTCATCTCTCAGTTATGATGAGATGATACTGCCTACCCTTAACTTTTACTGGTTTCCCAGTTTCAATCAAAACACCATCATGTACTGACATATGTATGGGTAGAGATTATGATAAGAACAAAGAATAATAAAAATTCGAACTTCGTTTTCAAGTAGTGCAGTATAATTAACAGGAAATCTGGAAGAGTACAACAATCTACAATATGAAACCTTAAAAATCGTTAAAGTAATAATCAGCTACCCTCATAACCTAGTATTATTAGTCAACCACAAAGTCGTATATCGCATGCCGAGTAGAAATTAATGAGTACCTATTACTTTATACGTTCAAAACACACCTTTTCAGACCATTTACAAATATTATTGATGATATAAGGCGGGGTTGTTCACCATAATAGCGTAAGAAAACCTTGGTCTTATGGAACTGGTATGGAAATAGGTGTGGAAATTACAGTATCGATTTTTACTAATATTATTCAATTTTGATGCTTCCCACACCTGGAAAAATAAACATAACAGTGCTAGTACAGACCATTGAATATATTACACATTTTATCTACTTATATCTTGAACAAATAATTTCTTTTCAAGAAATACCTTTAACTAAATCGAATTGGATTTAGATATAGATAGAGGACGGAGTATCCCAATCAATATATTGTTGGTCTCTAAACAAGGTTAGGAAGGACTCCTCAATAGCAATTAAAAAAAAATCTTTAACAATTTAGATTCCTCTTTCCATGACCAACGGATGCCAACCACGAAAATAGTCTCAAACAAACTACGAAATTAAAAAGCTGTAAAAGAGGCGTGGAAAGAAGTATGATAGAAACTAATCATACAGTTAGGAAAAAAACTACAGATGTAAGAAAGATCACAAAGACAGAAGACCTAATAGGAAAAATTAAAAAGCTTAAATGGAGATATATAACAAGAGAAAACACTGTAAAATAGACAAAGACGGTGTCAGAGTAGACACGACGAGATAGGACACGAAAATGAGAACGGCAGCTTAAAAGTTGGCACTGAAGAAGTATGGAAGGTTGCAAGTGGTTTATTAGCAAGAGTAGAACGAAACAGGCATATTTGGAGAGTGCTGAAAAAGGCTATGTATAAAAAAAAGCTAATCTTTAACTTTCTTATAAAATGTATTTGTAGAAATTGTTAATAGATATATTATATAAAAGATATAAACTATCTTAATTTTGTAACATCATTAAGATTATTCAATCATTTTTATCCATTGGCGTTGTTTCGCATAAGGGTGGTAATTCACTAGACGTATTCGTGTGTAATGTAGCAGATCAGATTTAATGGACAGACATGCCTGTATGCGTCAGGCATGTAGCGTTGGAACAACTGTATTCATTCTAATATCTCGTGTAAATCATTACCAGTTTCACAGCACAAATAAGAATAAAACGTTAAGGGTGGTTAGGGTTCTCTCGCATTTGGCAGATTTGTAGACTACTACTTTGGTATGCTTCTACATGTACATTACCAAATTTCTATAGTCTGCGAAATTTCTGAGATGATTTGGTGTAATACACCTACAGTCAACAGAGGTTTATTTTTATCTTCAGATAACGGATTTACAAAACCAATTTGTTTTATGCAAATACTAGCGATCCCGGCATACGTTGTCCTGCCCTGAAAACATAAAAATCTAGGACCCGATTCTGGTGCCTCCTACCGGTTCCAATTTTGAATCAACTATGCGAAGACCCACTTAAACAGACAAAAACAAAATCATCAAAATCGCTCCAGGAGATTAGGAGGATCCTAGAATCCGATCGCAGCGCCACCTACAGGTTCCAAGTGTGAATCTATACCATCCGGGAACCCACTTAAACACAAAAATAAAATCATCAAAATCGCCTCAGAAGATTAGGAGGATTCTAGAACCCAGCATCACCTACCGGTTCCAATTGTAGATCTATACTATCCGGGGACCCACTCAAACACACACAAAAAATCTCATCACAACCGGTATATTATTTATATAGAAGATAAATAATTCGTTACTTCCGGAAAAATCATGTTATTTTACGATATCTGAAGGCCTAGAATACACGAGTCGTGATAGTTAGAGGGTACATTACAATATCAATTATTAACATTGAAATGAATTCCTCTAGGGCATGGAATTCGCAATCAGATAGCGTGTAGTATATATTGGAATAGATTTGTAATTTGATAAGGCAATTGTTATGTACATATTTCTGCGTAAGTCCTGTATCAGAAAGGAAATAAAAAAGTGGTTTTAGAAATATGAATTTTCATATGCTTAATTTAAGGCACTATGGATTGCTCACTTGCACATATGAATTTTTACTCCTTTCACACTCATGATTTTTCTTCACTTTCATCAAAATTATTTTTGGGTCAAAATGTAGCTCAATCCCTTCTCCAAGATACCAGCCGTCTCTATCCATGAGTATCAGTATGGAGATAATAATTCGTACCATAAAGTATAGCTTCTCACACCGCCTCTTAGTTAGAGTCAAAGCTGCTACTAGTAGCTTCACATATTACGTATTTGTATGCTTTCTCCCTTATTGTTCGCTGTTTTTATTAACTGCATCTCTAATCAAGTCACTTCAACCTATCACCTCTATGCAGACGATTTACAAATTTATACACAATCACCTGTCGCCACCTTAGTCAAAGCAGTTTTAATCATAAACTTTGATTTTTAACGCATTCTGCAGTGGGGCAAATTTTTTGGGCTTCATGTGAACCCTGAAAAAACTTAAGTAATCGTCATCGGTAGCTCACGGATACTTAATAAGGTCGCCTGGAGTACCATACCTAGTGTGATGTTTGACGGGGCAATCATTCCTTTTAGTGATAAGGTAAAAAATCTTGGCGTTATATTTGACTGTGAGCTGTCTTGGCGACCTCATATCACTGAATTAATTATCTCTCATCCAAATCCCTTAGAAGGTTGAGGAATTTCTTACCCACTACCACCAAAATTAAGCTAGCAAAGTCCTCATTACTTCCTATCCTTGATTATGCTGACGCCAGCTATCTAAATTTAACCCAAGAACAACTTAATAAACTTGAGCGCCTCCAAAATTTTTGCATAAAGTTCATATTTGGACTACGCAAATATGACCATGTCTCTGAATTCCGAAAAAAACTCAAGTGGCTGCCAATTCGATTTCGCCGGAATACTCACATCCTTCCTATTCTCTATAGTATTTTATTTGTCCCTAGTACTCCTGATTACCTTAAACAAAGTTTTGAATTTCTTTCGTGCTCTCATAATTTACGCCCTTCTACTAAACTTAAATTGAATTTGGACTTGTTCCTACCGACAGCGATATGGGACTTATAAACATATTATTTATATTTTTTTATTAGGAGATTGTATGTAGTTAATAATTACATAAATAGGTTAGTTTATTTTTAGCATTAAATATAAATAAATATTTTCTTTTAATATTAAAAAATATTAACAAGAAATGGCAACAATTTTTTAATGGGAATATTTAGAACTCATTACGTTGATAAATATTCAAATTACGTGCATATATGTAATATGTTCCATTCAAGATGTGAACTGCTAACTGAATAACATTGGCGTTAATAAAGCAGCCGTGAAATTACCCATAAATGCCATATGAACCATATACTCAAGGAACTAATCAAGCGTAATTAACATAGAACATAGTAAATGACGCATAATTATATGTGTAATATATTATTAATATACGCATGGGAATATAATTCATTGCTTAGTAGGTTGAAAACAGTATAAGTAACCTCAATGTAGTTTGGGGGAAAATTAAATTTGTTAGGGAAGTGGACACCTGTCAGGGCCCACACGAGGTCGCCGATGACCATTTACCGCGGTTCTGGTTAAAGGCGAACGGAAAAAACACTGGTAGCTTTAGTGGGTATTCCGGCAATGGCAAACTGTCAGGGTGGATCCAAGCAGGTGAATTCCACACAGTCTTACCGTGTTCCACACAAGGTGACTAGCTCGTATTCATATTTTCTTCGTCAAAAAATGTGGACAAATTAGTATTGACAAATTAAATGAACATTCGTTAAATAACATGTCATTATCTTGCTTATAAAATAATCATCATTAATATTTTCTTGCTTTTTAAACATTTAATGAACTATTTGACTCATATTACTTCTCACCAACTTAATAATTAATAAGTTTTTTTGCTAAAAAGGTAGTCATGGATAAATTATTGAAGTGAAACTTCTATATAGACGGGGTGTTACGCTCACGAAAAAGCGTCACGGTCACGTGGTCAAATACTTACTTTTTTTAACTCGTGATACCTTTCGAATGGAATGTCCGAATTGAATAATTCAAAAAGTTATATAAAGGTATTGAAGCAGTCTTGAATATGAAGTAATTTATGTTGATAAGGATTAATAACAAGATACAAATAAAGGGCCTTTTCTAGCGGCGGCATTTTAATTACATTTTTAAAATAAAAGAACTTATTGTGGCATAACTATAATAGTTAGACATATGCTGTCGCGACACTTTTTGTAGATAATGATGTGTTCTGCAAAGTCGTAGTACATTATTTTATTCTATCATCAATAGTTTTCGCAGTGCACGCGATTTTAGGTATTTTTTACACCTTGGGTTACATTATTGGAGTTTTAGTAAGGATCCCAAATTTTTTTGTAAATATAATATAGCCTATGTCACCTGGGGATAGTGTAGCTTGCCAACAGTGAAAGAATTTTTCAAATCAGTTCAGAGTTTCGGAGCCTCTTCAATGCAAACAAACAATCTAATCTTTCCTCTTTATTATATTAATATATATATATATATATATATATATATATATATATATATATATATATATATATATAAATAAAATAAAATAAATTAGATATTTGCATATTATAAAAAGCGCAAGATTTTGCGCTGGAAGTTGTTTAATAAATTTGGGAGCTGGATTGCCCTTAAAAGCGCTATATCTGGCTCCGAAAGCGCTAAATTGGCAGCCCTTGTGAGCCGAGCGCCGGGGAAGTCTCGTAAACGAGAAAGCGACCGAGAGAGCAAGCGAGAATATACCTCGTCCTCCGACGACCTCGTCCCTCTATTACCTAAAATCGCGTTCTGCGCATCGGAAAGTGCGATGTTCCAAGCCGCTATTAATGGAGGCAAACTTATGTTTGCATACCTCTATAACTAACGAACTATACCTCTGCTCTCCACGTGGCAGGGCATCACTGCCTCTATTTGTGGTCTGTGTAAAAAAAATATTAAATAAATAGAGTTTATTAAGGAAACAAAATAACAACAAGAAAACTTTGCCAACGGTTTAGTTTTTTGAAAGTCACAACAAAAGTGAACGACAACGAACGACAAAAATGTTGACATAAAAAAATGGTCAGTGCGTGTGTAGCTTAATACACCATTAAAATGTACCTAACCTAACCAATCATAATTTCCAGTAAACCTGCGAAAAATCTAAAGGTGTGCTGGGACACATATTAGAAGTGAAACTTCAACGTAAAAGTGGAAAAACGAATCGCAACGGACAAGTTGAAAATGAATGGCAACGGATGAGTGGAAAAACGAATGGCAACGGATAAGTGGAAAAATAAATCGCAACGTATAATTGAAAAAACGAATCGCAACGATTCGTTTTTCCACTTGTCCGTTGCGATTTATTTTCCACTTATCCGTTGCCATTCGTTTTTCTACTTGTCCGTTGAAGTTTCATTTCTAATATGTGTCCAAGCACACATTTAGATATTTTTTTTCATGTTTCTGTCTGTTTTATTTCCTTCTTTTTAATTTGTTACAACTCAATCTCTCTCTGTTTTCTTTCACCTTGCTCCGATTATTTGGGGCCGACACGATATGTCCTTCCCAACTGTGAACACCGACCTATTTGCTCAGCACCTCTTCGTTTCTTTATTCTTTTCGCCGCATCTGTCACTATGTACTGTGACATATAGCCCACATCCAACTGCACCATAGATAATACTATATAACTGCTCATCGTGCAGCTGCTTCCACGAAAATCTCGCCGCTTTTTGTGTGTCGTGCCGCATTCTGCACCCGCTTAAATTAATCCGCGTGCTGGAGGATACAAGCTGTACCATACCAGCTGGTCCACTCGTCGAAGGAACCGCAAGACGTGAAAAAAGGATGGCGAAGATGATGTGCCTGACGCTGCGAATCCCGCATCGCTCGTAGCGTGTCTGGTGCGGTGACCTACCCTGTGAGTCCTTTCCTTCACCCTTATTACACACTTACCATGTTCTGGCAAACGTCTATTGTCATACCACACCGTCCGTCACACCTCCGTCACACAATAAATTCACCTTTAATTTGGTAGATCTACCTTTATACAATGTATCTTCTAGTTAAACATTTTTTTGTCACGTGACTTTCATCCCTCCTCATTACATGCCCATATTGTCTTAGTCTCCTTCCTCTCAATTTTTAGTCACAAAGGCAACGTTCAAAGTTACTCATTTCTCACCTTATCAATTCTTGTGACACCACACAACCATCTAACTTAGTTGAGTGAAGAAGTTTTTGATCTTTCACTTAAGTGGACTACAAGTGGATTTGGGTCTACATTTGGACCCGTATAAAATAACCGGTCGTTATATATTATTGGGGTTATTAAAACTGTAGGATAAAACTTCTGTGTATCATTTTCGACGCACAAATCGAGTTGATCTTTAAATATTAAAGAAACTCACTCGTTCGCGGAGACAGCGGCCGAATAAGGGCGTTTACAAGAACAGAAAAACATACAGACAGACGTATAACTATTTAACCAATAGAAAATATAAACACAAAGCACACTCTCAAACATATTAATTAAAGATTAAAATGATGTAAGTAATATCAGAGCGCCTGACAGAAATTTTATATCAGTTTTGGTGAAGCTCATCTTGCGAAGCAAGCTATGTTTGGGGGAGGTGAACATTAATATGACATATATACACTAACCTAACACTTGCTCATTTTTTTTGTTTTGTTCGCTCTAATGCAGCGGTACTATTAAAAGAAAGAGAAAAAAGCATTTTGAATTACGTTTGTATTATTTCACTCGTCATAAAATTCCATTTCGCCTTATATGAAAATTGATTATTGAGAAGTAAACTCCAAACATAAACTATTTTAAAATACCACACTGTAGTTCATGTTTCTTAACTTGTGGACAATAAACTCAAATAAATACAAGCTAACACTTTCGGTCGAAAAAGCAAATTCGTGCAAGCCGACTATTAGTTTGTAAACCGAATCATATACAAACACCATTTAAACCAACTTTATTTTATGAGAAAAAAACACTAAAATAACCTTGTGAACATTTACTTTCGCCATAATATCGCGTGTTACAGGTCAGTTAGCGTTTTTAAACGTCTAATCGCATCATCTATGTAATAAAAATAATTATTTATTAATCCAATAGCGTGGTACAGAAGCAGGAATAAGGTGACAATGCTGTTTTATGTTTTTGACCTTGTGTTCAATTTTATTGATTAGATTCCTAGTTGATTATTACAACGCGATTTTAGTTTAGAAGTGATTTATTATCCGTGCAGGAACGGAGAAAGATTACTATTTCCTGCGGCCGGGCGGCCTGTCGTAATAGTAATAATTTATGTATTTTTTCAAGTAAAATCATTATAATATTTTCGCGACTTGTATACATAACAAAACTACGTTTTAACGATTTTACGCACGTTAATTTATTTGATTTTTGTTATTTCGACGACTTTTCAGTGGCCGTGATCACGGAAAACAAAAATATTAAGTGTCAAAGGGTATTGTTAAATATTGTTTATGGATATTATTTGCTCAAAGGGATCCTAATCTAATTGACCACCGCTTCGCAACACGTTGTGCTTGAAGTAAAGAAGCGGTGCAAGCAACTGTTCAGCAAATATGCCTAGCTGTAATAATTTATATAATATTAAAATGGGCGGAAGGTAAAATAAAAGAAATTATCAGTCAAGTGGTTTATTATAAATTTTCATATATCATATATAATTATTAAAATAATCATTCATAGAGTAAAAAAAAACACTTATTTACTAACCAATTATGTAGTCTGACCTCGAATAGATTTATGAGTAGATTAACATTCGTAATCTCAGGAGGTAAGCTATTAAATACTTTTACGCCAGTAAATTGGCGCTCTTTTGAAAAGAAAGCTTGCATGACGGATATAGAAGTCTTTTCTTAACTTCAAAGTATTCTTTGACTGGACACTCCGTGTGTTGGGAAAATATATGTAATATTTGTTTCACAAAAATCGCTTGTTGCTTGATGTAAATAGTGGGCAGAGTAAGAATCTTGTGTTCATTGAAAAGAGGATTACAAGAGTTTAAAAAGTGCAAGGATTATTTCGCGAGTAGATGCGAGTAGACATTCCTTGCGGCCCCTAAAAACTCGTATTGCAGTACCGAATCAACATATCCATGATATACTTGTAAAGCTACTTTAGTTACAACATTCTGTGCTAGTCTAGGCAAAACAAACACAAACCTATTGAGCTTTGGACATGTTTCTTCAATATGAGATTTACAATTACATAGATACATAACTTCACGCCAGGTCCCTTGCGGGGTAGGGTATTGTATGTATTTACAATTACATTTGTTATCTATCTTAATTCCTTAAAACCTTTGCAGATTCCACTTTATTCACTTTCTGATTCTTATGTGATATAATTATAGCTGGCAGTTGAGGTTGATAGATAATAGGATAGTTGATGTTTTCATAGTCTTCCTACCACCGAACTACCCGCCTTCGGTTGGATCACGCAAATGTACGCAACGGTTCTCGATAATGCCTCTACTGCGCAACTTTGGGCTTTGGAACTTGCAACTTGCACTTTTCATCAGGTTGACCATTAAATTATGTGCTGAATTTCTAGCAATGAAAGGCTCTTTTAAGTTTATTTAAAACCTTAGTAGAAAATACATAATAAAATACACTACAATATTACAAACGCTTATAATCATTGTATTGAATAAGTCCTGTCTGAGTCTAAATAGTGTGCTTCTGAGCCTAGAGATGCTTCTTTACTATGCTTATTTCCACATAGCAAAATGTGACATCGCACATGTTTTTTAAATAAAGTATGCAATACACGAGTACCTGCATACCTAGATTGTATAATGATATATGTAACTTTTCAAATATGTACAAGGACTCCATTGTTTGGCGTAAGTTAAATGCCTATTATTTGGCTGAACGCTGGGGCAGGGTAAAGAGGAGGCTGTTATAAGGGTTCCGGTTTTGGTATAATGCGTATTCGCTTGAAGATTATTTTGATACTATATTCATATTTTTATTATCGTCTAGTATTCTATATTATTAAATCACGTTGTTTTTATATTTGAATAAATATGTGACAATATGGCGTGTAATTATGTTAATATGTAAAAAAGTCTGCGTGAAGTAAATTTAAATATGTTTAAGATTATAACTAAATATATTTTTCTTTTTGCAGATTGCAACTTATGTTAATTAAATTAGACCTATTGAAATATTAATTGCACAAGAAATATATTTATGCTTATACTAGTGGCCTCGGTAGACGTTGTCTTATGTTGAAAAAATAATAATAGATAAAAGAGACACCTAACCAAAACCTATTTTCAATGTCTTTTGGATGAATATATGACGATTGTAATTATATCGAGGGCTTCATAACAAATGGGCGTACAGACAAAAGTTCAGTTTTACATAAGGGACAAAATTGTGATTAAAACAAAACTAGTTGATTATATATGTAAAGCTGAAATTTGGAATACCCGTCTATTTAGGTACACTTGCATACTGGTAAGACTTTCTAAATTATAACATACATAGATTTTAGTAAACAACAACAAAAAACAAAAAAAACAACAACATTTTTTCGTCCGTATACGAAAAAATGTTGTTGTTTTTTTGTTTTTTGTTATGAAGCCCTCGCTATATATCTCTGTTAATTTAAAAATAGTTTTTTTTTATTGCTGAAGTACAGCAGACAGGCTGACGGCTTAAATGTGATGGAAAATTGTAATCGTCGCCTATGAACATTTGCAACACTAAAGGTGCTGCTAGACTCATAAATGGGACTGGAACCTGCCAATAATGCCGGAAGATAACTCAAGGTGATTATGGGGATATGCTCTAAAGCAGGGGTCGTAGCCATCCAGACGGGCAAATGCCGTAATACCAGGCTGTGGATTGTTTCGTCGCCTCTTACGACAGCCCGCCTGGCCGCAGGAATTAGTATTCCTTCTCCATTCCTGTGCAGATAAAGAGAATTCAATGCAAAATTCATAGCCATTTCAATAAAAACAGAGCGGAATTCCACTCATCAGTTGGAAGGACAAGTAAAGCCCCGCGTTTTAACGCAGAAACAAAAACATTTAGTAGGACAGGTGTGCGTGTCACTCGCGACGACGTGACGGCCGCGTCCGTTGCTTGGTTTGTATCCACACGTAGTGCCGCCTCATATTCTTGTTTTCCAATTCTATTGTCCTTTATAACTAAAAGGATGACCTGCTAATCCAGTTGATGGTATTTGTCTAATGTTAATGTTTCATGTTATACATAATGTATGTGACAGATGCCGGTAACAGTTTCACGCAGATGTAGCGATGGGTTTAATGCGTTATTTGTGATGCGATTGTTAATGACGTTAATAACTGACAGTGGCAGTGACTGACAGAAGTAGAGTGATTTTAGCATTTAATGTTTCATTTAAACATTATGTCGTCAGCCTCCTCCCTCCTCCCGTTTAACTTGCAAGAAGTAATAGAAGTTTCAGAACTTCAAAATTTGTTTGAAAAGATCCATCGACTAATTTTTGTTTCGCAGCCAATTGACTAAAATAGCGGATGTTTCTTACTTCTAAAAATCTCTTCATTGTGCATAAAGTGACACTTACTTGCTGAACTGCTTAAATACGTTTAGTTTATTAGTCTATAGTCTCCTGCACTAGGGTTAGAAATACTGGGGTGTTTCTGGCCGCTTCTTCTCCTTAACAGCAATAGCACGCTGTGAAACGCTGTACATAGAATAAGAAGTAAAATTAAATATTAACTTATATGTATGACCTGCAAAAAGTGTTCTCTAGTGGAACTTATTTTTAATAAAAACTTTTGTATTTGAATTTGAACAGTGTGTCGCATGGGGTGATTTAATCTGCGTCAACGCATTCTTAGTTTTTTAATGACTGGTGAATGAAATCACAGAAGAAGAAATATGAATGATAATTGTTACATCACGTACATAAATTAATTTATTCCGGTGTAATTAGCAAGGCTTAAAACTTTAAAAAAATCGTTGTACTTCCTAAAACCTGTCAATATAGAAAACCAGACAAAACCTTCGGATATGTATCTACGAACATGTTCAGGATGTAGATTTTAAACATAATCGTGTAGCACTTAAGATTTTTGTATACGTAGTGTATATATAGCCGCATGGAGAGAATAAGTTGGAAAGGAAAAAGACCAATAAAGAAGTACTGGACATGGTAAAGGAGAAACGCACAATTTTAAAAACTCTAGCGGAAAGAAGGGTGAAGATGTTTGGCTATTTGCTACGACACGACACCTTCTTATGCACGTTAATCGCAGACAAAGTGGAAGCAAGGAGAGGGAAGGGAAGGCCAAGGCGAGCATTCATGGATCAAATAAAAGAAAAAGTGGGTGTCGTGTCTTACATAGAAGTAAAACAACTGGCCCATAATAGAGAAGATTGGAGGCGGCTCCACCGACAAGCTCTTAAATGATAGCTAGATAGTATATACTCTTTATTTTAATGTTAAATAATTAATTAAGCAACAATTATATCGAGAGTAAAATAACTTGTCGTCTTATTTTGTACTCCTCTATCTAGCGGTCGAGCCTACCTCCCGTGACATTTCAACCATAGGCTATGATGCAACTGGATAGCTATCGTCGACGCATCACTCAACTAAAACTAACCTCACAATAAACACCAAGTAATTAATAATAAAATAATTCTGAAAAATCCTACATTTTAGATGGTGCTACAAGTTAGTATTCTCTTTCTATCTAGCCTAATGACCGAATATTTTAAAATTAAAAATACCTAGAAAGTTCATAAATTTTACACTTAAAATTCTCCTAATACCATTAAGTGTTTATCCAAACTCGTCTGTATATTGTACCATTTTCGTTGGGATTTCGCCCGCTTATATGGTAACCCTGTTTCACGTGAGGCTTTAAGTAGATAAGCACAGGGATTTGGTTGGGTTATGTTGAAAATGAAATGATATTTTTGTTCTAAATATTTTTTTCGTCCCCTGACCACATAATATACTTGCCCTTTGTCGTCCAACGAAATTATGTGTACATTTTAAAATTGTACCTGAAAAAATAAGACTGGTTTCAGAATTTTAATTTTTGACCTCCTCCGGTTTAAATGTGAATACGTTTTTAAATTATTTAATTATAATACAGTTACTGTTAGAAAAAGTGTGCATGTTATATTATTATTAGCATTTATTACAAGCTTTTATTAAACTTGCAATGGATGTATGTATCTAAGTTCGGGTGGAATCTTGCAAGTTAAATTTGACCAACTTCCCGGTTTCCGATTGAGCTGAAATTTTGCACGCATATGCATATCGCGTGACAATGCAATAACATGGAGCTGATCTGATGAAGGAGTCGGGAGGTGGCCATAGGAACTCCTGTACTAAACTAAATAAACCCGTCGTGTATCGCATTTTACATGCCTTGGCAAGCTCTCTGCTGCTACATGGTATCCAGGAACTCAAAATCTTGTATTTAAAAACCTTTTCAAAAAAGTTTATGTTTTTTGTTACTACTCTAGTCTCTGTTTATGAATCAAAATGAATGTGTTTATTTAAAAATTCAATCTTACAAATTACTTTTTGAATGTCATGAGTACTACCACCGCTTTCAAAGCAAATGTTGTTACTTTTAAAGGAGAAAAAGCGGCACAACTAATTCCGCAAAAAAGGTTTTCTTTATATTATGTTTACACATTCCTGGTCTTTTTTGAAATAAATGTTAAACCAAAGCAAGGTTTAAAACAAAGTGATTTGTATGTATAATTACTGAAAAAGTTTGGCAGCGGTCGCATTTTTTTTTGTGATTTGCTTATTGTGCTTTATGTCTATTGGTTTTTGTGATTACAATGCTGTTTAAGGTTCTGTGAATACGATTACCTACCTACTACCTAGGTTATTTAAAATGTGAAATTAAAAATAGATACAAATTCGCTTAAAATCGTGAAAATGGGTTTTATAATAAAACTACGTTTTAACGGTTTTAAGCGCGGTAATTTGTTTGATTTTTGCCAACAAGTTGGCGGTAGGCTAAATAAAACTTTAACGGTAGTCGTTGACACTTGACATCTTTGTCTTCCGTGATCACGGCCACTGAAAAGTGGCCGAAACGTCGGAGTAACAAAAATCAAATAAATTACCGCGCTTAAACCGTTAAAACGTAGTTTTATTATGTATACAAGTCACGAAAACTTAAGAAAATATTAATGAGTTTTATTTTTGACAGCTTTTTTATTGTTAACTCAGGGGGAATGTCTTTTCTTGTGACACACACACGGATCTTGGTTACAGGGGAAGACCAAAAGCGCCGCCTAGTGCCGCGCGCTTCGTGTGCGTGTGGGACTCTTGCGCCAAACGGCAAACGGGATCTTTCCTTCAATAAAGGATGAGGCCGACTACCCACTAAACCTATGAGAGCATATATCTAGAATGTCAGGGATGTATACGGATACATCCCTGACCCCTGAGTTAAACTCTTTTGACATCCTAGTGCGCCGATTTGGTACCAACCCCGGGAAGCAGGGCCGTACCACTTCGTGCAGTAGAGGTGATTCAACCGATATTCCCGTAAACAGTGGCCCTCGACCACGTCCATTTTGACACAGTTATGCCTACCGCAGACAGACCAGGCCTTTGAGAAACTGCGTATAGTATATAGTGCACAGGGCATTTTTCATTTCGGCCTTTATATTTGTAAATTGATCAGAGATATTTATCTTTAATACTAGCTGTCCCAGCAGACGTAGTCCTGGTCGAAAAAGCTTCAATCGATATGCTGGCAGTAGCGCCACCTACCGGGTCCAATTGTGAACCAACTCAGAAACCTTTGCCTCATGCACATCAACTTTGCTGAAGATCATCACATGATCAAATGTAAAGGACATACAGACAAACATTCATTTTATGTACAAGATTATATGCTATTCATATTCAGGATATATTAATAATGCTGGTTACTTCAGCCTTTCTGCACATTCAGTATTCTACTTATAGTCTTGAGGGACTATGGGTAGAATACAATACAAATAAGTTAAGTTTTCTTACATTGTATTCAATAGTATGTAATGTTATCTTAAATAAAAAAATACACTCGCAAAAAAAAAGGCTTTTGTATATATATATATATATAAACGATTTTTTTGAAAGTAAATTAAATCCACATTGGATTATTAACATTTCTAAACTTTTATGGGCTTAACCATTTTACAGATTAAAATTGAAAACACCACTCTACTAGCGAGGGTGATGTAACTTTGTCATTAGCAGAGGTATACCTACACAAATACAAGTAATGTTGTACGAAGTTTGTTTTTATTTTTATATGGATTGTATGTATCGGTCGTGAACTGCGATCGAAGAGTCTAGCAATAGAAAATATGTATTTAGAAATTATGACAGTAGTAAATCTTCGTTTAATGCAACTGGCACAAAGCTACCAATTCTGTCAATATATTCTTCGAAAACCGAAGAGCTTGGCTTCTATATCAAAATAAGCGAATGGTACATATCTGAACCCTATCTACTACAGAGTCTATCCTTATATCTGAACCGTTCCGGTTCGATTCTCAATATTGTGTATCAGAATTTTTATTTGTTTGTTTAATTACTAATAATAAACTAACTTATAAATATAAATTAAAAACCATGTAACAAATCGCTGCCAGTTGGGAGCGTGCCCAGAAGGCTGGCTGCATTGCCGCACTGTATGGCAATACTTATTCGCTGGGCGAAATATGCGCCACAGACTTTCTTGCAAATTTCTTTGAAGAAACTCTTTGCCGATGGACTACAATAAATTTAACTTACAAAAATGTAAATAATTATCACTACAGTAGAAGAACAGAATGAGAATAGCTCAATAAAAACAGACTACAGTATCGTTTTTAGATGATTGTTATTATTTAAATCATATTTTAGACCAAATAAGAAAATATAAAATGTCTACATATGTTTTAATAAGGAATATATATACAACCAGATTTTACCCCGCGGCCGCGCCGCGGGTCAACCTCTAGTACGTACCTCTTGTTTAAATAGGTTACAACACAGGTTACATTGTATTAAATTTTTATATTATTGCTATGTGCCCCGGAAGATTCACTTTTTTATATCGCAAACTCCCATCTCAAAATCCCATCTCGTGTAGATTGATGGTTGTAATTCTTGTTATAGACAGTCGTTGTGGACTACTTGTTGTAAACTGTCATATTTAAAAGGTCCTCGTAGCTCGCCGTAGTGACACCATCCGGCAATGCTTTGGCGCCACTTCAGTTTCACTTTCTTCATGATATCCACTTCCGCCAGCCGTATTAATTTCCAACTTCCAGTTACTTCATTTCCTATATTCGTTAGCTTAATAATAAATTCTTCCACGTTGACATCTGGTTATATGACTTCCGCTTATTACATCAAAGACTATACTATCCGGTTATTGACTACTTCTGTCATATGGTTACTTTAAATAACAAATAAGATTTCTACAAATTCATAGGTTACGTATTTTATTTGTACTCTCACAATACTGTAAGTAAAATACTGAGCCTAGGTCCTCCCCCTTATATAAGTAACTTGATATTTCGTTTACAGGATCATCGATGACAGGCATGACGGGCACAGTGACGCGAGTGTCGTCAGTTGTTGGCGGGGACGCCGAGCTGCCGTGCGACACAAGACCTCCCATGCGCAACGACAGCCTTCTCCTCGTTGTATGGTATCGGGATGATAATCCCGTCTACAGGTATGGCTAGAAGACTTTTTCATAACAGTATAGGTTTGCTTGACCATGATCTTGACCGATTTGGATTAGTGATACGGTCTGAGATAGAGCACGCTTACCCAAAAGGTACCTGTTCACACGGGACTTAAAGACACACAGGTTGTAAATATCGGGAAAGACAGACTCCGGTAATGAGTTCTACTGTTTTGCAGTGTACGTGTTGAAGGTAAACAAACGCATAGCGTTTCGTTCGTATAAGTGTAATATCCACCACGTGTCAACGCGTCTGGTTGTCTGATGATGAAAAGTCGACAAGACGGCTGGATCAAATTGAAGAGCTCAGCGACTCAAAGAGATGAATTTAAATATTTTGATACAACATACATAGTTTTGAGGAATTTATAATGACTTAATAAATACGTAATTAATAGAAAATAATGTGAGACTTCAATAAAATTTGATAAAAAGATAGAGAATAGAAACTACTTTTTGTCACAAAATCCAATCTTGGCAGAGATCTAATAAGATCTTATATTAATTTTTATGAGTAAGTAAACTGTGTAAAAAAATAAATGCGGTCAAAGTAGCAGGTAACAGGTAGTGTTTTATATGAATAGATCATCATAGTATTCATTGGTTGAAATGTATTAAACTTGCTAGTAGAATAAGAAATACCTGCGACAAATTGAATGCTATAAAAAGTTAAAGAAAACAGAATATAAATTAACGAAACAAAAAATCATGTAAACTGTAGTGTTTACATTGAAACCACAAACTAGCGAAAAGCTTTTTCATAAAAGAAACATCAAATAACGAAACTAATTAACGCTTTTACATCTTTGTGAAGAGCCAAAAGAATTCGTAAAATGTAACATTGTTTTAGACATTTTCTAATCAAAATATGTATCGTTTACAATGATTAACACTGTTTTAAACTCTCTTTAAATTATTGTCAATTAATTATTTACGCTATTATTTGAATAAGATTTAAATCAGTCAAAAACTTTATTTAAATATACTATAGTAGAATTATTTTCTCCGTGCAGTTTGGGTCATAAATCAAAGTCGGCCTCAGCCCGGCTAGGGCGGTGAGCATGTTGCGCGGGCGCAAAGTTTCTTGTTCTTCGTTCGTATCAAAGAAAGATTGTTGAACTTATAAAAATCATTATTATCTTTTTTGCTGTTAATTTTAAACTTAGACATAAGTATTTATATTTATTTTTAATATAACTTGTTACATTTAAATTTATTTAAACTTTTGTACTTATAGTTTTTTAATACAAAGATACTTAATTAATAATTTATTTTAAACCATTATTATTCTTATTTTAATAAATACGTTGTTTTATCTATTTTTTTCTTATATTTATATCACTAACCCACAAAATGACAAAACTAAATACACGATCGATAAGGCTTATCGACAACAATAATGCGTATCACTATGCCTGCCCATAAAGCCCGTGAGTGGAAGAGAGAGCGAAATACTCGCTTCACTGCTCCGATTATTTATGACCCAAACTGCACGGAGAAAATAAATTTACTATAGTGAATTGTTTAAGGCTGGTAGCAACGCCAACGTCTTTGAGGATTTTTCGGTACTGTTTTTTCGGACTTTAGTGGGGTTTCAATAGACGCGATCGTTTTTCTGAGATATATTCACGCTATCATTTAAATAACATACATACATCTTTTTTGTAAAGATGTAGATATTTCTTAAATATATGTTGATAAAAATAGTCGATAAAAGGAGTAAAACGGTTTCATGTCAATTATTTGGAGGTGATCTGGTGATTTTTTTCTCAACTTATAATAACAACAGAAAAAACAAAAAAAAAACACGTTATGTCTAATATCGTGAAGGTAAAATACGATATATTTTTTGGAAATTATTGATCAGTAATTACGAATGAAAAGTTTTTCCTTTGCACCCCATTTTCGATGTTTTGAGGAAATAGGACCCTTAACGTGGGCCTCTAGTGCTAAACCCGAAACTATAAGATATACGAAAGATACTCAAGGGTCACTCTCTCTCTTTTGCCAATTATTTTGGGTCGGCGCAATACGTATTTTTCTTCCATACTCCTCTATTCTGACATACCGTCTTCTGTCACACCACAAATCATCATATCATCCTTCACACAATCCATCCATCTCTTTTTGGGTCTAGCTTTACATTTATATACAGATAAGTTTATGACTTGAAACTTGACTATATCAATCTCTAGTAGTACTAAGCTAGTACTATATAGTATTAGTGATGTGTAGCGGTGGGTAACCATCCAAAATTGTAAAGACTTAGCCATTTAGCTAATAGTTGTTCATTAGCCGAATAAAAACCATTTGATGGCTTTTTGGCTAATAGGAGGACTTGCCAACCAGCAGCTGACATCTGACGGCTGAATTGTCAACTTATCGATTTTCCGTTTTATTTGACAACAATTAGCTTGCTTGCTGAATTAAACCCAACGGCTGACGGCTTATTTGTAAACTTGGCAGTTGTCACTTTTATTCCACATCGTTTACCCAGCTGGCAAAGTGGTTGACAACTTATTCGTTTCTATTTTGTGAACAACCGCTAATAATTAGCTCTCTTCTAAAATACTGTAGCTGGGTGAATTTTTTTTTTTAAATGAAGAAGCTCAACAGACATGATGATGGCCCAACTGTCACGCATAATGGTTACCGTCGCCTATGGTATTCGCGCGCAACATTAGCTACAATCAAGTGTCTGCGTCTCTCCTATCATCTTAACAATTTTTCCATTTCAAGTGCCATGTTTGTAGCAATAATGAATGGATGGGTACCACCCCTGGTTTAAAGTATGCCGCCATAACAACCTTGAGTTGAGTTCCGGCGTTAGTGACCAGGTTCCAATCTCTCTTAAGAGAGCAGCAGCGCATTTGTAGCACCTTTGATGTTGCAAATGTCCATAGGCCATGGTAACCGCTTTCCATCAAGGGGGCCGTCTGCTTAACTCCTGATATTAAAAAAAAACAATCAGTGATATTGTAATCACAATTGAATGACCTAGCACGAGTTTTAAAAAACGCGGCGAGGACAAAGATGGCGCTCAGGCGATTTACCTAGCTCTCGTCACTCAACCAAATTGATCTAATTTTGTTAATCCGTCTAAAATTAGATATATGAATACGACTGTTTTAAAAATTAATTATTCCACCGTGGAAGCTTTTAAAACGGCAAAAAAACGCGTAAACGTTGAATAGTACGCTTACATACAAACGTGGAGAGGTAAGGTAAAAAAGATATGACTGATTATTATGAATCTCGTCAAAAGGGCCGACCCTTTTTTACCATAAGCCCGATGTTCATAATGTACAGTAGGCTGGTATATCCCCTTTTTAATATGATTTTTGTATAATGAAATGAGGCTAAGTGCTTAATTTAATGTGTTTATGTGGAATGAAATGTTGTTGGACTCGGATGGAATGTTAATTAATTCAAGGATTTTATTTTCTGCGTTTTTTTCTCGGTTGATGATTCTGTGATTTCATTTTTAGTATCAGAGTCTGTTCCAGCATGATATGAATGTTTGCGTTTTTATACAGCTTTTTTGAGTGGCAAAATTTTAATGAGTTTACGCTTACCGATGATTGTATCGCTCACGGATAATTGTTTGCGGTTTAAGATAGTTACAAGTTCTTTTGAAAGCCTCATTATGGACATTTGAAAGTTAGGGCTATGGTGTCGCACCATACAGCCTTGAATCATTATTATTTATATTATTGTCCTTAGTGATAACCCCAATCTTGCTCGCTGATGTTCATGATATGTATAGCCGGAATCGTAGTAGGGCAGGATTCGGGTTGTAGCTAAGGGGAATAATGATAGTGTTACGACCGACAAGGACCAATTCACACCTGCAGTTTATTACCTTTCCGCATTTTGACTTCTTTTGTTTACTTTGTGTTTAAAATTTGTAATTAGAAAACAGCCCATTGTGTATTGTAATATTTATGATAGTCATTAGCCAGGTGTGATTCTTGGAAATTCAGTCCACGCGGTCTAGTATTGTGTCGAGACATACTGTATTTGTATAGTATAAAGCAATGCCCTAACAGAGGGGTGAGGGAGTCAAGCGATAACCACAAGCGTGACAAGACGTATGTACATTCGATAAGAAAGAAAGAAAAATATTTATTCAGAATTAAATTCACACTAAGACTTATAAATAGGAAAATACAATTGAAATGAAATTCTGAATCGGTCCTAACTCAGCATGATGCTGGTTGGCTCGACCAGCGCTGGTCATCCGTTAGGGCCGTTCAAGTGACTTACGTGTAGACATAACGAAACAAACACAAAACAAACCAAAAAAATAAATGACGACTACTATTGTAAACAAATATAAAAATAAACTATATCATTAATATATAAAAAACTGATATAAAAATTAATGCTACGAAGCGAATTTATAAAAAAGAACATAATGGAATAAGGAACGTATATAGTGACGGACTCTGCGCGTGTTATTAAATCGTGCAGTTTGTACTGGTTGTGTTCAGTTATATTTGTACCTGTGTTATACGTGTTTGTATAGTTCTAAGAAATTCTGTAGTAATTCCAACGGCATTTTAATTCGACTCCCGTAACTCGTAACAATATGATAAGATGTTTGTATGGTATTCCATCGTAATAAAAGTGCGAGTCAATTTTTACTATTACAGCTAGATAGCTGTGGGTCTAGTGGGTATTGTGACCAATATGCGGATCTTAGCTAGTTGTATTAAAAGGAGATTGCCACTCTTCTATAGACCGCCGTTGCGCATATTTTTTTAACAAAATAAAACTATTTATTTATTAAGAAACACATGCACAATTTGTAGTTAGTTGCTGAAATCTTCTTTAAATAATATTACAAACTAGTTGTACCCGGTAGACGTTGCCTTGCCCTTAAAAAATAAAAAATCTAAAAACCGATTGCAGTGCTATCAACCGGGACCAATTTTTAATCTGAACCAGTTACTAGACGTTTCATATGTGAGGTATTAAATTAATTTTTAGAATGGATTTGACGCCTGATTTCATTAGAAAAGTATAGTTGTTTGTTTAACTAATGAGTTTTTATTTGCTTTCCTATTCTAAATGAAAATCAGAGTGTTAACCTCAGATATATTTAGGCATTCGTACTATTAGCTTTCTTGATAGGGTCCTGCGCCAAATATCTCATGCCTAAATAGGTCGGTCACTTTACCTCTCGTACAACCATCTACCATTTAATTTAAATATATTCGAATTTTGAATTGATTTCCCAATTATAGGAATCCGCTATTTAAGTCACAATTCTACTGACGAACATACAATTATCCTACATTTACTTAAATTTAGGGCACAGTTACGTAGCAACAAATCCTCATTAAACTTAAATTTATGGCACCGAATTACATAGGAGTTATGCGGTGGGCGTTTTAATAACTTCGCATGAGCAATATTCCTTGTTATTTACTGTTATATCCTAACATATCGGTGTTCGTTGTAATTCTGATTGAATCAAAACAGGTATGTTACATGTTACAATAAGTTATTACATATGAGGGCGAATCCCTATATTTTATTACTAGCTTCTACACGCGGCTTCGTCCGCGTGGAATAGTTAAAAAAAGGTCTTACAAGATAATATATAACCTATAGCCTTCCTCGATAAATGGGCTATCTAACACTGAAAGAATCAAATCAGATCAGTAGTTCCTGAGATTAGCGCGTTCAACCAAACAAACAAACTCTTCAGCTTTATATATTAGTATAAGATTTAGAAGTCTAGCCGTGCAGGAACGGAGAAAGAATACACTTTCCTGCGGCCGGGTGGCCTATCGTAAGCTACAACCCCTGGTCTAAACCATGCCGCCTGTTGCGGACAGAATCACCCCCCTGACGTCTCCACCGTAAATCCCGTACCCCCACGCCCCGTTTACAGCGGATACGTAGCTCGCTCCGTTAGCTGCTAAGCGTCTGCATTTTTGTAGTACCTTAGTTAGCGTGGGGCGAGCCTACTAATATCCACCTCGGTTGAATATATACACACAAGGAAGACTCAGAAGACCAGGAAGATCAAGGAGCATTCGGAAGACTACAGCCAACGGACTCCCTGCGTGACTACGTGGATCTTGCAGACTACCAGTGATTGTGATTAGTGCCACTCGTATTGATCGGTGTAATTGATATAATTAGTCTATCTACGTTCAGTGTAACGTCCGGGGCTAGTGCTAAGTTGTGTCGGTTAAACTTGAACGTGCCATTTGATACAGTTCTGCTGATCGCACCTGTTGCTGTTGTAGCGCCTATAAATAAATTCAGTCAACTTTCTAAGGGGTGTTTCATTTAGGGCGACCCCTGCCCCCACACCCAACACCGCCATAATAACACTGAGCTGTGTTCCGGCATTAGTGGCCAGTATCCAGTCACCCTCTAGAGAGCACCAGCGCATTTGTAGCATCTTTGGTGTTGCAAGTGTCCATAGGCGATGGTAACTGCTTTCCATCATATGGGCCGTCTGCCTGTCTGCTGAACTCGTATAATAAAAAAGCAGTTTATAGAATCATTATTCTATTCTTTTTTATTCTTAGCAAATTTCATCCACATAAATCCAGTTGTTTTTTAGTAAAAATATGAGTCCTTCCATAAATTACGTCATACGTTGGGGGAGTGGGGTCGACAAAGCTTGGCATTCTGTGACAAGTCACACCTTGTGTGACAAGGTGTGCCATTGTGTGACAAGGTGTGCGAGGGGCCTAAATTTCGTGACGTTCAATTTCAAAATCTAATATATTTAAATCTAACAATTTCTTGATGTAAAATTGCAAAACAATCGTATGTGATGTCACAAAAGGGAGGAAGGAGTCTCACGAATGTGACCAGTTGTGACAAGGACGAGGTAGGGGTCAAAAAAGCATGAAATTCGTGCGGTGTAATGATAATTTGTGGTAGACTACTGCTGGTTATTGACCTCCCTATTGAAAACGACGTAACTGCTTGAAGACTACAAATAATTCAACCGTTTTGGGATCTATTTGTGCTTAGTAGCTTTTGTTTTTTCTAACAAGCGGCCAATAAACACATGTCACAACGTCTTTATTTTACCTTTCCAAAATCTTAAATTAGCAAAGGATAATTGTAATCCTGAATATAAGTTCCATTTTAACCACATACTATATAAAAACATAAAAACCGAATATATATAACAAAAAATAGTTCAAAAAAATAGGTAACTAATAAGTATTTTGAAAATCGGTTCACAATTGATGGAGAAATCTCGTAACAAATATTAAAAAAAAAAACAAACAGTCTAATTGAGAACCCTTCCTCCTTTTGGTTTGGATCTCGGTTAAAAAATATTTTTAATATAGTAAGAATGGAGAGTTTTTTTTGGCGTATTTTATAAATGAAGAGAATTCGTCGCGCTGTAATTTAAGCCCATTGAATGTAGGAGGACCGGGCCCTTCTCAACAAGTCAATGATCGATTCAAATCTTTATGATTCAACGAACGACTATGCTCATGAAATATATTTTCTTTACTCTGTTTCCATATTCTGTTATCTATTTGCCTTATCTATTTTTTTTTTCCGAAGTCGTGGTAGCGTAATAGCTAGCGTCCCAAACTCAAATGGCGCGGGTACGATCCTGGCCGGAACGCATGCACCCCTTAGACAGTTTTCTGACCTAATGTGCATATTGTTACAATTACCACGTGCTAATGACGGTGAAGGAAAACATCATGATGCAACCTGCACATCGAGATAACCGATGTGTCAAACCTGCCAAGCCAACCTGGACAAGCGTGACGGGTATACTGTCCGTTCCCCTGTAGTGGGAGGCCCGAGCCCAGCAGTAGGGCTGGTATTTTTTTATCATTATATTTTTCTTATTGTATTACAAATTATATATATCGGAAAGTTAATAATAATAATAAAATAACATTTTAGAGGAGAAAATATATAAATATTTTTTATAACTTCGTTTAGTAAGTTAAAGTTAAAGAGTTATCTTTGAATTTGCTATTTATATGAAAATAATTATATTTTGATTTGCTTTTGTCTTTTCTTATGTGCTTGATAAAGACGATGACTACATAGTAATTGTTATTTCGAAAATTTGGATAGTTACTTTAAAATATCGATAAAATTTACATGATCGAACTGAGGCGGAAAGCCATATATATAAAACACGAGTGCCACCTATTTATTCTGCGCTAATGATACATCGGAAAGTCCACGCAAATATCAATAACTAGCTGACCCGTGCCCACTTTGATGGACATCAGAAAAAACATTTAAAAATACTTATTATTAATCACCATCAAATAAGTCAAAATATTTCCGCTCCCGAACTGCCCGTACCCCAATGACGCCTACATCGCATAAGCCTATCTAGCCGATTAAGGAGCGCGGCGACCACGCCAATTTTTTCTAATACTTATATTTTTAAACTCGTGATATCTTTCGAATGGAATGTTCGAATTGAATAACTAAAAAAGTTATTTATAGGTATTGAAGCACTCTTGAAATATGAAGTAATTGATTTCGATAAGCATGAATACCAAGATACAGATAAAGAGCCTTTTCTAGGGGCCGCAATTTTTTTTTTTAAATAAAAGAACTCTTATTGGGGCATAACTATAATAGTTAGACATATACTGTCGCGACACTTTTTGTAAATAAAGACATGCTATGCAAAGTCGTAGTACATTATTATATTCTATCATCAATAGTTTTTGCAGCGCACGCGATTGTACGTAATTTTTAACACCTTGGGTTACATTATTCGAGTTTTAGTAAGGCTCCCTAATTTTTTGAAAATATGATATAGCCTATATCAACCGGGGATAGTATAGCTTGCCAACAGTGAAATATTTTTTTAAATTGGTTCAGGAGTTTCGGAGCCTATTCAATGCAAACAAACAATCAATTTTTTCCTCTTTATAATATTATTATATGATATATATATATATATATATATATATATATATATATATATATATATATATATATATATATATATATATATATATATATATATATATATATACTAGTTTTATACTGTAAGTTCATTTTTGTATTAGAGTAAAATAAACATTTATTGACTGATTGAAAATTATAAAAACTCTAGAGTTATGACGCGACCTTTGTCAAAATCTGTAAAAGTCAAATACTGTAAAATAATTCTTTTTCAAATTTCAATAAAGTTTTTCTTTTCATTTATGTTCTGTCTGGTGAAATTCAACGGAATCGTTTTTCTTGGAAGTTCCATTAGGAATATTTTTTTCAACGTTACAAGCGTTTTGTGTCCCGGTGGCAGGTAAAAGCGGATGAATCGTGAACCGTCAAAGGTCACAAAAAGTAAAAGCCAATGCGAATCACAAGTCATTATTACCACCTGAATAATTCTGATAGACTGTTGGATGTTAGATAGAAATATACTTGGAGACATGGATGTTAAGACAAAATCAGAAATATTTTTTCAAAATCATGATTCGATGCCTGTCAAGGGTAATCGATTTTTTCAAAAATCTTTTTTTTATGATTTTTTAAACGATGCCAGTTTCATCATCAAATTCAGCCTCGACTTCTTTGAGTATCTTCGCTATTTTATATAGTTTAAGATTTGGTCCTCAAGACTAACTACAAAAATTTAGTCTGAAAAGTAGCATTTATATAAATTACACCTTCCTATATGTCATTTCTAAGACTAATGGTCTTATTTATATTAAGTTAAACTTGTTTAAGAACCTAAAAGAAGCCTACAAATTTACTTTAACTAAATATGAATAAGGCCGCTAGTGCCCAGTTTGTAAAAAAAATATTATGACATGAATGTAATAGATAGTCGGATGAAAATGACTGTTATATAAGGGCTCCGTTACTGTCAAAATAACTTTTTTATTGCATGAGTTCAGCAACAGGCAGATGGTCTACCTGATGGAAAGCAGTTACCGTCGCCTATAGACATTTGCAACACCAAAGGCGTAACAAATGCGCTTAGGTAAAGGATGGACATGAAGATTTATACTCAACAGAGAGCTCACACCAGAATAGGAATGTATGAATAAATAACATGGTGTGCCAATCGCAAACGATAAGGGAAATATAAAAAGAAAAAGAAAAAGCATGAATACACATATATAATCAGCCCATAAATGTACCACTGCTGGGCTCGGGCCTCCCATTATAGAAGGCACAAACAGTATACCCGCCGCGCTTGTCCAATCAATCGATCGATCTTTATTTGCAAAAACATAAGTACATGAATAGGTATTACAGAATATAACATTTCCAATATGTTTTGACATCTACACGACGTACAAATACATTCACTAAATGTCTTGAAGCTATACATACCCCTACACTAATGTTTCCAAATTAATTTCAGTAAATATAGAACTTGGCAGGTTTGACACTTTGGCTATCTCGATGTGCAGTTTGCATCACGATGTTTTCTTCACCGTTGTTAGCACGTGTTAATTGTAACAATATGCACATTAGATCAGAAAACTGACTAAGTCTGGTGTGCACCGACATTTAACCAACGGTTAAAATGAAATAATCGCTAAAAAATATATGGCTAAACATTGATTATTTTATTTTAACCACCGGTTAAATGTCGGTGCACACCAGCCTAAGTGGTGCATACGTACTGGTCAGGATCGAAACCGCGCCCTTTAAGTTCTAGGTCACGTGCGCTAACCATTACGATACCACGATTTTAAAACGAAAACACATACCTAAATCAAACTACATAAGTGCCTTAAAATGAGACAGACGACATAAAGTACCAAAATTATTAAATCGCTATACAAAATAAAGATGAAGAGAAAAAACAATAATAATTCAAAATATTCTATTAAACAAAGAAAGGATCTGTAACAATAACAGAAATTAATCTTTACATTCGGCACATATGTAAAATTGTAAATGCAAGAACATTGAAACTTTGCCTTTTTAGTCAATTTAGGAAAGATTAAACATTACGTCAAAACAAGTAGGTTTTGTTTAACATGTACCGCTAAACGTTTACTCTCAAAACTCCATTTTCCAAGTTCTAAACTCCATTATTATTTCAATTATTGTATCCCGAATTGTATTCAATGCGAACATGGTAGAAAGGAATACCAACAGCATTTCCGAACGTTTATTTACGAGTTAAGGGTGCAACAGACTTATCATCATTGTCCTTATTTAATATCCTTGTTGTTTATTAATTGATAACAGCCGGTGGAGATTTTTACATAGGATACACAGGACCTGAGCTCCCGCAGATTCACCAGACCAGACAGACCAGACTCGCTGATCGTATCGTCGACGATCCCATACTAACAGGTGGTTTAGAATCTCTTAACGTTCGGCGATACTTCATATCCCTCTGTTCATTTCGTACAACAGGGAGTGTTCCGAGGAATAGTTTGATCTGGTGCCAACGCGTCACTTTTACAACCGCGCCGCTCGCCAGCGACGGGATTTTACTCCCATTTCCTTGAGCGCCCACGCTCGACTACGCAACGGTTCTCTAGAATATTTATTCCGCGTACAAAAATGATCTGGAGGGAACTTCCCGCGTGGCTTTCCCCTTGCGCTATGATATAGGTTTTTTAAGAAGGGCGTCATAATTTTTTTAGAAGTCGGCAACGTTTTAACGACACCTCTTGTCTTACAAATGACAATAGGCGACGGTAACCGTCTACCGGTTTGGCTTTAATTTGAGAAAAAGAATAATTTTCATCCTGGAAAATGGGATAGTTTCAGGGATATAAAATTAAGTATGAAAAGCGACAATAACCTCTAGTTAGGTTTGACATGCTGTGACGAAAACCCCAGTTTATTATATAAGTGACTAGGGTTAAACTCTAGTTTCTTCTATTCTGAAAAAGTAATATTATGGCCAGTCCATATTCTTATTGAGCAGAATAAAAACTTTTTGGTGGAGATTCTAACAATTACACCAGCCTACAAAAAATACTGCTACACATCAGTGTACACACTTTGTATCACACTTTTTTGAGGGGTTTTTTGCAATTAGAATTTCGAGGGTTTATAGGCCAAATGGGCTTGAGATTCAGCTACAGCGTATTAAAATACATAAAAGCCATACCTGACCAAGGTCCATAAGTCTTTTTTTATTCACCAAAACTTCATTTATTTGCCATTCTTTCCTGTGTAATTTACTCTTCCTTAATTAATTTAAATAATATTAATTTCTTTCCTGTGTAATAGATTCGGATTTAGCGCATCAAAATACATAAGAATATACTAGTCTGGTCAAAAGTACAAGTCACTTTATTTTTGTGCGCCGGTGTTATAACCCAGTTGGGATCTTAGCGCTTGCTAGATACGTTAATGCTAAATGGTTATGTAGGTTGTGATTAATAGGATACAACGACATTTTCCATAAAATATAGTTTATCCTTAAACAATCACAAAACTAGAAACTAATCACAAGGCTCGGATAGAAGTGTTTGTTCAGCTGAATTCTATTTGTTCTTAGTTAGACTCTTTGGAGCTTCCGTTGAAGCTATCTTAAACTAGCAACATTGGACCTTTGTGTTGGAGGTTAGTTTAATTCTTAAATAATATTTCGTTACGAAACTTCAGCCGACTAATAGAAACTAGTATTAATGGCTTTTAGTCATATCTTTACACGCGGCTTGGTTTGAGTCTAGTCGATTATAATAACAATGATAAAATCAGTGTCATTGTTACGGAACGGAGAGAGTATTCTTCTCGTTCATTTAAAGCAAATTGATGGATTTCACACATTGGTTAATGCAATATATATATATACGTTTCATCACGATGATTTCTTATACACAGCAAAAACTGCCTTATCTTCCCGGCTAAAGAATGGGTTTTAATTGTATATTACAGTACACTGTACACTACATTGACTCAAATGCTTAAGTTATTTTGAGTTGTCACACTAACTGCCTGGGCACGGTATTGTTGCTGTGAGCGACAGATAAGTGCGACGTGATAAAAACAAAAGTATAAAAATGTATGATGCAGACCACGGCTTGTCACGTGTGATGCCAACCACTTCGTGTCACTCGGCGCTAAACCCGAGTCCGTGGCCAGGCTGTAAGTATGACACTCACGTGATTAGTACGAAATGTAATACACAGTCTTGGTAGTTCATATACTTTTAGGAAACGGTTCCCACACTGTACTATAAGAAATATTTCATATTATCAAACGTTAATCGAATTATTAGTTCACATGGTTAGCGCTCAGCACGCTTGTCAGTGATTCGACAGCCTTATGTAGTTCACGGACGATGACCTATTAGGGACCGATTCGTTGCAGTGTCATAAAAGAAATGTTTCACATTACCAAAAGTTAATCGATCTATTAGTTCACATGCTTAGCGCTGAGCACGCCAGTCAGCGATCCAACAGCATCATGTAGTTCACAAACGAACAATTAAGAAGATCAAATAGCTCTTGTTTGAATAGTTTTTATTTATTGTGAGCTGGCAAACAACTAGACAGCCCATTGAATGGAAAGTGCTTACCGGCCCCTATATACGTTTACAATGCCATGAGAGAAGCCAATGCATGGCCAGCCTTTGGAATGGGATAGGGGGTGATAGAATATCAAGGATGGGATAAAGGAGAGCGGTGGAATATAGAAGATTATAACAGAAGGTACTGAGTAGAGGCGATGTGATAGGGGTAGATTATTCAGGACATATTACATTGGATAGCGTAGGTATAATTGTAAACAAACTTAAAACTAAAGTAACAGAATCTTGTCCTAATAGGGGCATCAGTCTCAGCGTAATGTTAGTCTGTTATATACGAGATAACCAGCAGTTTTGTCACGGCAGACGCGGCGGCATCATGGCAAAGCATGAAAGTAGAATCTTAAATTATATATATATATATATATATATATATATATATATATATATAGCTAGGAGGTATCGCACTGATCGAGGCGGCTCAAAGGTTCTACAACGTAAGTTTAGTACCATAGTACTATTAGTTCAGTGACCGAAATATAATATAATAAGCACAATACTACTAACACGACTTTATGAAAAGAGCAACTTAAAAATCCTCAAATATAATCATTTCCATAATTAGAAATATTCATATGCACAGAATCTTTGCTTAACACACACTTATTCAAACAAATTCGCCAAGTATTCCATATATTCTGAATATGCCTACATGCCGAAATATGCTTTGACCTAAATCGCACATGCGCGTTCTCTCTCTAAATTTTACATAAAGTCACCGAAAATTTTTCCGTGTGTGATACGGTACAGCGCAATGCGGTACGGCGGTCAAATATTGCCGCGATACGCCTCGCTGGGCATTCAGTGTTGAGCAATATAGGGTACAGACGGACCTTCGTGATCATAAAGCGGTCGTTATCAAATATATGGAAATAGAAAACACGCTGTTTGGTCAAACAGATATCAAATATTTCGATTGGTGTAAAATCTATTTATGAACATCATCTAATTTTAGTACATGCTGTTTTTGTGAATACGTTATTACCTTTATTTTTCTCAAATCAGACTGTACTTTTTTAAGCTTGAGTACAGCAAAACAATATGGAGTTTTTTTTATGAAGGGTGTCATTAAATTTCTTCAAGGCTGGCAGCGCGTTAATGACATCTCTGGTATTGCAAATGTTCATGGGCGACGGTAACCGCTTTCCAGCAGGTGCGCCGTCTGCCTGTCTATCAAAAAGACCTGGAATCATTGATGCAGGCACACAACTTACTTGAAATCAGACCTTCTATAGATTACCGACTTTTCATACACTGCCAGTGACATATACCTACTTACAAACGTGAACACCTAAGTTTAGTGGTTTAGATCTATTTTATGTTTCTATCTCCATCATGGAATGTACGTAAATTGATTGTCATGAAATTTGTTATATCGGTGGATATCGAAGTGCGTAACCATCAGGCAAATGCCAGTGTATAAGTCAGTATTAGCCAAATTAAACCTACATTTAAGTAAAATGATCCCATGTACAAAGAATAAAAAATCTTCTTAGTATTTGAAAGGATTGAGGCTTTCAAAGATTCTAACATACTACCGAAAATCCCGCTTTCGTTGAATATATACGAACAAAATCTCCGAACGCGCAAAGCCTACCATATGTTTTGGCTATGGTTGCAAACTTTCTATCTCAGACAAAGAGCCTCTGCGAAATACGAGCGAGACATGCAAATCTTTTAAAATTTACAACGCAATAAAATAGATGTTGAATTTTATATGTATCAGTTGTAAGGTGCGCGTTATTTTGTAACGTTATGGATGAAAAATCTAAGCAAATATAACCTGGACATTCATTCAACAGACAACTTTAGAAGTGATCTTAATAACACCCAGACTAGAGTAAATATCCGAAATGAGCCTACCAGGCATCGAAAATTCCAGTGAGCCAGCTCTACAGCTCATTAGCTAAGGACGATTGTGATATTTAGTATAACAGTGTTTTCAAAATACAAAACATTTCTTGTAAGGCAAACCTAAATTACGACAACACCGAAGGATAACATCAGTGCAGCGGCATTAAGTGAAATGTAATCGAGAGATTAAAAAAATACCTATATCATACATAATATGTATGTATAATCTGATAAGCCTAGAAACACTTAGCCTTAGGAAAGATATCGCAACTCTTTACGTCTTCTAGCATCTTTATTATAAGATGACAAATGAAGGTGAGAGATAATGGAATGCTTCAAGGAATTGTTCAAAATGCTCGTTCCCTTTCTACCATCATATCAGGCATAATCCGATGGAGGTTCAATGATTGTCCTCATTTCCTTGAGCCGCTTCGCTCATGTACACAAATATTCTCAAGAACGTTTCTCTTATGTATTAAGACCTGGAATAAGTTCTTATCTAAAATTTTCCCACAGCATTAGGGTATGAAGTTTACTCAAAAAATATATTTCTTCGGGACTGGAAGTGTGTTGATAATAACTCTGATGTTGCAAACTCCCTTTCCTTGTTTCCCTTTTCTTTCACCTTCTCCCAATTATTTGGGGTCAGCAAAATATGTTTTTCCGTTCATACTCCTGTATTTTGACATACGTCCTGTCACATCCCAAATCATCACATTATTCAATTCGTGGGACGTGAATTCAAAAATGCCGTCGGAATTATCACAAAGTTTATTAGAGGTACACACACGTAATTCACAGTACTTACAAGTTCAACAAGTCCAAAACGAAGATCAGAAAATCGTAATCACATAAATCGCGCAAAGTCCGTCGTTATAGGATATTCGCCCTGAAAGTACATTAGGTAACTCTTCGATCGCATTCGAAAGAAGACTGACTAGTTGCTCGACTCACCGACCTTAGCCATTTGTAAAATAGACATGGCAACATGCTCACCATTCCTTTGAATTCTTAATTATAAGCTTTATAGCCTCCATGAATTTGCATGAAATACGAACAAAGGGAATATTTTAATTTTATGAAGTCTTGCGGCGGCGCAAGAGATTAGCGCGAACAATAGGTTGGCATCAATATTGCAAATGTATATAAGTGATGATAACCATATTCCATCATTGGAATGCAATGGAACCAAGAAATTTTGGTCTCTAAAACCGCAACCCCTCTCAGAAGTTATTTACTTTCATCCCCTCACTTCTTCAAGAGAATATTAAGTAATAGAAACAATTCGGCGAAAGCGAGGTTCACTTACAACTCTAAAACCTTATGTATCTCATTCTCTGAATACCAAATGCAATTACGGCGCTCACTGACTAAAAGCTGACATGTATTATACGATCACAGGTAAAATTTTGTAGAGGGAATGTATAAGGATTTAACTTAATCTGAATGTTCCACCGAACCGCTATGAAATAACAAACTGTTCATGGAAAACCTAATTTGGCGAATGCCAGCTTATAATTAACAAAGAACAGAATGAATGCCCTAAGATATGAATCTGCTTAAATTACGAACCTATAAGTATAAGGGCCTCGCACACTCAACAATAAAACTACACAATCGCCTGTTTAGCTTATTTAAAAACCTCTAGATATAGCATATTATTCGTGCAATAATACCAATTCTTATACAGAATCGTCATTTCTATTCTTTTTATGCCTTGATTAGGCATCACATCGAATACAAACATCAGTCTTAAAAATATCTTAACTATATTATTTAAGAAACACTTCATGAGGCGTAAAAAATGTTTTTGTTAATTTTATATCACGGTAAATATAGTGGAGAACGCTTTCCAACTTTGTAAATTATATGAAATAATATCAAAACGGACATATCAAATTAAATTATTACTTACATGCATAGTTATATTACAATTTACAAAAGACAAGCGAGCTTTACTTTGGTAAAGACGTATCTGTGTATGCGTTAGACTATAAGTGAGTATGATTGTCTGGCACACTCGCAACTGATAGCTCCATCAGACACACACACTATCGCGATATGAACGCACATGTTTAACCACGATTACAGTTCAATCGCCTTCATGTATTGCAAGAACTATAATAACTGGGAAATCTAAGAATATTTTAAATGTTTATACATGTTAAATACCGCTAGTCTATACGGGACTTGGAACAGGGTATTATTAAGGCCTTTTTCTCGGAACAAGCAAATCTAATTTTGTCCTTATCAGCGTTATCGTTCTCAATTAATGTGTCCAGTGTAGTAATGCCCTAATGCGGGTCGATAGCCCAGTTGGAAATTTACTTTTATTTAGTCAACTGTTCACTAAAAATGTGTATTGACAGTTACTACTGTTTTTTAAAATAATTAAAAAAATGGCTAAGTGCGTTTTGCTCTAGGCAAAAAGGATTCGTTAAAAACGACGGGCGTCTACTGATTTTGTCATTTGACTAGGAAATCCTAAAAAATTATTTAACCTCGAAAACTACCTGTTAACTATTTGTACTATAGCAACACTGACGCGATGCAACAGCAGTGCCACCTGTTCGTCTTCCGTCCGCATTTTCTACATGTATCACATGAAACTGCTATTACGCAATAAATCATATATATTATCAAAAAGCTAGTGTGTTACCTACGAGTATTGTTCAAATCCATTTCATTCGAAAGTATTTTAACAGCTCTTCCATCTTTTTTTTTGGAATATTCTACTACATGGTTATTGAGTTTTAATGAGATGGGGACACAATTTTTATGACTTTGAAAGCGAATAATTATCAGGCCACCTTTAATAAAATAATTAAGCGTATGCCGTATTATTATGGAGGTCTTAAAATTATAATGATGTTCCTTAGTGACTTTGTTTCTTAACATTTTAAAATGATGAATGGAAAGCTTTAAACGACTTTTGTTGGGATTGGTTTTATAGACCAGTACTAATCTTTGTGAATATGTTAAAAAAAGGAAAAAATAATAGTAGGATGAAACCCATTGGAAAAGGAAGAGAATATATCAAAAATTAAAGGATAAATAATTTACGGACGATCTGAGGTCGGGAAGTGGAAGGAGAGGTTGGCGTTTTAAGGGTGAAGAACGGTTTACCTAGATTTGCGGTAAAACTACAAGTCCTATGGAAAAAAGTTAAATGGCAAAGTTGTAGGTAATAAAAAGATCTACAACTTTTGTACGAACACTTTTTTCACAAAACCTGAAAATGTATGTGAAAAATTCAAATAACCAAGTTTTTGGTTTTTTATTTTTATCTTTTATAAAAATAATTTTCTTTTCACAGAATTTGGTGAAAACTTGCCTTTTTATATCCCAAAAACACAGTATTTTTTTTTATTTCAAATATGTATACATATTTGACTTAATATTAAAAAACCACCTTAATTTTCAATTGAAAATTCTCGCGTCAAAATGTCAGTTTTTTTAAGAGTCGGCGGGCTTTTTGTTCGTTGAAATCTCTTCTTTCAGATGGTGTAAAAAAATATGCATTGGTAAATTTTCTCAGAAAATGCAAAGCAATAACAGGTAGTAAAGCAAACCTTCTTAGCTCCTTCCCTACTTCTCTATGATATACCTTTTGGCGGGCAAAAATTTTGGGGTGGTTTTTTAATATTAAGTCAAAATAGGATGAAAATATAAATATTTGAAATCAAACAAATTACAATGTATTTGGGACATAAAAAGGCAAATTTTCACAAAATTTTGTAAAAAAATTTTTTTGTAAACGATAAAAATAAAAAACCAAAAACTTGGTTATTTGAATTTTGCACATAAATTTTGAGGTTTTTCACCCTTAAAACGGGCACCCGTCCATTTCCCGACCTCAGATCGCCCGTAAATTAATTTTGCTTTCATTTTTGTTATATTCTCTTCCTTTTTCAATGAGTGTCATCCTGCTATATTTTTTTTTTTAGGTGAGTATTATGAAAAGATTTTTGAAACTGCAACCCCTAAAGGGGTTAAAAAGGGGTTACAACTTTTTGACTACTCATACTATGATTACACCAGCCCACAAAAAAGTGGTCTATACTTTTGACCAGACGATGTGTCTGGTCTATTTTTATCTAAATTCAAAATACAATTTTATTGCGGTTCAATTTACTTAGAAATTTTGAGGGTCTATGAACCAAACTGATTCGGACACAGCGCGTTGAAATATATAACAATAAGTTGTGTGTGGTCAAAAGTATACAACACTTTTTTTTGTGGGCGGTTAATTATTTTTAATTTACGCGAGCAAAGCCGCGGGTAATAGCTAATGTGGAATATTTCTGAAATAATGTTTTAAAGTTTTCTTTTTGAATGACAAAAGACAATCTTCATCCATCTAGAATCGTTGAATGAGTTACACAAACTATATACAGCTGTGTATCTATTAGACCTCCTATAACCTATTTGTACATCATTCAATTCGTAATCGGTTCACCGACTTGATGCAGTAACACCTCCCGGCCTCAGAGCACTGATTGCATCACCATGATTCAATTTGCAAACCTCTAGCCAATCATGCTATTATTTGCATCGCTCTTGTGAACTGTCTGAATTTGAATCACTATCGGTATTCTGTGTTATGAACTATGCCATATCGAATGCGTAGGTCAATACGGGCTGTGGTCTGCACGTAGCAACAATTCACGTCAATTTCAACCACAATACGGGAGCATTTAGTTCCGGCGCGATCAATCTACAACGATTTGTAAAGCTAATGAACTGTTTGGACCAATCTACTGGATTCGCTTGATATATTTGTGTAGATGACTTCATGACTGTGTTCATACTACAAGCTAATGATCATTTTGAATCAATATTATACAAATATACGTCAGACCTCTAATTATTTCGTGAAAAAAAAATTCGTTTATCATTATAGATTAAATCAGTATTTTTGCATATGTGATTCTATCCTAAGAACATTAACAATACAATGATATTTTTCTTTCTTTAGAACAGAATGCCTGCGTTGCTACTGGCCTGGCGGTTGAATATCAAATGTCCCTTTGTTTTTTTTTTTTTTGACTTGACTTTATGTTTTTGGTCCAAAGACCTCACAACTTTACCGGGGTTTACGGGGCGAGCGCCTTCGCCTAGGGATGGCGCTCGAGCCCGGGGGCAACTTGCTCGAAGGAGCTCCCTAGAGAGTTTTACCTCGGCTGGACTGTTGACATGAGAAAGGGATGAATCTGATGATGGCCACCATAAGGCGACACAATTAGCTAATTGAGAACGGGCGACGGGTAATATAAAGCCCGAGGGGAAGGATCCCAGCGCACCGGGATCGGTGGTTCGCGGCGGCCTACGCTATCTTACTGCCGTTTCTCAACGTGTTGTGGCTAGGAGAGAAGAAACGGCGAAAGAAACTTTCCAGCAACACGCCTACTCTATCGTGTGGGGGGGGGGGGCGGCTATGTCTCCTGGCGTCCCTCGCGAGGGCGTGGAGAGATCGTGATTGGGTGTCCCTTTGCTAACTTCACCTGCACCTTATATAATATTAATTATGAGCAGACGGAAAGAATTTACATGTATCCACATATACGCTACATAAGGCGATACAGGTGTAGATGTGCTGTAGAGGTGAAAAATTTTCTTTGTTTTTGGAATTTGACTAGGGAATTATAAAAAGATTTAATATAAAATACCCTCCGTCTCAAAATGTACTTATTCTGTTACAACAGTCCATTTTAACCCTTATACATTTTCCTGTCCAAAATATTTACCTTCAACTGGAATTCCCAAATTCAAAATTAAACAGCTGAACTGGTATAACTTTTGAAAGTCAGCAAGGTGATGTTTGTTGGGTAGTCACCGCAAATTGCCCCTTGAAATTACAAAATGTATAATAGAAAAGTTTGGCTTCGTGTATCTGTGTGACTTGCTTATATTGTGTCTGAACTCACAGGAACGTTTTTGTTTTTTAACACTCGCGTGCTGAAAAAAGTATTGTTTACAGGGTTAATTTATGTGTCTGTTTCGTTATTTAACCATATAGTTTAAAAATTTCAACTGATTTCAACAAAAGGGGGAGGTTTTAAATTTTTGTGTAAATATTTTTTTATATAGTTTACCAAACTCGTTGCGTACGTCTTGTTTAAAGAGCAGGCGTTAATATAGGTTACATTGTACTAAATTTTTATGTTAGTTCTATTTGCCCAAGCATATTCACTTCATTTTGTATGGCATAATATCCCGTCTCCCAGTTTGAAAAGTGTTTATGTCCATTTTCATGGCATTAAAACTACATTTGAACAAAATTACAGAAAAACCGGTCCAGTACTCTTAGTACTTTTTGCGTGAAATCTTAACAGAGAGATCGAGTTATTCTTGTTTTTTTTTATAGGTGATGAATTTTTATATTGAGAAATGATTGGTCTCCCATATCCTTTCATCCCCTATATCAACCTATTCTACTTTTATTTATCTATCTCACGTCTATCTATCTGTATTAGTAAAGTACATAAATGACAAAAATCACCGAGATGACCGAGGTGATTGGATGGACTGAAATCTGTCCTAAAATCTATCCCATTATCCGAGATTAAAAATATTTCTTATCCACCCTAGATATTAAAATTACATATATACTGAATGTCAGTCAAATAGGTCCAATAGTTTTTTCTTAAGAGCATAACAATAAGACCGACAAATATATTTTTATGCCGGGAACTATAGTATTTTTCGGGATAAAAAATATCCTTTAGCGAAATCGATCCAGTAGTTTTCCGTGAAAGCGTAAAAGACAGACGGACAGATAAAGAGATACAGAGTTACTTTCTTATTTATAGTATTAATAGGGATTATCTTCAGCTTTAACTATTTTGTTTCTGACCTGATTTTGCATGCGTCTGCAATGCATCTGAAAAACGACTGCGTCTATTCTATGAAATCCCCGCTATCCCCCGAAAAATGTTCAAGGACTTTGGCGTGCCTACGAGCCTTAACGATGCGCGTGCGATGTTTGCGTGGCCGTAAACATACTGGGCTGCCCGTCGACATGAATTTTGGTACGCCGGCAGATGGTATCACCTGTCTCTATTCAGCATGTGGATTTGTCGAAAAGAGGAGAAAGATAGGAACACAAGAAGTCTAACCGAGTTACTCCCGAATTTAATTTATAAAAGTCCTTAATTTTCAGGTGCTGACCCACCAAACAAACAAACTGTCCAGTAAATTTAATTCTATTTCATTATTACTGTTTATTTGGGCTTTGTGCCATTTAAGTTGGAAAGTTTCGTAATAGTGTTTCGCTAACTGTATGCCGTTCTGAAACTATGGCTTATGCAATGGATTTTGAAAGTTTTCTTTTTTAACGGTCTAAACCTTTCACGGCTAACCTTACTACAACATAAAGGCTCCACGTTTGATTTGTGGCGTGGTAAATGTCGTGAAATGAATTTTCTGTTTAAATATCACTATGGTCTGGTGTCTGGAATCGACTTCAGAACGGCCCGTTATATGTAACCCATTACACAAGCGTAATTTGGTTGTTATTATTATTATTCACATATTCATCTGCCCTCTTCATCGTTGTTTACTTTTTATTCTAAATAAGAAATTCTTAGAATCAAAATTCATATAAAATGTCTATGATAAAATTATGAGAGGTAGAGTTGGTGCTAGTGGACCACGAAATAGAAAGTGTTAAAGAAAGGTCTGCTAAAAGCACTTCAAATAAACGAGCATGTATGAAGAGATTAATGAAAGGCGGTAGAGGCTAGAATTGATTGGATGACACGTTATAATCAATTAAAAAAAAAAATTAATTTAAAAGCGGGCATGCATTAAAATTTCAACTATAATCTTACTTTCAAAATATGATAAAAATAATTTTAATATATGTTTAAATAATAATGAATACCCCATTTGACTTGTTAAAGCTGTGAAGGTTTCGTTTGTATAATTATGATTTAAATGGTCTGTGGACCTAGCCAGTAATTACCATTAATTATTAAGTTCTACGGAAATCTTGTACAATAAAAGCACCAAGGGAAAAGTTGGTTTTTATATACCCAACCCAAAGAAGCCCTAAACTGTAGGACACAAAACGACGGAGTTTCTGCTGCAGCTCAAATAGTCACTCAACAGTTGACATGTTCCCAAAAATATTCAGGTTTTTCTTAGAAAGCAATATCTGTATTAGTGTTAATAAAAGATATATTCCAGTCTTCAATGGTTTTATT
Source organism: Dendrolimus pini (assembly GCA_949752895.1). Taxonomy (NCBI): domain Eukaryota; kingdom Metazoa; phylum Arthropoda; class Insecta; order Lepidoptera; family Lasiocampidae; genus Dendrolimus; species Dendrolimus pini. The sequence goes on along the minus strand of OX457130.1, from coordinate 4,172,192 downwards.
TCCTTGTTTTAAAAATACAGGTATCTTACTTATCTTGTTATAAAAGATGTCCTAATAATATGTGTCGTGTCCACAAAACCTCTATCGGAGAGCGGGGGGACGCGGGAGGTAAAGCTCCCGTACGTCACGGTTGACGCGCCTGTCAAATGACGTTGACAGACGCGTTCCGTTTCTATTACAATATCCAAACCAAAATGTGGGTTATTTTTAAAGAAGATTTTTGCAAATAAAATGAAGGACAAAACATCATCATGGAGGAAAATAACTTCTATACATTCATTAATACATTAGTAATTCATTACCTTACAAAACCTCAGGCCTTCAAGTTTTAGACAACTATCATCCAGTACATTAATAATACAAAACATTTGACCGTCCAAATGAAAACCGCAAGCGATCCCATTGAAAACTTCAACTTAATTGTGTCCTTATTTATTCATAAACATGAACCGAGTGATACATTAAAACCGCGGGTACAAGACAAATATGAGTGACGGGGTACTGCCCTATATTTGCTAGGGGATCCCACGGCGTTAAATATTGACGAAACTTGCGACTCCTTTGTTAATTTAGCCGAAGTTGCCGAGCAAGTTTGCCGAAATTGACGTAGTAAAGACGCATTGGCTAATAAATTGGTTCTCATCGTAGCCAAAGTTGTTTGGCGAGTGAATTTAACTAACTTCGAATTTGAGTTTTATGTGTTAGCGCTACAGGCGTGAAAGCATTGTTAGTTAGTTAGATCATCTCTAAATAATGGAGAATTATACCACAAAGGCGAATACTATGGAACGACAATCGTTCCGGAACTCGTAACATACTTTGCAACCAGAGTTAGCATCGCCAGGTCTTTCTTGTTATTATATAAAATCTAAATTGACATTGTAGGGTAGGGTATTGGTGTGAAAAAATGAAAATATAATAGCTTTTAAAACGTTTACTGTCTATAATACAATTAAAATACATTCATGATTATATACGATACAAACGGAACACATCGTAATGGGGCTGCGCGCGTGAACATTTCTTAACAGAGATTCTGTTCGACTACGAACTCTATTTGAAGAAATAGCGACGTAATTTCTTACACATTATACACAGAGCATATTTTGAGAATTTGTATGTCGCATTTTCAGCAAACAAGGTTTGCACTCATCATATTTCTGTGCCGGGATTATATCCGACACAACCCTGATTTGCAGTGCAAACCCTACCTTTTTTTATTGCAGGAGTTCAGCAGACAGGCAGACGGCCCGCTTAATGGAGAGCGGTAACCATCGCTTATGGACATTTACAACACCAAAGGTCCTACAAATGCGCTGCTCTCTAAAGGGAGACTGGAACCTGGCCACTAATGCCGGAACACAGCACAAGGTTGTTATGGCGACTTACTTTAGACCAGGGGTGGTAGCCATCCAGTCGGGCAAATGCCCTACCACCTGGCTGTGGGTTGTTTTATCGCCTCTTAAAACAGGCCGCCCGGCCGCAGGAAATTGTATTCTTTCTCCGTTCCTGCACAGACAGTTCCTCCTATTGGCGTAAGACCAAAACGACCCAATTTTGTTAATTAAATAATAATAATAGCTAATAAAACTAATTCTACTTATGTTATATTTAATTGGTAAAACGTATTAAGTAAGTAACGTATTAGTAAAAAGTATTATATTTAAGTAGTAAATTTGAAAGTAATTTCAAAGATACTTTAGACTTAACTTTTTAAGAAACGATTTTCGTAGCGTTCATGGCTAATTTACATTGATCCAGCTATTGACTTGAGGAGCGGACTGACTTCAAAATATTCAAACTGTACTATTAAAGCCAGACTTGGTAGTGTTGCACTGACTTCAAATCACGACGATTTACACGATGTCAGTATGAAGTCAGCACTAGCTTCCATCCAATTTGAATTCAGTAGCTAGCTAGATCAATGTAAAGCCTCATCAAAAAGCGTTAAGTTTTTGAAGTGAAACTTTTTTAGAATCGTTCTGATTTGAAACTAGATGAAACGCAAAAGCAACACTATAAAAAATAAAAACTTCGTTTAAAAAAACCGACTTCAAAAACTAAAAAGCTAAAATGTATAAAATAACTTATTTCTAAAGCTATTAAATATTAATATATATTATCTAAAACATCTTAAAGTCGGTGCTTAGTAATTTTCAAAATATAGTAATTTTTATGTTTTGCTTTGCACCGACTTCAAGATGTTTTAGATAATATATATTAATATTTAATAGCTTTAGAAATAAGTTATTTTATACATTTTAGTTTTTTAGTTTTTGGAGTCGGTTTTTTTAAACGAAGTTTTTATTTTTTATTTGTTACTTTTTAGTGTCTAGCTATGTATTGGTGGACATACGAATGGTGCCGCGCTTCTTAAAAAATATAGGTCCCAAGAACCGGGAACAAAAAAATGATCGTAAAATGAAAACTACTGGGCCAAACTATGTCAAATTTTTAGGAGACCACATGGCAGCTATTCCGCGTTGAACAAAAAAAGAATCACGTAAATCGGATCATAAATGACGAAGTAATCGGCGAACATACATAAAAAAAAGCAACAAAAAAAAAATTAAAAGATCCCGACGAATTGAGAACCTCCTCCTTTTTTCGAAGTCGAGTGAATGAGATACGACTTTATCATTGTGCAGCACAGATAAGAGAGTCAAAAGACCAATGATTAAACATAGGTTCAATTTGGACCGAAATAAAACTGATAATAATATTTATTTACACTAAAATATTACTTAAATAGGAATAATAAATATAAACATAAAATCAAATCCTTGAATATAATTGAATACCAGCATTTTCTATAAATTCCGCGACTTTTAACTATATTGATTCAATTTGGTTGATCCGTCTAATATCAGCCCAAGCTCGTTTTCAATTTCATGAATTACATGAAATTCATTTATTTATTTCTAATTTAGCAACACAAATACAAACAAATACACAAACAGCATGAATTTCAATTTTATACATTAGTGCGGTTGAAGTCTAACCAAAGAAAGCGGATTATAATACCGAATGCAGGAATAAGTAACATAATTGCTTATTATACCGCAATATGGAAGTAAGTCATTACAACCTACGAGCTTGTGAAAGACGATATAATTTCTAAAACGGCTTCCCGCGAACAATGTCGGCCTCACCGCAAGCATATTTTGCCGAAATTTACTAGGCAATACAACAGGCGGCCTTATCGCTCAAAGCGATCTCTTCCAGGCAACCTAAATGAGAAAAATTTGAATCAGGCGAAATAGGTGGTGCAGAAAAATGGCAATAGAAACATAAATATACATAACTAATATAATACATATATATATATATATATATATATACACACACACACACACACACACGAATACATACATATATACACAATTATATATACAATAATACACAAGTTATTATAATAAAAGTATTGGCATGATTATATTCTGTTAATCAGACATAGCTATTTGTGGACAAATAGTGTTTTCTGAGCAAATTTCTAAATATTGGTAAAGATTTGGCCTCTCGGACAGTAAGAGCATAAGTCTAAGCATCAGTAAGTAAGCATATTTAAGTATAAACTGCCAATTTAATTTTTATTTTGATTCTGAAGATTTTCTTCCTACTATGGAAAACTATTATTGGTGGCTGTTGCTTCTTCTCTGGAAATGAAACTTGATAAAAAAGTGGACGGTATGATTATTATTAAACTATAACTTAGAATCGAAATATACATAAAAAGTACGTAATTACAAATTGTGCGAGAGAGTCGAGAGAGAGAGAGAATGGTAAGTATTCCATGAGAATTGTGACAGAATTGTGAATTGTGCATAATTTTGCTCCCAAGGGCGCTCCTATATTCCGCATCCCGTCCGACGCATAGCTGCTAATTGCACGAGCTATTGGCGTCAGCGGTATGCGGGGCGCGGAGAGTAGGTGTTTTCCGACGGGTGGGTCAGGGGGGTGCTCTCTATGCGCAACAACCATGATTTCCTATATTTGCTGTTGAAGGCGCGGAACTGCAACCGCAACACGCGGTTGAGTAATGGCCGCACACTAAACTGCATAGTGCGTATAGCGTTCGTCCGGCTCACCAGCAATGGGGCCACAGGGCTTTGAGTGAACGAACTGGTCCGATGGTCCCCTCGTGCAGTGCATTTAAAGATAAGTTTTACATACATACATATTTCTTACCTTTAATAAGTCGTGGTAGCGTAATGGCTAGTGCACGTGTCCCAAACTCTAAGGCCCGGGTTCGATCCTGGCCGGAACTCATGCACCACAAAGTCAAAGTAATTTATTTTGTGTATACAGGTTTGAATATGATGCCCATAATTATAACAATTTAGGTATCACTGTATCCTGCTATATATGTAGCATACAAAATAGTTGAATTTAAAACTACTCATGTCTAGATACAAAATAATATACAATTTTTAATAATAATAATTCACAATAATTAGGATTTCTCATGTTACAAAATCAGACTCCTGTTTCAGTATTTGGGTCAGAAAGATACTCATGTATTGTGTAATATGCTTTATTTATTAATAATTGTCGTAATTTTATTTTAAATATTTTGTTATTGAGTTCCTTAATTTTTAGTTTTGTTATTGTAAATTTTAGTCGCCACTTAGTCAGTTTTCTGATCTAATGTGCATATTGTTACAATTACTACGTGCTAACAACGATGAGGGAAAACATCGTGATGCGACTTACACTTCAAGATAACCGATGTGTCAAACCTGCCAAGCCGCCTTAGACAAGCGTGGCGTGTATACTGTCCGTTTCCCCTATAATGGATGCCCGAGCCCAGCAATAGGCTATTTATGGGCTGATATTATTTTGACAAGCTTTTATTTAACTTGCAATTGATTTACCTATGCATGTATGTAAGTTCAGGTGGAATCTTGCAAGTTGAATTTGACCAACTTCCCGCTTTCTGATTGAGCTGAAATTTTGCACGCATATTCATATCGCGTGACAATGCAATAATATTGTTACGTGCGAGCGGGGGTACACACTTATGGATTGGAAGAAAACACCAGTTTTGGACTAAGAGCTTTTATTGACTTACACAGCCGCACGTAGTACCTCTCTGCAGGGTTGCCCCTATACGCACGATCAACGATGCACAGTCCCAACGATAAGTTGTCACACCCTCAATACCATCACCGATATTGCGTAGACCACCTCCGATATTATCGCGTGTAGCTCGCTTCTGGTTCCCCTTTCAAACTACGCTATACACCTCCTTCACGTATCTGTCCAGCAAACTTGTCACTAAATTCACCAATTTACTGGTCACTGTCTTCTATTAAACCCCTCTTCTACTCTTCCGTATCGCACTTGTCGCTTCACCGTCTTGAACTCAACTCAACTCCAAAAACTGCCCGGTAGGCGCGCCTTACGCTGTTTATATACCCGGAAGATTTTCTAGAACCCATCTATCTATCTCTGTCTTTTCATTCCCGAACCTTCCGTTCGGGAACTTTCGTTTATACATCTATCCCTTTCTAACATCTATCTACCTCTTTCTTTCGTTCATCGTCTATCTCTTTCTAACATCTATCTATCTCTGTCTTACGTGCATCGTCTATCCCTTTCTAAATATATCCGTCCTTATCTTTTCCTTCTAAATATTCTAGTTTTTTCTAAAAGTTCTAAATCTGATTTACGCTGCTGGGCAGTTCCACCCTCGGTCGCCACAATATGGTACCATGGAGCCGATTTAATGACGGAGTCGGAAGGTGGCCATAGGAACTCCCGTACTAAACAAGATAAACCCGTCATGTTTGGGCTCGTTTTACTTGTCTTGGCTAGCACTCTGCTGCTACATGATATCCACGATCTCAAAAGCTTGTATTTGAAATCCTATTTAAACAAGCTTATTATTATATCTTTCTTACCTGCGGCCTAACCACGTAGTGTGCAACAGTGCTTTGGCCTGTGTGTTTTAGCAACCCTACACAAAACATCACATATTTTAATAAAAAATATACATTACAAGGTATAAAACACTGCAGGTGGTAATCAATAAGCGAGCATACATATAAAATCTGCCAAAGCTCCGTAACTTCATAATAAAATTTAGGACGGGTGTTCGTCACTTCACAGAGAATTCAAGAAGCGGCCGAACTTCTCAGCAATTATGCAAAGAAGGCCGCGTTGCCGAGTTGAAACTTTTGTGTCTGTCAAAATTTTCAGGACGTGATGAGATTGTGTTATCCCTATTGAATTTTTCATACCACAAACTTTCATTACTAGCTCTTCTTAAAATTAGTTGTCTGCTTTATCTACTTGGCCGTGAGCTGAAGAGTGAATACTCAAACACAATAATGCCAATAAATGTATGTAGAATACAGTATTGTCAAGTGGTAGGATATTTGCTCGACTGGATGGCGATCACCCTTGGTCTTGAGTATGCCACCATAACAACCTTGTGTTGTGTTCCGGAACTAGTTACTAGGCTTCCTTAAGAGAGCAGCGGCGCATTTGTAGCACCTTTGGTGTTGCAAATGTCCATAGGCGATGGTAACCGCGTCTGCTGAACTCCTGCAATAAAAAGTATATATATATTAATGAACTATCTTCATTGTAATAATAATTGTTTCAAAAAGAAACGGGACCTATCGTTTTAGTGAAAACTATATTGGAATAAGCTAATTTTTATATACAACTTCAAACAGGTCTCTGGTTAATTCGCGCGGGAAGGCCAGTTTAAAAAATATCCCACATTTTATTACATACAACTTTCTATCGATTAGTGAATCACTTTGGAATTCGATTTTTTTCAATCAGACTGTCTTAAAACATTCCCAGAAAAAATCCTGCGGGATTCCCTGGATAAAGAGTAGCGCTGATTTTTAGTCGATGAATTTGCTGTCAATCAGCGCAAACTCTATAAGAAATCGACCGAGTAGTTTTTACGTGAATCCCGAATAAATAGACAAACAGGCAAACAGAGAAGAAATCTAAATAAAAATCATCGTATTCTCCATCGTTTATATTTAGTCTATTCCAGTTTTTTTTTCTAATAGCTTCGATGTACAGACATGGCATTGAGAATTAAGACATTTAGAATTTAGCGGCAGTGGGAGATGTGGCAGACGTTGTCCTGCCCTGAAAAAGTAAAATCTGGAACCCGATTTCAGCTTCACCTACTGGGTCCAATCGAAATCGGTCCTGCCGTTTAGGATGTGTTCAGCCACATACACACGCACAGAAGAATTATATATATAAAGATAGATGAGTACAGTACTGAATAGTGTCACTTAGAATGCGATTTCTTACTGGATATCTATCTATCTATTACATAAGCAAAACTGCATGGTATGTCTTAGTATTTGTATGAACGGATTGAGCTATAACTATAGCAATGGTTGAGCTCGGTATGCCAAAGCTCCCACAGGATCTGTTTGATCGATTCTCTTAAGCAGATTAATGGGAACATCGTTTCCGCGCACCACTTAATCCCAAGTTTAGAATTGAGCCCGAAGGAAATTGTATGGTTTTATGCACATTAGCTGATTAGTGATTTATATAAACTTAATAAAACGTAAGATGAAAGTTTTGTAATTCTTTTATATTGTTACGAGTTGCGGGACTCGAATTAAAATGCCGTTGGAATTATTATAGAGTCCTTATCCAGTTCCAACCGGCGACCTTGCGCGGGTCGTATTGGACACTCAGCACACATATTGTATATCTCCAAATTAATTAATATGCAACGGTCTACTCTGGGACCGATGACACCCAGATCATAAAGCGGAAAATAGCGGAGAAATTTTGTTTCCAAAATTTACCAGGAATTAAATTCGGAGCCTCTGCGTTGCAGTGAAGTAAGCCGACGAGTAGGTTTAGTCCGCTCAACAACAGAGCCGTCAGTTAAACATATTGTTTAAAATAGATATAAAAGCTGATTAGTAAAATAGTTCTTTTTTACGTATTTATACTATGTAGTTGTCAACAATCAATCAATTTTTTTTATTTCGTTTTTTGGTTATCCACGAGGATGAGTCAACCCTATAGTGCCTGTACTATACAGCTTTAGTTTAAAAATCTCTCTTTTCTTTTCTTTCACCTTCTTCCAATTTTTGGGGTCGGCACAATGAATCGTTTCCTTCCATACTTCTCTATTCTGACATAATTATATCCTCTGTCACACTACTAGTCATCATGTCATCTTAAGAGAAGAATTAATGGCTAAGAATTACAGAATTGTGTAATACATGTCTTGTCATTTTTAACCGACTTCGAAAAAAGGAGGAGGTTCTCAATTCGTCGGGTTTTTTTTTTTTTTTTGCTTTTTTTATGTATGTTCGCCGATTACTCCGTCATTTATGATCCGATTTACGTGATTCTTTTTGTTCGACGCGGAATAGCTTCCAATTAGTCCCCTAAAAATTTTACATAGTTTGGCCCAGTAGTTTTCATTTTATGAACATTTTTCATGAAAATAATTTTCACTCCGTTCCATATGTACACCGATTACTCTGAGATTTATGATTCGATTTACGTGATTCTTTTTTTGTTCGACGCGGAATAGCTGCCATGTGGTCCCCTAAAAATTTGACAAAGTTTGGCCCTGTAGTTTTCATTTTACGATCATTTTTTTGTTCCCGGTTCTTGGGACCTATATTTTTTAAGAAGCGCGGCTCCATTCGTAAGTCCACCCATACATAGTTAGACACTAAAAAGTAACAAATAAAAAATAAAAACTTCGTTTAAAAAACTTGGACTTCAAAAATATAATAATATATATATATTAATAATATATATTAATAATAATAGCTTTAGAAATAAGTTATTTTATACATTTTGTTTTTTAGTTTTTGAAGTCGGTTTTTTTTAACGAAGTTTTTATTTTTGTACTTACGTACTAGTAGGGGTTAAGTACTAGTATACAAATCATCGTATAATGTTAAATTAAGCACTATAACTATATTTTACTTGTTATTATAACTAAACCAACTAACTGCTGCGGCTCAACGGCTCGAAATAAGCGCTGGCCTCTGAAAAGAGAATAAATACTCCACGACTTTCTGTTCAGCGCTGTCTCCTAAGAGTCATAGGCTTGACGCTCGCGCAGATCAGCTCCCACTATGTCACTGCAGCGATATCTGGGCCGACCAACTTGTCGCCGTCCCGTTGGTCTGCCCAGATAGGCTCTTTTTACCCTGTGATCCATCCTCCCCCATTCTATGTAGGTGGCCAAGCCAGTTAACTGAGTTGAATTTTTCTTGTTAACAGTTACGACACAAGAGTCGTGGGGCCGACAGCCCATTGGGCCGATGAGGCCTTCACGGACAGAGCTCATTGGTTCAGTCAGCCGTCGTCAGGACTTCGAGTCCACGGTGTCCAAGCTCGGGACCGAGCCGTGTATAGATGTCGAGTCGACTATCAAATATCGCCTACCAGAAATTACAGGATTTCCCTGGATGTTGTAGGTAAGTTACTTTAAAATGCAAGATTCAAAAAACACTGTTCGAAATTTAAATGAAATATATTTTATTCAGTCGGTGAAATTTTGTCGTTGCCTACGAACTTTTGCAACACCAAGAGCGTCGCCAACGCGTTGGCAACCTCGATTCAAATTTATAATTTCCTTTTTAAACAATCCAGTGTCGTAGAGCGAGGGAACATAATATCTACGTATTATATTCAGAAATAAAATTAAAATAACAGCTATGCAGATATTAGGTTTATTGTTATTTTCCAATTTCCAATAAGCAAACCAAAGTGATCTATGTAAAAATTAAATTGAATAATTCAATTTCGTCATGTCCTTCATTTCTGCGCCTTTTAAACAAACTGATTCAATGTGGTGTGATCCGTCTAATATCAGCATTTCAACTATAAAAAATATAATTTATTAAGTGTATTATTATTTATCGTACAGTTGTCCTCAAGATATAGGCGGTCGCTATTATAAACATGATAAACAACCAAATATCGTTAATCACTATATTAATACGTGAAACAAAAGCTTTTCCCACTTTTTACGAAAATTACGCGGACGGAGGAGTTAAAAATTTCGCACACTTGTTTATATAGAGAAGGAATGCAGAATACTAATATTTTTTTAATTATGCATCAAAAATACATTAAATAAATAAAAAAAGCATTTCACACACTACCCTGTATTTGACACACACACGCTTATATACTCTTTTGTTTATTGTTAAAGTCAAATTAACAGTGTAGCCTTGGCGAAATCTGTGATTATAGAAGTATATATAGTCTTTCACAACAGAACCTTAATAATGTTCAAAATTAGAATTTAAATTAATTATGATCGAGTTTCGACCACTGGGCGACCACTACTAGAAATATGTAAAATTCAAAAATATTAGAGAATTATTATTGGAAACTCAAAACAAACATTAACGGGCAAAAATTTAAATTAACTTTCTTTTATTATTCACACTGAAATTCCTGAAATATTTTACATTATCCGCTTCTATCCGACCGTTGTATTTAATTGGATTCCAGAAAGATTTAAGTTTCAGAAAATTCAAAGGGGAAAGTTGGCAATAAAAAGGGCCCTTTCTTTATGGCACGTGCCTAAAGCGGCTAAAACTATGCATATCTGGGGAACGATCTCGGAGGCAGATAGGCAAAACTCCTAAATTCTCACATAATCTCGTAACCGTAATCTCGGGTTTTTGTGTTTTTAATAATATCATTTGTCGAATTTTGTTAAAATCTAAAGTCATTTTTGGAAAATATGGCTAGAAAGCCATAGAAATGGACGAATTTTACATTTTTTTTTTACTAAAGACGTGATTGGTATAACGCTACATGTAGTGAAATGTTAAAGACCTAAATATTAGTGTTAACCCTCATACATTTGTAAATTTATGAGCAGTAAATTTATTTTTCAGTGGACATAGGAGTGTGGGGTATCGTTAAATATGCCTTGAAGGAATATAATCATGTTTGTTCTGAGATTTTTATTACATTCATACATCAGAAGATATCTGCTCATAAAATTGTAAAAGTAGGGTAGACTATTAAACTTTCAGCTACAAAATTATTTAAAAAATAAGGCGGTAGAATAAAAAAAATCCTTTGAAATTAAATTACTGTAAACAGGATTTCTTGAGTCGTTTTCTACAGGTATACAGAGAACCTTACTGTACCGGTCAAAATATTTTTTTTAAAGATTAATTTGCTACGCTAGTTCACCTGTTGAAATTTTCTAATCTTCCAGACTACTCTTTTCGATTCATCAAAGATTTTTGCAAGGAAAATGTCACCAAATTTGTTAATTCTATAGGTAGTTTAAGTTTTTCAGAAGTGTTTTCCATTTCATCGGCTAATAATGCGTTCAATGCTTTTCACGATTTAATAACCTTATTTTTTTCACTTTGTTTTCCTACTGTTAAAATAAAAACGATGTTCACAAATAAACCAAAAAAATTTAGTAAAGGTTTAAAAATTAGCAGCAAACATAAAAGATTATTAAGATTCAAATATTATAAGAATAAAAATTCGAATAACAAAAAAACGTTCCAAATATATTCAAGCATATTAAAAAAATGTTTCAACAAAATCAAAAAACTGTGTAATGACTATTTTATTGCTAACTCTACAAACGTATGCAAAGCAACTTGGAATGTTGTGAATGAAGAGATTGGCAAAAAGAAATGTAGCAATTTTATTGATAAACTATGTCTTGATGGTATGAATGTCACTTCAGGACATCTCCTGGCTGATATTTTTAATGATTTCTTTATAAATCTAACTAATGTTTCACAAGCTAGTCCTATTTCTCATCAATCTGTCAATAATCCCATATTAAATATTAAATCAAATTGCCATAGTCTATATTTAGAACCAGTTACATCTGGAGAAATTTTGAAAATTATAATGTCTTTGAAGAACACTCATTCAGCAGGTTACGACTGTCTTACAACAAATCTTATCAAATTAACTTCTAATATTATTGCGAAACCTCTTGCTTACATAATTAACCTAACTTTCGAACAAGGTTCTTTTCCTGATCGACTGAAAATTTCAATTATCAAACCTCTTTTCAAGAAAGGATCGAAAACGGATAAAAATAATTATAGACCTATAGCATTAATACCGATTTTGTCTAAGATCTTTGAAAAAGCTATTTATAATAGATTCATTTCATTTTTTACCAAATTTAATATCCTAGCAAAACAACAATTCGGTTTTCGGAAATTCAAATCTACTTCTTTGGCAACTTATCACCTTATAAATTTAATTCTAAATAATTTAAACAATAAAACTGCCTGCTGTGCTCTATTTCTTGATCTCAGCAAAGCTTTCGATTTTGTTGATCATGCTATTCTGCTCCAAAAATTAGATAAATATGGTGTTAGAGGTCCAGCTCTTAATTTATTAACTAATTATTTAAGTGATCGCCAACAAATAACTAGAGTAACTAAACTTGATAAAGATTTAAACTGTATTACAAACTACGATTCTACACAAAAAACTACCCACCGCGGCGTCCCTCAAGGAAGCATATTGGGCCCTTTATTATTTCTGTTATATGTAAACGACATGCCTCTCGCCACTAAACATAACAGTATTTTATTTGCAGACGATACAACAATAGTTATAAAATGTTCTACTATCTATGACTACGAAAATGATGTTATGACATGTTTATCTGATATTATTAATTGGCTCAACTCTAATAAACTAACTATCAATTTATCCAAAACAAAAATTATTCAATTTAGAACAAAACAAAGTAAATTAAATAATTTAAACATTAACTATAATAATATAAATATAGAACAGGTTAATTGCACAAAATTCCTGGGAATTCAAATTGACGCTCATTTATCATGGAAACAACATATTGACATGATTTGTAGTAAAATTAATAGTTTTGTTTTCGCTATTAAAAAAATTAGAACGTGTACATCCTTGCAAACTGTGTTAATGGCTTATCATGCTCATGTTTGCTCATTAATCCACTATGGAATCATAATATGGGGAAACTCCCCTGATATTGCAAGGGTTTTTCTCGCCCAAAAGAAATGTCTTCGTGCCGTATTTGGAATGAAATGGGCAGAATCGTGCAAGCCGGTTTTTGAATCTCACAATCTCCTTACTGTGGCTAGTATCTATATACTTGAAATCGCTAAGTTTATCCAATTCAATGGGTCTTTGTTTGAAGAATTTAATAATGTTAACGCGAGACTTGTGACGCAAGTAAAATTAAAGATGCCTGTGCCTTCTCTGGATCTCTTCAGAAGGAACTGCATTTACATGGCTCCTCTTATTTATAACTCTTTGCCAAATAATATTATAAACGCACCCCCAAGAAAATTCACTGTAGTCTTAAAAAAGTGGCTGATCAAGGAGTGTTTCTATACTGTAGATGAATTTCTTAAAAAAAGTGCTTGTCGTTTTTATCTATACGGAAAAGCTTAGTGATCTATTTGTAATTATTTCTCTTGACGTTACTTACTTGTATTTTATGGAAAATTGACTTTTTTAATTAGAATATTTATGTTAACTTAATTTTAAATTTAATTTCATTCGTTTTTGTACACCACTATGTGGTAGAATGTACTGTGCATCTACAATTGTGTAACACCTGTATAAACTACATTCTTGCAAATAAAGATATTGATTGATTGATTGATTGTCATTTTTCGTATTTACGGCTACATTGGCAAAATCAAACCAATGGCGTTGGAGCCTTTTTTTTATAACCCAGGGGGAATATCTTTTCTTGCGACACTGCCTCGGGTCCCGGGAGAAGGGGTGATCCGAGGGGTATGTGGGACTCCTGGCGGCCGGCTCTGCACGCAGGCTTCGCCCGCGGCGAAGCAGTCAGCACTAAACGTAACCTGGGCCTCTTTCCCGGGCTTTTACGGGACGCCACGAGAACTAGAGCATTGCTACTACATTCGTGACGCCCCTACGCCTGGCAAAACTTCAGGACACCCCGAAGGCAAGCTTCATCAACAGGGGAGGAAGTCCGCGGGTTCCCCGCTTCCCGCGGCCCCTGTGATGGCACTAAGGGAGGAGGTGTGCGTAGCGACGCCTCCGACGGCCAGTCCGCCGTTGCCGGCATTCGCATCCTCCTCCCTGGTCCTCTCTGCGGCCTCCTTCAGAGACATTACTGTCTTACTGAAGGAGGCAATAATGCATTGCATCCGTCCTTGCTCGACAGCATGGCTCCTACCAACTGCTGTAGCGAGGACACAGGACCCACAATACTTTCACTCGACACCAGCGTGTGAATCGACGTGTCGAAGGGTGCGCCGCATTCTGCACATTCTGGGGTCGGTTCCCGCCCCGCTACCGGGTGCAGATACTTACCGAAGCGGCCATGCCCGGTAAGTATCTGCGTCAGTCTGTACGTTAGGGTCCCAAATTTTCTCGAGGCCCAACGAGACAGGTGGGGCCGGACCGCCTCCACTGTCTCTTTCCCTGCTACTGGGGACCTCAGGTCATCAGCCCATTCCTCGATCAGGGCCTCGGTTGCCAAGGCCCTGACTCTCCTTACTTCTGCCGGACACGGCCTCTCTCCTCTTTCCCTGATGTCCTGCCGGAAGCGGTGCACTGCCGTGAGAACCTCCGCCTGGAGCTTCCAGGGCGGATCACTCGCGAGCAGTATCGCCGCTGTCCACGATACTGTACAGTAACCCCGTATGGCCCGTACCGCCAGGACCCTCTGAGAATGATTCAGAAGGGTCCTGTTTTTCCTATGGAGCACGTCGACCCATACGGGGGCACCATACAACGCCATGCTCCGCAGGACACCAGTATACAACCTCCTACAGGCCGTGCCCGGCCCTCCCACATTGGATAAAAGTCTGGCCAGGGCGCTAGCGGCACCTAGCAGTTTCGGTGCAAGCTGTGTAAAGTGGGCCCCAAAACTCCACTTCCCATCTAGGACAAGGCCCAAGTATTTCATCTGGGCCTTTACTTGGGCCTGGCAACGTGCGTGTCCCGGGGCGGTCACCTACGTCGTCCGTGGAACATGAGGGCCTCCGTCTTTTCCGTCGTATATTTTCCACGACCGACGCCGTCGCGGCGTTGGCTAGTTCCACAGACTCTTCGTAGGTTCCGCCCCGGGCCGTGATGAGGTGTCGTCAGTATAACAAATCACCCCCATCCCGGGCAGGACCGGCTCGCGGAGGAGCCAGTCATAACCGATGTTCCACAAGATCGGACCCAGCACCGAAACCTGTGGTACACCGCACACGACACGTCGCCTACCAGAGATCTGGCTAAAGCCGCCCTCCCTGAGGATGAATCTGTCTTGCAGGTATGCCTCCAACAGCTAAACGAGATAGTGAGGCACCCCATGACCGGAGTGCCTCTACGATTGTTTCAAAAGGAAAGCTGTTGGAGGCATTTTGGATGTCCAACGATACCACCAAGACAGATTCCCTTATATTCTCCGCCTCTCTCGTGAGGCTCCTGAGCGAGAACAGGGCGTCTAGGGTTGAACGCCCTGCTGTAAAACCATACTGAGCCTCCGAGAGGCCAGGCCCATCAGTATCCAGGTGCCGGACGAGGCGGTTCGCGTTGGAGCCTAAATCAACCGAATTCAAGTCTAATAGTTTTTGATATTTGGTTTACATTATTTTGATAAATACTTATTAGTGTTTGACATCCGAATGGCACAAATAGGGTATATATATCTATTAAATTCTTGAATGTTATACACATTATTATTCGAATTAGTTATAACCTAGGAGGCTCAGTATTTTATTAATTAACTTAAGGGATTACCAATAGGTACAATACAGTTATAATTATTATGTTTTTTTTCGCTAAAGTACTGTATACTGGCTGACTGTCCACATGATGGAAAGTGGTTATCATCGCCTATAGACATTTGTAACACAAAAGGCGCTATCGATGTGCCACGGGCACGCCATTGGAATTACCAAAATACCGAAATCAGGCAAGCCTAGGATTGGAACGATAGTCTTCGGCGATTTCGATGAGATAATAATAGCTGAAATGGGCCTTAGGGGTGGTGCCCACCCATATGAGCAAATGGCCTATTACTTGGCTGTAGGTTGTTTTTTCACCTCTTATGACAGGCCATCCGGCCGCAATTTGTATTTTTTCTCCGTTCCTGCACTTGTATTCTTCTTCTTCAGCCAGTCCCTATCCACTACTGGACGTAGGCTTCCCCAAATTTGCGCCACATGTCCCGGTCAACGTTTTCCTCATCCAGCCCCCGCTGGCGACCTTGCGCAGGTCGCAACTACATTTCCCGAGACGCGATCTCCGCTGTAGGAAACGTTTGCTCCGTCGGCCATGTAATGCGACAGACATGTTAGGCACACTGCCACTTCAACTTGCTAATTTTGCGAGCTATATCGGTTACCTTGATTCTCCTACGGATATTTTCATTTCTGATTCTATCCATAAAAGACACACCCAACATAACTCGTTTCATAGCTCTTTGAGCGACTTTTAATTATTGGACCAATCCCACTGTCCGTGTTCATGTCTCGGCAGCCTATGTCGTGTTAGGTAAGACGTACTACTTGAAGACTTTTGTCTTGAAGCATTGCGGAATGGTCCACGAGATAACCTTTAAGACTGCACTTGTATTAGTTATTTGAAAAGCGATTATGTGAAAGACCAGCCAATCAAAATATTGGTGACAACCAAAAAAACATAAACAATACTCTACGATCGTGACGCTATTCCGCGATGTTTTTGTGTTTTATTAAAATAATTCAGGGCAAGAAAGAAGGGTAAAAAAGCTATGAAAAGTCGTCGGGCAATCTCGATAAAAACTAGTTGGATCGTAAACTTGACCCTCTGTTATCCTCGTCGAATCAAAGCGAAGTTTCAAAGGAATTAGGGATGACGGCAGATATGGAGTAACGATTATTGTATCGATTATATTTGTTCTATTAATTTAATTATAAATAACACTTCATCGCTCACCAAAATAGACAATATTTTTAGACAAAACCATAGGCGGCCTTATCGCTTAGAGCGATCTATTCCAGGTCACAAAAGTTAAAGAACATTCTTGGCTAATCTGAAGATGTAGATAGTGCATGAAGTCAGATAGGATTTTGTAAACTATCTTTAGTAATATTGTAGGTTCTTTGTATATTACTTTAGCTTGTTGAACTTTTTAGTAAATAAAATAAAAAAGATACAAAGTTCATAGGAGCTAAATCAGGACTGCGTGGGGGCCAGTTTATGTTGCCTCTCCTGGTGATCAAGATTAATTTGGCGGGGAAAATTTCACGTACTCTTGGCAGAGACCTATTGCACGTATGTGAGGTTGCCCAATCTTCGTGGATTTATAGTCTAGTTGTAGCTGGAGAAGTTTTGCAGTTCTGGCACCATGAAATTGTCAAATATTTCCTCATATCGCTCTGAATTTACTGCAACCACACGTCCTCTTGCATCCTCAAAGAGTAAAGGCTAATCGTTCCTGGCGCCGATATCGCAGCCTATATAGTCACTTTTGGTGAATGAAGTGGCCTCTCATCCTTGTGTTTTGGATTCGTTGCACCCCAATAGCAGCAGTTTTGCTTATTTACGTGCCCATTAAGGTGAAAATGAGCTTCATCCGAAAACAAGAGGTTGTTAAACGTCGAGAAGCACCCAAATTGTCTGGTTTAAAAAGTCAAGCCTATGACTGACATCCTGGGGTTTTAATTCTTCTTGCGGTCCATACGACTGAATTCCCAAGAGTCATGCTACCTATTGGCATACCCCACGCGCCCCTCAAGTTCGATACCGTCATGCAGTTAACTATATAAATGTAAAAATTCTATTGTGACTTGTATAAACGAAAATGTGTTTTTGATTCTATATTTGTGTCTTTGTCTTTGGATAAGAAACGTTTATATATTTTTTTTTGCAATATATTCGTATTTTGGCAAGATTTTATATAATATTTGTTAAATACGAAATATAACAAGTATTTGTATTATATTGATATTAAAATTTGTAAAATAAGAAAATTGTTTATTTTATTTACAAGATAAATGTCACATTAATGATTGTTTATGCCCAATATTGGGTGTTGTTTTTGTCTTTTGGACACCAGCATTTTATAAGCATTTACAGATGTACTAAAAAAAAAAATTGCACAGAGATTTTATTAGTCAACACTAGCTAATAGAATCTGTATGCAACATTGTTTTTTTAACGACCACGTAGAAAACTAAGTACCCATTTTGAAAGTTTGCAAGCAAATATGCTTTTGAAATACTAAAGTTTCCATAAATGACCTCATATTTTCATATTTTCATTATAATAACAATATGTAGAAATTATTTCAGCACCGGCACCAAACGACCAAGGGCGTTGAAACTTTTTTTATCCTATTCAACATATTTTCTTGAATTCAGGTAAAAAACTGAAATAAAGCAAGTAATGTAATAAGTTTACGGAACAAAAATGTTTGTTGAAAAAGATATCATGGACACGGGACCCGCATAAATTATTTTGTAATCGAAAATACAACTCTTGGTAAATTATTTAACTAACATCTAATCTAATAACCTAACGGAAGGAAAATTATACATTATTCATAAATAAAGTAAGGCATACTAATACAGAACTGTGTATTCTACCATACCAAAAGTAGGTTGAAAAAAACCTAAATTGTAAGAGTTGAGTTGAGAAAAGTGTTTCTCGCACGGCCTAGCCAATGGGTCAAACACTATACAGAGACACAGAGACACACACACATTAAATTTGTATCTAGGTATAATTCGTACTAGGAAATTTTCAACTATCCCAATGATTAAACTGTCCTAGTTTCCAAGATAAAAAGCATCTTGTGTCCATTTTCGGTAGTGTGACTACATGTTCGGTCCTTGCCTAGTATAAGGTAGGTAGAATATCGCTCCATCAATTTTGCTGCCTACCCTCTTTCTGTGTTAGGCGACGGCCAATGCAGGGTAGGAGCAGCCATTTTTGGACACTTCTATACGACGTTTATAGGACGTTTTACGAGACTACAACGCGCCGTGCGCTCATCATTTTTTCAATAACATTCATTATACTCGCACTTATTGTGATGACTGGCCCTGCCAAGAACTGACTATATGTGCTTAGATTTTGTCAAAAGTGGTAGCTCTAAGGTGGAGTTTAGTACCGTGTACTGTTCCTATGTTTAACCTGAAACGATTCAGGAGAGGGCCGATCTCAAGGTTGGTGGAGCTTCTACTTTTCTAGTGGAAGGATCTAGGGCATATCTCTCTTATACAGTCGATAAAAAAATGAACCAGCTTTTTATCCGTGGGCTACAGTACCCCACACTACATATATACCAAATTTCAGCAAAATCAGTTTCGCAGTTTTTCCATGAATGCGTAACAGACACAGCTACTATCGCATTTATAATAGTAACTTGTGGAATAATATAAATTATTTCTATTCTACTCTTTAAATTTTTTGATATTTCAATAATTTAAAAAAATCAATAATTATTTCCAACGAAACATCGATAATCGTTGCTCAAATAATTGCTCCACGTTTTCCAACACTCTTCATTCAGATACGGCGCGGGATGATTTACGTTTGTCGACAGTAAAAATTCGGGTCAGTTCGGGAATTAAAAAATTTACGAGTAACATAAGGGCGTCCGAGTTACATCAGATAAGTTAATACTTAAATGGATTACCTGCTATGTTACGAGCTTCTTAAAAATTGTACGATATTTGTTAAGGAGTAATATTTTTTACACTGATCTTGATTAGGTGTCTTATACTCGGGTGGCTGCTTTTAAGGTATTATTATGTGTGCTAAGATCTTGGGAACATATTATTTAGTAGCTTGTTTTGTTGTACTTACTGTTATTTTCAAAATTTTGTTAAAATGGCTTAGAAATCCGATCAAAACACCTCACAGGTAGGTGGTAGGGTATTTGCTCGTCTGGATGGCCACTACGTCTGGTCTAGAGTATGCCGCTATAACAACCTTGAGTTGTGTTCTGGCATTACTGGCTAGATTCCAGTCTCCCTTTAGAGGAGCGGCAGCACAGTGGTAGCGCCTTTTGTGTTAAAAACATTTATTGATTATATAGGTGATGGTAACCGCTTTCCATCAGATGAGCCGTCTACCTGTCGACTCACCTCATGCCATAATAAAAGAAATGTTTTCATCTCTCCGTCTGTGTTTGTACAAGCACAGTAATTTTTCTCGGTAACTGCGGGGTCCACATGGAAGGAATTTTGTAAGAATATATAAGATTGGGTGGTCGCAATGTATGTCACTAAGTGTTAATTTTTCTATTCAGTGGAGGCGCAATCTTATGGGGTAATATTAGTACATACATACATACATAAAATCACGCCTGTTTCCCACGGGGTAGCCATAGACTATGGATCTCCACTTGCGACGATCCTGACGAACAACTTTCGCTTCACCTACTTTCATTAAACTCTTCATACATGCGCGTTTATTTGAAATGCTTTTGACCTGACATCTCTTTAACAATTCTGATATTTGTTCATGGTATGTTCGTCTCGGTCTACCGGCAACAACTCTACCATTCACAATACTGTCATATACCTGTTTTGTGATTCTCTCTACATGTCCAAACCACCTTAACATTCCTTTTTCAACTCTTGTTATTACATCTTATTTCAAACCACAACGATCCCTTATCACACTGTTTCTTATCATATCATTCAAATATTAGTCAAACTCGTAACTATATTCCTTAATGGATTTTAATCTTAAACTAAAAAAATGGCGAGGTATTAGCCTGGAAAATAGTAAAAATCCTCTTGGCCTCCTGGCATACTGTTCAGCTGCAGGAGAACCGGCTGTACTGCACGTACTTGAAAGATGGAACGCCGCCAGGGTGTCAAGGCAATTAGCATCCCACACTAAGGGGCGGCCCATCTTCCAGGGAAACAGTGTCATCTTTTTTTCTTTCTTTAAATTTATATATTTACTGATTTAAAAAATAACTTTTATATTATCGCTCAATTAAACCGTATTATGTTAAACAAACTACATAGACACATATATTTATTGTATATAAATTAACAATACCAGGTTGTCATTCCCTTTGTTCTCAGATACACAGGAAGAAAATGTCAGTGAATAAATATTCATATAATTTCCTTTCCGGCAGCTCATTTACATATGTGGAGCCCCGGGGCCCGGGGCCCATACAGGCTTGTCTGCGATTTTGAAGTGCCGGCTTACTGACGGATATTGTATTATTACATTCATAGTATATATATAAAATATGATTTTCTTTTATTTCAACATATTTACATTCACGTATTTTAAAAAAAAAACATTCGCAAGAGAAACCTCACATTTTATACGTGTCGTATGGAGTGGCAGAATATGTATGTATGAACACTAATAGTCAAAGTGCTGATCTATATATTATGTGTGTATGAATACCCCGTAACGGTTGAATGGATTCGAGAATGGTTTTAATTCAAAATTGTACTTAGTAGGTGGCGTTGCAATTTCTTAATTACTTTTAAGCCTGAAATGAAGTCAAGGTATGACCATAGCCACGAGTTTGTAAAAACCAACAACTGCATGCGTATCATACAGCATTTTTCAACACATTTACGGGAAAACAGTACAATAGGTAATGAAACAAACATAAACATCAGTCGGAAATTTGCAACAATCTTCGACGTGTCTAATATAAAAATGGCGCGCAAATGGCGCCACGTGAGGGTGGTGAAAATAATAATTACAACTACATCCTTCATCTCATTTTCTTTATAGTATTAAAGTGAGACATATGTATTGATGAAAAGCGCTTACAAGGAGATTCAATTATTAACTTATTTATTTTTATATGCATTTTTTAACAAATGTGTTGAAAATTTAATTACTGTATAAAAAATTTAATAACCCATTTGATTCCTTTAAGTTATAACGTTATAAATTCCAATTCTGGTTCATGTAGAAGCATCTTGATCTAGGCGGTTTCGGCGTATGATAGAAAGTGCCTCATTTGACCGTCAGTTACTATTATTTTATATAAAAAAACAGGTTTACTCGTGATTAAACAATATGCAGTTATCATAATACTATGTAGGTACATCACTATCGTAATCTAAACAAACAAATCGTTACTAATATTTAGAAATTCACTCTTGTAACACTATTTGTCCAAATAGCTAACACAATATAATCATGCTAATATACATTTATAATAACACACACACACACGCGCACACACACACACACACACACACACACACACACACACACACATATATATATATATATATATATAGTAACCTTCTTCCATTGTGATAATCTTTACAGATAAATAAAATTGAAGTGTCTGTTTGTAATATCAAAATAATAGCTTTTTAACATTTACTTTGACTCCAAAAATTCGTTACAAAAAAAAGTTTACCTGAAAA
The DNA here is from genome assembly GCA_949752895.1 of Dendrolimus pini. Classification (NCBI taxonomy): domain Eukaryota; kingdom Metazoa; phylum Arthropoda; class Insecta; order Lepidoptera; family Lasiocampidae; genus Dendrolimus; species Dendrolimus pini. Next base: position 4,149,840 of record OX457130.1, on the reverse strand, counting down.
AGACATTAATTAGACATGTAACATACGGACAGAGTTATTTCAATATCTTACACTTTTTGGTTATTTTTATTATTAGAGTTTAAGTCAATAACAGTGAAAAAATTACATTGCAAGCTGTGTTCACCTATAATTAGTTTTAGATCGCATGGTAAACTTTAATCATAGGTCCATTAACTGATCAAATGTAAAAAAAAACTGTTGGCGATCCTTAATAAATAAACGCATATACACTTTCATGTATACATAACTGATATCAAAAAAGAAATTATCTGTCTCTGTTCTAGCTAATCTCTGAAAAGGTCGGCTCGATGTTGACGGGACTTATACTGGCACATAGCTGATGTTATAATGAGTAAATTGGACTACTTTATTTAGGGTTCCGTGAAATAAAATTCTACGCGGACGAAGTCGCGGGTATAGGTGGTTACCCACATAATTATAATAATATTCAATCTAACTATCCTACGGGAACTCTTTAATTTTTCGGTATCAAAAGTATCCTGTATGTTGACCAGGGATAGAAGCTACCACCATAAAAAATTTCATTTAAATCGTTTTAGTCATTTCGAAGATAAGCCCGTGAAAACAGACAAACAGATATGATAAAAATCTAAATTAGTTCTATTTCACTTCTTACATCCCCCTGACTCGGTTTTTAGCATTTTTTTTTTCATTTTACAGACATTCGACCTCTACAGTTTTATTACATGTATATAGATTATTATACATGTTTCACGTCGTAGAGCCATGATGAAATCATTACATTGATTATTTCTTAACGCCAACTTGAGCGGTGTGATAGCACGCTCTTACAGAATTTCGTCATGAAACGGTTAGACTTCAGCAAATCGTGTTTCATGTGATGAATGAGAGTTCCGATGGCTCTTTCCCCTATCCCATAGACATAGACATTTTATTGTTCAGCAAAAAAAAATGCACAAGACATAATTACTTGGTAAAACAAAAGGCGGTCTTGCCGTTAAAAGCGATCTCTTCCAGACAGATCCCATACACTTGTTCCAATCGCATATCCCATCCCCATCCTGAACGCTGGCAACGCGTTGGATTCGCCTCTGGTGTTGCAAACGTTTATAGGCGATGGTAACTTTTACCTTCGATTAGGTGGATCCTCTGCCTGTTTGCCAGCTTCGCAATTAAAAAGACACCAACAGACAGGGATTAGGAACCCTATATGTGGTAACTGCTAAATTTTAAGAGCTATTAAATTTTCATAAATACTGATCGAGAAGAAACAAAATTAGTTTTTTTTTTATTGCATGAGTTTAGCAGACCGGCTGACTGTCCACTGACTATTTGTAACACCAAAGGCGCTACCAATCTGCTGCCGCTTTCTAAAGGGAGACTGGAACCTGGCCACTTATGCCGAAACACAACTCAACGTTGTTACAGCGTGTACTCTAGACTAGGGGTGGTAGCCATCCAGAAGGGCAAATACCTCACCTCTACCCACGGCTGTGGGTTGTTTAGTAGCTTCTTACGACAGGCAGTCCGGCAGCAGGAAATTGTATTCTTTTTGCGTTTCTGCACGGATAGACTGATAGTTTTATGTTATGAATCTATACACGTACTTAAGACAAAATGTCCTTTACGATATTTAACATTTTCATCATCGATATCATCGTGATGATAACATGTTTGTTGCGTTGCATAGGAAATTAAAGCATCGCTGCCGTAATCCAAGAAGTACAAAGAAACAAGTCTTAATTTCATAAAAGAGCCACAGTTGTTATTTTTATAGGCGGACATAAAGAAATACGTCGTCCCGCGTCTTGTCTTCTTTCGGAGGAATGACTCGTATCTTTTGTTCAGCTCGTTTATTTAACGATGATTAAGTTCAAAAACGCTGTTGAGTCGTCAGTTGTTACTTTTGACGTTCTTTTCCAGGCCGTTTCATTTTTGTGTACATATGTATACTATACCCTTTGTGTTTCAACGTTCAAAGGTTCCTGTTTGTCAATTTGTTTACTTATATTCATCTATAAGGAATCAGTGTTACCACCCAGTCTAGTAATACAGCCTACTTTCTTATCATTATAAGATTAGATAACTGCGTTCTAGTGAGGTCTCCCTTTCTGCTTCTTTTCTTTTTATTCTTTATAGATATTTTATGCCAAACTTTGATTTTTTTTTCCTTTCTTTTGCTTTGACTTACGGTAGCTAGTATAATTTCAATTACTTAATATATGGCAAATGATGTTGATATTGTATTAAGTGAAACTATTTATGTTAAATATTCACAATACTAAATTCTGTACAATACTGTTTTTTTTGTTCAAATAAATTAAAAAAAAACCTATAGTACTCTTATTATATCTTCATAAAAGTAATGACTTTTTTCTAATAATTTTAGTTCAAATTCATTTATTTGCTTAAAACATGGTTCATAAATTTGAGGTGACATTAGAATACAAGGTTCACATGTTTTGCCTATAAGGCGTGCAAATGTTCAAGAAAGAAGATTACTAAAAACACATCATCACAATTATTATTATAAAATTAACAAGGACCAAAAATATACATTAATGTCAATCATGATTATTGTCAAAAAAAAAATATCCTGAAAATTCGTTAACAGAGTAAAAACATTTATCCAACAACCATTTATGTAGTCTTTGTTTAAAAAGATTTGTGGGTAAATATTTAAAATCTTCTGGAAGTTTGTTATAAACCTTCACCGACATAGAGTAGTAGTAGTAGTCGTTGTTTGTTAGTATCACATGTTCTTGTGTGATATCATTTTTTTTTTTTTGAGGCGAGGGAAAATGCTGACCGATTTACGCACCCTCTGGGCCGTCACTAGGAAACGGCACGATCCGAATTGTCTTATCTCAAGGATAGATAGAACCTCTCAACCGACGCACGGTCTAGAATCTTGCAACTTTACAAGAGATTTTGACTCTGTGTTTGTTCTGTGACCTACTTGGGTTTGTGGCACCTCCCCTTTTTTAATTCTTTTTCACACCTTTGAAAAATTAACCGGACGTACGCACGCATTTGTTCTGAGCGCTACAATATGGGGCTCTTAAAATAGGGCGTAAATAAATATATAAAGTTTCATTGCGATGAAAGGGCTGAGTTGCCCTAAAAAGCGATATATTTAACTCCGAAAGCGCTAAAGTGGCAGCCCTGATCAGTCGAGCGCCGGGGAAGTCCCGTTAATTACCGAGTAATAGTAAAAAATAAAAATATTTATCATCAGAGGGACTAACTGCCTATTTGGCTACAAGCATATATTTTATTCAAAATGCGCTTCTGACTTTTGACTGCTGCAAGTCAATTCAAATTTTGCACAAAATCACTTCCTTATACAAAATGTAGGTGTTTCCTTGATATTCAGCATTGAATGTTGGGTGCAAAATTCTCATTTCGAAGCGGCTCGCACTTATGTGGAACGCACGAAACAATGGACGGGTGGCAGATGTTCATTTTAGTAAGCGATAGCTGAGTTGCGGAATATGAGGGATATTACAGCCTGTAGACATATAATACGTACTGACGAAAATATTTTATATCAGTTTTATATACGGAATTTCTTGCTGCTTCTTTTTAGAGCAGCGATAACACGTTGCTAAGCGGTGTACATTCAACTAGAAAATTACTAAAATTTAATAAAAATATTTTTTTTAAGTTGATAATAACGTGACAGTGACCAGCTGACAGTAATTAAGGATAAATATTTTACATATAAGTTTATAAATAGGTTTATAATATTTTTCTTATTTATTTGTTAGATCGTTTTGCTTGTATTCTAATAATTACTTATATCAATAGATAATAATAAACAAAATATTTGATTTGAATATCTAATATTTTATTTTAGGTGGATTAAATTCTGTACATGATCTTTCATTTATTTATTTTATATGATGACATGACATGAATGATTTAACGTGCGTGCGAAGAAAGGAACACACCGTCGGTTTTACATAGAGAATTAAAATACAGTGTAAACTCTATATAAAGACACTGACGGGCGTGTGCATTTTATGGCGTTCTAGAGAATTGTCGTTAAATGGGAAGAAGTCTGTTATTTTTGTTTGGCGACTTTAGCTGAACAAGTATTTTTGTTCTATTTTTTTACTTATTTTATTCATATCTTACGTTCATATTATTTAAAAATAGAAAGATGAAATTGAGGAATTTCGTAGAAATTTCGGTATGCGGTGATGCCAAGACTCGAGTTTATTACGGGCTAGGGTAGTAAAGCGATAAAAGAACGTACACAGCTGCGCTGTTTTTACTAATTTTGGCCATTTAAAAGCTACTTCTTTTACTTAATTGTTGTCGTTATTGAGAGTGGCTGTTATGCTATATAGAGTGTTTCATTGTATGGAAGACGAGCTAAACCAACCAAAGTAGTATATAGGCCGAAAGAAGGTTACTTAGCGGTACCATAGATAATATCAAATTAAAAAAAGACAATATCGGAACACAATAGAAGAATTCAAAGAAAATATTTGTGTTGACTTAAAGTCAGATAGCTTACGTCACATTGAACAGAGAATGTAGGTCTAATCGTACGTCTGAGATCTCAACGACATGTGGGATATGAGGCTCCGCACGATCGCCGAGCCTCTCATATAAACGCGAAACCTTTTGTTTCGACTTGTACGAAAACATTTTCATTTCCTCGACCCGTGCCGATGCTTAGTTTGTTTATCCGCAATTTGTGGGTATTGGGGCCTTCGTTCGATGCCTTTCGCGATTCACCGCGTACTGATTTCGTTTTGATTGTGAATAAATTTTACGTGGTACAGAGGTAAACACTGTTTGCAAATATAAGTGGAGGGATTCTAAAAGTGATTCGTGTTTTATCCTTTTCACGATTTGTTTTCTTGGATTTTTTCTCTTTGTTCGCCCGTAATGGATTTGCTGTTTTATGAATCTGTAATGGAGTTTTGTTTAAACACGATTTGATGATTTTTACAAATTGAATGGAGATGGGTCATTTTGAATAAGATTGTTATAAAAGGAACAAATAAATGCTCCTGGAGCGATGCTTTTCTTAGAAGGGATCTTGTCCAATATCTAATACTAGCGGCCCCGGCAGACATTGTCCTGCTATGAAAAAATAAAAATCTAGGACCCGATCCCAGCGCCACCTACCCGTTCCAATTGTGGATTTAAACCATGCGGGGACCCACTCAAACACACAAAAACAAAATCACCAAAATCGGTCCGGGTGATTAGGAAGGTACCCGATCTCAGCGCCGCAACACTAATACGTACATTTTAAATATCGCGATATCTTTTGAATGAAACGTCCGAATTGAACAATTCAAAAATGTCTAGAAAGGCATTGAATTCGTCTTGAATATGTATATATATAGTAATTTATTTTGATAAGGATTAATACCAAGGTACAAAATAAAGAGTTTTGAAGCGACGGCATTTTAGTTATTTTGAAAAATAAAATAAAATCCTTATTGTGAGATAACTACAATATTTAGACATATGGTTACGCGACATTTTTTGTAGACAAATATATGTTCTGCAAAGTGGTAGTACATTATTTTGTTCTATAATCAATAGTTTTCGCAGCGCACGCCGTTTTTTCGGGTCATTTTTTTACACCTTGGGTTACATTATTGGACTGTTAGTAAGGATCCCTAATTTTTTGAAAATATAATATAGCCTTCCTCGATAAATGTACTATCCAACACTGAAAGAATTTTTTAAATCGGACCAGCGGTTCCTGAGATTAGCACGTTTAAACAAACAAACTCTTCAGCTTTATAATATTAGTATAGATTAAGTAATAAATATACCTGTAATTATAATTTTATACGTGCAGGAACGAAGAAAGAACACTAATTCCTGCGGCCAGGCGGCCTGTCGTAAGAAGCGATAAAACAACGCACAGTCAGATGGTAGGGCATTGACCGGTCTGGATGTCTACCACCCCTGGTATGAAGCATGCCGCCATAGCAACCTTGAGTTGTATTCCCGCATTAGTGACAAGGTTCTAACCTCATATATGAGTCCGGCAGCACATTAGTAGCACCTTTAATGTTGCAAATGTTTATTAACCACTTTCCATCACATTTGGGCCGTCAGCCTGTCTGCTGCACTCCAGGAATTAAAAAGAAATTGTAATCTTAGAGGTAATTTTTCAATCACAAAAAAGTTATTCTATAGAACAACACATAACATGTGATTATATTTATTCGACTGATAACTTTAATCTGATAGTGGATAAATTGGGTGTTAGTCAACTGAAACGCATTTCATCATCTAACAGAACACTGAAGCCTGCTAAATTTTGTACAAGCAAGTTAATACGTCATAACTTAAACGATATGAATACGCCGCTTCTGCTCTTCCAGCCACAACATGTTGCGAAGCGGTGATCAATTAAATTAAGCTGCTATAGAGTAAATAATAACCACAAACAAAATTATAATTTAATAATTAAAATGACAAGTTGGCAAATAAAACTTTAACAATACTCATTGACACTGGACATCTTTGTCTTCCGTGATGATGGCTAGTGAAAAGTGGCCGAAACGTCGGAAAAATAAAAATCAAATAAATTACCGCGCTTAAAACCGTTAAAACGTAGTTTTACTATGTGTAGTAGTCGTGAAAACTTAGGAAAATATTATTGTTTAAACATCTATTAAATTATTTTACTTGTGATATTTTCAACGTAAGATAGGGTAATCTACGCTTTTCTCCGTACTCCCCTTAATGATCGGCACCCTATTATATTATTCAAAACATTAGGGAAATTTGAATGTTTTATATTTTTGCTAGCGTTTATGGTTCTTAGGTTTCTTCCCTATGTTTATGTCTCGAAGAGATATTCATCCAAAGTTGGATGAAACTCGGATAATTTGTTTGCGTTACTTGCCGTACACATTACGTGGCATAGTGTGCAACCAGCTTTAGGCAAAGCCAAAGTTTCGTCAATTAAATGTTATTTGAATAGTTCCTCACTATTAACTTCAAATTATATTTACTACGGAGCCATTGGAGGTGAATAATTGATTCCAATCCAACGGTGCACTTCACAAAATTAAACCCATATATTGACTATAACTTTTGACACCACGGTGAATATAACTCAGTATTAATGTAATACACAAAATTAACTGAATATAAGTTTAGATACTTTTGTATATATACATATTTGGAAGGAAATATGGTTATCAAATATTTATAATTGCACGATCAACGTGCAGCGTTTTGCTGACATTGCAGCCTGTTTTAGGCTACTTTAATATTACTGTTACGACCTGAACGCCGGAAAAAGACAAATTGACACCTGCATATCATCTGTAGACATTTTATTACCTTTTCGGCATTTGGACTTCTTTGTGATTAGAAAAAAACCCATTGTGTATTGTAATATTTTATGGTAGTCATTAGCCAGGTGTGATTCTAAGACATTCATCCCACGCGGCCGAGCACAGATATTGTATTGGTACAGTATAAAGCAATGCCCCGATGGAGAGATGAGGCAATCGAGCGATGTTATACGTGTTTGTGTAGTTCTAACAAACTCTATAGTAATTCTAACGGTTTTTTAATTCGAGTCCTGCAACTCGTAACATTACTGTAAATAATGCTCACAAATATAAAGCGATCGAGTTGCTATTACATCGCTACGAGTAACTACAAATAGCCACGAATTGCTATCAAGTTGCTATAAGTCGTAAAATACGAATTCAACTACTACTACTTTGAACCAAGTGATCACTAACATCAACTCATCAGAACATTAAAAACAATGTAAATATATACAGTCCTCCTTGTATATATAGTCCTCCTTGACGTATCCGTCAACGGCGAACATTGTCAAGTCCGGCTGTGCGAGCGCAGGTGGCTAGCGAAACCACGTTTGGTTTTAAAGTTCTTCTGCAAGGAGAAGCCGTCCTGATGAGTCGTATTGTAATTCTATTGATAAAGATGTTGCTGCCTTCGAAACGCAGCGCGTAGAACACTCTGACGAGCGACGCCTTATCAAAAAGAACCGCCATAAAGTCTCATACAGCTGTACATACGACTCATCAGGACATGTGAATAAACAAGGTCTCATTTAAGGTAGATACTATATAATCTGACACGGACTGTCAAACAGCATTTTTCGCATGTTTGAATAACTTAAAACCAAAGAAATAATTGATACCATATTGTTACAACTCGGATCCTGACAAAATCAAAATCCACCTGCATATCTGGAAAAAAAACCACATTTTATTACCTGCCGGCATTTGAACTAATTGTAATTATTTTATGATCGTCTTCTATTGTTTACTTATTTATTGGTATAAGTTTTTAGAGAACAGCCCAATGTTTTCTTGTACTCATTTATGGCCGCTTGCGATCGAGTTATTAGCCAGGCATTTCGGATTACGTCGATTACGATACGGGCACATTGCATTTGTGCAGTATAAAACGATGGTCTGATTGAGGGAGGGAGCTATAGAGCGAGAACCAGGATCAAGGCGGGACGTGAGAACATTCGGGAATCTATTAGTGAAAGTGTTTGTATAGTTCTAATAAACTCTTTACAATATAATTAAGTAATATAGCTACTATAAATAACCCAGAGGTAATAAAGGGAAATTTCCAAGACTTAATGTTTGAACAAATTATTTTTATTGATGTTTTCTCCAATGTTTTTACTTCCATAACATTGCTTGCGAATTCGGCAATTATTTCAGAGGGTATAAAAATAAACTCGACGATGTTTTAGCCCCTGGCAAAAAGTAAAATTAACGTAATGTACATCTTTGTTGGTACAGAACTGCCGAGTAAACCGGTGATTTTTGACGAGTACGGCAAAGAAATATCCGGAACTGCCGGGCCTTACAACGAGGGGAGTGACTTCAAACTTATTTGCACCATCAATGGAGGTAAGTAGAACAGTTTTGTTGGGAAAATACATTTTTAAAATGGAAATTTTCTTCTCTGCTTATTTTAGATGTTCCGTGCATTAATGACAATGTTGTTTTAGTACCTGTATAGGAGATAATTGACAAGGAATTTACTTTGTAATTTTCGCATAGGTAATTTTTTCAATGTGCATATACACAGAGTTAATATATACTATAACTAGCATAGGGTTCGATACTCTAGTAGTGATAAAGCGGATGATAGATAAAACTTTTTTTCCGTATGTTTCCTTACTTACTTGATCTTTCGCAAGCAAAAGTCATCACACCGTGAGTATGCATAAATCGAATATCTATCATCCACTTAATAGGTATTAACTAAAATAATTAGTTTATTTGTCTGCCTTTCTTCGTGCTTATATACAGCAACAATTTCTCATATGAACCATCACTTACTTGGATGGCAAAATTTTGCTACAGTAATTGTATTTTTATGGCATCTTCTATAAATGAAGTCCTTTCACGTATGCGTATAAATTTCTTCTTTAAGATTTACTTATCGAGGAAGTTATTTATACCCCACGAAGTAAACAGTGAGGTAATATGGGACTCTTAGCGACTGCGGGTACCCACTAAAATATCTGTATTCCACCAACCACCCAAACTAGAGCCGCGGAAAATTATTTGAGCTAATGATTCGAAAATAGTCTATAAAGAACCTGTTAACGTCGACCTATTTGGTCACCGCCTCTTTATTTCTTTATTTTCCTTTCGCCGCATCTGACACTATGCAATGTGTCTACGTTCGACCGCTGAGCGCGCCGCTGCTTCCGCGGAAACCTCGCCGCGTTTTGTGTGTTGTGCCGCTATTCAAACCCGCTTTCATCAACCCGCATGTTGGCAGTACACGCTGTCTCGTTCCACTTATCGAAGGAACCGCAAGACGAGAAGAAAGGATCACGAGGAAGAAGTGCCTGCCGCTGCGAAGCCCGCATCGTTCGTAGCGTGTCTGGTGCAGCGACCTTATCATGTAGTCTTTTCCTTCTCTTTATCCCCGCTCCCGCCCGCGTCAACAGCACCTATGCCTCCAACTCAACGCAAAACCTCTAGCAGTTTGTCCGCTACGTCACGTTCGCCTTAATATTTTATAAGATTATATTTTTGGATTCTTTTCTATGACCTTTTGCTTTTCAAACAATGTAAGAACATATGTAATAACATCTGAGCAAATAAATATGCCCAAAATTGAATGCCTCTCCTTAAGCAAATTGATTCAAACGCACACATCACTCTTTGTTTTGTCCCTTCCCGTGTCGTCCCTTTTTTCTGCAATTCATTTGTATTTTCTCTTTACGGTTCTCGTTATATATGGTCTTTTTATTCCTCGTTACTTTTCGAGAAGAGTTTTACTTTAAAAATAAGATTCATTAGTTATATCGTGTTTAAAAGAAAATAACATAAATCAATTTGTAAAATGTTTCACTTGTTGGCGAGTCGATAAAAACTGAAATTTTTGCGAAGAAATTAAATATATTTTAATTTTCATTGCAACAACTGACTTTATTGTCGGTAAGTTGTTACCTATGAAAATTACAGACGTGAAATAGTTTAAATATTACAGAAGTTATCATTATTATGTCCAAAGAACTATTATATTGTTAGAAAACTTTTATATTGTTAGAAATTATATTTGTTCTTTCAGCCTTCGTTATAACTAGCTTTTACGGGCGGTTTTGCACATTTTCATATATTCAAGTTTTTTTCTAATTCTCCGGAACAGTATATTTTTTTCTGGATAAAAATATCTTATACCTTATGTACAGTCGAGAGCAGAAAGAAAGTAGCAGCCAAGATGGTCAAATAGATAACAACATCGAAAGTGATCATTAGTATCGGTACAACCAATGTGGTCTAATTATTCAAATCAGTCTTCTTGTCCAAAAACATCGTTACAAGCAGAACGCCAAATACATGAGTTCATTCAAGTCGCCAAAATGATCGATACTCTCTAGAAACATGAACTCTATTCTAAATGTGATTAGAGTCAAATCGAAATGATTTCATATTAAATCAAAATTCAAATAGTATTATTAAATTAAAAATCCTTTTCGTTTTTATGACGTAACTAGTATTTGCCCTCGACTTCATTTTCATCACTTAAATGGCAAAGATTAAAGTTATTTTATCAATATTTAAAATTTAATGCATTTATAATATGAATACATCCTGGATATTTCCATAAAACCCCGACATTAGTAATGTTACTAAAGACTTATTCAACTACAGATGTCCTACTAAGGATGTAAATACAGACAGTGTCTTGTGATTTACGAGCATTACGTCAAAGTTAATCTAGTGGCTTGGAAGTGAAAGGAAATCCCGGGAAATTTCACGAGTTCTCCGAGTATCAATCTGCTGTAATAAGAGTAACACGGCCAGTGTTCATGCTATTTTTTGACTTAAATGCTGAAAAAGCTAATACCATGCGAATTCTACAACAATACTATTCCTAGGTTTATAATACGCTAGAAAATTTTGGAACTTTCCAGCATTAAAGTATGGGAGTAAAAAACAGGAAAAAGTGAATCCGGTTTCCGAAAAAACTATACTAGAATCCGCATGGTATTAGCTTTTTCAGCTTTTACGTCATAAATGTATATATAATAGTTAAAACCTCATAGAAATTAACATATATTTATGAAAAAATACAACATTTTTTTCAATTTTCCATCAATCAACAAACAATTTGATCCCAATTGGTTTTTTTTAATAACTTCAATGTACAGACAAGGCTATTTTACAATAAACTTATTTTAACATTTTATTTGACGTAATTGACGTAATACAGTATGTATATGTGACTATATTTTCTATGTGTTGTGAGTTTGGGAAAATATCTACTAAAGAGTTTCAATATCAAGAAATTTAAAATTCGAGATAAAACTTATTTACTGTCACTAAATAATTGGTGTTTCTTGGATATTGTTTTAATGTCAAATACGTATATGAATTCTCGTGATCTCAACCGATCTCAGGTCTATACTCAGCAATAAAAATCGAGATGCCTAGGATAAATAATATACCCCAGTAATTCTTAAGCTAACGTTCTAGTAAAATCTTATTGGAATCAGCCAATTTTTATGCATTCTAACTAACCACTTTAAACCACTCCCAGAAAATTTTCCGCGGGATTCCCGGGATATAAAGTACCAAAGCGTTCGGAATTTGAAATTCAAAAGTTTATTAAAAATAAATACACCACTTAGCAACCTGTGATTTCTATTAAGGAGAGGAAGCGGCAATAAACTCTAAACAACACGTCTATCTGAAAATTGTTTTTATTTATATTTCTTATTATATTTTAACAAGTTCTTTTTTGTAATTTTCATACAGGAGTATGTTAAATAATTACTTCAGGAAAAGAACGTAAACCATTGTTTTAGTGTCAATTGAATCTGAATCAAATAATTGTTATGCAAATAAATAATTTATACTATTCCCAGGAAAAATCCCGCGGGGTATGCGGTTCAAAGTACCGCAGTGTTTGAAAAAAGAAAGTGTACTATGTTTTAGTATAAGTAATATCCAAATCAGCTAATTTATATGCATACTAAGCACTTTAAATCACAAGGGAAAATTTCCCTAGGATTCCCAGGGTACAAAGTATTACGGTATTAAAAAAATTATGTGCCAAAAATCGTGTAGGAATAAGCTATTTTTATGCGTCCTAACAACTTTAATCTGCTTCTTAGAAAATTCGCTGGATCCCTGGGAAAAAAATACAGATTTAAGTTCAGAAAATTTGCTATCTATGAGTAAAATCATCGCATTTCGATGCGAAAGCTTATGTGTATGTAATAAGAAAGCATTTTTTTATACGGGCCTCTTTAAACCGTTCCGGAAAACATTCCCACGGGATTCCGGGATAAAAGGTAGCGTAGAATTTAAGTCTGAAAATTAGCTCTTTATCAGCGAAATTCGAATTGAAATCGGCCTAGTAGTTTTTAAGTAAATCCCAAACAAACAGACAAATCGAGTGACTGACAAGAAAAAAAATGCATCGTATTCTCCATCGTTTATATAGTATATTCTTTACTAGCTGAACCGGCGAACTTTGTACCGCCACATTTTCTGAATTCCTAAAAAACTTTGTTTCATGACACAAAAACAAAATCACCATAATCGGTCCAGGTGATTAGGAGGATTCTAGACCCCGATGTCAGCGCCACCTACCGGTTCTGATGTGGATTTAAACCATCCTGGGACCCACTCAAACACACACACAAAATTTCATCAAAATCGGTAGTCGTTCTCAAGTTACAAAATTACAATGAAAAGTGGCATTGATCTTTATATATATCGATATTACGACCCGCGCCCCCATAATCGCCTTTGTAAGTAAAATTTCATAAAATGTATTTTTTGTTGACCATAATGTATCAAAATTTTAAGTTTGTCAGAGCTGTAGTTCGGAAATATCAATTTTCCATTGTTTTCGCCCCCGCAATCCCCTTTGGGGGCGGAATTTTGTAAAACTCGTTCTGATCTCTACTTGGTAAAAGAAGTATTCATACGAAATTTCAAGTCAATCGGCCTTATAGCTTCAGAGATATCGTGATCAGTGAGTTCACGAGATCTCCTATATATCTTTATGGTTATTAAAGATTTCGCCAGGTGGTAGGGTATTTGCTCGACTGGATGGCGACCACTCCTGGTCTAGAGTATGCCGCCTTAACAACATTATGTTGTGTTCCGTCATTAGTGTCCAGGTTCCAGTCTACTTTAAGAGAGCAGCAGCGCATTTGTAGTACCTATGATGTTGCAAATGTCCATAGGCGATGGTAACCGCTTTTCATCAAGTGGGCCGTCTGCCTGTCTGCTGAACTCCTGCAATAAAAAAAATAAAAAAACACTGCTGGGATCAGGAGTTTTTAAACTTTTGACTCAAATGCTTTCAGGATTCGTTGATTTCAGATTAAAAAAGAAAGGTGCTTTTTATTCAATGCAAATTTAGCAGGCTGCGTTAATAAGCCATTCAATTTGAAATACATAATTCGAAATACAATTTTGATGTACCTAGTATGAATTCATTTCGATTTGACTCTAATCACATTTAGAATAGAGTTCATTTTTCTAGAGTGTATCGATCATTTTGGCGACTTGAATGAACTCATCTATATGGCGTTCTGCTTGTAACGATGTTTTTGGACAAGAAGACTGATTCGAATAATTAGACCACATTGGTTGTACCGATACTAATGATCACTTTTATATTAGAAAGTCAACTTTAAGCTCTTCTCTACGAGCAGTTTAAGTTACATAGGCAAAGCAGTACAAATGTGTTCGAAATCTAACAGTAGTAGATACTTCTTTGTACACTACTATAGAAATCCCGCAGTTGTAGAATTTATTTTTAAGCAATAATTTATTTTATTTATATTCACAGGTGTACCCACACCAAGAATTCAATGGCTTCAAGGTGATACAGTGTTATCCACTCTTGGTGCTAGTGAGCTTCAAGCGTCAAGGCTGGTTAGGTCGCTGACATTGGTAATAAGGAACGCTTCAAGGACACACCAATCCGCAGTGTACACGTGTACAGCTGATAACACTTTACTAGCGCAACCGCAGAAATCCTCGATTAGAGTTGATCTTTATTGTAAGTACCTCTAATTATTTTGACCGCTCAAACATTTATTCTTAATTTAAGCAAGTTAATCATATATAACGACAACAGACAGCTCTGGCTGTGTTTCTATATATTAACCCAGAATAAATTACGGGAAGTTTGCTAACAAATTTTTGCCTTTTAGTAAATAAGACCAGGATCTTTGAGTTCAGTGAACTATTACAATATCTCAAAATTCGCCTAAAGGTTTTTGTTTTGTTTTTTTTTCAAAATTGATTATTTGGACATTTTGGACAAACGTGGTGACTAATATAGGGACCATAGTAGTGAGGAGGTTACAGCAATGGAAAATACGTCCTCGTCAGTGATAGTTCATGCCACATATACAGCTCCTTGCGCAAGGTCATCGATTAATCAGTCCAGAGGTAGTAGACTACGTTTGCCGAAACGCAATTAGTAATACGTTTCACCAGAAAAAGCAGGGTGGTAACGTCTTGTCCGTCTATTATTAGACGGATCCCATACTGCTATGGTTATTGAAGTACATTTTGAGGAACTGTTCAAATGAATTTTATTTAAATTCCCTTAGATGAATAGCATTTTACTGATACACATTTCTTTATTACTTGTAACTTTTCAATTATCAACATAGAATAAAGAATTAACATTAGAAAATGATAGTTTTTCGACAATAAAGAACTTGAGATTACGTAAACAAAGCCACGAATATATCGATACCTCTGGGCTCAAAGGGCGTATAGCACAAAACAGCTACTGTTCAGGAGAGCCAAAAAACTTAAAAAATAAAACAAAATTAGCTATAACTTTTTTGTCTCAATGATTATATAAAAACAATCTATGAGAAAAATACTTACATTTTCCTATATTTTAAGTAAATATTATTAAATGAAGCCTAAATATAATAGTTTCCAAAATAGTTTTGCTTTACTACCTAAAAAAAACTACAAAATGTCCTTTAAACCCATTTAAAAACAGCTAACGTTATTAACTTAGGCAGTAAATATAACCTAGCGTAAAAAAGTTGTATAATATTAGGTAGTAAATGATAATAGCAATGTTTAATTGTGTTGTAAATCACAAAGTTTGCATTTAAAATTGTACAACTTTCATAATAAAAAGGGTTAAACGGGGTGGGGGGTACCCCATCGAGAGAATGTGGAAGTATTAACTTCATCATCAGCACTAGAAGTAATAAACATCTTTGGCTTACAGCATTTCATAAAATTTTCTTCCTCACTATCTTCAATAATATCGCTATTTTTACTTAGATTATTTGGATCGAGAGGATTACTAACATCATTGAACATACCGGAAGCAATTGGTTCCGTTGATTCTCGATCTGAGATAGGTTGGGGAAAAAGTCTTTTCGCATATAGTATGTATGAACTTGTAATTAGATCTCTTTGGCTATACCATTTGTATCTGGCTGGTTTTGGTATCATTAAAAAGTTTTAATTTTAAAGAAGACAACTCCAAATTCAAATTAGGAAAATGTGTGATTTTCATTTGTTTTTCTTATTGTTAAAATGAGTGAATGTAATGAAGAAGTTCAATTCATTTTAAAATGTTACTATAAAAAAGGTAAAAATGCAACACAAGCCGCGAAATAAATTTGTGATGTTTATGGACCAAATGCAGTATCTGTGAGAGTAGCGCAAATTTGGTTTAAGAGTTTTCAATCCGGACATTTTGATATCAAGGAGGCACGTCGCTCTGATCACCCTGTTACGGACAAAATTGATGCCATTTTTGAAAAAGTGGAGCAAGATCGGCGTATAAGTATTTACGATGTAGCTGGAGCACTGGGAATTGACCACAAAACGGTTTTGGCGCATTTAAAAAAAGCTGGGTACACAAAAGCTCGATATTTGGGTGCCTCATGAGCTCACTGACAGAAACCTAATTAACCGTGTACTCATTTGTGATTCTTTATTACGACGTAATGAAACCGAACCATTTTTGAAGACGCTGATAACTGGTGATGAAAATTGGATCACGTACGACAAGAACGTGCGAAAAAGATCGTGGTCAAAGGCCGGTCAGGCTTCACAAACTGTGGCGAACCCCGGGTTAACTCGCAACAAGGTGATGCTGTATGTATGGTGGGATTGGAAGGGCATTATTCATTATGAGCTGTTACCGCCACGCAGGACCATCGATTCTGAACTGTACTGCGAACAACTGATGAGATTAAAGCAAAAATTTGAGAGAAAGCGGCTAGAATTAATCAACAGAAGGGGTGTGGTTTTTCACCATGATAACGCTAGACCTCACACATCTTTAGCCACTCAGCAAAAATTACGAGAGTTTGGCTCGGAGGTGTTAATGCATCCGCCGTATAGTCCTGGCCTTGCACCTTCAGATTTTCACCTGTTTCGGTCTTTGCAGTTCCTTAGGCAGTGTCAGGTTAACATCACGAGAGGACTGCCAAAACCACTTGTCGCAGTTTTTTGATCAGAAGCCCCAAATTTTTTTATAGCAATGGGATCACGTCCCTACTTACAATATGGCAAAAAGTTATCCAACAAAATGGCACCTACATACTTTAGGCAAATGTAAATAAACTTTATAAAAAAACCTTTTGATATTTTATATAAAATGCGAAGAAACTTTTCCCCCAACCTTATATATTTATTATCTTTCAATAATAATTCTTGAAGAGATATTGTGTGTGTTCTGAAATTGAAATAAGTACAAAAACGATTCAAAATAATATTCGATTGAAATTCAAGTTGCCTTCCGGCTGAACTAATATATAAATTATGCCCTTTCATTTGATACCCCACTCGAGTGTATTTCCTGTTTTGGGTTGTTTATCCCCACCTTCACCCCCCCCCCCCGCATAATTTTAAACGGCTCGACTGATTTTCTTCAAACATAGATAAAACTCTCTTGAACAGGTGTTTACAAACAAATACAAAAACTAAACCAAAATCGATTCATCTGTTCAAGAACTGTGATGCCACAGACTGATAGGTAAATAGGTACTACACATACACACGTAAAACCACTGAGTTATAAAACATATAAGTACCTAACACGTCTTTTTTTGTCGGAGATTAAATATTATCTAACCTGAATAATAATTATAAAAACTATTACTTGAAACTGTATGAGCAAACTAAAAATATTAAATGGTAAAGGACAATAATGTAAAATTATTTACTATAGTAAGATCGTAAACCACAGTCTTAAAACTTAAACACACTGGATACCTACTCGTAAAACTGATATTAATTAAATTATTACTAATTCGAATTCGAAGAAATTAAATCGAAATTAGTCGTTTTTATTATTATTTTAATACTAAAAACAAAGACAGACAGACATCTTTTTTAATAGATACCATAACTAAATGAAAATAAGGGCTAAAAATGTTGTATTACATAGTAAAAGACAAAGTAAACTTTAGTGTAAGGAAGTAAAGAACAAATGAATCGAACAAAAAGTTATGTTTAATTATTTTTTAGGTAGTAAGGTACATTTAAATCGTTATTTTTTTAATATTTAGGGCTTGAAGTTGTTGTCAGTGAACAGTTGTCAAACACAATGTGCTTTACACCCTAAAATCAGGAAATACTTTATGCATTTACAATAGTTTTGAGGTAGTATGGTACAGTTGCTGATTATGCTGAATGGTTGTAAAGAACAATAATGAGCATTAATGCGTTATACGCCTTAATACTCATAATTGGATTCCTATACAACCTAGGACATTTTTAACTTGCGCAGTAATGTAATTTACAGCCCGATTTCCTGTTTCATTTTGGTTTAGCAGCCCAAAAAGATGGGGCGTAAAGAACATTTTTGTGCGAATTTGGCAACTTCGTATATACCAATCGATAGAGAATGAAAAACTGAATACGATGGTATTATTAACTCCATATGCCCCAAAATGTGCTTTACGCCCTTTGAGCCCAAAGGTATCGATATACTTTTTGTAGTTTCGTAATCCGGAGGATAACTATTACGTGGTAGATTGTTACTTATATATTTTCGTTATATTGAACCAGGGTGTGACATTGCTTCTCCATTATTCTCACAAGGTACTTTTTGTAATTTTATAATAACAATAAACTAAGCTTATGCTTTGCACTCAAATGGGCGTGAAAGGAAATTGAAAGTTGGGCTGACAAAGTGTACTGAATAGACTGGATTTTTTCATTTACAAAATACTTCGAAGTAACTTAATAGCTGTTTTGAGTGATTATTCATTCAGAATATTCGTAAAGATGGTATTGTAAAAAATAACAACATATTAATGATGAGCAAATCTATCGAGTTACTTTTTAATATAGGAGTATAATTATTGTAGTTACTTTGAAATTTATTATATTTTAAAACAAATATTTTTTTTCTAAATACAATACGTATAAGGTCATAAGGTTTGGAGAGGATTGCGCTCTAAAATCATCACTTTAAACATGTCAGCATATTCACGTCATGGTTTTAAGATTGGTGTCGGTTTTCTAGTGAGACCGCTCACAGTGGAGATTTTGTCACGGGAGCAGCCCCTCTCAGTTGGAAGTAAAACAGAGCTATGGTGTCGTTCTACAGGAGCTAGGCCACCAGCAACTGTCAGTTGGTGGTTAGATGGCAAAAAGCTGGAGTCAATTACTAAACAGGTAAGGAAGTAAATTTTGTTAAGGTGGTTCGGGACAATTTCTGGTTCACGTTTTACCTCTAAATGAGTTAAACCTTAGGGTAATAGGACTAAATAACAAAGAGCACCCAGCATCGATAGTGTTATATACCTGAAATACTATCTTAATCAGTACTTTGGACGCTAATCGCGTTTCTTCTTAACCAACACCCCCACACCACTACACCCCAAACGATATGCTCATTTGATTGGAAATACCTTTATTCTAGATTCATATCTGTATAAAAATATAACTCTCCTTTAGATATCATTAGTAATCTTAATAAATAAATAATTCAATTCATAGATCATTTTATTTCGTCTCTAATTACTGCAAAGATAATCCAAAATAAGTTTACTTATAGCATTTTGCTAATGTTTCACTTCAGTGATGCCTCTACCAATTAGCTACCACAGCTCAATAATAAATTATGTTATCTAATATGTCAGTACACATTATAATCCGTGAACAATTTCCTACAGAGTGTACAGGATGCGAACGAGACGCAGTCGCTACTCCAGTGGACGCCATTGAAAGAACACAACACAAAGCTCCTTATCTGCAGAGCGGAGCATCCAAGATTCAACCAATCCACAATTGAGAGCAAGCTCATGTTGAATGTATATTGTAAGTAGATTGAATATAAATGTTATTGTGTTTTATATATTTGTTTGAGAGATTGTATTTTTAATGAATTTTCGGTTCCTTGCAAAAATTGTATAGTAAATACAAAAGAACCAATATATGCACCAAATATTCAGTTTATTCGTCAGTCAACCAAACAGTTTATTCAGCTTGTCTTTAGTAATGATTTTGAATTCGTATGTCATGAAGAATATTTTACAACATGCAAAGTATCCTATACTTCAACTTGTTATAAAATTTATAATAATAATTATATTAACCTGATTTTTATGAGGTAATTCATGGGCACTAGGATACGAGATGACCTAAAATGAGTATTGGCATAATCGAGAATACTCAACTCCTATATGTTCAGCGCTGTAACTTTCCAGTTACGCGTTTGAAGCTCACACTGATCAGTCTCTGCAAAGTCATTCACATGATAAAGCGACAACTTGGTCAGAGTGTCGAATGGGCCCAAATAGGTTATCCTATCGCCACGTTCTTTTGCGATTGTTTGCAGGTAGCCAAACGAGCGCAAAGGATGTGCATTGCTCTAGCCTGTTATATTAGCCACATTTACCAGTTCTTTGATGTTATGAAAATAATGTGTCATTATATTTCTTCAAGGCTGGCAGTACGTTGATATACCTCTGGTGAGGTCAATCCATCAGGTGGCTTGTTAATCTGTCTCTTGTATTTATCAATAAAGTCGCAATGGTGTAACAAGGAAACAAATTAACTTTTACGTTTGTATGTTAAAATCAATTTGGAGATAGATAAAGCAAGGAAGAAGCTTCTTTAAACTCCGCGAAGTTTCAAATAGATATAATTAAAATTAACTTCTATATTGATTTCGTATTTTAATTAAATTTAATGAAGAGAACGTCGACATCTGTTTGATTTTACAAACTAATGAATAAGTGTCGGGATTCATTGAAAGGTTTTAATTAATGGAGTTCTCCAAAAGACTCATAATCCTTAAAAGGATTAAGATTTTGATAATAATTAATTAAATTATTGAGGTAAAGATTATTTAAAACTATGGCTAATCTGTTTTAATAAGATTTCGTCTTAATTTTTAAATTTGTCTCTTTTTAAATTTTAATAGTAATAATGCATTTGACGATCAATTACCTACTTACAAAATATTGTTTGTTTAATATGCGATATATTCCTATATGAAATAAACTTCCAAGACTTATTTATCCTAATTATAAAACAGAAAAAACGCATGTTGAGACTTTTAAGCCGCGTTTTTGAAGTACGAGGTTTAGCCATATCATTCTGACGCTGATTATCAGTGCCAACTCCTCCTCATCTTCCAAAACGACCCAAAAATATTTGGGAACAAATTAATTAAAGTTTTTTTTTATTGCACGATTTTTGCAGACGGCCCACCTGATGGATAATTACCATCGCCTATAGATATTTGCAACACCAAAGGTGCTACAAATGCACTGCTGCTATCTAAAGGGAGGCTAAAACCTAGCCACTAATGCCGGAATACAACTCGAAGTTGTCATGACGGCATACTCTAAACCAGGGTGGTAGTCACACATACGGGCAAATACCCTACCACCTGGCTGTGGGTTGTTTAGCTCTTATGATAGGCTGCCTGGCTCCAAGAAATTGTATTCTTTCTCCGTTTCTCCTCCGTTCCGTCCCCGCACAGATAACATGTAACGTGTTAGCTTTCCTATAATAATAACTTATTATATATATGAAATAATATATAATTAATATACGAACACTTGTCGTGTAAGTCGTGGTAGCGTAATGGTTAGCGCACGCATCCCAAACCCAAAGGGCACGGGTTCGATCCTGACCGGAACGCATGCTACACTTAGGCATTTTTCCGACTTAATGTGCATATTGTTACAATTACCATGTGCTAACAACGGCGAAGGAAAACATCGTGATGCTAGACTAGTCAACAAGTGCCTTTTGGACCAACTTTTTTCTAGCATCTAGATGATTTTTGAAAAAAATGAAGTTCCGCTTGCAAAAATTGAAAAAGTTATTAACAATTAACTAAAAAAAGGGGGGTTTAGTTTTTTGCAAATATCTCAAAAAGTAATAAAGATATTTAAAATTTATTGATTTGAAAAGAGGAGGAAATTTCCTAAAAAAACCTTGACTTTCGAAACTGTAAGATCAATATTTATAATTTTCCCAGAGGGATGAAAATACGGCCGAAAACGGGTACTCTGCCTTACGCAAGCCACACCCACATCGGCTCTTTAATGAATAAATATTATTTAAACATACTAAATATGAAAATAAAAAATTGAAAAAATTCAGGCACTTACTTACTGAATAGATGAATGAACAATAATCTGCTTGAATTTTTTTTTATAACAATTTTTCATTTAGTTATTCAATAGTTAATTAATATTTTTTTTTGCTTGAACATAAACATTGCAAGTGTGATCATTGTTAAACTATAAATTTAAGATTTTTTTCCTTTATTGGAGTAATTCTTGAAAGGCTTTAGAATAGAACCCCGTTGGAAAAATTTGAAAATGTTTATTTTTCATTTTTTATTAATAATTTTCATTTTTTTATTAATAATTCGAATTTATAATTTTCGGAGACTGCTGAAAAAAGTTGGTCCAAAAGGCACTTGTTGACTAGTCTATGCAACCTGCACATCGAGATAACCAATGTGTCTAACCTGCCGAGCCGCCTTAGACAAGCGTGGCGGGTATACTGTCCGTTCCCCGTTTGAGGCGTTTGAGGCCCGAGCCCAGCAGTAGGACGTTTATTTGTTTTTTTTATACGAACACAGCTTAGAACTAAGTACAAATAGCGAACTTATCGCTGACAGAGATCTCTTCAAGTCAATTAGAATTGAGGGAGAAGTATAAAAAAAAAACATTATTTTTTAGTAACTTTAATACGACTTCAGCAAAATGAACCTTAAAATTTAACTAATGAATTTATTTAGAAAATAAATATATATAATATGTATGTAACAATTGTATGGCCATGTGAAAATGTTCATAGCAACTGTGCCTAACTCGAACAATCTTTTCAACGCCAAATCCTCGAAGAAAACTTTAATATTGAGCCAAAACTTTATAAACTCTTGAGCTTTGAGCAAATTTTGTTTGAATACAAATCTACATCGTCCTGGTATCCTTGGAGGAATTATTCGGACTAGTGATTCATTGGTCTAAATTCGACCATACAGTTCTGTTGTCAAAGACTTATACTTCTATAATCACAGATTTCGCCAAGGCTACACTGTTAATTTGCCTTTAACAATAAACAAAAGGGTGTTATGTGATATGCGTGTTTGAGTCAAATACATGGTAGTATGTGTAATGTTTTTTTATTGATTTAAAGTAATTTTTATGCATAATTTAAAAAAAAAATTAACTTTCTGCACTCCGCTATATAAACTGTAAGTGTGTGAAATTTCATACTCCTCCGTCCCCGCAATTTTCCTAAAAAGGGGTACAGACTTTTTGCTGTGTTTTTGCTTCACGTATTAATATTTAGATGAGGATACGTAGTTGCATTTCCATTATGGAAATTGTAAAAAATTAAACGTCATAAATACCATAATGATTTTCATACTATAGATCTTAAGATAACCTTAGGACTAAACTTGCTTGAAGGATTTTATGTTAGTATGGGGCATTGCTTACCCAATAGCTGATGATTTATTTTTTTAAACATCAGTGGTGGTTTATATTTTTAATCAACTTCAAAAAGGAGAAGGTTCTCAATTCGTCTGTATGTTGTTTTTTTTTCGTATTTCAATTTCTCCGTGAATTGTGAACCGATTTTCAATTTTTCTTATCGATCTTTTTCATCTGTGACAATCCTTAAATAAATCTCTTTCTATTTCCAAACAGACGTACCAGTGACTACGATGCACCTCGGCGCCAAAATGAATCCGAACGACATTGAAGAGGGCGACGATGTCTATTTTGAGTGCGACGTTGACGCAAATCCACCAGCTTATAAAGTCGTCTGGGAACATAATGTAAGTCGTTTTAGCGAAAGCTTCTGTTTTATAAGTTATAGGGTCGTACTGAATCCTTAAATTCTCATCATGTCCATCCCTCCGTTGGCCCGTATGTCTCTTTATGTGGCGGTCATTTAAAAACTACACGGTCTTGTAGTTCATATATGGCCAGTCCTATATACTATTCATTCGTACGCCTTACTATCGGTTGAGTTTTGACATTACTTGTATGCATATTATGTCAAATTCGTAAGGCAAATGAATCTGCCATTAGTGGTCCTTATGGAAAATTATGGCTGATTGTTAAACCAACATTATGATAAGCATGAGTCTTTTTAATACAGCATAATTGATTGTTATGTCTATTATTTTGTACCTCTTTTAGTATCTTTGCCTACATAAATATTTTTGTTTCTAGTTTCTATGAAGGTGCTATAGCAAAACTGTTAACGAAAAATGTTGCCTTGCCTAAATTGTGCTTAGTGTTAATTGTACCCTATAATTATTTCTGGACAAAATACAACAGTGGCAACAGAAATGAAAAGAAGTTGAACGAATAATCCGTTACATTAAGTAAACCTAGTGACAACGTTTTCCTTTTGCTCTATCAAGAAAAAATAAAAAATAAAGTAATTCTGTAGATTTTATGTAATTTTTCTCCTAATTTCACAAGCTTGTGAGCAATTGAAGCAGCAGTACATTAAACTTGTACATTTATTTGTAAATTGATTCTTTGTTATAATTGACGCTAACCGAGCAAACCTTTTTTGGAGATTTTGAAAAAAACATTTTATAGTGCTCTTATTTCGTACCAATACGAATAAGGAATGTAATGTTCTGTTGTTATTCAAGACTGTCCTGACTAGGCAGTGGTATAATTTTTGGTTACCAAGGGATGTGGAAAGAGCTCTTGATGCCCCTGAAAGGGAAGTTTAAAATTTTATGAAGCTTGTCTTATATTGCATTTATCTAAATTTACGTTCTGGCGTCTTTAAGGATCGAATCTTGAAAACGAAGACAGATATCGCTGTAAATGTAAAACATATAAGCTAGAAAAAACTATATGAAAACTAATATTGTGAGCTCTGCAACGAAAATAGGAAAGAAAATATGATGCAGTGTTCTGAATGTAATTACTGGCATCATGAGCTTTGTGCTGATGTCGACAAAAATACTGACAATTATTTTTGTGACGGTTGTAGAAAATTAGTGACGTAACGTAATCAAGATTAAAATACCTATTTTTCAATTTTTTAAGCACTGGCAAAAACAATAATATTCAAGTACGATTTCTGAAAAATGATCCTAAATTATACCTTTGTCTACTTTTTTAAAGTTGCTTTTCTAAGAATTTTAATCAAGCTTAAGTTTTAAGTGTACTGTTGTTGATTACTCACTTAATAAAGATTTTATAGCCCTAAATTCCATGTTTATTTCTTTGTCATTTTCTAAATTATTAGCTTCTATGTTAAGGGGGTACGAATAAAGCAAGTTTCCCCTAATACGTATAAATAAAGGTCGTATAAATAAAGGTAAAATACGTACGTAATAAATATCTATACTATCGATAGTCAAATCTTAAAGAATCATTCCTATATTCTTTAATTAATTTTGTACTACAGTTTTTTTAATAATATTGGATTAGATTTTTAGTTGATAATTAAGGGCATTGATTGGTATTTCAAAATTTAATTACGCTGGTATAAATATATAAATTTACTTAATTTCACGTATTTATTAGTACCTATTGAGTAGCCTTACGCCCACAGATTCGTATCCGTGGGTGTTTTTTATGTGGGTGTGGGTGGGTAATTTTGACAATTCATAAGGCGTACATATTACTTACATTTTCGCTAATGACTTCTTGTTATAATATTTGCCGATTCCTGGAAAATTTAATCTAGAAGATGTTATGAGCGTAGGTTTTTCTTTGAAATATAACCTCTAACATGTGTTTGCTTCATTAGTATTAAAATCTGAGAATCATCATAATGTATTTCAGTAAAAACTACCTAAGTGCCTGGGAGTCTGCGCATAATGGAGGGTTTTTTTAGAGGTCACAATCCCCTCCCGTGGTTATTATTTGGCTCTTTCTCTCTTTCTTTCACCTTCTCCCAAATATTTGGGGTCGGCACAATATGTTTTTTCGTTCCATACTGCTCTATTCTAACATAGGTTGTCTGTCATACCACAAATCATCATACCATCCCTCACACAATCTATCCTTTTTTGGTCTACCTTTGAATTTGCACCAGTTGCATTTTAAGTTTGTCACGTGATATTCATCACTTCTCATTACATGCCCAGTTTCCCATACCACCTTGGTTGTCGTACAGATAGTAAAATACACAGATAGACTCAAAACCCTTTGAAGGCTAAGCGATTTTGGACCGTCAGTTATTATGGGATTGTCGATGATTTGAAAATTGCGACGCCGGATAGAATCAAAGTAGTAATTTAGGATAATGTATCCTGGCTCATAAATGTGAGAAGTACACCATATGCAGTGTTTCTTATACTGACGCCAGATACAGCTTCAAACATTTGAACACTTCTTTGATTGTTATGTGTGGTATGGGACTTTGAATATGTATTCTAAGTTTGAACAAAGATTTGCAATTTGCCATTCGGTATCGGTTTTTTAGCGCACATCAAAGCGTTCAAAATTGGATTGACTTAGTATTTGCGTAGCCTGCCACACTTGCGCAAATTCTAGTTGCGCACATCCATTCGCGCCTTCTTCTCGGACGTTTTGGAATATTTTGCAGATGTAATAAATAATTACAAGCACTTAAATAATAAAGGCTCACCGCGTCCATATAATCTGCGTTCATCTTGTTTGTCGTCAAATTCAAATTCAAAAGTTTTTATTCAAAATAAGTTCCACTGGAGAACACTTTTTGAAGGTCATACATGTAGGTTAAAATTTAATTTTACTTCCTAGTCTATGTACACCGCTTCGCAACGTGTTATTGCTGTTAAGGAGAAGAAGCGGCAAGAAACTCCCTAGCAACACGTCTAGCTAAAAATTGTTTTTCTTTATATTTCTCTTATTCTATTTATATCTCAAGTTCTTTTTTTATAAGTTTTATACAGAGGTATGTTACGTGAATGACTTTTGAAGAATTAATGGAGTTGTAGCAAACAGTGCATATTCAATAATACAGAGACACAATAAAAGTAAAAAAAAAATACTTTAGCTATAATAAAGACATATTTTTATTTGTGTTGTCTACCAGCATACTGTTGAGAAAAATGTTTGCAAAGCATGTTTGGTAGGTTGCGATATTGATTGTTCAAATGTGTTTTCAAACTTCAAATGTTTGAACCTGTATCTAGCGTAGGCTTTACCCTTTATAAAGCGCAAGTCTCTGCCGCGGAATTGAACTTGGCTCGGTTTGATTAGAAAAAGTTTGGTGTGTTAACCAAACTTTTTGAGGCATTTCTAATTTTGCCTCCAAGAAGACCTTGAAAAAATACCGAATTCGTGTTCCTAAAAAAAATTTTAGGCATTGTAAATGGCTATGTTTTTTTTTTAAACCTTTTATATTTAAAAATTCCGTTCATACGCCTATTTTTAGTCTTTTTTTTTCTAGAGGTATTTTTCTTAAAACTTCACAAAGAGCAACAGACAACTTTCACTGAAAGTTTTTCTTTCGAGAATCTGCTAAAAATATTCAATGTTAGTAAAAAACCCCTTCTTTGACTTAATTAAAATATAATGAAAATTCAATACTTCGGATAACTCCGCTACGGCGAGAACAAACTTCTCCTGGAAAAGATTAGAATATTTTTAATTAACTCACGGCAGCGAATAATGCCTCTATTCTTTTTATTTTAGACTTACCGGCTTATATGCAACATTAATGCTGCTCTGTTTTATCTGAGAGAATGTTATAGTTATTGATCGCTTCATGCAAATTGTACAGCAAAAAATGTACAGCAATAACATTGTTTTGTAAAATATATATATTATCGGCTAACTTAGTTAACGATTTGGAGGTTTCAATCTCTAAAAATATTGTAATGAGAACTGTCAACTGTCAAATGAGGCCTGTTGTGATTATTATAGTGGAAAAACATTTTATACGAAGCTGTTCATACTTTTCGACACCGTTTTTTTGTCGGCGCCAACAAGAAATGTTGGGTTTTGTCAGACCTCTACGTCCGTAAAAATCATGTCGGATCTCGCTCGCCTATAAGTAAGTAATATCGCTGTTCACACTTTTCGGATGTCGGGCCCGGCAAAACTCTCCCGATCCCCTCTTCCGCCCTTCGCTGGCTGCCCTCTGCCGCAGATCTCTCGCACACATATCGCGGCTCCTGTTTCGATCGTATCCGACAACCGACGAGTGTCAATAGTGACACCCGATTAAAATACGGCGCCCGACAATCGACAAGTCGGAACATGTTATGTTTTTTCCTGGGCGATTCTTCTTCAATTTCTTCTTCTATAGTAAAACAGAATTAAATTGAAAGTAGATTGAAGTTTAGACGATAAGCAAAAGGTTATATTTTCTCATAAATAACAACTTTTGGGCTAAAGTTTATTTCAAACTTTAGCCCAAAAGTTGTTGCTAATTTTGATTTATTCATAACTTGTTATCTTTTCTATTGTTTTGACATTTTGAAGTCTACTCAAAATAACACTCTAAAGTGACTTTAAGGGGCATAAATTGAGCGGAAAATATTCTGGTAATTTGGCATTAAGTGTTGCTTAGGTGTAAGTTACGGGTTAAAATGTATGACATTTCGATTTATAAGGGAAAGGTCATCAATAATAGTCATTTACTCACTTTTTTCGTTGACGCAGGGCGAATACATAATATTGAACCATTCTGGGTCTAAGTTCAGGGGGGGGGGGGGGGGTGCACCTGTCGCGGCGAAAAGTGCCGCACAGCACGTGCGAAGACTGGTACAGGCGTTTCCAACTACTTCACTGAAGTTAACCCTGCGTCCCATATCTGTTCTTACGTGGAAGAACATGAGGTCAAGAGCGAGGCTACTCTCATGATCAATCGCGCAACAAGCTTTGGGAAGCAGGGCGACCAACGTCACCTATAGAGGTTTGATCCGCCGCATCCCCAACTACGAGTGCACCCCTACGATGGAATCACGGGAGGAGACTGCGCATATCTCCGGAGGCCAGTCTGCCGACGGCGCCCGGAGGTCGCATGCGTAGCTCTCTCCCTTTCTCTCTCGGCGGGCGCCTTGCGGGACATTACTTTTACCTACCTAGCAAAAGGATGAAACCGCCTTCCAGTGATCGTCGCTGTAGAGCATGGCCTGAATCACTCCCCGCAGTGAATCGATCGGCCCTACGATGGCTTCGAGCTCGAACCTCTGAGGTTGCCATGCAGATTTTTGTTGTAACATCCGCCGTGACATCAGCGTGACATCATTGGTCTCAGACGGAAGAGTAACACTGGTTTTAATGATCAGCACTACGCTGAATCTGGGTCCAAATTTAGGACTTATTTTGTTTTCTTTATTCGTTTTTTTACAATATTGTTAAAGTATGAATTCGTCCTTATTAAAACAATTCTTTCTGTCTTCTATTTTCTAACCGCTTCTTACCGATATTCTGTGCGAGTGTGGTATCGCACCAGAAGAGCTTTTTACTGTGTGATTTTTATTTCTTGGATAAGGAAGTAGAATAGCAAACTCTTTCTTTCATAAATCATGAATACTAACTTTTTTTCGCAGAATGTACTTCTAACGCATAATCTGGCAAATGGCGTGATATTGACGGGCAATACAAACCTCGCCCTTCGCAACATATCGCGACATCAAGCCGGAAAATACACATGCACTGCGTCCAACGTGGAAGGTGACGGAAAATCGCCGCCGCTGCATATGCAGATAGTGTGTAAGTATAATGTTTTTATTACATTTACATGACATATATATATATATATATATATATATATATATATATATATATATATATGTATATATATATATATATGTCGGAGAGAAGATATAAATCTGATAATTGTTGATTGGATTTATAACGCACAGTATCATTTGTTTACATTGTGATCGCTTCTAAAATTCTTAATGTAATTTAATTAGATTTGTAAATGTTTCTATAACTTACAGATCGTTCTAACCTAATAAAAGTTATGAATATTGTAATTTAATAAACGACCAATGAGAGCAGAGCATGTCTGAGCGGAGTCAGCGCCCTCTATACTTTGAGTAATATCTGCTTGGGTAGACTGAGGAGTTTTTGTGGGACATTGAGTTGATGGCAGCAGGTCGAGTTGGACCGTAGAGTATTTTAAAGAAAGTGTTTTAAGTTAGAAGTATGAGCGGGTGCCCTGAACCCGCTGCTCGGTCTAAACTATGTCATAATAATGTTGATCAAATCTAAATTAAAAGTGTATAAACCGTGGCTATTGTGTTTTATGCTCGCATTTCATCCTGATGACGCCCACTCAACCTTAAATAATTAAAGATGTCGTGAGAACGAGGCCGTTCTGCGACATATATATATATATATATGTATATATATATATATATATATATTTATATATATATATATATATTGTTACATTATTGAAGTATTTGTGCGGATCCCTAATTTTTATATAATCTCTATTAATCAGGGATAATTTAGCATTCGAATGGTGAAAAGATTTTTGAAATCTGTCCAGTAGTTTTGGAGTTTATTCGTTGCAAACATACATACAAATTTTTCCTCTTTATGATATTGGCACAGATTATTGAACAAAACAATTATTTTCTATTGTTGATGATTACGATATCTACGGGTTAAATAACCATTATTGTAATAAAACTGCATCTAAAAATAAACTAATCTACCTCTTTCCTGTTCAAACCGTATCATTTCATCAATAAATTGGAATTATTATTTTTATTCTATTTCATTGTTATGGACATTAATCGAAATGTCAATTTACTTGATGGAAGTCCTATACCTGTCCTCTAATTTATAGAAATTAATACACGAAGCAACTACCAGTTTTATTCAACGAACTATATCGTTCATGTTACTATTGATCTTTCATCCCAAATATGCTGACCCTAATGGTAATGGCAATTAGTTACCTCGATTTGAACGGAAAATAATCTACTCTTATTGCTAAGAATAGATTCTTTATTTATTTACAACGAAAAATAATTAATAATTATAGACTACAGTCTGTAATTCCTAATTCTGTCGTCGTTTACGACTTTGTACTGTTAAATAGTTTTTCATTAACTCTTATTGAGGTAGCTATTCATTAATTTAATAATACGGTGCTTTGTGTTTTTGATACAATTTGATGACTTAAAATAAAAGGCGTCACTGAATGTAACATCAATTGAATATAGTGTTACATGTCGACAAAGGTAAACGCACACCTGCCTGTCATAAAGCGCAGTTTATTACCTTCTCGCATTTTGGAATTCCTTTGTTTACTTTGTTTAGAATTTGTAATTGAGAAAATCATTCTATTGTTATTGTACTTGTTTTATGGCCGTTATTAGGCAAGTGTGTCGAACTAATTCTATTTGTTATTGTATTGCGTCGAAGCTTGCGAGGTATGGCATCGGTACATTATAAAGCAATGGCCCAGTGCGGAGAGGGGCAGTTATCACAGTTATATTTGTACCTGTTCTATGTGTTTGTACAGTTCCAATAAATTCTATAGTAATTCCAACGGCATTTTACTTCGAGTCCTGCGTAACTGCGTAAAAACAATAGGTTCTTAAAGAGAAGATACAGATGAACCCACGCGTTTCACTCACTTTTCTAATCCGTCCTAATATTAATGTGATCGTTGATTGTGATTAATGAATGAAAAAAAATGTTTTGCGCTCAGTGAAGTAGGCACGGGAACGCCTGTCAAATATGTTACAGCAATAACGTTCCATGTAAGCATTGCGCACATCCTAGAACGAGGCACTACGAGTGCTTTCTGCGTTTATGAATTAATTAAAGCTTACAAAGTATAATTAAACCTTAATACGTGTGCGTGTTTGCGTGTGTGCGTGTGTGCGGTGGTGAATATTTTTTTTATTTTTTTTAATGACACCCAGCATTATTGCCACGGGTTAGCTCGATGTATATATGTCTAAGAATTTTAAATATACAATATTTTACGTTTAGATAAACCGCTATGCCGCAAAATGGAGATGAAGATCATTGGAGCTGCTCTTCAAGAGCCGTCTCAGGTTGTATGCGAGGTCGACGCGTTTCCACCTCCGAGTACGTTTGAGTGGACCCTAAACAATTCTGCAGGTTCTATCAAAGTTGATCCAGTAAGTATTCAACAAACATCCTATCTTAACCTTATTTTCTAATCACTTGGTACGAGTTATATGTATATCTAGCCAGTGAAAACTATCTATGGCTGTTGAACCTTTTTTAATTCCGGGAGTTTATCAGGTAGCCTGATGGCCCACCTGATGGAAAGTGCCTACTGTCGTCTATGGATATTTGCAAAACCAGAGATGCCTGCCTGCCATACTAGAACCTGGCTGCTTCTGGAACTTAATTCTAAGTGTTTATGGCGGCATATTCAAGACTAAGGGTGGTAGTCATCCAGACAGATAAATGCCCTACCATCTGATCGTAGGCTGTCCTAAGTAAAAAGTATCTTATGAGATGTATAAGTTGGCTCTGTGTGGAGTTTCATTAAATAAAATTCCGTGGTGCTCTAACAGACATATGGCAAAAAGTTTAAAAATGTATTTTCGGAGACAGCAGCTCCGAAATAGACCTCTTGATGGTTCTCACATTAACCAACCTATCCCATCTTTCTATTCCAATCCCATATACCAACCCCTTGTATCACATTACTCCTATCTGATTTCTCTGTCTATCCTACCCCATCTTTAAGGCTGTTAACGCGTTGACTTCGCCATTAGTGTTCCAAATTTTCATATAAATTCCAAAAATATGAAACAAATAAAAACTATTATATAGAAACTTGCAATACCAGTCTGTGTTTATGAGCGTTCGTGACTGTATGTTATATGTATGTGTGAGCAATGTACTTGTAGGCGTGTATATGTGAATATATATATGTATGTGAATATATATGTATACATATGCGTCACTATCGGAACGATGGAGTATACAAAACAATATTTGTTTACAAATCATGTATTTATATAGAACTAGTTGTCCTGGCAGACGTTGTCCTACCCGGAAAAGCTTCAATCGATATGCTGACAGCAGCGCCACCTACCGAGTCCAATTGTGAACCAACCCAGAAACCTTCTCTGGCTCATGCACAACAACTTTGCTAAAGATCGTCACGTGATTAAATGTATAGTTTACGATTCTATAAAGGACATACAGTTTTATCTGTGCAGGAACCGAGAAAGAATACAAGTTCCTGCGGCCGGGCGGCCTTTCGTAAGAGGCGACAAAACAACCCACAGCCTGGTGGTAGGGCATTTGTCCGACTAGATGGCAACCACCCCTGTTCTAGAGTATGCCGCCATAACAACGTTCTGTTGTGTTCCGGCATTAGTGACCAGGTTTCAGTCTCCATTAAGAGAGCAGCAGCGCATTTGTGGCACCTTTGGTGTTGCAAATGTCCATAGGCGATGGTAACCGCTTTCCATCAAGTGGGCCGTCAGCCAGTCCGCTGAACTCCTGCAATAAAAAAATTATACAGACAAACATTTTTATATATAAGAGAAGAGAGAAGATGATAAGTTTTCCTGTAAATGCGAGGGTGTGTTGCATCTCACGCAAACCTCATAGGTTTAAGCGGTGCTTTACTACTATTTTATAATTAACAATTATTATTATAGATATAAAAAAAATATATTTATAAATGTCTATAGGTAACGGTAACCAATTTTCATGACTGGGCCGTCTACCTGGTTGCCAACTTCGCAACCAGAAATAATTGAACAAGGAAAAACAAAATATATTCTATATACAATAAACAAGGCAATAAATGGAACCGCATTGGAAGTTGAAACAGCTCAGCGTCTCAGGGGCATCTGAATTACGAAGAAACCCTTCCCTTGTTGCATATAAAGAAAAGAAAGCATTAACAGTTCGTTACCCAAATTAATACGGCACGCTTAAACGGACCTTATTGTCTAGTGAATACAACACAATTTTCCATAACCTCAGAAAACTATACACTATTTCTATTTTAAACATAAACAAAAGTGTACTCTACGTATTTGTTGAAAGGGTAGGATTTAAGTCAACGGTTAAGTACTTATCTAAGCAAATTAACAATCGACCCTATTTCGCAAGATGTAAGGTTAAAAGTACATTGAATTTTAGTGATAGTTCGTAGGGCCACTTGACCTCCTTCATTACTACATTACACTGGAGCGTATTATCAGTAGTTTTAGAGCTTTGACTGAAAGATGGTTTTCCGTGTATATTAGGGCGGGTTAATTTTTTTTTTATGATAAAGCGTATAGCAAAAACGTAATCTATAGGTGATTCTGAGAAATTTTGCTCAAGAGACCATAGCTCTAAGTCAGATTTGGAGCCCCCCAAAATTTCAAAATATATATTTTTCCATATTCTATAATTTAATTAAATTCGTCATAAAATCAGATAGAATTGTAGTAGATTTCTCAATCTGCGCTTGTTTGAAAGGTATTTTTATTACCTTTCAGAATCTGTATTGATACCATTTTTTTTTTAAGTAGAGATATTAGGAGTTTTTTGTCGAAAAATTTTTGTTTTCAAATTTAGCACGATCACTTTAAAAAAATATATTTTAAAATGTCACATTTAGTAGGCAAACTAAGATCATTTAAATAACTTGATAAACCAAAAACAACAATATCCTGATGAGGCATGTTAGTCAATCTAGAGTCAAAAGTTGTTGATGTTGTTGCTTCCATTTGCGAAGACACCGCAGACGATGTTGATGGTTCTTGATTACCCATAATAACTTTGATATTATCACTGCACTCTTTGATTGTGTCAGACTAAATAAATAAAAAATGGTATTGTGATAACCGAGTTTTTATTTAAGTATTTTGGCAAACTGCGTGCGCATTGCACGATGAACGATTAAGGAAGAAGAAAAAGCAAGCTTGGCAACGTTTAGTGTTAGGAAACGTCATTATTTTGTAACGTCATTATTCAGTGTTACAAAGTTGTTCAATTGAACAATGCTGCCATTGACGGCTTATTCTACAGTTATCAATACAGATTCTGAAAGGTGATAAAAATACCTTTCAAACAAGCCCAGATTGAGAAATCTACTATAATTCTATCCGATTATATGACGGATTTAATTAAATTGTTCTATGTATATATGGAAATTTCTATTTTGAAATTTTGGGGGGCTCCAAATCCAACTTAGAGCTATGGTCTCTTGAGCAAAATTTCTCAGAATCACCTATAGATTACGTTTTTGCTATACGCTTCATCAAAAAAAAAATCGTTCCATACAATTTGACCCGCCCTAGTGTATATATATACAAAAGTAACTGTATTCTATGGTATGTTATCAGTTTAGAATTCTATTTCTTTGTGATATCTCTCTCTACTTTCTTAACTTCTCCTAATTATTTGGGGTCGGTACCATATGTCTTTTCCCTCCACACTCTTCTATCACCATAGGCTAGGGTTGGTATATTAGCCGTCGATATGGGGGCGTGTTCCGCGCGCGCTCACCTCTCTTCCCGTGGCCTAGAGAGCTTGAAGATGCCGGGGGATAAAAATAGTCCCCCGACAGTGGAAGAGGCCTTGCGAGGCTCGCGCCTGCCAGGGCTGCGGAGAGGCTAGGTCATATATCAGTAGCCTTGGCATAAGGCGAAGGACGGAACACCCAGGGGTTTTAGTGGGTATCCCTAACTGGGGAGTGGCAATAGCATGGCACCAGTTCTGACTGAGGATGCTAGTGCCATCCTTGATCTGGCGAATCCCACACTAGGTCGCGAATTACCCCCCAAGGTTCTGCCCTTTTCGCGGCTTGTCTTCGGTCGGTCGATTCGATTCAAGTCGGTTCGATTCCCGGGTGAAGCAAAAGAATTTTCGAAAATCTTTGAATGCAGTTTTATTTCTTTTCAAAAATAAAGAAATGTTTCTTAGAGTAAAATTTGCTATCTCTATTATTTAGAGTACTTCCCCTCCAGGTGGCATTAAAAAATTCCATCCTGGAAACTGACGTTAGTGAACATATACTTATGAATAGCGACTATATACTATACGTATACTACTACACTATACGTAGTATAAGCAAATTAAAAATATACATATGACACACACTTAAAATATCTACTTATCTTAGGAATCATTATATTATCTATTGAAAGGTAATGCTTCTTATTGCATAATGAATCGTTAAAGGTAGGCAATTTAGGGGCATGCCGGTAGTGAGGTGAGTTATTCTTTCATCTCCTCTCTGTCTTTTTACCTTCTTTTGGCCATTGCATCACGCCCGCAATTATCAATTTCTTCTTTAACTCTAGTGTACTTTATCATAGGACCGCTTCACCGTTGAGGGTAAAGAAGGTAGATCAGTCCTCACCTACGTACCCGTGGCAGACGTGGACTACGGCACTCTGTCTTGTCGCGCGGCAAACCTCGCCGGCCAGCAATCGGCGCCGTGTCTTTACACATTGCTGCCAGCGACGAGACCTGACCAGCCCACTAACTGTACAGTATACAACCTGACAGATGACTCTCTGGACATGATATGTGTTCCTGGTAAGTAAGAAATTCTGATACATAAATATAAGACAAATCTTTTTTACTTCAGGAATTTATGGAATAAAAACGATGTGTTTTTCTGAAAAGACAAAGATTTATTTAAGTTAGTACCTACACGTAAGTATGTATGGTAAATATCTAACATTATATGCACTAAGCTTAAAAGACAAAGAAACAACATTCAAAGTCAATTCACATGAATTCCTATTTAAATAATATTATAAACTGTTATTTATCACTAATTACTTTTCAAAAAACTGTATCCGCCGTTATTCGCAGATTTATCTGTGTCACTTAGGTCGCGTTCTACTTGAATTATCACCTACTGTTTTATATAACATTTATGTATGTGTTCACTGAGTAACAAATTGTAATAGTGTATTTAATTTCATTACATGTATATTCATAATATTAGTAGAGATCTATAAGTTATATATGTCTATATATCTAACAGTTAAATATTATAGTACTCAAGCCAATTGAGACTCTTTTCTTGAACTTACAAAATAACGAAACCCCGTATTTGTACGAGAACAGGAAGTTATCACGTCATAACTTGTGCGAGTGAAATAATGATTAAGCATCGAATAAAAATATTTTTCTGATGATTTTCATAAAGTAAGATAGTAGTACAATATTTTAGCTACCGATCTTTTATATGGAAGTAATTTAAAAATTCATTGAAACATTAATTTACCCTTGTTAAAGTATATTATTAAGACGTCTCTATAAGTAGTACTTAAACTATCGGCCAAGTGCATATCGGAGACCACATACATTGAAGGTCTGCGTACACTAACGGCCACCTACTATTTGAAATGAAATCTTCAAAATTCATTTAATTAAATACATTGTATCTCAAACATGGCTCTACGAATTAAATCAATCGACTTTCTGTACCGGTTTCTATATCTTACCAACCGTTCATTTGCCTTACTATTACATATAAAGCTGAAGAGTTTGTTTGATTGAAGGCGCTAATCTCAGGAACTACTGGTCTGATTTGAAAAGTACTTTCAGTGTTAGATAGTCAATTTATCGAGTAAGGCTATAGGCTATATATCATCACGCTAAGACCAATAGGAGCGGAGCAGCAATGAAAAATGTTTCAAAGTCGGGGGGGCTTTGAAAACAAATTCCACGCGGACGGCGTCGCGGGCACACCTAGTATGGGAATATATCATTACAGCCCACAAGCGCCAGACTCATGTGGTAGTCTATAGTAATAAAACTGTCTTAATGACACGGTCATGAAACTGTGGTTGTAATATCAAGGTATACATAAAAAAAAGTTTTCGCGACTTGTATACATAATAAAACTACGATGTAACGGGTTTAAGCGCGATAATTTATTTGTTTTTATTATTCCGACATTTCGGCCACCTTTCAGTAACCGTAATCACGAAAGACAAACATGTCAAGTATCAATGAGTATTGTTAAAGTTTTATTTAATAATGTCTTCCGTGATCACAGCTAGTTTTATTATCAAGGTTAGTGAAAAATTAAGTCAATCTCTTCAATGTAGCACGACTTCTTTTGAATGTTAATAAAGGTGAGCTGACCTTTTAAATAAATTATTCATATACTAGTATCCAACATGTGCACGTAAATATTTAAGTAACTTCGCATTTTGACTCCTTAATAGTTTCCTGGTATACGCTGAGGCATGAAAATTTATATGGGATTTACACACAACATACTTTATATGTATACGTTTTCTTTAATTTGTTTTACTTTAGATTTTCATTATATAAATGGTACTGAGACATCTTTGAAGATATCAGCGACTTCTTTCATCATATTCCAATTGATTGATTGTGGTCGTCACAATATGTCTCTTCCTTCCACACTCCTCTATTCTGACATACATCTTCTGTCACACCACATATCATCGTATCATCCTTCACACAATACATTCATCTTTTTTTTGTTCTACCTTTTCATTTGTACCCATCCATCTTGTAGTTTGACATTCTTTTTGTCACATGACTTTCATGTTTCGTCCCTCCTTATTATATGCCCATACCAAATTAATCTTCTTCCTCAACTTTTCAGTCCTGGGTGCATTTTTCAAATCTCCTTATGTACTTGCTCAGTTCTCACCTTATCCATTCTTGTAACATAAACATCCATCTCAACATTCTTATCTCTGCTGAGTGGAGACGTTTGTGGTTTATCACTTTAGTGGCCCAAAATCTGACCCATATAGCATGACTGGTCGTATGACAGATTTGTATATTTGACCTCTTAGTTTCAGTGGCAGTTGTTTGTCGTACGTCACACCGTTAGGTTAGCAGCGACGATAAAGTTAAATAATGCACGGTTCACGTCTGCCATTCAATTCGGACGAAGCAACCAAACTAATTCATGTAAATATCAAGTAGTACTCGTATTATTCAATTGCACTGAATATTGTCGTTCAATGCCGTTGAAAAGTTGAATATGCTCCGTCCGTATTTTTACGTTTCAAGTTCTATTTTCAATCTGGATGAAACAGAAATGAATGTGTAAACACAAGAATTAAGTGTTTTCATTCATAGGTATCATAGCTCCGTGGAAGGGCGTCCGAAGGCAAAACCAAAACTAGCTATTAAACGAATCGTTGGTCTTCTTCCTTTGGTCATTAAAAGAGGTGAGGAAGTTGGGACCTTGAGGACTACCTCTTTGCCCCGGCTTCAACTCGGCAGGGTACTACCCATCAGTGACGGTTTTTGATGACCAATCTGCGTGGTCCGATGGTTTTCGCAGTATTTGCGTTGGTTTTGTCTGCGGCTTAGTTGGTCAGCTCGAGCTTTGGGTGGTCATCTACGTCTTCTTTCTGGTGGCCTGTCAGCGCCTTTGTAATCTTCACGACCTTGTAACATCAACCTGATCAGGCGAGCTAATAAGATCGCTGAGGATCGGCAGTCAGGTGCGTTGATGGTTCGGTGGCCGCGCGTGGGCGATCTCGCGGAGCGATGTGTGGACGCCGTTGTCGTCGTTGTCAAACATTTCCTCGCCAACATGGCTACAAATTTCTCGCCACTATGGCTCTCCAAATCACGGGCGATTACATCATTTATGACGTACCTCCCCCGAGCGCACGCCTGTGAACGTGGAAAATTTTAAGAAGTATTCTGACCCAAGGAATTGTTAAACGGAGGGTTAAAAAATGGAGACATAATATCAAAACGAAATTTTTCATCTTTCAACTTAAATTGAAATGTCAATACCGAGAAAGAATAGGTCCACATTCTAATTTAAATACAATTTCAAATTGAAAAAATTTCGAACGCATGGCTTATTTCAACTCAATAAAAACTGTATAATCTTCATCAATTTGATTGATATGTGATCTTGATCGCTTACCATCAATTGGACTATCCAGTCCGCACTTAAGAACAACATAAGAACGTTTAAGTGCTTCTGTTATGTTTTTTGATTTCAGACTGCAGGGAAGAATCAATTATTGTTTGTCGTGTACTGTGGCTTTCGTTGTAATCTTACGAAACTGAAACCAAAACATAAGCTCCTTCAAAACTCGCGTGTAATCTGCCAAGTAATTTACTTTGATTAATTCGCTCTTTAAATAAAATACCATTTAGCAATTAAATGTGATGGGGTGGCATTTTAGAGGTCGTTTTAAAATAATTGTTGTTAAAAATATTTTGATTCCCTGAAT
This sequence comes from Dendrolimus pini, assembly GCA_949752895.1. Classification (NCBI taxonomy): domain Eukaryota; kingdom Metazoa; phylum Arthropoda; class Insecta; order Lepidoptera; family Lasiocampidae; genus Dendrolimus; species Dendrolimus pini. The sequence continues at coordinate 4,109,760 of OX457130.1, read as the reverse complement.
TAACTAGATTCCTAGCTGGACATTTAAATTTTAAATTAAGCGATAACATTATGAAAAGCCTTTTATAGACCCAATTAGCCCTTGGAGTTGTAAAAATATGTTAAATAAATGCTGCGTTATTTCTTAATCACTTTTATTTCATTCGATGTAACATTAGTAACAGTAACAGTGATACCATTCACTGTTTACTGTTTGAGTGCGTTGTAAGTGTACTACACACGTCCAGATAATATAGATCTATAGAGTCACAGTAGTAACATTTACTCCAATAACAGTCTAGTCATCACAGACGATAGTTAATATTACACTCTGCCATCCGAAGTATTATTTAACTGCCTCTTTCTGCTACAACAGTACACTTTTTACTGTCGTAGAAATGCTTTATAAAATACATCTCACTACTCAAGATGAACAATGAAGTAGTGTGGGATTTGTGATTTACCACGTACCGAGAAAAACCACCTAAGCATTCTTCATATTGACTGAGTCAGAATCATAGGACAACAGCTTTGGCAAAGTTTCAAATCTGGCAACTGTTGGTACTTTTAAAACTGAGCTGGTCTCTTGACTGGACGAAGAATTGGTAACCAGCCGAGCTAGAGTCAAACCGCGGCAATACCGCAACGGGCGAGTTCCACCGCATCCTATAGGTGATCCTATATTTTTAGTTTTTTTTAGGAGAAACTAATTTCTTGAACTATCCACAGCTGGGAATATGGTGGCGTGTGTGGTACTTGCCGGCTATTTTGCCAGAATACCTACTAAAATTCTTCGATGTTTTTTGGTTTGCTTTTGGGATAGCACGGGAAAACGGCATGACCAACGCTATGGATCCCACAGTCTACGCTTGGCTAAACTGAAGTCATACCCATAATATCTACCTTTAATGGAGTACGCGTAGGACACCTGCGCCCCTTTTCTCATTGGCCTCAGTGCAGGAGACGCAAATCACTCCGTATTCATCAAAAGATTATTTTAAGCACCTTACCATGGCTATAATCAGTAAATGCAAGTGACAACGCAATAATGTTCATTACATTAATTATTTAACTTACGTTTCGAAATAATTAAATTAAAGCTCGGCACACTTAATCTTTGGAGATGAAATTTCATTATTATCTAGTGGTGTTTGGTTCGCGAGAATTCCTTCTTAAAATACTACTGATAATTTCAATAAGATTATTGTTTGTTTTAATTAAACATTTTTACAATACAATTATAGTAACTTTTGTGTATGGTTGGTTCTTTTACTCATTGTCAATTTTAATTTGTAAAATTATAAAGGCGTTCAGGGTAATAGTTTTAAAACTCATTCACAAACGAAAATTGGCAACGATTATATGAAGAAACTCTTTTAAGGTTACGCTCGCCTTTATACCTACATCATCACTGTTCTATAATTTAGTATATAAATTTTGTGTACAGAATAAAGAAATAATGTTTAATTTGCTATTTCGAAAATTTATCATCTGTACCTAACAATACTTGAGACACAGGTCGATGTGTACCTTCAACCCGTCCACTATTGACACCTAGTAACTACTAGATCAATATTATTGTTTACTCATGACAAGAAAACAATCAGATTTTAGTAAAAAGTGGTTTTTAGGATACGAGGGTGGTCTTCACTGCGTCTACATAGCAGAGGTATGGGCTAATGAGGGTCTTGTTGTGAACGCAAGTAATGCAGCCGCTATGTGGAATCTTAGAAGGCTCGGAGCTAAAAGGCAGTTAAGGATTGTAGTGTACGCTGCAAATGCAAGGGGGCGATCCGAGCATATCAGTTTTACTGTAGAAACTGCGCCTAGATTGTCACCGAGAACAGGTAATAGTAGTTATCATATTTTTATAATAGTTGCTGTAAGTCCAATATTTAAGGCAAAAACTGATAGAAAGAAGGACGGATATGAGGATTTTATTGGATACCCGAATATACCATTTGGTTACTTGAACTTTAAAAATAATATGACAGTTGTTTGAATTTTATAAATAAATTTATTAACTAGGTAAATGGACGTATTCATGTGAACCAAAATCAATCCAGAATTTGGGATATTAGATACAAGCCTACGCAAAACGGTTCTTGATCGTGTTTTATATGCTCTGAAAAGATTTATATCATTTTCATATTTTCAATATTTATCACGTGGAATATTTTCGGATAAGCTTTGTCGTTCTACAAAGCTTAGGTTTGCATAACTACGTTTAATTGTGAAAAAAAACCCCTAACATAACAGTATCTAGTTCTGGCAATTCACGAAGACAAGCGAGCTTTTCTTGTGCTAAACACCTGTCAAAGTGTGTGTGAGACTAAGAATGTGAATGTGGTATCGCAATGTGCATGTAAATAGTCAACCGCAAGTAAAGCCTGTACACCTTCGGGAATTGCAAGAACTGTATATCCAAATATGAACTCAATCTTCATTTGCTTGTTACCAGAAGCACAAGAAGCTTGGGAAGTCAATTGGGCAATGGGTGGTGTGATCGGAGCTGCTATAACCATTGCTATCGTATTATGCATGGCATTGATCATCACAAAATTACGTCAAAGATCTAGAGATTATGAAGGTTAATATAAACATCATTCATAGAAAGTTTATAGTTAAGGCACTAACTAAGGTAAAGCATCATTTAGAGTTAAGATCAAGCCAACAGTATTTTAAGTCTAATGAAGTAGATGAAAGAGAAAACGACAATATAGTAGCAAGTGATCGAATTATTGAATAGGGTCTGTCAACTTCTATAGAAAGCATGCATAATATTACTGTCACTCTTATTTCCCATTGGGTAGGCAGAGATGATGGGCATCAGCTTGCCACAATTCTGACAAACATCTTTCGCTTCACAAACTTTTAATCTATTAATCTCTTCATACATACACATTTATTAGAAGTGCTTTTTACCTGACATTTCTACAAAATATCTTCTATATAATCATATTTATCGTGGTAAACATATTTTTAAAGTCGTTTAAAACCTTAAAAATATGAAGATCATTGTAGATATAAGTATAAGTGTAACAGGTTGTGTGTTGTACGAAATAGAGATATGAAATCAGCTTCATATTTTTAATGATAAATCAGAAATAAATTATACGATTAATAATGTAATGACATGGCTATCAAAAAATGATCTACAATTTAATGTGACAGAAACTAAAAATGATTCAAGTTTTATCTCTAAGAGCTAGACAATTTAGTCTTAGAACTATTTGTAATGATGATGCGATAGAAGAGGTAACTTTAATAAAATATTTAGGTGTACAAATCGATAACACTCTTAATTGGATAAACTATATAGATGAAGTTCGTAAAAAGTTTATAAATGTATATTTCCTGTTAAGCAAATCAAGCGTACCGAAAAAACCGGCATTTTTTAGAATTAATCTTTATGCATTCATATTTTTGCTAAGCATTTGTCGATGTGTTTGTCTAAATATGTAACTAAAGGCTGTGTGAAAATATGGTATCACTGAAAAGAAGCATAATTCATAATTTTTCAAAGGTGTATCGATAGTATCGTGGCATATTTTTTGCTCTACTGTCTTATGAGCCACTTGATATTTTTTAATTTTTCACAGCTGTTATAGGGCGCGTTACCTTAGTATATCACAACGTCCAAAACACACCCTCTGCCGTTCCAAATGACTACCACGATCGTTGTGGTCGTGGAGAAAACGTCAATAATGACGTCATTATTTTCCATCGCACAGCGCTCACAGCGACCCATGTCAAAAGCTGGGTCGAAGTGGGCGTTGACCAAAGAGCATTAATTCTCTCTACCGATTGACATTGAAAAGGCGCGATTTTCAAATTAACTAATGACATTTATGTATTTCGTCGTTGATGACATCAACGCTCCATAATCCGTTTCACTAGAGTTTATGATTGTAACGTCCGCAAGCAAGTGGAATGGGAAAAATCGCGCTCGTGGACGTGGTCGTTGTGAGTCTCTTGTGGAACGTAGGTATAATAGGCTTTAAAAAAAAAGAACTGAAGACAACGTTTTATAATTCAAAATTGTCACAGATTAATGAAAACAAGATGTTACTTTTTAACTGAATTTCAATCGCTGATTACAAAGTCGTTTCAAAGTACAAAGTTATGAACTTTGTAATACTTTTGATTGAGTTAATATCTGGCTATTGAGGTCAAAACAATCAAGCGCAGTATTTGAATTTGTACTGAACAAAAGTAATTTATTTTCTTTATATCTAAATAATAAAATTCGTAAGAATTAATGTTTTCGTACTTTGAAGTTTTAATTTTACGAATAATATCTATTTAAAACTTTATAGAATATTAAATTAAATAGATAACAGATACTAAGTGTTTTTTTTAATGTAATACTATGTACGAATAGTATTAAAATTAATTATTAAACATCATCATTAACACCATGTTTAATATTCAACATTTGAATAAATTCGCACATTGCTTAAATATGGAGCTAAGACAATTATATTATGTACATGTTTTACCCCGTGTTTACATTGTGTCATTTGCATCGCAGTAAGCACGAAAGTAGCGAGAAAAGTGGGCAGCACGAGTATGCCACTTCACATGAGTCATAAGTCATCATTATTTATTTCTTTTACTGGTGAAATATTACAAGGGAAAAAGACAAGTGACAAATCATTGTTATTGAATGAATATCCTAGTAATTATAATTTTACTAAAAACTCATATTTTTAAGATGAGTTATTAGTAAATATTATTTGTTTGCAGTAACTTTGCCTACGTTGAAGAATCAAAAGGCGGTGATGCCCAAACGTAATTCGCAGCTCGGAGTAGATGATCGGAATCCGGACCTGATTCCACTCAGTAAAGGTATATAAATTTTCTCAAAATATTGCTTACTAACCTACCCAATACTGTAAACATAATCTGTACTGCATGTTCCATAAAGGGTGTGAACTCAAAATCATTTTTATGAGAGGAATATGAACTTATCAAGTTTATTTTTTTTCAATTATTCATAAGTACTTTTTGGGATTGTGGTGAAACAAAGCCTTATTACTTTCGCCTAATGACCGGTGGGCCAGATTTCATGTATCCCATATACATGAACTTTGTTTGACACTTATAGAGAGAGAAATGTCGTCATAAAGAATATGTTATTTATATCCACAATTAACTGATCATACATAGGATTTTTCTTCATTTGGTAATGTAAATACAAAAGAGATAATTATACATATTTATAATGTTCGGGTTGTTTTACTCCTGCAACGACCCATAAGGTTCATATCATCTATATATTCACTATTATATCATACTTACATATAAAACTGAAGAGTTTGTTTGATTGAACGCGCTAATCTCAGGAACTACTGGTCTGATTTGGAAAATACTGTCAGTGTTAGATAGTCAATTTATCGAGTAAGGCTATAGGCTATATATCATCACGCTGAGACCAATAGGAGCGGAGCACCAATGAAGAATGTTTCAAAATCGGGGGGTTTTGAAAACAAATACCACGCGGGCGACGAAGTGGGCACAGCTAGTATAAGATAATTTTCATAAAGCTGATTTAAGACAATTTATTTCTCTCTTTCAATTTGAATGACTCAACCAAAGTGGTCCATGTAAATAAAATTGAGACATTCAATGTCATTAAATACAGTCGTGTCCTTTCAACCAAATTGATTCAATTGGGTTGATCAGTCTAATATCCGCATTATCGTCGTCTGATTTTTCTGAAAAATATAGTTTAGATATCTTCAAGTGTCGCGTGAACAGGTATCTACAAAATCGTGTTACATCTAAGACTGCATTTCCGGTTGATGCCAGCTGCAATGTCGGTCAAACGCGAACATCTATCTATACTATAATAAATCCATAAATGGTATGAGTTTGTACAATGCGTTTAAAAACGTGAAAAAATCAGTCAGAATAATTCGGACTAGGATATTCCGAAAATACAATTTTTAGATTTTATGTCTGTCTACTAGAGCATCACGTAAAAACTACTGAACGATTTTAAATATAAATCGACATAAAGCTAGCTTATATCCCGGGGCGTAACTCAGGATACTTATTATCCCGGTAAATGACGTAGTTTCCGTGAGATAGACGAAAATACCGTAAAAGATGGCGCTACAATCGCAACTTATTTGGAATCTACTGAATATGAACGAAACGTAACATAGTTCTGCCTTATAACCCTTATCAACATTCAGGATACATTTTATCCCGATAAAAGGCACTGGAATAGACGGACTAGCAAGATAAGTGGCGCTACAATAATTATGTAGACAACCATCGCTGTAATTCAATAACAAATTATCCGTGCAGGAACGGAGAAAGAAAACAATTTCCTGCGGCCGGGTGGCCTGTCGTAAGAGGCGACAAATCAACCCACAGCCAGGTGGTAGGGCATTCACCCGACTGGATGACTACCAGCCCTGGTCTAAAGTATGTCGCCATAACAACCTTGAGTTGTGTTCCGGCATTAGTGACCAGGTTCCAGTCTCCCTTAAGAGAGCTGCAGCGCATTTATAGCACCTTTGGTGTTGCAAATGTCCTTAGGCGATGGTAACCGCTTTCCAACCACTGGGCCGTCTGCCTGTCTACTGAACTGCTGCAATAAAAAAAAAACAAATACGTTGTCAGGTTGTCCACATGTCATTAATAACGTAATAGGTACTTCGAATCAGGTTGGCTGCGACTTTTCCTTGTGTATTGTTTTACAGTTGTCTACAACAGTGTTCTTAAATCTGTAGTTCGCGACTCCTAGGGGGGTCACAGAGCCTTACTCCGGGGTCCCCGGCAAAGTGGAAAAGGCGATATAAATGTATTTAGGTACTTTCTAAGCTCAGTAGCTTTTTGCAGAGGACAGGTCCTAATAATGAATATAGGAAACAAAATGTAGAAAAACATAAACGTAGTATTTCAAATTACTAACTTTTTGCCTGTCATGACCCAAGGGAGTTGCCAAAATTTGTCAACCTATAAAGGGGTCGCGTATTCAAAAAGATTAAAAAGCACTGGTCTACACTATATTCAATTGTTTTCATTTTTGTAATTGTAGTCAATTCAACAAGAAACTAAAGTATCGAAGGTTTGTATATATATAAAACACAAATTAAATTTTGTATGGGAGTAACACAGAGCTTACTATCTAGGGTTTTTCACACAGTGTAGCCGCGGGGAAAGCTAGTATACAATATAAAATAAAATATTTACTTAATATGCTGTTAGCATATTTGCAACGTAGTACATTTGTACCCTTATATGTTGGAAGCAGATGTTCCCAAGCTATCCGGGAAATGGCCAAACTTAAAACCCGAGTGATGCCCCACTTTGCAACGTGCAAAACTTTACTTAACCAACCCGTTATGTACTCTCAAAGAACTTTAAGGTTTCCTTCATTTATTAAAGAAAGTTTGCACTCTAATTTATTGTTTTGTTTTTATCTAACTTTTATAAATAATAATAATAATAACAGCCCTTAAACGTCCCACTGTTGCCTCCTTTTTATAAGGGAACTAGCGGCCCGGCTTCGCACGGGTATCTAAAAAGAACTTAGTAGTTGAGTTTAATTACCTATTAAGCGAATTCAAAACATTTTCAAGCTGAAATTATTCGATTCCGCATACGTTACGTAGGGAGCCGACCGCGTGAGTGAGCCGCACGCAGTGTTGCCAACCCCAAAAAACTAAAAAACAACAGCTCGCAAATAATAAAAAAAACAGGAGAAAATAGTAGGTAAAGTAAAATAGGCAGATTTCATACTTTCGTCATATAATTAAAGCAATATCCAATATTTTAATAACAATAACCGCCTTCTTAGTTACTAGGACTCACATATATTGCTATATTAATAATCACAACATAATAATATCTATTAAAAAAAACAAATCAAAGTAAAATTATTTTCCACTTTCATTCTCAATTGCCCCATGTTCAGTATTTTCATACTCATTCATTTCTATTTTTAAATCATACATATTTTTATTAAATTTCTTCATGTGCCTTTCTGTGGCTTCAAATGACTAGCAATCGGTTATTTCGGATTTATTATGTAATACTCGTAATACGTTTTATTATAGAGTAGTTATCAAAAAATATTTACATAGTGTAATAGGTGGCACTGAACGCTAATTGAAAAAACAGTAAAAATTTAGAATGAAACAGAAAACAGGGACATCAATGAAATGAAAACAGCAAATCTACTGTTAAAACTGTAGGGTTGGTAACACTGGCCGCACGGCACTTTATTTCTTGACGTTAAATCCCCTCCCTTACGGCCCGTACCCCAGTGATGCTAAATCGCTGCCTAGCTAGTCGAGCAGAGTGAGCGGCGACCACGCAACTTTTTTCTAATACTTACCTTTTTAAACTTTACTTTTTACTTTTACATTCTACGCAAGATTGACGCACATCCTCGTACGAGGCACTGAAAGTACTTTCTAAAAAGAAATTAATTAGTGTGTGTCTGTCCTCTGACACGTGTTTGTGAATTAATTTAAGTTTACAGCTTAATTGCAGCTATCCGTGCAGGAACGGAGAAAGAATACAATTTCCTGCGGCCGGGCGGCCTGTCGTAAGAGGCTACAAAACAAACCACAGCCAGGTGGTAGGGCATTTGCCCGACCGGATGGCTACCACCCCTGGTCTAGAGTATGGCGCCATAACAGCCTTGAGTTGTGTTCCGGTATTAATGACCAGGTTCCAGTCTCCCTTAAGAGAGCAGCAGCGCATTTGTAGCACCTTTGGTGTTGCAAATTTCCATAGGCGATGGTAACCGTTTTCCATCAAGTGGGCCGTCTGCCTGTCTGCTAAACTCCTGCTGTAAAAAAAAAATAATCTTAGTTTTCCTGCGTGCATCGGTGTGTGCGTGCGTGCGTGTGATTATTTTAATAAAGCCCAGCGAAATAGGCACGGGTCAGCCAGTATGGTATGAATGAAATCATTTACGTAACGTCTACATCTACCCTTAACCTTTTACTTCAGCTTCAAATAGAATAATAAAGATCTAAAATAATAGAGCTTAGCGAGTTAATAAAGATAAATAGAACAAGAGTCTTTCGTTGAAAACTGCATGAAATCCCTTTAGACTTAATAAGATTAATCCAGTTAGATGAACTCAACGTATTTGTTTATTTTGTTCGATAGTTCAGTTGGTACGAGAATAATTAAGTAACTTCAAAATCGTTGATATAACAAAGTGATATAAGGTTCTTTTACACTTAGCGATGATTATTTTTCTCTCCTAAAACTTTTGATAAGGGAGATTTTTTTTCACGCGTTCATTCCATATGACATATATACAGCATATTAAATGAACTCTATCTATGTTTTTCTCAGTGGTTGCTCAGTATATTATTGATCTTTACAAAAATTCAACCAATATGATACGCTTAGTGTTATAGACGTCAAATTGTTACAGTAAGCATATACTACTTACTATCAGGTGGACATAATAAGAGAATAGTTTTAACAAAAAAATATATTTTTATAACACATAATGTAGTATTAGGCTAACTAACAAAACTAAAATATAGTTCACAATTTTGTGCAATATGTTTACTGCAGTTTGAGTACGGCAACTCTGAGATCCGTCTAAGTATTTTTTTTTCATATTGAATAGATTCGCATATGACCAACATTACGCCTGTGGTCCAAATTAAAGATTATTTTCGACTGATCAAGGCATTAAAGGCAGAACTGATTTCACATTTCGACATATTGTCTCCAATGTTACCCATTTGGCTAGCCTCTTTTGAAGTTTAGCAAAAATATTAATTTAATTGTGCCTTATTTATTGATGGACATCTAGGCACCAGCTCTTTAATCTCCTACGTCAATTAGTGGATCCCAAATCACTTCATATATTTTGCAAAATCAATGATTTCCTTTAAGTAGATACAGTGTGTTATCTCCTTTAGCGACCGTTTTTATGCAATCCCTCATTCAAAGTAGCGCCCGAGTAATTACGTTTCTATGTTAATTGGTTGGCGCAGTACGAATCAGCAAATGAATTAAGCTCGCTCTTATTTTGTCTCGTTGTTTAATATTTATGTTTAAGATAGAGTTCGTCTCTCTCAGAAAGAATAAGATATGTAAGCCTGTAATCCTGCTAACGTGACTAATGGTCGTACTCTCTTTGACTAAACTGGGTCATATTATATGTACGAAATTTTATATTAAAGTCTTAGTTTTCTTAGTTAATTTTCTTTAACGTATTAAATTTATAGAGTTAATATTACTAATGCTGTGTACTTTTATGGGACTACAATTTACAATGTTATTCTTGTATGAATATTATTCTAAAAATACCAACTTTACTTTACTTATATTTTAGATAGATAATCGCTAAGAAGCGATCTCGTCCAGACAACCCGTGGCAGGAATAAAACATTATATTGGTCAAAGGTGGTATACATAAATATTAGAGGATATTTATGTATGAGTTATTTAACGTCCCCAGAGCGAGATACTAGATGAAATTAGGGATTAATTTTTTTTTTAAATTATTATAGACATAGTTGCGAGAAGAACTATATAGTATTTCAATTATATATACCCTTTTCAAGCATTTATTTTACTTTTGACAACTCGATGACGGATCGATTAGTAATGTACTAATGCTTTACCGATTCGATGTGTAATAAAAATTGAGTCGGTAACGCATATTTAAATTTTAAATTCGTTTATAATTAAATAGCTGTCCCGGCAGACGTCGTCCTGCCCGGAAAAGCTTCAATCGATAAGCCGACAGCAGCGCCACCTACCGGGTCCAATTGTGAACCAACTCAGAAACCTTCTCTGGCTCATGCACAACAACTTTGCTAAACATCATCACATGATCAAATGTATATTTTAATTTATATTTTTAATTTTCAAATCGATTACTTTCGATTCATTTACTTACGTGTACTGTCGATGTCATAATAGTATGTGCGTTACATGTACGTGACTCACGGAACATCACTATTACGTCACCCACAAAAATAAAGCACGACAATAATGTCATCTGTTTCATGTGGGCTTTGCCATCAAGAAATATGTAACATGATAGACGTGCAAACGTCAAAACTAAAATAAACGCTTGGAAACAGTATCTGTCAAGCTACAAAACCTAATATTAAACTCTATAAATGCCGTATCTGTTAAAAACAGCTGGAATACGCTATATAAACGATCTATCGTTTATATAGCAAAAAATGCATCGTGTTCTCTAGAACACGATGCATTTTTTTTAACATTAACAAACCAAAAAAATTGCGTCGTTCAAACAAAGAGACAAGTCTGTTTCACGTAAAACTACTGGGCCGATTTCGATACGGTTTTCGCTCATCGACAGCAAATTCATAGGCTTAAAGCTTTTTTATTTCGGTAATCCCGTGGGAATTTTTCTGAGAATGATTTTATATGGCCAGATTAAAAATAATCGAATTCCAATGTGATTTTTTCACTGATCAAATTTCGCGGTGATTTCAAGTCTAGCGTGGCAAAATTCGCGGGTATATCTTAATTTATAAATATAACTCCCAGAAAGATTACTTCGTGGTTCCTTTAAGTCGTATAGTGATACTTTGTAGTTTATAATATTTAACACAAAAATTTAGTTATTAATTTAGTCCCATTGAAGGGTCAATGGGACTGGTAATTCATAACATTTGCATGCTAAGATACATTGACAAAACTGCCTGTTTGACAATACTACGCGGTATTTCTATTATCATCTTCTAGCTTAGTGAGTAGCGTTCGCGTCCCAAATTCAAAAGGCGTAGGATCGAATCCTCTCCGGAAAGCACGTGTTAGATTAATCTAATGTTTGGTAAATTATATTGTTTATAACCTTCTTAAAATTTTAATGTTATATAAAAACATAGAACAATAACAAAATACGTTAGTTGTTTGTTCGCGACTATAAAAGCGGAAGGTTCGGCTGGCATCGGCATGTCGCATTATCGTTCAAGCTGTCGAACGGAACGGACCTCTCTGGGAAGTTGTAACGCTCTTGGAATAAACGATACCGAGTACTCTTGAAATTTTATTTCGAGGACTCAAATATGAGTCGTCACCAAGAAGCCAACAACCGTGACGTCAGCATTGCTGACGTCACACTTTTTATAAACACTACGGTGGTTCCTCCTCCGTTAAGTAAATTATTGTTCTTATTATATATCTATACCAATTTGAATTGAGTTAAAAATACAATTGATACTATGTTTGAACTAATAATGATTTATAGATTATGTACCAATAAATTAGCAACTATTTAAAAATATTTTATTAGCTATTACACGCATCACTTGGGCAGTTTTATAACATGATATACATAATGTTATAACTACCACGAGATAACGTGTAGTAAAACCCGTCAATCCGCCTTAGACAAGCGTGTAGAGTATACTGTCTGTTCTTGTATAAAAATGGGAGGCTTGAACCAAGCAGTGGGATGTTTTGTCTGTTATTATTATCATTGTTTCCATATTAATCTTCATATAATTTCCTCACTAACAACACATTCCCACAGGCGTCAACGAATGTCCACCCGACCCACCCTTATACTCAGTCGTCGCATCAGAGCCTAAGAACTCGAGCAGTGTCCATAGCCTGGCTCGAACGCACTCGAGCACACCAGTTTCACCACATGCGCCGTTCCCAGACTCACAGGTCAGCTATACTAACTTGCATGGGGAGATTAAAGGCTTACAGTATAATATTATAGTACACGCTAATATCAAAAGTCGTAATAGCGTCATGGCTAGCGTACGCGTCCCAGAATTACTGAATGGGCTTGGGTTCGAATCCTAAGCAGTTTTCTGACCCTAACGTGCATCTATACAATTACCACGTACTACCAACGGTAAAGGGAAACATCGTGATGATCGAGATAACCAATGTGTGAAACCTGCCAAGCCGCCTTGGACAAGCGTAGCGGATTTACTGTGCTTTCCCCTGTAGGGGGAGGCCCGATCCCAGGAGTGGGCTATTTATGGGCTGTTAATAAATATAAATAACATAAGTATACTGATTCGAAGTGATACACACCATGCGACTACCCGCAGTCTGGTCAGCCGTCCGACTGGACGCAGATAAGTAAATTTATGCAAAATAGGGATGGGCCGAAATTCGTTTTACATTCGGTTTGACCGAATTTTGCCAGCTTGAGCCTAACTTCATTCTTTACTTCATTCGGTGCAAAAAAGGTTAAAAACCTACTTGCACTATTTTGACTGAAGTTAATAGAAATCATTTCTATCATACATACATACATAACTTCACGCCAGGTCCCTTGCGGGGTAGGCACGAACAACAGAGCGCCATTTAGGCTTATTCTTACACACCTAACTTGCTTCTTTGACATTCATAGTTCTTGTCATGCACGCTCGTCTGTTCTTAAGGCTCCTGACATCACCTTCTGCTAGTACACGATCAATTTGATCATGGAAGGTGTGTCGTGGCCTTCTGCGACTTCTGCATCCATCCACTTTTGCATTGTATATCTGTTTAGTCATTCATTTCTATCATCATGTTCATTTATTTTATTTAGGAACATGTAAACCTTAACTTGTAGTGTGATTAAACATTATTAGTTTAAAATTATGAAATGGTGGTTTTTTTCATTCAAAGGACTAAAAATCTATTCTTTTATCCTAAATTTTAAGTACAAGTAGATTACTTGTACTTAAAATTTACTAGAAGTAGGTTATGCTGTAAAAACGATAAAGATATCGGCGTTATCTAGTCACGTCAACAGGTCACGACGTGTTACTTTTGAGAAAGCGTGGCGAAATGAAACAGAACTTCAGCCCAATTTTTTGTTTTAACCGAATGTTTGGCCGAAGTTCGTATTCGGTTCAAACCAGATTCGGCCCATCCCTAATGTAAAACTGATTTCCACATGTACTGCACAGCGGCTGCCTTCATATCACCGGTCAGTTAGGGGGTTTCTATACGTATTAAGTATAATGTCAAACGTGAGACCAGTACTCAACCGCGTTTGGCGATTGCGATTCCGGAAGCCGCATTCTAGCTATCCGCATACTGCTGTCAGCCGGACGGCTGTCCGGACTGCTGTTAGCACTTAGTAGCTTAGATACAGTCCAATTCAAAAACAGACCAAGCTAATTTATCTCCTTTCAATATAATCATCAACTTTTTTATGATATCAAATTTATTCACTATTATTCCATATTATTGGATATGAAAATGAGTAATTAATTGATATAAAATTTATTACTTAATTGATATGAAATTTGTTAATTAATTGATGTGAAATGTATTAATTACTGAATATTAAGTTCAACATTTAATTTTAAGATATGAAATTTATTAATTATTTTTTCTGAACTCATTAAAGTTCAAAAGAAATAATATATTTCACGTCTATTAATACGTGTCATGAGTAAACGTCCAAATTGAATTACTAATATTTATATAATTTATGGACGTTTGTAAATATCGACAACTACCCTCATTTCTTAAATTCAAATTCATAAGTTTCGATTTATACTAAGTTCCACCGGAGAATATTTTTTAAGGTCATACATATAAATTAATATTAAGTCTAAATCCTATTCTATGTACAGTTTTGCACAACTAATAATTCCTCCCGGTTGTACCTGCCCAGTAGACCAATGTTAGTAGCGCACGATAGTTTACGAATCGTGTAAGCGGAACAGAGCTAAGAACGTATAGCAAGTAACACTGCCATTTCCACTTGCGAGTCCGATATATATTATTTACATATCGGAAAACGGCATTGGTGGCCAGGTTCCAGTCTCCTTTAGGAGAGCAGCAGCGCATTTGTAACGCCTTCATAGTGTTGCAAATGTGCATAGGCGATGGTAACCGCTCTCCATCTGACGAGCAATCTGCCTGTCTTCTGAACTCATGCAATAAAAATTGTTTTTTAAAAGATTTTTAAATACAAGCTTTTGAGATCCTGGATATCATGTAGCAGCAGAGTGCTAGCCAAGATAAGTAAAACGAGCCCAAACACGACTGGTCTATCTTGTTTAGTACAGGAGTTCCTAAGGCCAAAATTTCATCTCAATCGGAAACCGGGAAGTCTGTCAAATTTAACTTGCAAGATTCCACCCGAACTTACATAATAATATTTACATACATACTTACATACATACACAGGTACATCCATTGCAAGTTACATAAAAGCTTGTAAAAAAAACCGGTCTGCACTTTTCTAAGCAAGTTATAAGTTGTGTATGACTGCACACTGCTTCTCATCTTGTCATCTACTAAAATTAAAATTCTAGATACTCTCCTATATTGTATTGTTTTTATTGCAGAGTGAATCTGGTCGGAGTATATTAAACGGAGCAGTCAGGTCTCATCGTGAAGTGGTAACCACAAGAACTCCTCTATTAGCAGCGCATCAAGAAAGCTGCGTGTAAAAACTATTAAATTAATTATTAACTTTAAATAGGAAAGAAATTGAATTTATTACTTAAATTAATAAAAATAACGTTTTCATGTCCAAGTATTAGTGTTTGAAATATTTTGTTTAGCAATTCTATAACTTTTCATAGTTTATTTTTTATTATTTCATGAGGCCATTTTTCATTGAAATTATAATAACTTCAATAAAAGGGTTGGTCGACTTGCGTACGCAATATTTCAGAAATCGCCAAATATTTATTGAATGCAATAATATTATGCGATTTCTTTAGTTTTATTTTTTCCTGTTTTTGCTTTCGCATGGTTTATTTATTTAGCAATAATTATAAATTTTGATTTCTTTTTTTTAAATCTGATAATTATATTCAAACTTGCCCTAATGCTATACCTGGGATTTTGTTAGTGCTACTGACTGTGTCGTGGAAATGTGGCCAAAGACTTAATGCGTTATTGGAGATCCAACATTATCAATGAAGTTAAACATTGACAGATAACTTATTAGTAAAAGTCACGGTGAAGATCGACCTTCACCCAGTTAAAGCAAACCAAAGCATGATAATAATACTTACTCCATGAACGGTTCTTTGCAGGCAAGCCTATACGATTGTTTTTGTAATTAAATTATCTTTCATAATTATACCAATTTGTATTGATTAACACAACGGTGTAGTTACCTATATTGACTTCCTTGTAGACCTGCTTGCCAGGTAGTCATGAAAAGTAGGCAAGCCTATTAAAGCATATTCTCCATGTTAAAAAGGATCAGTTGAAACTAAAGTTCAGTTATCAAAAGAAGGACCTTGCTGGAACGGAGAAAGACTACAATTTCCAATGGCCGGGCGACCATAGGGTATTTTCCCGACTGGATAGCTAACATCCCTGGTCTAGAGTATGCCGCCATAACAACCTTGAGTTGTGTTCCGGCATTAGTGACAGGTTCTAGTTAAGGGACTGGCTTAAGAGAGCAGCAGCGCATTTGTCGCACCTTTGGTGTTGCAAATGTTCATAAGCGATGGTAACCGCTTTCCATCAAATGGGCCGTCTGTCTGTCTGCTGAACTCGTGCAATTTTTTTTTTATGAAAATAAATAATTAATTTAAATTAATTTAATTAAAAATAGCCATTAACACTTTTCGATTGGTAAGCTATCCTAAGCGTGTTTACAAATCAACATAATTTGATAAAAAAATTATGTCTCATCTGGTTATTAGATGGGCGAAGATCGATCTTCAGCATCTCTTAGACTATATTTGAACACTTTTAGACTTTAAAGCTATAAGTTAATCTTATTTGATCTTAATAACACTAACGCAGGTGGAGCAAGGGCATAATACAGTAAAACTTGTTCAATCGAAAAGAAAAAATCACAGATACTAATATTTAGTCTTGTGTGCACCGACATTTAACCAATGGTTAAAATTAAATAATCGCTAAAAATATATGGCTAAACATTGATTATTTTATTTTAACCACCGGTTAAATGTCGGTCCACACCAGCCTTAGTGTCTGTTTTATTGTACAGGTAAGTAATCTCATATTCAAATCTTAAGTCAACTTAATCCTTAATAGCGAATTTCATAATTGAAGAAAATCAGATATAACTTTTCACTGAGCAAAGAAATATTTTGAAATTAAATTTATTTTAAATCATTTATATTATCTTAGTCATAATCGACTAACTCGAAAACTTATTTTTGAATATAATAATACCTAGTGGGATTTTTTTTTCTTTATTCTACTTAAGCCTGCGAGTGCGTCAGTTTACAGGAAGGAAAGGATATTTTAATTTATAAACAATATTTACAACCATTGTCTAGTTGACCACACTTATAGCAACAATGCGTTTACTACCAGGCACGTCAGAAGTTACACATACTTAGTAAAAATTATATGCTTCTTTCTTTTTCTTTCACCATATCCCAATTAATTGGGGTCGGGCATAATATGTCTTTTCCTTCCGCACTCCTCTATTCTGACATACATCTTCCGTGACACCACACCACACAATCCATCCATCTTTTTTTGGTCTACCTTTACATTTGTACCCATCCATCTTGTAGTTTAACATTCTTTTTGTCACGTGACTTTCATCCCTCCTCATTATATGTCCATACCAACTTAGTCTTCTTCCTCTCAAGTTTTCAGTCACGGGTGCAACTTTCAAAGATCCCCCTATGTACTCATTTCTCACCTTATCCATTCTCGTAACACCACACATCCATCTCTACATTCTCATCTCAGCTGAGTGGAGACGTTTGTGGTTTATCACTGTAGTGGCCCAGTAAAAATTATATACTATACGTTTACATATACTTTAACATGAGATATTATCATAGTGACGTCACACATGCGCTCAATGTGTACACAGGTCCACTGGTACTTCGTCTTCGTTTTTTTTATTTGATATAACTTTTTATTTATAGCGGAAAAAAAATGTGCTGGAGTAAACTCCAGCACAGCTTTATGCTGGGTTGCTGACCTCATTTGTAGGAAATGTGGTGTAAAACATAACATATCGAATTAAACCAAAAAAGTATGTATAAATTATTTCTACAACCTTGTATAGTCGCTTTCCTAGCAAATAAATTCTTTCTTTCTTTTTTTAACAAAATCATAATGTAAAAATCCCAAGTTAATTCATATACTAATTTACAATTTTGCAGCTATAAAAACACGGTAGCTGAATTTTATAAATAGTTTACATATATGTGTACAGAGTGTACAGTATGACCACTTTACAGTTAGCATCGAGAATCCGTAACATTTTAAAACTCCCAACCATTTCTTAAATGTTTGCCGAAACGTATAAAGAGGAGCTACTTGGCTCCGTGGAGATGTTCCCAGTACACGAAAGGAGCGTCCTTAGTTTCAAAGTAAATTGAAAAGGTAACAAGAATTGTTCAAATATACAGAGTAAATGTTGAGTGTAAGCTGAGATGGCGCAGTGCAGGCTATGGATTCGTTTGCACCGGATTGCGTTGCACTTTAAACTAGAAACATTTTTGTTCCTGTCTATTAAATTACGTGTTATTGCGTCATGTAAGTCCTTGTTAGCAAAGCGACTCCCTTAAAGGATAAGAGTAACGCATTCCAATGTAATATTTCATTTGGGTAAATAATATATCTTATTTCAAATGTTAATTTAATCAATTATAAATAAGCTATAATCAATATTTTTCAAAGGGATTAGTAAAGCTAATATTAGACGGATCAACCAGATCGAATCGATATGATTGAAAGGACACGACGGTATTCAATGATATTGAATGATTCAATTTTATGTTTATACGCATCACTTTGGTTGATTCATCCAAATTCGTAGAGATTAATGAACATCTAATATCGGCTTAACGGACGATGTATTTTTTACACGCTTTATATTAGCTTCACTTGTATGTCAGTATGTCTGTAACCGACCCCTTTGAGCTCGATTTTGTCCTACTTTGAACGATCAGATTTAATTCATACTTTGCACACCTGTCAAAGGTCGATGACAATGCAATAATATAGTATCATGGAGCTGATCTGATGATGGAGTGGGAAGGTGGCCATAGGAACTCCTGTACTAAACAAGATAGACCCTTCGTGTTTGGGCCCGTATGTTTATATCGCGTGACAATGCAATAATATGGTACCATGGAGCTGATCTGATGATGGAGACGGAAGGTGGCCATAGGAACTCCTGTACTAAACAAGATAGACCCTTCGTGTTTGGGCCCGTATGTTTATATCGCGTGACAATGCAATAATATGGTACCATGGAGCTGATCTGATGATGGAGTCGGAAGGTGGCCATAGGAACTCCTGTACTAAACAAGATAGACCCTTCGTGTTTGGGCCCGTATGTTTATATCGCGTGACAATGCAATAATATGGTACCATGGAGCTGATCTGATGATGGAGTCGGAAGGTGGCCATAGGAACTCCTGTACTAAACAAGATAGACCCTTCGTGTTTGGGCCCGTATGTTTATATCGCGTGACAATGCAATAATATGGTACCATGGAGCTGATCTGATGATGGAGTCGGAAGGTGGCCATAGGAACTCCTGTACTAAACAAGATAGACCCTTCGTGTTTGGGCCCGTATGTTTATATCGCGTGACAATGCTATAATATGGTACCATGGACCTGATCTGATGATGGAGTCGGAAGGTGGCCATAGGAACTCCTGTACTAAACAAGATAGACCCGTCGTGTTTGGGCTCGTATGTTTATATCGCGTCAAAATGCAATAATATGGTACAATGGAGCTGATCTGATGATGGAGTCGGAAGGTGGCCATAGGAACTCCTGTACTAAACAAGATAGACCCTTCGTGTTTGGGCTCGTATGTTTATATCGCGTGACAATGCAATAATATGGTACCATGGAGCTGATCTGATGATGGAGTCGGAAGGTGGCCATAGGAACTCATGTACTAAACAAGATAGACCCGTCGTGTTTGGGCTCGTTTTACTTGTCTTGGCTAGCACTCTGCTGCTACATGATATGCAGGATCTCAAAAGCTTGTATTTAAAAACATTTACACAAAAATCAACTAAAAAATGAAAAATAAATAATAGTTTAAAAAAACTAAAAAAAACACGCTTAAAAAATCCAACTAAAAAAACAAAAAATAAAATTTAATATAATATAAAAAAGCGTGGGGTGTATTCAATTAATAATATAATATCTTAAAAAGCGCTTTGAATACACCCCACGCTTTTTTATATTATATTAAATTTTATTTTTTGTTTTTTTAGTTGGATTTTTTATAAAAGCGTGTTTTTTTTAGTTTTTTTTAACTATTATTTATTATGTATAAATTTTGTACTAAATATTAGTTGCATAAACTTAACAGAAACTATCACACTTCAAGAAACTAATAATAGGCAACTAAAGGGAGTAGTCATTATAAAAAAATCGCAGTGTCAATGAATATAATGAATACAAAAACAACAGAGGTTAGTAAATTTTTCAGTGAAAATTCTACTAATGTTTATTTAATTTAATTTCTTTTAGATATTAAAGTTATTCATGTAGCGTTTTGTATTTTAGTTTGAAGTCTTAGAATTGTTAAGACTTCATAACGTGACTATTGTAATAATAGGGAGTTCTATTTAAGCAATTTATCTTTGAGACAATGACTGATGAAAATTGTGAAAAAAAATGATAGAAAAATAAATTTATTCTTAATAATACTGTTAGTTTCTCTTTAAGAGGGGTTTAATATAAGGACAACTGGCTCTAAGCTAATAGAATAATAAATAATGAGTGTGGTAAGAAATTTTATCTGAACATTTTTGTTGTTAACAAGGTGAAACTTTCCAATCGTATTCTAGAATGAGTCCAAGTCAGCTATTACAATAGGATCAGAATGGCTGAGCACTGGTACAAAATAATTGTTATTTGTCAGTTTCCGTAGTCTGCTATCTACAAAGTTAACACCAAAACTATGAATTGAATCAATGATGGGATACAACACAATTGTTAAACAGTTTTTGACAAAAGACTAAAGGGCGTTGACTTGCTACATAGTTTTATTAACATAAAATCCTTAAATATGTGTATTAAAAATGAACAGAACTTATAGGGTATTTATTGATTTTAAGATATAGTGTGGATAATCTAATCTGAACTGTTTAGTAAAATAAAGTGATTCAAGCTACCAAAAGAACTCCATAGGATTCTTCTTGTTGGTAGGCCAATCGTCAATTGTTTTTATTGACAAACATTAAAATAATTAAATAAAATATACTTCAGATGGCAGACAGTAGTATTCACTGTCGAGTGCTAATGTGAACTCATGCGAGTTATTTTTTTTTTGGAAACGGTAAACCTAAGTACAAATATTAACAAGTCATACTGCTAGTACGATATAGCACAATGTGTGGCCGGGGCGGATGATGTGCGAGCGAGATAGAGTATCTACAAATATGTGCGCTCCCGCGTTGCACTAGCAAGTAATTCGTTGTCCACTGCGATGACTACATGTGTAGCTCCCATAAAATTATAATAGCAGACTTGGGCTATACTCATCCAAAAACCCACACTTGGAATATTTTTTTAGAGCAGTACGTCCTACCCGTCATGACGTCAGGATATACGGGGCTGAGACGTAGATACTGATATGGATGCTTATAGGTAAAATCAGAAACTAGTAGATCCATAACAGAACCAGGGTTTCGATATAGCTCACTTTAAAAAGCTAAAGTAGCAGTGGGCCGGTCATATTTAGTGCAGTCATTTTCTCAACAATTAAAGTATAGGTTGCGCTCCAGCCCGGTGAAGCAAAGATCTATGAAAGGTCCGGTAGGGGCTGGATAAGGACAGCGCAGCTCCGGGATAAGTGATGCAATCTTGGGAATGCCTCAGTATTTGATTGACGAAGATTGTTATACCTGGCATTTGTTTACAGATGGGTTTCTAGGATATGTACTATAATTTAGGTATATTACTATTTTAATATAATTGTTTATGGATTTAATTAGCACAATTTTTGTATATACATAAAATATTTTTAATATAAATAGTACAAATATTCTTATTTTTCAAACTTATAAATCGAAACAATTTTACTTGATTGCCCCTTGAGTTGATTGAAAACCAGAAATACATAATTTCATGAAGTATAAAATTTAATATGCAAATTTACAACTCATAAATAATAAAGGAGACGGGGCTTTTTGGGCCAAAGAAATGTAATGAGTTTAAATATGGCTTTAAAAATCGTTATATTTCTATTAAAAATTAAATAATTAATTATTAAAATTAACTATAATACAGTGTGAACTCTAACGACACTGACGGGCTGTGTATTTTATGGCGTTATAGAGAGTTGTCGTTAAATGGAGAGATAATAGTTATTGTTGTCCGACGTCTTTTGCTGCATGCACCAGTAATTTTGTTCTATTTGTTTCACTTATTTTATTCATATCTTGCGTAGTTAAGTCATTTTTATGATAAAGGAAGTACTTATAAATTACGGTATACATGATACCGACAGTCGAGTTTATTACGCGCTAGGATAATAGAGCGATAAAAGTACGTGCACAGCTGCGTAGTTTTTACTCATTTTGGCGACTTAAAAGGTACTTTATATCACTTAATTATTGTCGTTATTGAGAGTGGGTGTAATGTTATATAGAGTAGAGTGTATCGTTGTATGGAAGACAAGATAAACTAATCAAAGCCAAGTGATTTTAACGTTTAAGGGAGTTTGTCGTGTGACGTTACATGGAGTTTACACTGTATATGCAAATTTTATTTTAGCTGATTGGTTTGATAGGGGCGATCATTTTTTATATTTGTTGATAATATATTTTAAAACCTGTATATGTCTCGTAAATATGTAAAATATAGTGTTAATACAATTGTCTCAAACGAAATGTTATATATTGTATCATAGTCACCTTAAACGTTGATTTTAAATTTCTTTAATAGGGATGCGGACATATGTTATCTATACCAATAAATAAAATTGAAGCGTCTGTTTGTAATGTCCAAACAACAGATTTTTAATAAATTCATATGAAAGTATAAACGGTAATAATATCAAAAAACCAATCTTTAAAAATGTTCTCTGTATGTCTGGACTTTCCAGCTAATCTCTGAAATGACTGGACTAATTTTGGCGGAACTTTCACTGGCAGATAGCTTATGTTATAAAGAATAACTTAGGCTACTTTTTACAACTTTTTTTAGGGTTCCGCAAAAAAATCAAAAATGTTACAATATACTCTGATTCTTTTTAAAGAGCAAGCATTAAATTATTATGATCTTATTATTTTGCTTTTAAAATATCGAGATAAAATAATTTTCATCACTTTTAAATTAATAAAATTAATGCGCCTTTTACTTGTGCTTACTATTTGTAACTATTTGTGACTTCATAAATAGTTACGCTCCTAAAAATCGATGAGTTAGCGACATTTAGCAAGTTTATTAAAGGCCGGTCTCCGTATTAGTAAGATATTCATTCACTCGCCTTGCCATCAGTTGAATTTTGAAATTACTTGCATGGAGCTTATATCAAACTTTAACCGATAGTAATGCAACATAATAGTCAGTAAAATATAGGAACCGGCCATAAAATATTTCAGTTTATTCACTGTCCGCTTCCCTATTATTTACTAAGTAGAAATATTATAACGATGCCAAATATATAATTTACATTCATTTATATTTTCTTTTTAATTTAGCACGTTCATTTTATATTCAGTTTAAAATAAATAAATGTAAAAATGATCAATTGAAACTTATTTGAATATTATTATGATAAGTAAAATGTAAATAATTAAATTATAAAATGTCAATCCATTTTTTTCTTATACAACATGAATATCAAATTATTTTAAATGGCTAATTGAAATAATTTGATTTCAATTAATTTTAATTTACATTAAAGTTATAGTAGTGATTATAAAAAGAGCGGTTACAAAGGTTGGTCTATAAATTTTTATGGATGCGGTATAGATATGTGCCCGTTTTACTATTAATAATGAGAGGGGGAGGGGTATAGATACGGGACACTTTTATATATTATTTGAGATATAAAGTGAATTTTGAGTGGTTATAAGAAAAACTCAAAATATGTGCGTCTTGGAACGCTCAACAGAAGTGATAACTTGGGTGATAGAAAGGGAAGCCAAAAAGAGTGGCGCCGTAACGCGTTACGTAACGAAGTAGTTTACCCTCCCATAATAAGTTATCACTGCAAAAATAATCACGTAACGATAATCACAGAGCGAAGCGAAGTGGAGCTTAACCTGGAGCTCCAGGTTAAGGTAATAAACTGCGATTTATGGCAAATATATTGCAAAACACATGTCATCATTAAATGCATAATAACCAAACGGGCACATATCTGTACCCCATCTATTTTAAAACTTTAAAGGAGAATAGAATTTTGGAATAGACAAACTATAAAGGACATATTGTTAACATTACTATGTTTTTGTACTAAGTATATCTAAATTAGCAACTCAACTCCGTAATAGATGATTTTTCATTTTACAAATATGGGATTGAAATTATTAAGTGAATAATAATCTAAAGAGATACTCTTGTCAAAAAATAATTATATTTTTGTTTGTAAATTTGTAATTTTTATTATGTTTGAATTAAGAGATTAAAAAAAACGTGATAATTCCCGTGAACAATTTTATTTCAAGTTATTAAAATATCAGATGTTAAACTTATAATACACGGTTCGAACAAATTTGATTAATGTATTAATTAGTAAATACAAAAATGCGTGCAAGTTTGGGTTAACCAATATGATACTTTATTAGTTTTGAGCTACACAATTATTTAGATATATTATTTCTGTATTTATAGCTTTTAAATCAACCTCCGTAACCTTCGTAATTGAACCCATTTTTGCTCATTTTTAAGAACTGTAAATTATACAAGTTTAAAACGTGAAATAATGTAAGTCAATCTTGAGATAAATTAAGTTGTAAACGAAGATGTGAAGAACATTTTTTTATTACATGTGATTCAATAAAATGTCGATATTACATTTTGTTTTTTTTTCTAAACCAACCCTATTTGACGGCCTCTATGGTTGGCGCAGCCTTTGCCGGTCTATCAGGGAAGGGCTCCGCGCGCACGGAGTCCCCCCGTACCTCACGAGGCTGTTGGGCGAGTACCTGCGAGATCGGCATATCCTTTGGGAGGGCGGTGAGTCCGCCAATCACGTGCTAGGTCGGCGACGTGTCGCGTGCGGCGTTCCACAGGGGTCGGTCCTCGGGCCGATCCTTTGGAACGTAGGCTTGACTGGATCCTTCGGGTGACGGTCCGGCCCGGGGTAGGGCTGATCTGCTTTGCGGACGACACCCTACTCACGGCACGCGCTGCGTCCTTTGCGGAATCCGTGGACGTTGCCAACGACGGGTTGGCGATCGTCGTAGATCGAATAGCTAGGCTGGGCTTGAAGGTCTCCCCCGCGAAAACGGAGGCCGTCATGTTCCATAGGAAATTCCGGAATCCTCCCCCGGACTTGTCCGTTACAGTTCAGGGGGTGGCGATTAGAGTAGGGCCCAAGATGAAATATCTTGGGCTAGTTCTAGACGGGAAATGGCTGTTCAAAGCGCACTTTGAGCAGCTAGTTCCCAAACTTGTGAATTCCGCGGGCGCACTCTCCAGGCTTCTTCCTAACGTGGGGGGGCCGGGGGGTGCGACGCGGAAGCTTTATTCCGGCATCCTGAGGAGTATGGCGCTCTACGGTGCGCCCGTCTGGTCCGATTCGCTTCACCGCCACAACCGAACCCTGCTGCACCGCGCGCAGCGGGTTCTGGCCGTGAGGACCATACGGGGGTACCGCACAGTGTCGTGGTCGGCGGCGACTCTCTTGGCAGGCGAGCTGCCCTGGCATCTCCAGGCAGACGTCCTGTCCAGGGTTCGTCGCACCCGGCAGGATGCCCTAGCTAGAGGACTGACCTTCTGTCAAGTCGAATTAGAGACGGTCAGGAAACGGGAAACCGCTTGCTGCCTCGTCGAATGGTCTCGTGACCTCGAACACCCTGTGGCCGGCGGCTATACGGTGGATGCAATCAGGCCGCAGCTGGAGAGATGGGTGACCCGCACCAGCGGAACCCTGACCTTCAGGACGACTCAGATACTGACCGGACACGGTTGTTTCGATCAGTATCTGTTTCGCATTGTGGGCTGCTTGCCTTCCCCGGACTGCCGCCAATGCGGCGCACCCGATACGGCGTTCCACACGCTTGTTGAGTGCGCGGCATGGACGCCTCAGCGTTTCGAGCTCGAGACACACGTAGGAGCCGTCCGATCGCTTGGCGACTTGGTAACGGCCATGTTGCACAGCGACGACCGCTGGGAGTCTGCGGTTACTTTCTGTGAGGCAGTAATGTCTCTCAAAGAGGCCGCAGAAAGGGACAGGGAGCGAAGTCCTGCAGCGCGTGCTAATGTCTCCACCCGAGATCGCCGGCCTTCAGCTGGCACCCGGAGAGGCAGGTACGCGCATTACTTCCCTCTCTGAGTTAGGTTCCGGTACGAGGGGCCCCTTGCTACTAGGCAACGCAAGGGATTCATCTGCCCCCGTTTCGAAGTGGGGTGTGTTCTCCCAGGGCACACTCCAGGCACTTTATTGCGCTGGATCGACTGTTGCGTAACTATGTTCTATATCTCAGTCTTTCCTTCACAACAAAAGCGCAGGGTCGACAGGGAGGAGGGGGTTTTTAGTGGGTATTGAGGTTGCTCGCCCGTGCGGCATCGCTCTGAGTCTTCCACACTCCTCAGTGTCAAGCCATCGCGGACGGAGCGCAAACAAAGCATACTATTGCTAGCGCTTTCGCCCCCGGTGGATGCGCGCCGTTTCCTAGTGACGGCCCTGAGAGTGCGTAAATCGGTTAGCATTTTCCCTCGCCTCAAAAAAAAAAAAGCCTTTGCCGGTCTACCTCACTGCCAGGTTTTAATTTAAATTCATTTATTGCGATTATAAGTTATGAAGATGTTACAATAAGTCGTTGAGTACACTTTTATACTCTGTTAGTGGCAGTGTGCAATTATAATACTTAAATCTAGTATAGGGAAATGTGATCAATTTTACATGTCAAAATAAAGCAAAAATGCATAATAGTATTAACTAAAATAAAGAAAATAAATCATAATAGAAAACTGAAAACTAATACTCTGTGTTGATATCGATGTCAAAATAATATTTAAAATTTATCTCTCTGAGGGCCGCTTGCATAAGGTTGCTTAAATTTATTTATAGGCTAAGATCCCGCTATACAACGACCTTCACCGAGTGTTTATTTGATGAAACCTATTTTATATTTAATTAAAGGTGTCATTAAATATAATGCATATGGGTTGCCAAACAAAATTCAGTCCAGTATATGATTAATTAATAATATATAAAAAAAATAACATTTCACCGGTTTGTTTATTAAACAAATTCTATACCAATCGAAAGTATGAAGCCCATAGAACATGCAAATGTTAGGTTGCCTATTTTTTTCCGGTCACAACTCTCAGGTAGCCAGGTATAAACAGGTAAATAGATACTAGCATTTTGCACCGGTCTGATTATTGAATTAAAATTAAAAAAAAAAAATTATTTCATTATGAACACGGTGGTATAGGGTTGCCTGAGAAAAATCAGTCCCGAATTCCGGTTGTCGAATTTTGAAAAATGAAATATTGCTGCGAGAGAATATGTGTGGCTGAGAGGTCCCAACCAACCATATCCCATGCGATAGAAGAGGACAAAGCATAGCAGCTGTTTGAAGTACGTCCATTTAAAGAAAGAGAGTGCGCATGCTATTTGATCTTGAACATGAAAAAGGATTATACCTGGCTACCCAAGAGTTGTGACTGGAAAAGAATAGGCAACCTAACATTTGCATATTCTATGGGCTACATACTTTCGATTGGTATAGAATGTGTTAGTGTTGTTAGTGTTGTTGTATGTTTGTTGTTCTAAAATTATTAATTAATCATATGCTGGACTGAATTTTTTTAGGCAACCTATATGCAATATATTTATTGATACATTAAATTTAATATAAAATAGGTTTCATCAAATAAGCATCTCGGTGAAGGTCGTTGTATAGCGGGATCCTATACTATTAAGAAACACAAAACGCATTTAACACCCATAAATACAATTAGCGTCTTGCACAATGCAAAATTTGCCACTAAATTTATTTAAAGAACTGTCAATATGTTTTGTGTAAAACGTATTTAGGCAGTTTAATATGATTAACTAATTTTAAAGGCGATCGTTATGCAAGCGGCCCTAAAAGTCGTTAACTGAGTAATAAATAGGTTTTCTTAACAATAATTGTTTGAAATTCTTTTAAAACCAGTCAAGTTTCATTTCTATTTTTTCAAAATCAGCCGATTCGATTACTGGCAAGGTTAATTGATTTTAAAAAATCTAATGATACTGCTTCAGTTTTCGTCAAAATCGGCTTAGAGAGTTTTGAGTGCTTTTCGATTTAGTTTAAGGTTTGGTCTCTAAGGCCCATTTGAAAAATTCGCCCTGTACGACGACGATGTAGAACTAAAAATAATTTAATAAAATTCTCAAAGAAAAGGTGAACGATGAATCAAAAAAGGAAACAACAATAATAAAGAAATCGAGTTATCAATAACAATGAGGGAAGCCTTTGTACTTCTGTGGCCATTGTACCACCCTATGCAGGCGTAACGCACAAAACGCTGCTAGTGTACGCAGCCGATATAAACCATTTGTTACGCTTTCAATGCTCGCCGCACCCGGCTATTTATCTCGTTACAATTGACTGGGCCAGTCGTCGATCAATTCTAAGCGTTTCTATCGACGATTAATCAAATGGTAACACGGTATTTAACAGTTTCGTGGTACAGGGTATACCGAATCGTGTTTGGAATTTAATTAGAATCTTGTAAAATAAGAAATTCACATAATATTGTTTCACGCTGTATCCACCAATTTATTGATATATATAAGTATATTATCTGTATTTACAAAGTATATAAGTATATATACTATGTAAATCCAGATAGATGGTCTCGCTGTTATAACTGCCGATAAGATTGGGCGTTTGTCTAAATCAGTGTTTTTCAACCTGTAGGTCGCGACTCCTAGAGCGGTCGCAGTGCCTTGCTCGAGAGGTCACCGGAAAAAGGGAAAAAGCAATTTAAATTTATACCTCGTACTTAGGTACTTTCTACGCTCAGTAGTATTTTGTACGGTATAGGTTCTAATAATGAATATAGGCGACAATATAGAGAAAAACATAATAAATTACTAATTTTTTGTCTGTCTATATCCCAAGGGGGTCACCCAAATTTTTCAACCTGTAAAGGGGTATTCAAAAAGTTCGAAAAGCACTGGTCTAAATCATCAAAAATGCCAAATCTCATAAACGTGTAAATATAATTTCTAATGTTGATTAGAATACTGGTAGTCACATCACGTAAACGACAAGGTTTCTGTATATGAGTCGTATAATTCCAATACCCGCCAACTCCCTTAAAAAACAAAATTAAGTTATGGATGTTTCTGGATAGTCTATAAAATTTCTCGTAAGTTATGTTGTTCGTTTTATACCAAAAACCGCCAACTTCCAAATAATTTGACATCAAACTTTCGAATTTGTTCCAAAATCCGAGATATTAGAACACTTTTTTGCTTTTACTGACAATATGTTGCGTGTGGAGTTAGCGGATATTGGAATTATATGACTCATATATAGTATTAGTTAAATTAGGAACAATAAAGAAATTAATAAACTGCAAGAGTACAACTTATCGTTTTATTTTGTACTCCCTTTTTTAGCGATTGAGCCATGGGCTCTCGCCAGCGGTGCGTTGCCCTACTCAACGGGCTCGACGCACCACAGAACTTAATCCACCCCCACTTTCTTTGTCTTTGTGTTTGTGTCTTTGCATGTCACGCTCATTTTTAGAGTTTACTCTTTAAACACTTCGATGTAAATATATAATATAAAAAAGTATATAACGTCATTCAGATATTGTAAAATTAAATTGTCACTCCGATCCTAGCTTCCACTGAAATAACTCGTTTGTTGTGAAGGTAAGCAAACGAAACCTTTGAACGAACAAAACCTTTCGATCATATCGGACGTCGTATTAATGAAATTTTAGAATTAATTAACATAGATGTCTGTGGGGCCAATAGAAACAAAATCAATTTGTATTGCTATGTCACGTACGTGGAATAATTAATTGCTACATGCATGATTTTTGTAGTAGTCGTTTTTGCGGAAATTTCGAAAATCCAGACTTTTACCAAAAATCCTAAAAACTACACTTACAATTTTATAATATCAGAAATGTACTGACATACATTACGCAGCTTTAATCTCTTTAAACACGCAAGATCTCGCAGGATTGCGAACGTCTAGAGACGCTGGATAAACTACTTTTATTCGTAAATATTACAATGCGAACTTTCAAAACGAATAGTTTGGAACATATATCAGCTTCTTGGCATCTCCTTAACACAACCTCTAAATTTTGGCTCCAATATAGAATCTGTTGCTCAGCTGGCTGGCAAAAAGCTAGGGGTTTTATTAAAGGTGAGGCAGTAACTTCACATCACTTCAGTTGTTGAATCTTTATCAAGCACCAGTACGGTCTTGCATGGAATACTGCTCTCATTTTTAGGATGGCTCAACTAAGTACCAGCTCGAGACACTCAAATCAATAGAAAAAAGAGCTACGAAACTAATAGACAATAACCGACTATTCGACGAGAGGCTTCAGAACCTAAATCATCGACGTAAAATCGCTAGTTTGTCGGTATTCTATAGAATACTAATATATACCTAGTCCAGCCATAAGTTCTGTTACAAATGAAAATGCATTTTTTTTTAATGAAGTATTGTAATATGATTAAATTTATACCTACATATTTATGAAAGTCTTAGTAAAAAAAAAAAATTGTATTCGAAATGGTCACCTTTGGCTTTTTAAGAGACTCAATGTTGCCCTGTCGTTTAGATCAGGCCATGTCCTCTTAAACTGACCATAATTTGAAGTCTAAAGGGTTGAGGTCTGGGCTAGATGAGGGCCAGTCTTCAGCTCTTATAAAGTCCGGAACGTTGGTTTCAAGCCAGGCTTGGGTAGCTAGTGCCTTGTGACCAGGTGCAGAGTACTGCTGGAAAGTCCACGGTACATTTTTAAAAAGTTTATTTCTGAGAGGTTCCATAACAGAAGGTTCTGCTGAGCAGAACACAGAGATTAATCCAACGAGTTCAGAACGCATGTGCACGCTTTTGTTTTGACATTCCCTTTAGGAATCATGTGACGCCATATTTAAATAAGTGTTCGATGTTAAAAATGAAGCACAGTCGTAAATTGCATCTAGCCTGCTTACTTTTCGGTGTCATCAAGTATAAAGCTCCATTATACTTATACAATAAACTTTCGTGGTTTGCTTCTCAGAGATCGACTGGATTGCGACAATGTGCTATGCAGCTTACGACATTACGGCATAAGACGGTAGCTTTTAGGGGTAGTTTTCGCTATGCTGCGACAAAATGTTGGAACAATATTCCACCCCTTATTTATTTTTTTCTTCCTGCTGCCTCTCAGGCGAACAAGATATGCCTAAGTGTTGATCTATTTATTATCTTACTACTATAGAAATTTCTTTCACCTATCCGTACAATTTAGCTACCCTATCTATCTACCTATCCGTAATTTTAGCTATATAGGTAAATAATTTTTACTGCGGGATGATTGGGTTGAGTGGGAAACGGTTGGAAAGTGTGGTTGGATGAAAAGAAAGGTATGGATGTTGTGATTGTTTGGTTAAAGTTGGGTTGGGTTGGGAGTTGTTTATTTGCTTTATTTATTTGCCGAAATTACATATGTTACTTATTAATCTGGTTTACAATGTTTTATACTATTTACTAATTTACATTTGTATATTGCCAAAAGGTGGTATACCAATTTTCCACCCCCTATTAAAAGCTTGCAAAATATATACGGGTTTAAAGCAAAATTAAAAAAAAATTATATATGATCATCAAGTGAGTCAGGCAGATCTTGTACATGATACTAGTGCCATGTAATGATGTTGGTTTCATGTGCAGGATCTGTCTGATCTACTTTAATGTTTCCATCTCTTGTTGCCTATTTAACCATGATTACAACCAGCATCATGCTGAGTTAGGACCGATTCAGAACTTCATTTTAATTGTATTATCTTATTTATAAGTACGTATTGGTGTGTATGTAGTTCTGAATAAATATTTTTCTTTCTTTCTTTCTTTCTTTCTAACATAATCCAAGACTGTATCTTGATACACTTTGGCCGAATTTTTCACTCCTTTTTCGCAAAAATGTAGTTTTGTGACTCCTTGATAAGACACGCCCCACCAAACCATCACTGACGCAGGATGATGACCACGTTGTACCTTTCCAACCACTTGAACAGCTTCTTTAGAACTGTGAGCGTACACTTTATCATTTTGCTTATTGTAGTGTTCTTCAATCGTGAAATTTTTTTTCATCGGTAAAGAGGATATTTCTGTGTCTTTCACCTGCATATCGCGACAAAAGGCGTTTAGATCCATCTACTCTCTTTAATTGTAAAGATTGATTTAGAGCATGTCCTGTATATCGACGATAAGCACCGAGCATCAGGTCTTGTTTTATAATTACGCGACAGAGTCCTAGCAGGAATCTTCATTTCTCGCGATAAATTTTTTTGCTTCCTAATGGGTTTCGACGAATTCTGGCTTGAACAGCATTTACAGCCTTTGTAGTTCTAACAGCACGCGGCCGCTCCGATCCCTTCTGTTCTGGTCTTCGACAGACAAAGTGTTGTTGTATCTTTTTATAGTAGTACGATATACGAACATACGGCTGATGCCAAGCTTTTGAAGTGACTGGAATATTACCGATGGCTTCATACCCACTTTGTGCAAGGCGATCACCGCAAGCCTATTTTCTTTAACACCCCATTCCAAATTAAAATGGCCCAAAATAGAAAGAAGTTTTTCAAATAATATACGTGTTTCAAATTCAAAATAATTAAAAAGTTGAAAAAAAAGAAAAGTTTTTAAGTAACTGTATTTATGGCCAGACCAGTACTAAAAAAGCGGATGAAACGCTATGCTTCAACTTCCGCACCGCTGAAGAGTGGGGTACTCTTTACCGTCGTCTGCATTTCCTGAAGAATACAATCTAGGTGTCTTCAAGTCTCGCGTGAACAGGTATCTTCTAGGTAATCGTGCTCCACCTTAGACTGCATTTCCGCCTGACATCAGGTGCAATGTCAGTCAAACGCGAACCTATTCATTATAAAAAAATATATATACATAGTACAAAGTGAATCGTGCTCATTAATTGAGATTCGTGTTTAATGCTTCATCAATTTGGCTGAATCGCTGAAAAGCTTCATTTTAAAGTCGCCTGATAAAGAATGCTTTATTAAATCCACCATTTAAAATGGAGAATGATTTCAATTGTTTAATCATTGTTGATGCGGCGGCGCTGGGTTTGTGATAAGCCAACTATGTCAATTTTACACGAAAAGATGTAAATTTGGATCAATTTGGATGGGACTTTGAGAATAAGCGCGCACGTACCTGGTTAATGGGCATGAAATGCAGCTGCTCCTCTGCTCCTCAGTCCTCTTCACTTCACTTCAGCTGTTATAATTTTATGTTTATAGTATTTTATTTGATGTGTATACGTCAGAGCAAATACAATAATAATTAACGTATTAAAAAAACAATAATCATTTATTTAATTACTATGAGTTTCTTGTGATGTGAAATTAACGGAAAACAACAAGATTTTATTGTAATTTCAATACTTAACCTAAGTTTGTGATCACGTGCACATGCGCCGACACGTGCACCGATCACTATAAATATGGCCGCACTGTCGACACTCAATCATTTTGCCCGCAGCGATCGAGCCGAGGTCGAACCTCACAGAAGGTGCCTCCTCGAGCGTGCTGCTTCCGGGCTGAACGCCTCCGCTCCCACGGCGTGGGGAAGCCCCAAAAGTCCGGTATCGCTGAAACAACCATCTGCCGCTATTCAGCTGGGTCAGCTCCAAAAAAAAAAAAAAAAAACATTCATTGTTGCTCGAGCCACCGATCGGGATGGACCTCTCTGGGAAGTCGTAACGTTCTTGGAATAAACTATACCGGGTGCTCTTGAAAGTCTATTTCTTGCTGAAAGGAGGTTTATATGGCGGTACCAATTGTTGTAAATGTGGACTTAAATGGATACGTCTCACCGTGATTCTCCCTTTGCGCTATACGACATGAGGTCATTTAAGATAGGCGTTATAAAATGTATTCGAGGCTAGCAACGCATTGATAACGTCCCTGGTGTTGCGAACGTTACTGTTGCGCAGGGCAAGAGAAAATAAATAATAATATATATCAATACGATATTGTCATGTTATTGAACACAAGGACGGGTCACAGCTGTCGCTTTGTTGGTTAGTTAGTGTAATAACTCCTGTATTGGTGATATCGAGACGTAGTTTCCCTTGGGCAATTCAGATATTACTTGTTACCGCTTTGTTCAACTAGGAAGTTAATAACGTAGTACTTTATTACGATTAATTTTAATAATTATTTATTAATTACTTTATGAAATATTATTTGAGATTGATGAGATTTGATTTAATTTAACATTCTACAAAATAAATTATATTAACAATATGTCCATTGGCACTTTGCTTAGTTATTGTCTGTTAGGGCGCATTTACGTGTTCTCATATCTTAAACATCACTATACAGAATGTAATTGTAACAAGTCATTTAATATTTTATATTATGATATTTACAATTACGATTTGAAATACGTATCCACGCAAGAACGGAGAAAGAATACAACTTCCTGCGTCCGGGCGTCCTGACGTAAGAGGCGACAAAACAAGCGACAGCCAGGGGTAAGATTTATGCCCGTCTGGATGGCTTCCATTCCTGGTCTAGATTATGGCGTCATAACAACCTTAAGTGCCAAGTACCAGTCTCCCTTTAGTAACACCTTTGATATTGTAAATGTCCATAGGCGATGGTAACCGTTTTCTATCAGGTGGGTCGTCTATCTCTATGCTGAAATTATGTACAAAAAAAAACACTAAACAAAACTAAAACATACCTATACTAATAATATATACGGATTAATTTACAAACAAAAAAACTTACAATTAGTAAATGGGTCCCAAATCACTGTCAGTTGGGAAAGTTCCCAAAACTTTTTGGGAACGTTCCTAGAACTCTTTGGGAACGTTGAAGGATTGCTTATGTTTTTATTTTTCACTTGGTATATAAATTTTTCAGTGTAGTATACACTACACTGAACAATTTATATACCAAATGAATAAAAAACTGTTTATTGTTTACCATAAATTTTAACTTAGCCGATATTACGCGGTTCTTCTACGTTTCAGTGTGGATTCAACCAAAGTAATCCACATAAACAAAAAATTGAACTTCTCAATGTCATTGAATACCGACGCGTCCTTTCAGTTCTGTTCCTTTCAACCAAAATGCATTTAGATCATCTGTCTAATATCCGATATCTAAGGAGAACTAAATTAGATACTTAAAATAAGAATTAGACAATTCTTGGTGGTGAATTAAACTAAAATAACATTAAATTATAATTAAGTGCTATCAGACATACACACACACTGTACATTCCGGAGCTAAGTAAGTTACGCTTATATTATGGGTAATACATAACGGACCACTCTGGAATCGATTTCAGACACCCAGCCATAGTAATTATCATCGGTAGCTCACGGATGCTGTGTAAAGTTGACTGGACTCGTATGCCAAGTTTTATTTTTGATGGGAAGCTTATCCCTATCAGTGATAAGGTCAAAAACCTTGGAGTAATATTTGATAGTGAGCTGTCCTGGAGACCCCATATAATGGAGTTGAGTCGGCGGTTGTTTCTCTCCTCCAGATCACTCTGGCGGCTGAAAAACTTCCTGCCCATCGCCACCAAAATTAAGCTTGCAGAGTCGCTACTTTCGCCCATACATGATTATGCCGACGCCAGCTATCTAGATTTAACTCAAGAAAAACTTAATAAACTTGAGCGCCTCCAAAACTTTTCCATAAGGTGGGGTTACCCATTTGGGTTACGCAAGTATGACCATGTTTCTTAATTTCGAAAAAAACTCAAGTGGTTGCCAATTCGTTTTCGCCGGAATACTCACATTCTTTCATTGCTTTATAGTGTTTTATACATCCCTAATATTCCACAGTACCTTAAATAACGCTTCGAATTTATTTCTCGCTCTCACAATTTACGCCCTTCCAGTCAACATATTACTCCTATTCATAATACAACGTTCTTCAATAATTCTTTCACGGTTAAGGCTGTCCAATTTTAGAATTCATTGCCTGTTGCTTTCAGACAAGCAAAATCCATAACAACATTTAAGATCTTGGTCAGGAAATCTATCTATCTATCTGCAATATAATGATATATAATTTTATAAAATTAGTAGATATGATATTGCATATAGATATATGTTTATTATGTTTAAATAGTTGCATATTATTACCATATCTTGTATATGTATATAACTTATGTGTATATTTGTATATATAGTATAGTTATATATTTATTATTAAAATGTATGTAAGTAATCGTACAATAATTATGTATACCACCATCGCCACTCCTAATCAGAATATTCTTGCCACGGGTTGTCTGGAAGAGATCGCTTTTTAGCGATAAGACCGCCCTTTATACCGCCCTTTGTAATTAGATTATTACTAGTTTGTAAGTTTTCTGTAATGGTGTACAATAAAGTATTATCTATCTATCTATCTATGTATTATGAAAAGTTCGTTTATAATAGTTTATAATCGTATAATTTACCATGCCCGGAATCGAACCAAGAGCCTCTGCGTTTTAGTGAATTAGACCGGCAAAGGTTTAACCCACTCACCCATAGATTACGTCAAAACATATAGAGACAATATAGACGATATAGAAAAATCCCTTTCTTGTAAACATGTGAACAAAAAAATAGAAATAAGAAAGAAAACGTTTATTTGCCAAATACGACACACAATTTAGACACAATAGACGAGACAAAATATGGCTTAATACGTCTCGTCTTTATGTATTTTGTTATTGAGCATATGTTACTGATATGGTGATACCAGATTTATGGTAATAGTGGACTGTATCAAAATTATATCGAAAAGATGTATAGAATAATTCAGAAATAAAGAATGGAAAGAAGAGCACGCACGCACTTTTCATGTAAAAAGAGAATGCAGATGCTCCTCGGGTCCTCACTTCACTTCACAAATCACTGGTATTATGTTGCGAGACATTTTATTTACTTTGATTTATTGAAATAAGTGGCAAAGCGCGGTTTATGAGATATCTATATTATGCAGCACAGCGGATTATTTCAAGTTATTTTATATAAATTTATTTAGTAATTATCTACTTTATAATATATTTTGTTTTATTTTAAATTGCGGAGCGGATAATTGCGATTTTATCAATATTTTAAATATTAGTTATGTATGTATTCTCTGAGACAAATTAAAGAGACGTCTTAACAGGTTTAGTGGACTGTAGTTCTATATATATATGAAATAGAATGTGACATATAATATGTGAAATAGAAATGTACTTTTATTTGATTTTACACACTTTCTTGATCATTGCAACTTACCAACCGTTAGTGTTCTTAAAATTTAAAAACATTACTAATATAAATACTAAGGAGGCCGTCGTTAACAACAACGCTTAGTCCATTATATCACAGAGACCGTAATATGTTTGTAAGTATAATATAATGGAACATACGACAAAGCATACATAACAATAGAGATGATAAAGAACATTTTATGACATAAAACAAAAATATATCACGCAATCCATAGCTAAAACAGTAACCTCAGAAATGAATGAATACGATATCATTAATCACTACGGTTTGCTTTCTTTATAGAGGAAAACAGTCTCAAAGTTAACTCCGCTGAATCCCTGAAATTCTCTCTTCCGTAGCATTACCACCAGTGTTGCCAGCGCAATAATTAGTCTTCATTACCTATAAAACAGGCTAAGGGCAAGTACAGACACTTTCGGATCATAAATTTAAATGTTTGGCAAGATGAGAGTCGGACTAACACCTAGAGGAATCCTCCATAAAATATACGGATATTTTATACAACATATTTATATTTTTTTTTATAATGATTAAAGTAAACTGTCTTTTATGACCAGTTCCTGTATTATTCATTCACATGACCCCTACCTTCAGTTAAATTTTGACATTACTTGTATGGAGGTTATGTTAAATTTGAATCGATAGTCAAGCAGATTAACGAACACTAAGATATTGTTTCAGTACAAGAACGGGGAAAGGATACGATTTCCTGCAACCGGGTGCGCAGCCAGATGGTAGGCAGGCTATTTGCCCGTCTGGTTCACTACCACCTTGATCTAGAGTATGCAATCATAACAACCTGGAGGTTTGTTCCGGCATTAGTGGCCAGTTTCTAATCTTTTTTTGGATAATGGCAGCACAAAAGTCCATAAGCGATGGTAACCGCTTTCCATCAAGTAGGCCGTCTGCCTCTTTACTGAACTCATACAATAAAAAAACATTTAGGAACCCACACTTAATTCTTATAAAGTTTCGCCGCTCGTCCACAACCACATGAGCAGCGCGCCGGTAGGCACTTACCATGTTCCATTTTACAAATTTGTAGTTTTTGTCTAAAATTCATAAAATACTAAAACTTAAATCAATGAATGAAAGTCGGAACAAGTTTATTCTCAAATGTAGTCAACATTTGAAAACAAACTTATTCAATCATTTTATTCTTAAAATATTTTATACCATCAAATAGCTCAAGAATAATCTGTGCCATTCTTGCATGCTAAATTCTTGCAGAATTTAGAAACTATTCAGACTAACATTTTTTGTAGCCTATTGTCAGATAGTATTCTTCTTCGAAGCTTAGATATATTTAAGTTTTTCTACGACAAATGTGTTTATATGCATGAGTAATATAATATTAACAACATTAGATGCTTGATATATGTATCTATATGATGGCTTGTAAATTGTAATGTCAGTACTTAAACATCTTGACTGACTAATATTACAGCAAATAGATAGATAAACTAAACCGTGAACAACATACTTTTATACTATATAAACCAACCTTTTTAGTAGGTACATCTAGGTCACATATCTTTTACAATCATTTTCTATATAAATGTGAGACGACGATAAAAAATATATTTACTAACAAGTCAGTAAATTTCAAATGCTCGTTCAAGTTTGAAATGATTCCGAAGAAATGTATGACTTCCTTAACAAGCAGTCACGGCAGATAAAGAACGGTGTTAGGAGCATTTTTTCTTTTGTGTGGGTACTGATAAATAATCTACTAAGTCTAGTAGATGATCTTGTGTTACAGGAGTCGTGAGTCACGTCGGAATCAGATTTGCTGAAATCTTGATGGTAAGATAAACTTATGATGTGCGTAGGTGAAAGTAATTGCTAGATTATTTGAGAACCTATAAAACCAATTAAGTTGTATAGGTTCTCAATATTGTTAAGGTTATGTGTTTTGTTTTGTAACCTGTTGTATGAGTAATGGTCGGTTCCTATATCTTATTATTCACTTACTTACCTTACCATCAGTGAATATGTTTTTCGAATTGTACCTATTATGTTTATTACATGGACTTACTTATTAACTTACTAAATCTATGAACCAAGTTCCAGGGAACCAAGGGAGCTGGTCGGCAATTATCGTCTGTTTTATGCTCGACTTCAGAGTTTAGAGCATAGACACAAGGTCGCGGGGCTAATTGTCTTCGGAGTCTGTTTTTCCTGACAAATACAATCTTGAAGTCTTCAAGTCACGAGTGAAGAGGTATTTTTTAGGTAAGCGTGCTCCATCCTAGACTGCATCGTGACCCAACATCAGGTGAGACGGTGGTGAAACGCAAACCTATACCTCCAATAAAATAAAATTTTCAGTTATATTGTGTTAATGCGCTTTTTGTTATTTTAAACAATAACAGTTAAAAAGAATGTCCGTCAGTAGACTATCTCTACTCTTTATATTTATCGGCGCTTGATTTCCTTAAGATCCTAACAGATTTTTTTAAAGGTTTAATTAATGCGTGCCAGAGTTATCTCGAATTAAATACAAGGTGTTTCCTTTGTTATATTTAAGATAAGATAAGAAGTTATATCCGCTTTATCTTATACCTTCATACATCTTTCTATAGCTTCGGAAACGATAGCCGACTCGAAGATGCTATTACACCGTCTGGGTTTATCTCGAGTTATATTTCAGGCCCTTTGCTCGGCCCTTAAAAGGGATACGAGTTGCCAGATGTTAGATTTCGTCGTGGAATTTTTCGCTTGAATTAATGTTATTTCCGAAGAGTATACGTATTATTCTTTAGTAGAATTTTATTTATGTTTTGATATTTCGTTTAAAATATAGTAAAAATTGGCTAAGTGCTATTTCACGCAGAATAAAGGCTTCCATAGAGTTAGCTAATGCTAATAAGTATTAGAGTGATCAATCAAATGAAACGATTTGGTAGGATGACGGATAGTCTGTACAAAGACTGACACGGATGGAGGGACATTAAATAAATAAATTTAAATAATCGGTACAGACAAACACACACATTGTTTTCGGGGTCGAGATCCTGAAGTAGCAGAGGCCTGGAGCTCATCACCGCTATTAAGACCTCTCAACCCTTCTAATTGAAGTCTTGCGCGAGCATTGCCTTCCAACGTGGAAATGCGGCCAGCATTTTGGGCAAACTCCCCAGTGACAGCGATCAGGAGTCAATATTTAATTTATATATTTATGTTATTTTATAAATATAGTTTAATTTATAGAATAGCGTGATTTGTAATTATAATTAGTTTTTTTATATAGTACGTAAGTTACATTTGATATAGATACAATAATAAAGAAACTATTGCGTGTCATTTCTAGATATTAATGAATAAAACACATTGTATACACCAAAGCAAGTTATGCTTGTGTTATGGATATAATACACAACAGACTACTCTGGAGCCAGTCCCAGACACTCGGACCGTAGTAAATAAGGGAAAGTTCATTTACGAAATGCCCGTTCCATGCCAGGAATCGAATGCGGAACCTTTGCGTTTCACTGAAGTCAGTCGAGGCTTAGCCCACAGAGGCCATCCATTAAGATTTATAAGAATTCCCTCTTAAACCAAATGCCTACGAAACCCTTCAAAGAAGCCCTTTAAACTACTGTTACGATCTGAACGCCGACAAAAAAAAATCACACCTGGATACCTGTAGACATTTTATTACCTTTTTGGCATTTGGACTTGTTTTGTTTACTTTGTGTTTAAAATTTGTGATTAGAAAAACAGCCCATTGTCTATTGCAATCCTTTATGGTAGTCATTAGCCAGGTGTGAGTCTAAGAAATTCAGTCCACGCGGTCGAGCAAACATATTTCATTTGTTCAGTATAAAGCAATGCCCCAATTGAGAGAATAGGAGTCGAGCGATAACCACAAGCAAAGCAAGACTTGTGTACATTCGGTAATCTATTTTAGTGACGGACTTTGCGCGTGTTATTGAATAGTGCTTTACGTTTAGACTGGTTGTGTTCAGTTATATTTGTACCTGTGTTATACGTGTTTGTATAGTTCTAATAAGCTCTATAATAATTCCAACGGCATTTTCGAGTCCTGCAACTCGTAACAATACAATCAAGATTTATTTATGTCATATTTTGGATCCCATCTAACGATATGGCTTTATACAAGAGAAATTTTACAGTCCACTCGTTTCGATAAGATTGCGCTGCATTTTATGGCCCAATAAGGGTGATCATGTAAATAATTTGTGTACACGATCTCTGCATTTTATGAGTGTTTAGATGCAGTTATTTAGGTTTGATCGTATACGTCACCTTATTTTTAGATTAAATTTAAATATGGTTATGTTCAAGAGTATGGAAATTAGTCATATTGTACCCTGAACGGTGATTTGCCTATTGTTACGACCTAAACGCCGACATAAACAAATTAACACCTGTAAAAACTCATTTTATTACCTTTCAGCATTAGGACTTCTTTTGTTTACTTTGTGTTTAAAATTTGTGATAAGAAAATAGCCCATTGTTGTATTGTAATCTTTTATGGCAGTAATTAGCTAGGTGTTACGGATTAAAAGTACAAAGTTACAAACTGATTCTATGAAATTCGGACCACGCGGCCGAGCAGACATATGGCATATGTGCAGACAGTCGAGCGATAACCATGAGCGAAGCAAGACGTGTGTACTACAATCGGGAAACTTTTGGTAACGGACTTTGCGCGTTTTATGGAATTACGACATTCTGCATTATGTTTGGACTTGTTGCATTCGGTTATATTTGTACCTGTGTTATACGTGTTTGTATAATTCTAATAAACTCTATAGTGATTGTAACGACATTTTCATTCCATTCTCGCGGCTCGTAACACTGTAATTATTTTAAAACCAATGCTAAAATTGTGCCAAAAATATATTACGCAGATGTAGTCAAGGTTATACGCGTTATTTCAGATGCAATATTACTAATAACGTTAAACATTGTTGTATACACTAATGTAGCTAATCTGTAGTGCGTTAATTTTAACACTATGAATAAGACGCATCTAAGAGGCAGAAAACTAAGATGGTATGAGCATGTAATGACGATGGATGAAAGTCATATGACAAAAAGAATGTCAATGACATACGGCTACAAATGTACAGGCAGACCAGAAAAGAGATGGATGGATTGTGTGAACGATGATATAATGATTTGTAGTGTAACAGAGAACGTTTGTCAAATAAGTTCCTTCCGAGAAGACATTGTGCTGACTCTAAATAATTGGGAGGTGAAAGAAAAGAGAGAAATAAGACGCACCTGGACATAGTAACCAACGCTAATATTAAATTTACACTGGTGGTGCAGGAACATAAGAAGAGAGCTTTACCTAAAATTTACTTAAGTACAATCGGTGACAAAAGTCATATGAAATAAAAATTTATTTGCGTATGACATCGTACATAAAAATTATACA
Organism: Dendrolimus pini; assembly: GCA_949752895.1. Taxonomy (NCBI): domain Eukaryota; kingdom Metazoa; phylum Arthropoda; class Insecta; order Lepidoptera; family Lasiocampidae; genus Dendrolimus; species Dendrolimus pini. The sequence goes on along the minus strand of OX457130.1, from coordinate 4,066,822 downwards.
GGTCTTAGAATATCTATAACTCCATATGCCATCACTCTTGGGACGTACGAATACTGCACTGCCTTATACAAGTTAGATAGTAGAATTGTATAAAATATTATTGGCATAATCATATTAAATATTTATATTATAAATAGTTTTTATGTTAAAAGATACAAATAAAGGCAAATGAATAAAATCAATAAAAATATCATAAATCATCATTTATGTTTGTTCCAATTAAAATAATCACTGACCGAGTAAAAACATTCCTTCAATAATAAATTGTGTAGACTCATTTTAAAAGATTAGCAATTAAATCTTCGAACACTCCAAAGACCTAAATGTCAAAAGCCAAGCAATATTCCAAGTGCAATACAATTAAACGTGAACCGGATCAATCGAGTAGGGGCTGTCTTGGCGCTAAGACAATGCAACCATTAGCAAGTACCGAACACCGCACTGCCAACAAAGGACCTCACGAACAATGACACGTTTTCTACTACAATAGCTTTTCCTGAATACTGTATTTGACTGTACAGTTTCAGAATCTTGGTGGAAGCACTTTAACTTGCTATATTAAAATAGCGACTCTAGGACATAATACGGTAATTTAATATGTAAAAACCCATCTTCATTTTTTTTACGTTGTACCTGCTTTTCTGTTAAATATAATTTGATATGTCAAGAACAAATGAGTTTGTAAAAACATGGTGAAGAATTTATTTATTTGCCATCATGTTTCCATTTTTGTAAATGTTGACGGCCTGTGTAATTGAGCGGGATACGACTTTAACGGCTTACCTAACTGCAACGCGGAGGCTCCGGGTTCGATTCCTGGTATGGTAAATATCGGAAGCAAATTTTCTCAATTATTTACTTTGTTGTCCATTGTATATTACCCATAACACAAGCTTAATTTGGGATATAATGAGCTTTTGTGTCTTTGATCAAGCCAGCGTAGGATAATTAAGAGACTGGTAGTTATATAAATTAAAAACAAAAAAGTTAAACACACGATACTACATAGATAAAGTTTTATTGATTTTAAGATTCAGAAATGAGACCTTGGGTGTACTAACAATTTTCTATATACATCTCTCTATACAGATAAGTAAAATTGAAGTGTCTGTTAGTAAAGTCAAAATAAAAATGTGAATTTAATCGGGGGGCATAATCGTAACCGAAAATATTATTTTTGAATTTTTACTTTTTATCACTGAAACTGCTGGACCGATTTTGACGGGACTTTTACTGGCAGACAGCTGATTTTACAAGGAGTAACTTAGGCTACTTTTGACGTGACAACGTTTTATTATTCGATGGAGCCGGCTGCACGCACGAAAAAACATGACTCATGCGGCGTTACCTCACTCTGAGGCGTTCCATTTAAGGCTTGAAGTGCAAGCGAGAGCGCGGAACGAGCGACAAAGAGGCACAATCGGCCTACGCGTTCGGCAGCGTTCGACATCTGTCTCTCTCCTACTTGAGTGTTGAACGTTGTCACGTTCCGCTATCGTCAGTAAACCGACTATACAGACAACCGATTTTTTTAGGGTTCTGCGAAAAACCAATGAACGCGGAGGAAGTTGCGAGCACAGCTAGCAAAAAATAAAGTTATACCATGAATGCATCACTTTAGTAACCAAAGTATAATTTTAATAATCTATAACATAGAAATTATTAAAAAAATACTTTGGAACGCTTGGATTGCATAGACACGTAAACAAACATACACAACAAACACAAAAACCAGACAAAATATCTTACACACAAAGCCCACACATAAATACACACACACAACTATATTTTAAGACTATGATAATTAGAGACGATAACAGCCTGACTGAAATAATCTGGTATGGTTTCGCTTTTGTAGATATACGTACTATATATAACTCTAATTGTCATAGCCTTAAAATATAGTTGTGTGTGTGTATATGTATAAGGTGTGTGTTTAAGATGTTTTTTATGATCTTCGTGTATGTTTGTTTGCGTGTCTATATACATGTGTTTGTAAAATATGTACGTTCTTATATTTTCATTGCGTTAACGTGGCTGATATAATACATCTACCTAACTCAAACTGTTTGCTACCCCTCTTTCCAAAATTAACTACGGATAAAATGAATATCTGCGTCGTTGTACAAATACCTACAACAAATATTTAAGTGAGAAACATTTTTAATTCTCCGAAACAAATGTTTAAGTCATCAGTAGTTAGTAAACATATTAATAAGATTGAAAAGGAATGTAGTATTTACACCTAATAATTTAGTTGTGTTTAGTTTTCCGTCAGAAGTTTCACAGTATTAGATATATTTAGTAATTTATTTTAGTATAGCGTAACTCACTATTTCTTTCTGTTCCTTTTTCTAAATTATAAGTATCCAGTTTTGGTTTAGATTTGTTGTTATGTATCGTTAGGCCTTACATTTATGGATATACTGTTGGATACTTTTTAATACTAAATAAAATTTTAAAAATCTCAAATTCTTTGTTGTTTAACATCAGGCTCTTATAACATATTTATCTCCCATACAATTAGGTGGTAGGGCATTCCAGGTGGTAGGGCATTTGCCCGACTGGATGGCCACCACTTCTGGTCTAAAGTATGTCGCCAAAACAACCTTGAGTTGTGTTCCGTCATTAGTCTCCAGGTTCCAGTATCCCTTAAGAGAGCAGCAGCGCATTTTTACCACCTTTGGTGTTGCAAATGTTCATATGCGATGGTAACCGCTTTCCATCAAGTGGGCCGTCTGCCTGTCTGCTGAGCTCCTACAATAAAAAAAAAACCAATTTAATTTCTCCTTCACCAATCATATACTTTCGAATTCATCAAATAAAGTGCGATGTGTTCATAAATGTTAACTGCCAGCAATAGTTATAAATCGTCGTGTTTATTGCTGCAAGGCACCCGCTCCGTACCGACCGTGACCAACATCTTAACGGTGTGTAAGTTAAATGTGAAGTTTTAAGTGATACTATAAAGTTCGCCGAGTTCGGTTCCCTGCACAAAAGTTTTGACGTGTACTCATACATATTTAAGCGAATGAAAATGAATGGTGTTATTCAGAGGCGGCTTGTGTGCTGAAGCTGTGGTGGCGATGAAAGCGGACAAAAACAACAGAATTATTTATTATTTGTGTTTTATTGCAAAGCTGGCAAACAGGCAGACGGCCTGGCTAATGGAAAGTGGTTACCTATAAAGTTTTTTTTCCCATCTCCCCCTTCATATTGTTACGAGCTACAGGACTCGAATTAAAATAAATGCCGTTGGAATTACTATAGAGTTTATTAGAACTGTACAAACACGTACAAAACAAGTACAAATAAAACTAGATGCAACCTGTTCACACTGCACGATTCAATGCAATTCAACATGCGCAAAGTCCGCCACTATATCGCAAATCGAAAGTACTACCTACACACGTCTTACTCGTATCGTAGTCGTCGCTTGACTGTCCCATCCCTCCATTCGGGCATTGTTTTATACTAAACTGTATAATACCGAACAAAGGGGCCGTGTTATGAGTTAATCCGCCATCTGGCAAGCTTCGACGCAATGCAATAAAAATAAAAGGATTAGTTCGACTTTAATTACAGCCATAAAATAAGCACGATAATAGTAGATGTTTTTAAACACGAAGTAAACAAAAGAACTCCGAATGCAGGATAGGTAATAAACGGTGTTTTACGACGGCAGGTGTGCGCATTTCTTTGTCGGTATGTTTCTTGTCTTTTAGCTACTTCTAACTTGATATGGCGTAATATAAGATCGTGTATAACTTCAGTCCGTAGGGCGCTCTCGACGTTGTACATATCACGAACAAAAGGGGGCAATCGAAGAGGTGGTTTGTGGGTGTCTCTTATGCTCCTGGTGCACAAGGACACGGGGGTCCTCCTTCCATGTGAACCGGTTCAAATATATGGAGAACACTCCGTGCCCTATAAATTGCTGATAACTGGGTCTTCAGGCTCCATTCTCCAATGCTCATCGAGCCACGTCTTGTTAGCGCACGGCGCGTCCGGGAAGAAGAATATAGTCACAGACACAGTTGGCTCGTCCACATAGCCTATAATTTTTTGCAATACAAGGAATGCAGTAAACGCGTTTAAAAGGATGGGGAATCAGACAGGAAGAATGGGATACAGAAATGGGATAGACGAATGGAATAATAATAGTAATCTTGACGTATAAAAATGAATGTTTGTCTGTATATCCTTTATAGAATCATAAACTATACATTTGATCATGTGATGATTTTCAGCAGTTGTTGTGCATGAGCCAAGGGAGGTTTCTGAGTTGCTTCAAAATTAGACCCGGTGGGTGGTGCTGCTGTCGGCATATCGATTGAAGTTTTTTCATCCAGGACAACGTCTGCCGGGACAGCTAGTAATAAATAAATAAATCTTTATTGCAGTAAAATCTGATACAGTAACTTATTGAAGTCCCGAGTTTTGTATGAAGCTTGTGTTTTAGGAATCAGTGCCCTCTCACATTAGTATGTAGTTTTAAACACTAATAAAATATACAAGTCGGTAATAGAGTGTTTATTTCTATGGCCTTACTTATAATCGTTTGTTAAATTTTAAGAAACTGCTCAGCAACTGATTAGTGAAAATCTTACCCATGAACTCCTCTTAAGTATTCTAGGTAGTAAAATAACGGCAAAAGGCATTAAATTGGTGGCGCCACCGTAGCTAAAGTGCTATTGTTTAAAGTAAATGCTAAAAGTTTTATAAAATCAAACAATATAAAATCACTAGGGTATTATTAAATTACTTACTTAAGAGATGGATAATCCTTTCTCAACGAGATTATTATAAGTAAGGCCCGTGTCTAGCGTGTGTAAGTGTATAAGCACGCGACCGCTCGCACATCGCATGTATGTGTTTGTAAGTGTTGTGTTCTTAATGTGTGTGAGTGTGTGTGTGTGTATGTGTGTGTGTGTGTGTGTGTAATAATGTATAATAGGGAAGTTGGACTCGCACTCTTCGTACGGATCACGACTAGCTCAGAACAGCCGTTTCATACCTGGTGTAACGATGATATTCAAAGTAGGATGACATGGCGATACTGTCAAAAATTCTTATTCTACTAAATCCACAACATATTCTCGACATCGTAGCTGCAGAATAATAGTATAGAAGAAATAGTATTACCATCAGCAGGAATGGTTAGTTGAAACGAATATTGCAAAAGCTACCAAAACATTTTAAAATTGACTTCGGGAGTTTTCTCTTATAAATATCTATTTATAAAGATAAGTGCTACTTATAAAGAGTAGTGTTCCACGATGCGCCATTGAAATTAAGAGAATATCTCGAAATCAGGAAAACCTATTATTGAGATGATAGTGTCCGGCGTTAATGACGACATAGTGATTGCAGAATTGGGCCCCCTGAAGTCATCATAATGATTCCAGCATAACTCTAAAACCTCATTTTTATTATTCATCGGCATTGATAACGAGGGTAGACGTTTTCTATCATTGAAGACAATTTTTACAGGATAAAATATGTATGAGATAAACCGTATTGGATCTTTATTTTACTACCGCCTTTTGTTCCAATGTATCCGCTCCCTTACGTCGTTTAGTATAAAACCTCATATTCACGGCCGTTTCCATGTTTTATTATGTAAAGAATTTTAAATGGTTATTCGTAGTGGGCTTTCTTTGTTAAAATTTCATAACTTTTGACCATACAACGAATAAGATAGTTAATTACGACAAATGTGTATATACACAGAACATAACTTTCATGAAAACAAAAAGAAACTAATTAGGACTTTAAATTAAAATGGCCTTACTTATAATAATCTCGTTGAGAAAGGGTTAGCCATCTCTTAAATAAGAGACTCTTAAGCCCCTATCAATGACTGTTTCAAATGAAACTTGCCATCTTGCCTCTTAGACGTCACTTAAACTACCTCTCGATGTTGGTTTTTTGCCATTTATTTATGAGTTACTTTACCATCTCTTATCCTTAAGAGGAGTTTATGGGTGAGATTTTCACTTATCAGTTGCTGAGCAGGTTCTTAAAATTTGACAAACTATTATAAGTAAGGCCAAATATATTCTAAATAATAAGACGTCCATTTAATTTCATTTAGGATTTTCGATAAATGAAGGAGGGATTGGAAACACCAACCGGGTCTATAGACCCGGTTGGTGTTTCCACACAATCTATAGATTACATCAACAATCTATACTATCACAATCTATAGATTGTGTTACGAATTAACGTGTTTTAACAGGTGATTGCTGTGTCTTAGGCTCAATTTACACTATTGACATCATAGTTTCACGGTTCAACCTCGCTCCGGTTTCGGTCCGTTCCCGGTCCGGTCACATTAAGAAAAAAATCAGAGTTCTTTTACTTCCGTATCGCTTTAGATCCGATTCGATATTGCACCGGTACCGTTTCGTCGAAAATAATTATTTGATGAAGCGAGATCGCACCTCTCATGTCTTGCATCGACGGTGTGAATAGTTTTGTTTCAACTCCAAAAGCCTTACTGTTAAACGCCTTTCGTCGTTCGTTTTCGTCCGATCAGATAGAAAAATTCAACGATATTTTAAATAGAAGAAAAAAAGGACAAATATTTATTTTAAAAGTACAATAATATATTTTATTAAACACAAAAATAAATTAACCATACAATGGAAAATTCACTTAAGTATGAAAAAAAGGTAGCAAATAATGTTTTAAAATGACAACGAAAGACGTTTCAGAGTCTTATTCGGGCAGGAACAGAGGAAGAATACAATTTATTGTGGCTGGGAGGCCAGTCGTAAGACGTGACAAAACAACACACCACAGCCAGGTGGTAGGATATTTGCACGTCTGGATTACTACTACTGTTGTTCTACAGTATGCCGCCATAGTTCCGTTATAATAGCTAGGTTCCAGGTTCCAGCTTTAGAAAGCGGCAGCACATTAGTAGCACTTTTGGTGTTATCAATGTCCATAGGTGATGGCAACCGCTTCCCATCAGGTGGGCCAACTGCCTGTCTGCTGAACTCATGCAATAAAATAAAAGTAAAGCCTCGAACTTGTATTGTTGACATACGATCAGACCGAAACCGGAGCGAAATTGTACCGTGGAGGGCATGATGTTTCAATGGAGTCTTGGTATTCTTCTAACATGGTCTAACAAAAGTCGATGTTACGCCAATTGCTCTGGTAAAATTTACAACAAGTGTATTTCTACGAATAATATTGAACCATTCAATAGACCCCAAGAGAACACGCTAATGCCATTTCCTTGCTTATAAATAGAGTGGTAATTCTTGAACAGCTGAGCCCTCTTGAGCCAGCTAATCCACAGGGCTATATGCTTCTATTATTAAATCATTCCGAATATACATTTCGCGTGGTACGATATTAATATAATATCATTCGAGTTTCCCGCTCACGTAGTTCTTGATACGTGACGATCGTTCGGTCTTGGTTACTAAAGCTTGAGTTGTTTGACGCGGTCTAATTTAGGAGATGTAGCGATTTTATAAATTCACAATCAATCAGGAGTTATCTTATACTATATAGTAATAGTAACAACTAGTAAAACTATTAGTAGTTGTTACTATTACTATATTATAATTTAATTAGTATCCGTGCAGGAACGGGGAAAGAATACAATTGCCTGTGGCCGGGTGGCCTGTCGTGAGAGGCGATTAAATAACCCACATCCAGGTGGTAGGGCATTTGCCCGTCTGGATCGCTACCACCCCTAATCTAGAGTATGCCGCCATAACAACCTTGAGTTGTGTTCCGGTATTAGTGGCCCGTCCCATATAGTACCTTTAGTGTTGCAAATGTTCATAAGCGCTTTCTATCACATTTGGGTTATCCTCCTGTTGTTGCACGCCATAAAAAAAACACTATACAAATTTTGTGAGTATGTTTCAATGTTCAAAATCTTTTGGTCATTAAAAAATACTTTTCTTTTTTGACTTTTCCCTAGGGTTAATTCACATTATGTCCACTTGTATTGATAGATTAAATGAAACTGCAGTGGATATAATTTGATTATCTATATTGGTTAGGGTTTAAGCAACGTAGTTTATACACATTACACAGTTTAATACTACGCTCGCACTACCGAAGGCACACAGAGAGAAGAGGGCAGACATGAGAACCCCGATTCGAACAAAAAGGTTACCGGAAGTGTCATCGAGTGACATTTATCTACCGGATGCTTTTTACTTTTTAATATTAACAACCTTGACATACAAATAATGTGTTGGGTGATATTCTCATATTCAACATGTATGAACGAAAACAGGTTAGGTAGTACGAGTATAATCACAACATTTATTAAACATGACATACACTTCTCGTCATTTTTTGGTTTGGTGCCATTCAATAAGGCATAATATAAATGAGGGATAAATATCTAATGTTGTCAGCATTCTGGCTATTTTATCATTAGAATATGAAGAGGAAAGTTTAATAATCTAATCTAATTTAATAGAGCACAAAGCATATAACTTTTTTGGCACTGTCGCTCAAAAAGACATGATAGAAGAGTCAGGCATCGTGAAAGATAACATGCTTACTAATGATCTAAAAACAAGGGATGCTGAAGATCGCAACGAAGAGAAGAAAAAGTAGGCAAGCGGACTTCCAGGTGAAACGCTTTGAACGCAATTGGTACTGCTTTCGGATGACGATAACTCATTTTTTTCTTTATAATATTGTAAAATCTTAAACACTCAATCAATATTCCGAGTCAACGAATGCGCTTGTAAACTACTCGTCAATTTAAAAACAGTTGCATCTTCGACACATAGCTTTAAGACAAGATAATGGATAATATTCTATAACATGTACCAACACTTCTAAATGAATGTGTAAAACATTACAGTTGAGTGATTACGAAATGCATATCGTGAATTTTGAAGTAATGCAGAAGAATAAAAATGACACTTTTTCCAGCTTTTAAAGCTAATATCTCGCCACCTATTCAAATGGACTGTCATATAAACCTTTAAAACTATGTGTATATGTTTTTAAAAAATATTGATGAATGTATGAAATTAGGTTGACAATTGAGCCAAATTTTGAACCCTGTTATCAAGAATTAGTTGCCTTTGACACGTTATATAATAAAATAAAACCTAATAGAAATAAAGTATTATCTTATTCATCAAATTCCGATGCTGTCAATAAAAATTCATTCTGTTCGAATAATTTGAAAGTACCTCCTATTGAGTTGCCTCCTATTTAAATTTTTTGATACGTTTTCTCATGCCAGATTAAACTTCCAGAGAGGTAATCAACAGAAGTTCGTTATTCATTTTCAAAGAGAGCACGTATATTAAATTTCTGTGATGAGACAAGTTCAACAATCGTCACGATTTTCTTCAGATCATCATCAGCGCTTAGAAATCTTTAGTATCAAATTAAAATTTCCAGGATTTCATACTAAAAAAACAATTATTCATTGCTAGAAATACGCTTTTATTTTAACTAGTGGCCCGTGGTCGAAATTCGACCATAGTAATTTGTTGTCAAATACTATAATTAGACTAATATACTTCACTACTCACACACACATTTCCCACATTTCTTCACAGATTTCGCTAAGGCTACACTGTTAATTTTGACGTTAACAACAAACAAAAGAGTATATATGCGTGTGTGTGTCAAATACATGGTAGTGTAATTTTTTGAAATTAATTTATCGTATTTTTTTGCATAATTAAAAAAATATTAGCATTCGTCCTTTCTTCTCTACATAAATTATAAGTGTGCGAAATTTCATACTCCTCCGTCCCCGCAATTTTCGTAAAACGGGTTTCAAAGATTTTGCTTCACGTATTAATATATAGATGTATATACTTTAAGGTAATTTCTCTTTTTCAAATTTATAATAATTGAGTTGTTTGTATGTAGGCGCTAAGAATTGCAACACAGTATTATACTACAACAGTTGTTTGCACTACTCTGTTGTTTTCTATAGGTACATTTATTTTGATGTTTTTGAATATATTCGTTAAATATTAAATTTGAAATGTTAACAAAACAAGATAGATAGATATAATGATGACACTTGATTACTCATCAAATAAGTTCTTCAAATGTAATAAGTTGTTCAAAAATGCACGATTACAATAATGTCATGGTATAAACGACAGGCGGATTAATACATAAACAATAATATATAGATAAACAAACTTTTCCAGGAAACCCAACTTAAATAAAATTTTAATTTTATTTAAAATTTATTTATTTTTTAATTTATTAAATCTGGCTATGTAGATGGTGCAAAGTATTACATAGGACAGAACATTGATTTCTGATATACCTAGCCAACGTGGACGAGTTCGCAAAAGAATATTAGTCACTGTTTGGAACAATAACTGATTCAGACCCACAATTGTTAAGGACTGTCGCAATTTCTCAAAGGGTTCGCTGCCATTGTGGTCAAAACGGTAATGGGGTTAATGGTCTAGGTAAACACTTGAGTGCACTTCGTAGAGGGTACGCGGCTATTTTCACTTAAAATATTACCCTTTTAGGATTACACGTAACGTAGGGGTGGTACAGGATTGCGGCTTAGAAAATCTCGTAAAAAATATTTTCAAGAGGAAATGTTTAATATGACATTTTTGTGCTATTTTTAGGGTCTTGTAACCATTTTGGTCTGATGCTCTTTTTACAAGCTTTTATTTAAGTTGCAATAGATGTATGTATCTAAGTTCAGGTGGAATCTTGCAAGTTAAATTTGACCCACTTCCCGGTTTCCGATTGAGCTGAAATTTTGCACGCATGTGTATATTGCGTGAGAATCCAATAATATGGTACCATGGAGCTGACCTGATGATGGAGTCGGAAGGTGGCTATAGGAACTCCTATACTAAACAAGATAGATCCGTCGTGTTTCGGCTCGTTTTTCTTGTCTTGGCTAGCAGTCTGCTACTACATGATATACAGGATCTCAAAACCTGGCTAATGATGCTAATGAGCGAGTACAATAGGACAATAGGCTTATATCCACAATAATTAGAAACTTATGCCAATAAATAAGTGAACAAAAGAAGAAGATCATAAAAGGATAACTATTCATTCAAATGCCGACAGGTAATAAGATGTGCTTCTATAGATCTGTACATGGAATTTGTCTTTGTCGGAGCCTAGGTTGTAACAATATAATATCTCTCTGATCTGTCTCTGAAATGTTCATTTCGTAAGGTACCTTTTAAAACGAAAGACTTATACAACAGTAGTTTTTGCTCGCAGCTTTGCTTACGTTAATGTTAGACCAGGGGAACCGTATATTTTTCCGGAATAATTAGTAACTATACCAGGCTATATCTATCTTTGCGACAAATATTATCCAAATTCGTGTAAACTTTTAATTTTGTAACAACGAAAATTATTAATAAAAAAATGAATAATAAATATTTTCTAATTTTTCCAACGGGGTTCTATTCTAATGCCTTTCAAGAATTGCTCCAAGAAAGGAAAAAAATCTTAAATTTATAGTTTAACAATTATCACACTTGCAATGTTCATGTTCAAGCAATTTTTTTTTATTAATTAACTATTGAATAACTAAATGAAAAATTGTTATAAAAAATTTTTTCAAGCAGATTATTGTTCATGCATCTATTCAGTTACTGCTTGAATTTTTTAATTTTTTTATTTTCATATTTAGTATGTTTAAATAATATTTATTCATTAAAGGGCCGATATGGGTGTGGCTTGCGTAAGCCAGAGTACCCGTGTTCGGCGGTATTTTCATCCCTCTGGGAAAATTATAAATATTGATCTTACAGTTTCGGGAGTGAAGATTTTTTAGGAAATTTCCTCCTCTTTTCGAATCTTTTTTCAAATTTGAAAAATCTTTACTACTTTTTGAGATATTTGCAAAAAACTAACACCCCCCCCCCTTTTTTTTAGTTAATTGTTAATAACTTTTACAATTTTTGCAAGCGGAACTTCATTTTTTTCAAAAATCATCTAGATGGCATTCCGAATCAAATAACACCTCATTTATAATTTTCGGAGACTGCTGAAAAAAGTTGGTCCAAAAGGCACTTGTTTACTAGTCTACTAGTGTAATTTTTTATAAAAGTTAATCTGAACTTAAATTTTAACCATGAAATTTGGTATTTTTTAATTATTTTTGAAGTTTAAGCGTACTTGGTGAAAAAAAAGTATGAAACTCTAAGTGGCCAACTATTTAAAAAGTATGCGCGTTTAATAGAGATTCTAAAATGGTATAATACATACTTTTGTCTCAAGTAAATACGAGGTTATTGCTATTAACATGCAAAAGGAGTAAATTTGACTAAAAACAAAATTTTAAAAATGATGTAATTTCTTGCCTTAAGTTACATGTTAGTTGAAAAAGTCTTAATAATGGATAATCCTGAAACACCTTCAGGATTAACCATTCTTCCTGAGAAACCCGATAGATAGATGACTATAAATTGTGGCTTATAAATTAAAATATATTTCATCCGTGCAGGAAAGAATAGAATTTCCTGCAGCCGAACGGCCTTTCATAAGAGGCGACAAAACAACCCGCAGCCAGGTGGTAGGGCATTTGCCCGTCTGGATGGCTACTACCATTGTCCTAGAGTTTGCCACCATAAAAACCTTTAGTTGTATTCCGAGATCAGTGGCCAGGTTTCAGTCTACCTTAAAAGAGCAGCAGCGCATTTGTAACACCTTTGGTGTTGCAAAGTCCGTAGGCGATGGTAACTACTTTTGTTGAGGTGAGCCGCTTGCCTGTGTGTTGAACTCATACAAGAAAAAAGTATTAATAAATAAATAAAATTATAGATAAAATATTTATACCAATATTTGTAAAATTTAATTCCTCTACAAGATATATTAATATTTTTTTTAAGCAACAAAATTGCGTACATAATTTCGAATAGTTACAAATCAGATCTAAACCATCTCTAAACCAACAACTGAAAGCCCTAGGCGTAAGTCGCGCAACAACGAAGCTGGCTGATGTTTTAATGGATAATGCAATGTTAGACATAGCTTTTAAAAGGTATATAGTTAAACGTGGTTTCATATAAGAGCACATTATCTTTAATGCAACAAGAAAATGTTATATTCTATTATCACGGGATCACAAATACTGATCTAGTACAAGAAATATGCTGTAATTTAATATACTCTATCGACCGCGGTGACGTAATGACTAGCGCACGCATCCTAGACTCAAAGGGCGCGGGTTCGAGCCGGGCTGAAACGCATGCATCACTAAGGCAGTTTTCTGAGCTAATGTGCATATTATTACAATTACCACGTGCTAACAACGGTGAAGTAAAACATCGTGATGCAACCTGCACATCAAAATAGCCGATGTGTCAAACTGGCTATATATATATATATAACTTGGCATGTTTTTTTTAATAGATTTAGGACTATCGTGAAAAAAAATCGAACAAACCCTAAATAAGGACCTCCCTAATGCACACAGATACACACACGCACACACACACAGACACACACCGTGAATGACAGGAGAAAGAGTACTAAGTCTTGCGGCCGAGCGGCTTGCCGTTAGAGGCAACAAACTACCTAAAAACCTGAGGCCAAATTCTGCTATCTCGTTACCTACGCGTCGCGCAGTAGTTCTAAGTAAGATAAAATTGTGGTGGTATCAAATTCGTATTCTACTAAATCCATGATATCTTTTCGATCTCATCGCGATAGAATAATAGAAAAATTGATATTAGCATTCGCAGAAATGACGTTAGCTGATTATATTGAAGAAATACCAAAAATTTTAAACATTTACTTCGCATGTTTTTGCTAATAAAGTTTTATAATGACAGAGTGGTGTGGCCGTCGCATTAGAATTGACGGAATACTGATATCAGTCAAAGCTACGCTTCAAACGATAATCTCCGGTGATTTTGACGAGGTAGTGATAGCAGAATTAGACCCCATGTGGTAAGGCGTTTGTCCGTCTGGATCGCCACCATCCCTTGTCTAGAATATGCTACCAAAATAACCTTGGATTACGTTTGGGTGTCAGTGGCCACGTTCCAGTCTCTCTTTTTGAGGCTGGCAGCACGTTAGTAGCACCTTTAGTATTGAAAAATCATGACACTGATTTGGCTGAAGTTCGGTATTTATGTAGCTCACCAAGAATGAACTCTAGATACTTTTTAAATTGTATCTGACGTTACCTGCGTGGATGCTTGTTTTCAAAATGGTATGAAATCAATTTGCCCTGGAAAAAGGAATAACTTGTAATTTTCTGAGGACGAAATTGCGAGGAAAACCCTTATAACCAATAAAGTACAGCTTCAAAGATTTTTTATTTAATTCAAATCATCGTTCCGACAGCAGCTAACTCCAATAAAATACGAATTCAAAAGAAAAGATTAATATTTCAAAAAATAATAAATTTTAATTCAAATTCAATATTTAAAGACGTTCATTGTCTTTGAGCCATATTTAGATTTCCATTATTTGATTTCATTAACTTAGCAGCGACCGATTTCGCTATGACAAGCCAGTCGTGTGTTGTCATGTGACCTTGTGATGAGTATCAAATTATCAATCAATATGCGCTATTAATACAAAAATTGCTTCAGGCGCACTGACATTTCGAGAAGATTTGCAATGATTCAAATTTGAATATAAGTTTGCTACTGTACTTCTTTCTTGTGTCTAATAAAGAAAATTCTGTTATATTCTGTACTCCGTAAAATACCACTATGTGCATAGAAGTCGAAGGTATGACCCAAAATACTAAAACACAGCAAATTACTTTTGGACTTAGCATTTTAAAGGTTCTGTCTTACGAATAAATAATAGATTCTGTCTGATTTAAATTTAAATATTAATAAAATATGAGCGACCTTTTAAAATACAAATTTTGAACTGAAACTTTCAGAAACTTATTATTTTTTGGTATAGACCTTTTTTTTTAAATTGTAGTATAGGTTCGCGTTTTACCACAATCTAGCCCTATGTGGAGCAAAGATGTGGTCTACAATGTATCACGCTTACCTAGAAGGTACCTATTCACACGGGACTTGAAGACACCCAGGTTATAAGTATCGGGAAAGACAGACTCCGGCAATGAGTTCCATAAAAACCAAATTATACCGTATACAAAAAAAAAAATATACCGTAACGATAAAAAAATTGAATAAAAAAATCAGTTTTGCCGATTGTTGAAATGTTAAAAAATTTGGATCGACCTTCTAAAATGTTTTTTTGAATTGTCATTTGGAGGGAATTCTTTAAACATAAAAAAATATTTTTTT
Organism: Dendrolimus pini; assembly: GCA_949752895.1. Classification (NCBI taxonomy): domain Eukaryota; kingdom Metazoa; phylum Arthropoda; class Insecta; order Lepidoptera; family Lasiocampidae; genus Dendrolimus; species Dendrolimus pini. The sequence continues at coordinate 4,051,580 of OX457130.1, read as the reverse complement.
TACACTCGAGTTTTAATTTAGTTTTATTTAATTTGCTGTTCAACCTTTACATCAACCAGCTTATTGAGCGACTCAGCAGCACTCACGTCGGATGCTATAATAATATAGATGGAATTTGTTTTAATAACTTTAGTTACGCGGATGACATGGTGTTACTGGGTCCGTCTATCAACGCCGTAAGGACATAGTTGTCTATATGCGAGAACTACGCGGAGGAGCATGGTCTGAACTACAACTCTAAGAAGAGTGAAATCTTAGTGTTTAAAACACAAAAAACACAGAAGCGTATACCTACCCATGTCCCTCCTGTATTTCTCAATGGCGTAGCTCTTGAGATGGTTGATAGGTTCAAGTACTTGGGGCATATTGTAACGAGTGACCTTAGGGATGACGAGGATATAGAAAGGGAACGTAGGGCGTTGGCGGTTCGGGGCAACATGTTGGCTCGCAGGTTCGCTCGAAGCACAGTTTAAGTAAAGACTACTCTTTTCAAAGCTTATTGTCAGTCATTTTACTTGAGCGGCCTGTGGGTAGACTATACGCAACGAGCCATCACCGCCCTACAAGTACAATATAATAATGTATTCAGAATGCTGTTGGGGTTGCCGCGACACTGTAGTGCGTCTGGGATGTTTGCGTAGGCGTTAAGGCAATTTATCCGCAAAAAATCCGCTTCACTGATGCAGCGTTTGCGCGGCAGCACCAACAGCCTTCTGAAGGCTATTGCAGCTAGATTTGACTGCCCCTTCCAAGAACATTGGATAGGGGTAGTCATAGGCTTAAAATAAGTGGCTATACGTTTAAAATTTGTGTAAAATATAATATTACTAACACTACTAACTTTATTTTATAAGATAATTGTAACTAACGCACTAACTAAATATGGACCCCGGTCCGAAATAAAGTTTTTATTATTATTATTTTAAAAAATAGTCGGTTTTTTTGCGCCACCGAGCAATTTTGCGAGGATTTAGTAATCCTAGTAATAGGTATAATTGAAAATATTGTTTTAAACATTATTCAATGCGATATTTGACTCTTTTACTTGTAGAGTATGACGTCATAACGCTATTTTGTTATATAATAAAAAAGTGTCTCAATTTATCTTTTACCCTCTTGTACTGTACAGAAAAAACTCAAATGAGGCAAATCTTGAACATATAATTAATACGATCCGATTTACCCTCCACCAATCATGATCAATAAACCCGTCGGCGCCTAACAATCTTTTATCAATCACGGGTTCCTTCCATTTTTCGGGAGCGAAATATTTTCCATCACTAAAATTAAACTTCGGGAAGCTATCCGACAGTATCTGTGCAGAAAATAGTGATGTGACCAGATAAAAATTGAACAGAGTATTTTTTTAAAGAACCAAGTAGTAACTTGATTCAAATACAAATTCAAAAGTCTTCATACAAAATTTTTATTATAGGAAAGAACCAAAGTAGTAACTCTTTATTCAAATTCAAAAAATCTTTATACAAAATTTAGTTCTAATGACTGACTTTTATAATCCGGTAGCCATTTCGGCAAAATATTTTTTTTTTATAATTGCCGCCTTTTTAGTTTACATATAGTCATTGTTTGCAGAAACAATTAGGTTTATTTGTATTAAATTCAAGGGTTTACAGTCAAACTCAAGAAATTTCTTGGGTACCATCAAAAATCGTAGGCGTGTCAAAAACACGACACCAGCGTTATATAATTCTGATGTTGTTTTAAGGCCGCTTTTTTGATATTTATTTACTTGGCTTATCTGTTGTGTATATATCTCTAATATTGGTTATATGTGAATGTTATGTTATAAATATTTGTAAATTTATTTAACTATTTGTAACTATTACCTCAATAGTATAATTATTTATTAATAATGTAATGTATAGTTTGCCATGACGTAGCTCTATGTTCAAGTGGAAGATCAACGTTGGTCTAACAGATCAAAATTTTTGCTGAGCTTGTTACAATTTTTAAGATATCTATGTATATCTTTTCCTGATACTTTGTGGTAGTTTTCTCATTTTTTATTGTGCTTTATTCATTACTTTGATGTATTTAATAATAATAATAATAATAAATGTTTATTTATTCCAATAGTACATACAAGAATCTTTGGGGTTGGGACCTTCTATTAAGTATTAATATATACTTGTGACAGAAGGACCCGCTCTCAATTACCTACCTTAAAAATTAAATTAAAAGTTAACTTTTATTACAATAAACCTTATACAAATAATTTACATGTGTTGTATACTTATATCTATGTGTATGAATGTATGTAATAATCTGTGTGTGCGTGTATGTGTTAATAAAAAATTATAAAACTAAAAATTCTGCACATTCTTTATATGTTTTCAATAATATCCTGATTGTAATAATTTTCTTACAGTCATAATATTTCATATTATTAAATTGTAATACTTGTTAATTTGATTAAATATATGTCTGTAGTGCATTTTATATTGGTGAGTGTGATGTTGTTTCACATGTATATGTTCGTCCTGAAAATAAACCTGTTTTCTTTCTTTCAAATTTACCAGAAGGATTTAATTTAGTCAAAGAAGCGCTGTATGGATGGAATGGGTACGTTGGTGGGATTCGACGGATCGGATCCGATCACTCAATCCGGACGCTGACGAATTTACCCGACCTCTAAGTTATACGTTTCTAGAACATAAAAAGGTCCCGATGATTTATTTTTAGAGTCATACATACATACATACATACATAACTTCACGCCAGGTCCCTTGCGGGGTAGGCACGAACAACAGAGTTTTAGTAGTTTTTAGTCCTATTTTTAGAGTCATTTTGGTATAAAAAAATACTGACTTTACAGTCTACATCATGTCTGTCAGTAAGACATAGTCATTTTTCGCAGACAGATGGACTTGATAGAAAGCCATTACCATTGCCTATGGACATTTGCAACACTAAAAGGTGCTACAAATGTGCTGCTGCTCTCTTAAGGGAGACTGGAACCTGGTCACTAATACCGGAATACAGCGTTGTTATGTAGGTAGCCATCCAGTCGGGCAAGTTTCCTACCACCTGGCTGCGGGTTGTTTTATCGCCAATTTTTTCTCCGTTTCTGCACGGATAGAAGTAGCGCTATAATTGTATTTTCTTTCTTTCTTTCGATTGGCTTGTGCTAGATAATTCTGGTGAGGCTGCATCACTAGCCGGCAGTCGGGTCCCTCATCCGGCCGTGAAATTCCTCATATTGGAAAAGAGCCGTATAATGGATGCGTCGGGGGGCTTCGCCAATAAATTGCGCCGCGCCGGCATCGTAATTGGCAGGTGACCGGTCCAATCATTTAATCCGGGCGTTGATGAATTTAACCGGTCTCCGCGGAATGCGTGTTCGGAACATAATAAGGTCCCAATAATTTATCATTTAGGGTTCTGTAGCCTTTTGGTACAGGGAAGAAAATTATAATCTTATACTAATATATAATAATGTTACAAAGGCCGCCCATCTGGTATGTTGTAAAAACGAACTCTTTTATTACTTAGTGTTTAAACTTTAAAAACATATATTGTTATCGTACTTACTTTATGGATGTAATTAGTGTCGAACGAATTAATCCTTGTTTTATGGCCGTCGAAGCTGGCAGGTGTGTAGGATTAACTCGGCGAACGCGATCCTTTATTTTATTATACAATTTAGAATATAACAATGCCCGGACGGAGGGGTGAGGCAGTCATTCGACGACTATGATACGATTAAGACGTACTTTAGATTAGCGACATAGTGACGGACTTTGCGCGCGTTTAATTGCATTGAATCGTGCAGTGTGAATTGGTTGCATCCAGTTTTATTTTGTACTTGTTTGTACAGTTCTAATTAACTCTATAGTAACTCCAACGGCATTTATTTTAATTCGAGTCCTGTAGCTCGTAACAATACCATTCAACTCTGGAATGCACTACCACTAAATATAAAGCAGACACGATCATTACCTTCTTTTAACAGATCAGTTAAAGATTACTACCTCAAGCTATAGTTATTGTTTACTTTTGTATATACAAATATAATATAATGTGTATTTATTTACGTATATATATTATTATATATGTTACTATTAATTAATCAATAAACTAAATTATTGTACAAGTGTTGGTTTACCAACTACCGACTTTTTTTGTCCTTCCTATACTCCATCCAAAGGTTGTCTGTAAGAAACCGCCATGGGCGATAAGACCGCTCATTGTACTTGTATATTATCGTTCTTAATTTTATATAGCATTTTTGTACACTAAAGTATATTCTATTCTATAAAGCTGAAGAGTTTGTTTGTTTGATTGAACGCGCTAATCTCAGGAACTACTGGTCTGAATTGAAAAATTCTTTCAGTGTTAGGTAGCCCATTTATCGAGAAAGGCTGTATATCATCACGCTAAGACCAATAAGAGTGGAGCACCAATGAAGAATGTATAAAAATGGGGGGGGGTTTTGAAAACGAATTCCACGCGGACGACGTCACGGGCACAGCTAGTTTCATATTTTTAATGGGAGAAAACTTAGAATATGTGAAAGGCGAAAAAATATAAGAAGCTATTTTGAATTATCAGGTATGGTTGCGCCGAGGAACACCTGCTTATAAATTCTTCCTCCCCATCTTCGCCATCTATTTAAATTACCTCACCTCACCATTTAAATTAATTATGGTCTAAATTCGACCACAATTAATTTAAATTATGAGTTTGAACATTATTAAGGTTCTGTTGTCGAATCTGTGATTATAGAAATATAGTCCTTCTATAATCACAGATTTCGCCAAGGCTACACTGTTAATTTACGACTTTAACAATAAACCAAAGAGTATATATGCGTGTGTGTCAAATACACGGTAGTGAGTGTATTGTTTTTTTTGCACAATTAAAAAAAAAATAGCATTCTACACTCCTTCTATATATAAACTATAAGTGTGCTCAGTATTTCATACTCCATCGTCCGCGTTATTTTCGTAAAAAGGGGTACGAAGTTTTTGCTTTACGTATTAATATAACGTAATTTTGTCAGAATTGTAAATAGAAGGAATTTAAAAATTGACTGCACCTACTGTCATTGTATTCGTAATAAAAAGCACCCAATATGCCGTTAAGCCGAGGATCTGTTTTACAACGCAACTTAACCTTGCCAATGTCGCAAAAGGTATACGGAGTTGCGTTGCACAACTCCGCGACGGGACGCGGGATTCGCATCTAAACTGCTTAATTCCACGTCAAAGGGTCTATTCTAGAAGCTAGAGATACAATACTAAATACTAATATTTTCAATGAAATAGTGGCCGTGTGCGAATCAGACTATATACAAAAAATATTAAGCCTGTTTCAAGCGGCATCTGAAAATATATAGTGTGTACAAATTTTTTTTTTTTCATATTCTGAAAGTGCGCTCGGAGCTGCCTGACCACAGGGATGAAAACAGTACTTTTAGTCCCTGGTAAACGGATGTCATACTTGCAACAATTCAGAAAGGTTTATAGTAATAAAAGAACAGCAGTCACTATACTTACAATCAGAGAACATTACTGTTTAAATATATTTCATCCAATGACTACACAAACATTTTTAGAACACCTCGCTATCCCTCCAACAATTTTACAGTATAAGAAACTTAGCAAATTGGCACAACCAATAGCGGGTTGAAGTCTTTGATAAACTATTTTAATTAAAAGGGCTATGAATGATAGGAATTTAATACATTATTATTAAGAAAATGTTATATAGAATATTATATTTAAAGTTTGACATGTAATAAAATAATCAAACACTGTAAAATCTATCGCGCTTTCCTACATAAAAATAAAATGTAGCGAATACCGTCTATATACAATTACGAGATTATGAATTATAATCTATACAATTACCACAAGATATTAGAGATAAATATTGTTACATAAAATTATGGTAAATTATAGAGAACTACTCTACACAAAACAGGCGCTAATTGCAATATAAATAAAAATATAACATTACTATTTAATGATCGAAATGGTCAATTTTATTATCTAGAAATAAGAGGGTACCTACATAACAAAATTAATTATTAACCTAAAAAAGAAACATGACAAGATACTATGCAACTAAGTAAATTTAACACGATTTTCTCTGCTATCAAAAAATTTAAAACTACGGAAACTATTAATAATACATGCAACTCATGTCCCAACTTTTTTAATAGCCACTTAAATCATAAGTTGCATAAATTGCAAATAAAAATATCGTCAACTTTGTAACATCATTTTGTACTTGTAAATTACTTTACACTAAATTATTATTTAATTAATATTAATTTAGAGCAATAGTTGTTTGTTTAACTAATCAGTTTTATTTAGTTTTCTCATATCCGAAATGACAAGTAGACTGTTAACCAAATACATACAGGTAGCCGTTCACGGGCTCTTAAACCATAACTTTCGGTTATCATTTGATAACAACACTCGTTGAACGCTGTTGCGGCATGGCCACGCCCTCTCCTCCGGCGTTGGGCCCTTACCAAGCTCGATCCGGAGCAGGCCGAGGAGTGGGCACTCACGGAAAGCTGGGCCTACCCAGCCGAATTCGCTAACTTGGAGTCGCAGGCAGAGCACATGCGCAAGACCCTGACGAGGGTTTGCGACGCGGCGATGCCTCGCGTCTCCAAGCGGCAGCCTCCGTGCAAACAGGTCCACTGGTGGACCGAGGAGCTGGGCGAGATGCGAAAGGCAGTTCGCATCATCAGCCATAGGCTCAAACGCTGCAGGGCGCGCCGTCCTCCGGACTTCGTCGCAGAAAATGGACTCGTGGGCGAGTTTAGAGAGGCCAGAAAGGCCCTTTCGATTGCAATATTGCGATCGAAAGCCCGGGCTCGGGCCGAGCTCCTCGAGACACTTGATCGGGACCCTTGGGGGCGTCCGTACCGTGGGGCCCGCACCACGTTGCGGCCTTGCACATCCACGGTCACAGAAACGCTCGAACCCGAGGTGCTCCGGTCAGTTATCGACGGGCTCTTCTCGGATCCGGGGAACTTCACTCCCCCCAGTATGGGTCCACCCGTTCCCGACACCCACGGACCCACCACGGACGAGGAGCCTCACTCCATCTCCGAGGGGGAACTAGACGTTGCCCTGGACCGGCTCCGGGGTAGGAAGACGGCACCGGGACCCGACGGGGTTCCAGGTCGACTCCTCTTCCTGGCTGCAAAATATCTGCGCAGCCAGCTGCGGGACCTTTTCGAAGCCTGTATTCGCGCAGGTAGGTTCCCGTCGCAATGGTAAGAGGGGCGTTTGTGCCTTATTCCCAAGGGAGGTCGGCCTCCCAACGATCCTTCCGCCTTCAGGCCCATAAAGCTGCTGAACGAGGTCGCCAAGGTCTTCGAAAAGATCTTGGCGGAGCGGCTCGTGAAGAATCTCGACGCTGTGGAGCCGGGGCTATCAGATACGCAGTTCGGGTTTCGGCGGAGGCGCTCCACGATGGACGCCTTCGAGACGCTGCGAAAGTTGACGGACGAAGCCATCCAAGCGAAGGATGTCGTTCTTGCGGTGTCGCTAGACATAGCGAACGCCTTTAACAGCCTCCGTCATGAGACGATCAGGGAGGGGCTCCGCGCGCATGGAGTCCCCCCGTACCTCACGAGGCTGTTGGGCGAGAACCTGCAGGATCGGCATATCCTTTGGGAGGGCGGTGAGTCCGGCAATCACGTGTTAGGTCGGTGACGCGTCGCGTGCGGCGTTCCACAGGGGTCGGTCCTCGAGCCGATTCTTTGGAACGTAGGTTATGACTGGGTTCCGGTCCTGCCCGGGGTAAGGTTGATCTGCTTTGCGGACGACACCCTACTCACGGGACGCGCTGCGTCATTTGCGGAATCCGTGGACGTCGCCAACGCCGGGTTGGCGATTGTCGTAGATGGAATAGCTAGGCTGGGCTTGAGGGTCTCCCCCGCGAAAACGGAGGCCATCATGTTCCATAGGAAATTTCGTAAACCCCCCGCGGACTTGACCGTTTCGGTCCAAGGGCTGGCCATTAGAGTAGGGCCCCAGATGAAATATCTGGGGCTAGTTCTTGATGGGAAATGGCTGTTCAAAGCGCACTTTGAGCAGCTAGTTCCCAAACTCGTCAAATCTGCGGGCGCACTCTCGAGGCTGCTTCCCAACGTGGGGGGCCCCGGAGGTGCGACGCGGAAACTTTACTCTGGCATCCTGAGGAGTATGGCGCTGTACGGTGCACCCGTCTGGTCCACTGCACTTGACCGCCACAACAGAACTCTGCTGCACCGGGCGCAGCAGGTTCTGGCCGTGAGGACCATACGGGGGTACCGCACTGTGTCGCGGACGGCGGCCACCCTCCTGGCAGGCGATCCGCCCTGGCATCTCCAGGCGAACGTCCTGACAGAGGTGCGTCGCACCCGGCAGGATGCCCTAGCTAGAGGCCTGACCTTCTGTCAGGTCGAGATTGAGGCGATCAGGAAACGGGAAACCGTCTCCATGATAGCCGCCTGCTCTCAAGAGCTCGATAACAATGCGGCCTATGGCGGCTACACGGTGGATGCAATCAGGCCACAGCTGACGGAATGGGTCAACCGCACCAGCGGCACCCTGACCTTCAGGACGACGCAGATAGTTACCGGACACGGATGTTTCGATAAGTATCTGTATCGCATTGTGGGCTGCTTGCCTTCTCCGGACTGCCGCCAGTGCGGCGCGCCCGACACGGCGTTACACACGCTAGTCGAGTGCGCCGCATGGGCGCCGCAGCGTTTCGAACTTGAGACGCACGTAGGTCCGGTCGATTCGCTCTGCGACTTGGTGAAGGCTATGCTGCAGAGCAACGACAACTGGGGGGGCTGCGGTTACTTTTTGTGAGGCAGTAATGTCACTCAAACGATATAGGCTGCGTACGGCATGGCGCTGTACGTGACTGACAAGTGCTTATTATAAAAATACATTATAATGGTCCTTCTCGGACGCCTGACGTATAAACGCCGCAAGATTCGTCGGTTGGCGTCGACGCATGAGAGCATTTTCGGTTTTGTCTAAATTCAAATAAATCGGGCAAGTCCTAGACATTCCATCCCCAATGACAGGTTGTGTAGAGGTAACAAACGTTTTTCAATTCTGAATTTGTTTTCGTTATTTGACTACGGGACCTTAAAAATATCTCTATCTCTATGCGCGTATGTTAATGTGTAATTTTAGTCAACCTACACTCGTATCAAATGTAAAGGTAAACAAAATTATTTAATCAAATTCTTCAAGAACAACTCTCAAAGAAAGTCAAGTCCAATTAACTAGATACCGTCTAATTGTTTGAGATTAAATTACTTTTAAATTACCTATTAGAAGTTACTTTACTTGAAAGCGATCTCGGTAAACAAAATTATAAATTAATAGTAACAATACTTGTACAAGAAATGGGTGCTCATGTTACAACCAACCAACATTTTACTCGTACATTAAACTCTTACGCACTAATAAAGACGATATCACATTATTATTGAACTTAAACATTAACGGATAACTCAGTTGTAGATCTTGAACATGACTAATGTAACTATTACGTTATTTTTTAATACAATAAATAAGACGCATTTGGACACAGTTATTACAATGACATTAACGCTGATATAGAAAAGCTTAGAAGTACAAAACAACTTATGTCTTTCGAATCGGTAATAAAGTTGAAACAATTAGAGGCTGGTTAAATGGTTACTATTGAGCTACAATATCTACTTACCAAAGTTGTTTTTGATGGATATACAAACTTTTTTTATATGTTGAATTTGAATTTAATATGTTGGAATGCGTGGCTGACTTTTAAGTTGTTTCTGCCACTGGTAAAGGTACACTTGAAAATATATATTATCTTGTAAGGCCGCAAACCTCTCGTTTTCATTAATCCCGTCTTCTTTGCCCCCAATAGTTTTTCTCAGTTGCTTTTATTTATCACTGACTCGACTTCTGAACCTTTTCATAATATTATAATTCGCACAAAATGGGTTATGTGAGTAAGCAACAAAATTAACAACGGATGCAGTCTCTGTATCGATTGCGAGGCGTAAACTCCGCTGATCAAAGCAGCAACGTATCATAAAAAGTGTATAGACTATGACATACGAGTGTATCCATGTTTCGTCGACGGTCACGAAATGACCCAAAAACTCCTTCGGATTGTGCTTAAACATATTCAAACACTGCTCTGCTCTGAAGTGGTCCGGAGTGAGCAAATGCGGCATCCATCGCGCCGAAATCTTTCTCATGCCCAATACTTCATCCAGAATATGAGCCACCTGGTTTTTTGACATGCCTACTGTCTCAACTATCTCGCTCACTTTCAATCAGTGGTCTAACAATACGAGATCTTGGATTTTTGTCACGTTATCCTCCGTTGTAGCCGTTTTCAGGGCACCTAGGCGTGACTCATCAAATATCGACGTGCGACCACGTGGAAGCTTGTTAAACCAATATTTGACGGTCGGCATTGAATGAGAAGAGTCACCGTACACATCATCAATGCACTCTTTGGTTTCGCTGCGCAATTTCTCTTCCAAAAACAAGAATCGAATCACCGACCGATATTGCTCTTTTTCAATTTTTCTCAAATCCGTGGACACACTCGCTTCCACACACGGTCAAAACAAAACTACGCGTTCGATTCTGCTGAAAGTTTTACAGTAGCTGTCTACGAGAATATACGACGCGACAAAAAAATTGCTCTTGCGATAGTGGTGCTATCGGGCGGTGAGGCTAAGTACGTATCGGACCACCGTCGTAGAATGAATTGTAATTGAACATTCCTTATTGCACACGGGAAAGCCTGATTATTGCCAACATTTTCAAGCGATGGCCCAATGAGGCCAATTTTTCCAGACTGCATTAATATAATTTAGTAAAACTCTTCCTTGTGTCTGTTAGTCGATTACTAGCATCCATCAGACTACAACAATATAGTCTACATAGGATATAAGCGTTTTGTACCAAGTCTATCTTCGTCGTCTATAATCTTGTTACGGTAGTAACTTCCCAATTCCATGCATAAAGCTTACAATACATTCTGCCTTTAAGCTTTTTGTTTTCGTAATATATCTGTAACCTACTTTAATAGTAGATTGTTAAATGAGAGGTGAAAATGACCTATTTAGGCATGAGATGGTTTGGCTCACGAGCGTAATGAGGGCGCTGATAGTTCGAGTGCCTAAATAGGTCTTTCACCCGAGGTTATAACATTCTGCTTTTCATTTCGAATATGAGGAAAGTAAATAAAACCTGATTAGTAAAACAAACAAGTACTTCTCTAATGAAATCAGGCGTTAAATCCAAATATGAATTTGATTTGATTAATACGTCACACGTGAAACGTTAAGTAAGTAAATTTCTTTGGTTGTGGGTTTCTATCATCAGCCAGTATATTTTTTTTCACTGAAGATAGTAAATATTTTGCTCAAATTTATGTATATTAAATAATGAATTAGTGAAAAATAATCTATAAGTATAAAAGATTTTATGAAATTGTTGATATTTTTTAATTACAATTTATGCTGCGATTTTACAGTGACTGTAGAAAACTTGGGACATAAGTCGCATTTATTATCTATAGTTCGCATAGTTTTTAATTTTTTTCACAAAAGGGAAACTCGTTTCCCAGGGACGAAAAGTGCTATTTTTATCCCTGTGATCAGGCAGCTCCAAGCGTACTTTCAGAATATTAGAAATAAAAATTTAACATTATTTCACATATATTTTAGATCTACAAATTACTAATCTTATTATGTACTAAAAATAGAAAGCGATTACGGTTAGTATTCTCGTTTTACAAAAGATTATTATGACTACTAATTAAGTTATTCAATCTGGATCATTGACCGTCCTAAGTAAATACGGAGTCTTAATAAAATATGCTTTTTCAATTTGGTAAGTATTTCAGAATACAAACAGTTTTCAAAGTTTTGTTATTATGTTTTTTTCTATTGTTTATTTTATTATTGCTATACTAGTTGTACCAGTAAAACTGAATAGTTTAAACAGTAGAAATGAAACAATGAAACTGAATAGTTTAAATAATAAAAATGAAACAATGAAACTGAATAGTTTAAACAATAGAAATGAAACAATAAAACTGAGTAGTTTAAACAATAGAAACTAAACAATGAAACTGAATAGCTTAAACAATAGAAATGCAACAATGAAACTGAATAGTTTAAACAATAGAAATGAAACAATGAAACTGAATAGTTAAAACAATAGAAATGGAACAATGAAACTGAATAGTTGTAAGGATTGCTGTAATTTCAGTAGGTGTTGTTGATATTAATTTAAGCAGATATTTTTTTTATTTTAAATCCATCCAGGTACTTGAATCCCACAGAAACATCCTAGCAACCGAGTTCTTGTGTTATCATATGACATTACACGTTTTATTAAATGTTTCTCATTTTCTACAATACACAACAGCTGAGATCTTGCTTAAAAACAATCATTGTCTTATAGTTTTACACGACTTATAATCCTGATCGACAGCATTCGTTTACGCAGAAAAATTCATACCGGTTTTCGACATGGTAATAATCTATATTTAACTTTATTTGCAGGCGGAAATGGCAGAATGGCTGGTATGTATTCTTCTTATTGTTAGCTTAAAAGCTCAAACGTTTTTAGCAGTTCGTTTTCGTCCAATCAGCCCAAAAAAGTCAATGAAATTTTAGTTAGAAAAAAGAAGGAACCAAGATTTTTTTTATACAGTATTAAAGTCTATAAAATACAAATAGAACATATATGTTGGAAAATATACTAAAATATGAAAAAAAAGTTACAGCAAAAGAAACGAGTGAGAGACCATATTTACAATATTTTCTAGGAAATACAATAGGCGGCCTAATCACTCAAAGAGATCTCTTCCAGGCAACCCAAAATGAAAAAAAAAACAATCAGGCGATGTAGGTGGTGCAGGAAAAAGGCAATAGATACATAGATACTCAAACTGAGAAATAAACATACAATAGTTTTAAAATGAAAACGAATGACGAAAGACGTTTGAGAGTAAACTCTCTGTTCTGCTTACAAAATTCGTACAATGACGGTGCTATTAAAATTGCTCTACTGCGAAGGTACATCGGGAGGAATTATTAGCTGTGTAAAAACAAAACTGTGCAATTTTTGTTCGAATTAAAAAATGAGAATTTTATTTAATAATTTACTAGGTATACGTATTGTTTATGTACCAAATCTTTGTAATCAGTGACGCAGAGTGCTTGCTTATAAATCGTAGGTAGTGAAACAGCTTAGCCTTTTTGAAAGCGTGCCTATCAATTTGGTCTCGTGTATCTAAGAATAGACACCGGTGTTGGCGTCACGCGCCTTCTTAAGCGGCCCACGTCTGAAATTAAAGAGCAAAAGAGGTCGCCTCGTGGTTGCTACGTTTTGTTGTATCCACACGAAAAAACCCCTTAAACGACGCAGACATTGAAAGTTGTCCAAAAACTCGTCCTTAAGGGACTTGATTCGTACGTGAGTTGAAATTTCATTTTGTGACGCTGTGACCCCACCGATGTCGTTATACTACTCAATCTCCAGTGGCTATCGGGTTTTTGATACGAAACTTCTGGTATTCGTTTCTGCTGTATAAGAACCTATGTGACAAAAACATTGTTGTAGTGTGAAGAAATATTGATACATCGTGGAGCCAAAACTAGTTTATTTTAATAACCCAAAATTATTTTTGGGTTATTATAATATATTTATATGGAGTTATTTATATTAATAAGTGGTGAAGGTTATATTATATGTTATTCCCGCCTTAGCCTTCTAACCTATATTTTTTGGATCTGTCCATAATAAATAAAATCACCCTATAACTATACCCCGCCCATATGTTACGTTATTTGCGGTGATGAGATGGTTACATATCTTTAAGCGGCGCGGTGCGGTGCGGTGCGATTTATATTGTATAGATTTATTATATTTAATTTGATATATTTATAATTTGCAGGATGTTTTTATTTGTTGTAGTTTGATGACATGACATAAATGACGTGCGGGCGAAGGAAGGAACAGCCGTCGGTTTTAAATTTTAAAAAAATAAGTATTGTGAAGAAAAGATCGTATAAGCTGAAAATTACATGGCGGTACTAGCAAAAAATTTTATTTACCATTTATTAGAACAAATATATATACAAGGCTTCCCAAAATACAAGATGGAATATAACTCAAAGCTGCGGGATTAGGTTTAATTTGTTAATAAATATGACGTTATTTGGTAGGATTTTATTCGGTGAGAACAAAACTATACGGGGCGTGTCGTGTGATAACTTTTTTATAGCCAGGTAAGGTTTTAGTATCTTTGTTAAGGGACACATTATAAGGGAGGTCTATGCTATTTGCTAACATTTTATATCTGGTAGAAGTATTTAATTAAGGAACATTCTTCATTAATATAGGGCCTTCTTTAGATGTATATTTTAATAATTTGCTATTGTTGTAGTGTGCATACATTTAAATAATACAGTCTGAAATCGTCGAAATAATTATATGACTATTAAACCCAGATTAAATTATGTAGTAGTTGTTCAGTTTTCTGTACCCATGCTTCGTAGCAAATAACGAAACTTTCTTATTATTGATCTGTAGCTATATCCATGAACTCATTCTATAACATGAAGTACAGTTAAAAGCCTAAACGATAAAGTGTATTGACATCAATATATGTTTAAAAGCTCAAAGAATAAAGTGTAACAATATGTTTTTTTTATGTAAACGCTAGCATCTAATGTTATAGGCCTTTTTGAGAGGCGTATTCTTTTTTAATTGCATGAGTTCAACAGAAAGGCAGACGGCCCACTTGATGGAAAGCGGTTACCATCGCCAGTGGATATTTGCAGCACTTAAGGTGCTTCAAATGCGCTGCTACTCACTACTCACAAGGGAGACTGGAACCTGGTCACTAATACCGGAACACAACTCAAGGATGTTATGGCGGCATGCTCTAGACCAGGGCTGGTAGCGATCCAGTCGGGCATATACCCTATCACCTGGCTGTGGGTTGTTTTGTCGCCTCTTACGACAGGCCGCCCGGCTGCAGGATATTGTCTTCTTTCTCCATTCCTACACGAATATTTCTATTCGATATTAGGATATTGTATGTATTACATAGCGAAATGAATTATGGAAAAATATACTTGAAATTTTTACTCTGCATCTGTTCAACACTATAACAGTGCAATATTATAATAAATACTTCAAAGAAATCGCAGTAAGCGATAAGGACGCCCTTTGTATAACATATACTTTATCTAGTTTTTAAAAACGTAGTTTTATTTTATTTATTTAATTTGTCTGGAATCCAAACAATAATTAATATTCTTAAATATAAAACACAAAATTAATTCAAATATCAATCAAGTTTCCACTAAAAAATAATTTATATAATAAGAATAAAAATTAACTCAAACAGTTAATTCAAAAAAAAGAAATACAATTATACGAAAATTACATAAAATGTCCATTTAATTTACATAGGTCAATATTGAATGAAAGAATGAAAACACTTTATTGTTCACCAAAATTAAGTGTCCCTAAAAACTAGATACAATAAATCTTGAACAAAGGGAGGCCTTATCGCTTATAGATGTCTCTTTCAGGCAACCGCTTAAACTAAAGAAAATATTAAAAAATGACAGTGGCAGTGTAGACAATAAATAATATAAAATATTCAAAATATATAAAATAAAATAAATAAATAAAAATCTGTATTATCTTCTCTAATATATAAAATTCTCGTGTCACAGTTTTCGTTGCCATACTCCTCCGAAACGGCTTGACCGATTTTGATGAAATTTTTTGTGCTTATCCGGTATCTATGAGAATCGGCCAACATCTATTTTTCATCCCCCTAAATGTTAGGGGTAGTCCACCCCTAAATTTTTTTATTTTATTTTTTAGACAAAATTTTTAATTTCTATTTTTTTATGATACAACATACAAAAATACATACAACCCTAAATTTTCAACCCTCTACGATCAACCCCTATTTTTTAATAGCGATATTAGTATTTTTACAATTTTCTACTGGGATGATTTAGATTTTAATTTGAACGATTCTCATGAAATTTTGTGTGCATATTGGGTAGGTCTGAGAATCGGACAACATTTATTTTTCATCCCCCTAAATGTTAAGGGTAGTCCACCCCTAAATATTTATTTAATTTTTTATGTTTATTTTTTTATTTTTTTAAGAGACAGTACAGCATTAAAAATACATACAACCCTAAATTTCCAACTTTTACGATCAACCCTTATTTTTTACCGGGTAGGACGACGTCTGCTGGGACAGCTATATCTATATATATAAAAGAAAGTCGTGTTAGTTACACTATTTATAACTTAAGAACGGCTGTACCAATTTGGCTGAAAATTGGTGGGGAACCAGGAGACAGATATAGGATACTTTTTATACCGTTGGAACCGGTAGGTGGCGTTGAGATCGGGTTCTAGAATCCTCTTAATCACCGGGAGCGATTTTGTTTTGGGTGTTTGAGTGGGTTCCCGGATGGTTTAGATTCGCAATTAGAACCAGTAGGTGGCGCTGATATCGGGTTCTAGAATCCTCCTAATCACCGGGAGCGATTTTGGTGATTTTGTTTTTGTGTGTTTGAGTGGGTTCCCGGATGGGTTAGATTCGCAATTAGAACCGGTAGGTGTCGCTGAGGTCGGGTTCTAGAATCCTCCTAATCACCGGGAGCGATTTTGGTGATTTTGTTTTTGTGTGTTAGAGTGGGTTCCCGGATGGATTAGATTCGCAATTAGAACCGGTAGGTGGCGCTGAGATAGGGTTCTAGAATCCTCCTAATCACCGGTAGCGATTATGGTGATTTTGTTTTTGTGTCATGAAACAAAGTTTTTAAGGAATTCAGAAAATATGGCGGTACGAAGTTCGCCGGGTCAGCTAGTATACTATATAAACACAGTAATTATCACAATACATACAGAAATGCAGCACTGTTATACCTGAGAGGACCAAAAATAGATAAAAACCATGATTTTAATATTGAAAAAAATAAAGAAAAATTATATCACCACAATACACAACACAGTATTTTATTGAGCAATGTTTTTTTTCATTCTTTCTGTAATTCGTACACTTATGGACAACATATATCATCAATGTATTATTTCTAGATTCCGTTTCACATAATTTCCTAGCCAACCAATCAATTTGACTTTAATCATTATCATCGAGGGTACAGTTAATGAATCATCTCAATATAACAGTTGACCATCAAAACCGTCCAAATTAACTTATATTTAACCGACATTGTGTTTCAATTATGCGGATTTTGGGGGCAGGAATTAATATGTATTTGTTACAATAGCCCGTCGTAGGCCAGCGCCCGGTTTAATCCGATCCAATCCGGTTGAAACCGGTTGAAGCTGGCCGCAAGCGGATTTGTCCGATCGTGTTTGGTTCAGTTTTAGCATCGAGTAACAAATTAGCGGTGACATTGTTGCCGATAGAAATGAGGATGATTATTAGAGAGGTATTATAATATTGTATTGTATTGAAAGAAAGAAAGAATTATTTTATTTAGTAATTTTCAAAATATAATAATTTTTATGTTTTACTTTGCACCGACTTCAAGATGTTTTAGATAATATATATTAAAAATAAGACATTATAGTTAAAAATAGCTTTAGAAATAAGTTATTTTATACTTTTTAGTTTTTGAAGTCAGTTTTTTCAAAAGGAAGTTTTTTATTTTATTTGTTACTTTTTAGTGTCTAGCTATATATGTGTGTACCTACGAAAGGTGACGCGCTCCTTAAAAAATATAGGTCCTAAGAAACGGGAACAAAAAATTTTTCGTAAAATGAAAACTACTGGGCCAAACTATGTTAATTTTTTAGGGGACCAAATGGCAACTATTCCGCGTCGAACAAAAAAGAATCACATAAATCGGATCATAAATCTCGGAGTAATCGGTGAACATACATTAAAAAAAAGATTCCGACAAATTGAGAACCTTCTCCTTTTTTTAAAGTCGGTTAATAAAAATTAAATAAATTACCGCGCTTAAAACCGTTAAAATGTAATTTTATTATATATACTAGTTGCGAAAACTTAAGAAAATATTAATATATCACGTTTTTGAGAAATGAAATCCTTCCTCAAATACATTAAAATCTGTTAATTTTAAGGCTTGGAACTAGTTAATATATACCGACTTTAATGGGTCACAACCGATTTTAGTCAAATATTTGGTTAGGATTTTAAACCTTTAAACGAGTGTTACGTAAACCTACATTAACCGGTTTCTTCTCAAACCAGTCCCTAACCACTGCTGAACGTAGGCTTCCCTAAGTATTACTAGTTTATTTGGCGATCATTACTTTCTCATTCTGACTCTCTCGGCATATGTTTTTGTGTCATTGCAAATTTACTGTATCAGGTTCCTAATACATGGCTGCGTCTTGCTTTAAAGAACTTTTCGACACTGAACTCTACGACGCAGGTACATAGGGTGGAATTATTAGCTGTGTAAAATGGAATTCATTTTCCTGTCAAATTTCATCCTTCACGCCGCAGGTACATAGGGTGAAATTATTAGTTGTGTAAAAGTGTAATTCATTTTCCTGACAAATTTCATCCTCTGCAATACAGGTATATAGGAAGGAATTATTCGTTGTGTAAAACTCTAATACATTTTCCTATGAAACATCTATACTAGTAATTTCTAGTAACCTCACTTTAACATATTAAGTTAGAGAATGTCTTTAATGAAGTTATACATACAAGGGACGGACTAAATGCGCTACCTTCTCTATTAAGCGTCGTCCATACTTACACAACGTGGTCTAACAACGTAACACGAAATGGGCGGGTGCAGTTAGGCGGTGTACACACTGTCGCAAGACCAGCAAAGCTTGTATGCACCGGCTTTATTGTCGTCTGAGAACAATAGATGCAATGTTCAGTATAATGTTAAAAGCTTGATAATTACGCTTTATTGCCAGCCATTAACTTGAAATATGTATATAATGTTTATGTGAAGCTAAGTTTTATCTAAACTTAGGGTAGCTTAGTGGCTTAGGAATTCTTATGTAATTCCAATGACGTGGGTTCGAATCCAGTAAGTAGAGAATGTACTTCATAATAAAATAAAGTAAATAATTTTATTTTATGACTATTAGTGCATAAGCTGCTTAGGAAGTTTTTTGGTCCAATGTATATGTTGTTATGCACGTGCTGATGGTGAAGGAAACTAACGTGAACAAATCCACACGTTGAGTTTACTGATGCGTGAAATGCATTAATCCGCTTTGGGCGTGCAAGTCGAGTATGTAGTGCATTTCTTAAAATATGGCTTGTATAATAAAACTCCGTATTAACGGTTTTAAGCACGGTAATTTACTTTATTTTTATTATTATTCCGACGATAAAACGTAGTTTTATTATGTATACAAGTCGCGAAAACTTAAGAAAATATTATAGGGCTTGAATCCAGCAATCAGGAGAGTATGGGCTATAATTACTAGATTATGAATAATTAATTAAATAAATTCAATTTATTTATTTATTATAATGAGAAACTTATCTGGTAACAATTAATAAGGTATTAACTACTAAAACTAATTATAACATTACATACTATTGAATACAATGTAAGAAAACTTAACTTATTTGTATTGTATTCTACCCATAGTCCCTCAAGACTATAAGTAGAATACTGAGCCCAGATCACCGTCTTCTATGGGTAAGGCCAGAAGTTAAGTGCCCAGAAGGCTGGCTACATTTCCTCCCTGGATCGCCATACTGATCCGTTGGCCGAGGTAGGCACCAGCCTTCTGTTTATTTATTATAATTGAATCTATTTCAATACTTGTAGTGTTTATTACGTAAAATAGTTTACACTATTTTACGTAATAAATAATATTTTTAATTATATTAAAATATATTTAATTCTCTTATTATTTAATAATAATATACATTAAAATTACAATGTTTATTTGTCTCCATTTACGTAATTTCTATACCGTTTTATTTTGAGTAAACTTCAATATAAATTTTAATAAATTCCAGTGTTGGCAATTTATAAGACTGCTATATTGTTTTTATCGCAGGAGTTCAGCAGACAGGCAGATGGCCCACTTGATGGCAAGCGGCTACCATCGCCTATGGACATTTGCAACACCAAAGGTGCTACTAATGCGCTACTGCTCTCTTAAGGGAGTCTTGAACCTGGTCACTAATGCCGGAACGCATCTCAAGGTTGTTATGACGACATACTTTAGACCAGGGGTGGTTGCCATCCAGTCGGGCAAATGCCCTACCGCCTGGCTGTGGGTTGTTTTGTTGCCTCTTACGACAGGCCACCCGGCCGCATGAAACTGTATTCTTTCTCCGTTCCTGCGCGGATAAAAGCTTTATAATATATACAAATATATTTAATTTTGCATATCCAAGGTCTCTAGATTGTGTGTTAAAAATATCCTTAATTTCATGAATTTATTATAATACATACGTAACGTAACGTTATTATGATGGGCTGGCTGTCATGCCAGTCCATCATAATAACTGAATAAATGTTATTAGTACTTGGCTCGAATTTTAACTCCTACATTCTAGAAAGAAGACTTCAAACCTATACCAAAAAAATTTACCCAACCTTAAGTAAAAATGAGAACCTGTCAGCTATATTAGTATCTTTAGAATTACAAATGTTGGACAAACCACCAACAGCCTGTAAGTCCTTTAGCAACAAAAATAAGCAACAACGTGATATAAATTTTACAAAATCCAAGCAATTTCGTCGCAGCAGTCCGGGTGTGCCCCGACTCATATTATCAAGTGTGTTTTATTCAGGGGTGCCACGTCACCGGACTAAGCTCGGTCTCCATTTGCGGCTTAAGCCCGGCACAAGCTATTTTGTCAACGACAGTGTGCTCCTGACAGGCAACACGCTGCAATCGGACCTTTCTTACACTGTGTCGTAATCTTGAGAACATTTTTAATATATATATTGTGTAGAAACCCTTGCGCACGCAATAGGTCTTCAAAACACCATTCCAAAGTTTAATCACAATCTGGTCAATAGTTTAGGAATGCATAGAGTCACATACAAACATTTATTCTGTAATTATAATATTTTTTTCCTCACAAAAATAAATAGACACAATCTATACATATAATAAAACTGTAGAGGTCGAATTTCCGTACAATGAAAAAAAATCTAAAAATCGAGTCAGGGGGATGTAAGAAGTGAAATAGAACAAAATTTTTTCAAATGTTTTTGTTTCTCAGTTTGTCTGTTTGTACGGGCTAATTTCTGAAACGACTGGATCGATTTAAATGAAATTGTATAGTGGTAGTTTATATAACCCTGCTCAACATATAGGGTTTTTTGATCCCGAAAAATTAATGAGTTCCCGTGAGATAGTTAAAAACTTTAATTTCGCGGACGAAGTCGCGGGCATCAGCTAGTATTCTATATAGTTCAAATACAAAAGGAGAGGTCTATATTTTTTCATTAGATCTGTTATTTTATATAGAAATGAAGCGTGCACTGTACATGAACGACATAAGCATAAGTTGCGTGTCATGAAGGTGCATATGCTGCAGTGGATGTATGGATGCCCTCATGTCCGTAATATAGCGGCCAAACTGCAAGAATTTTATTAGTTACTTTATTAGTTATATTTTTATGCATCACTATTCGTAAAATAATTGTATTCGTTACGCAACGGTGTAGTATGCGCCATTTTATACTCATAGTTGTAGAACAAGAAAGTTTCTTCTCAGTGAGCCTTTTCAAAGTATTTCTTTTTTGAATGGAAAACTATTTAAAAAACTAGCTTGATTATGAAGTTAGCATCGTCAGGTTTTTATTTATCTTTTGTTATTTGTTCTTTGTACTGTTATAAAGGAAACAACACGATCCAATAACACACACAAAGTCCTTTACTATATCTCTTATCGAATGTACTACATACGTCTTGCTCGTATCGTTTTAGTAGAACATAATTATTATTTATGTCACACTATTAACACTAGCTGCACTGTCATGCTGTATGGTAATCCTTACATTTATATAGTGTGATAGTCTTCTGATTACGGGTAGTGTCAAAAAGTTTCTTAAAAATGCCTTTAAGCTACGCCAACGTCCTTGAGAAATTTTCTGTACTGATTTTTTGGATGCCATATACGCGGTCGTTTTTCAGATGCATTATTTTATAGTAAAAAAGCAGTATTTAAAAAAAAGAAAATTATTTATATCTATTTTATAACGCTGTAAATATTTTTATCCTGTTTTGATAACTATTGAAGAAGCAAAATGGTTTGACATTAATAGCTTGGAGATGATTTGGTGAATTTTTTACTAAAAATAACTCTAGGGAAATTACGAAAAAACTACATTACGTCTATCGTGAAGATTTATGATAACTTTTTTGTGTAAATTATTGATCAGTAAATTCCAACGAAAAGTGGTCTCGTTTGCTTTCGATCATTCCGGTAATAGGAGCCTTAACGAATCTCTTTGCCGATAGACGGCGGGATCAGTACTCATTACATATACCTACTAATAGTTCATTATACTTTAAGATAACCATATACATGAGCAACTATAATCATAATATTGCGTGAGTAGTCAATAGAGGCAGTTACAAATATGTTTGGAACACCTCTTAGTTAATTTACACTTGTCATATTCAACGCGCCATGTATCAAAAGGAAAGTAATCAACCCAAATAAAATTCAATACTGATTTTATGACTCAGAGGTCCAGAAGTACTGAGCTAATCTCCAACCAATATCAGCATTAATGTTAAAACATATGTATTCAAGATAAATCAGCTCCGATGGAGCTTAAAGGATATCTTTACGAACGACTGCATTTCAATCGCGGTTGGAAAGCTCGTGTCTGTGGATGATTTTTTTGGATGGTGGCCAAACTGTATATGGGTTTAATGCTGAACCAGGCACATGCATGTGTTACGCAGTTTTTATGCCATGGAAATGAACAAGCGGAGATTTGCAAGGTGATTTCTAGTAGCCAATTTAAACTGCGGCTTTTAACAGTGAAGCCTTTGTGGCTAACGATATTTTCGATATATGGTAGATATTTCACCTATGAGAACGAAGCGCTTTGCATCCAGCTTCATCATACGCACCGCAAAGGAGTGGAACTCATTGCCGGAGTCAGTCTTTCCCGATACTTATAACTTATGGGTGTCTTCAAGTCCTGTGTGAAAAGGTACCTTCTAGGTAAGCGTCCTCCATCCTAGACCACATCTTCGCTCCACATAGGGCGAGATAAACTACCATAAAAAAGTTAAAAAAACGATAAAATATTTATAAGCATAATTGATAGTAAGAAGCTTAAGATGGTGTTGCTGTGTAATTAGGGCATATTTATGTATCTATTGCCTTTTTCCAGCACCACCTACATCACCTGATTCAATTTGTTTTTATATTAGTTGCCTGAAAAAGATCGCTTTGAGCGATAAGGCTGCCATTTGTATTGCCTAGAAAATATTGTAAGTATGATCAGTTTTTGTAATTGTATAGTTTGGTGTGGGATAAAATGTTATCTCTCTCTCTCTCTAAGGGGACAAAAATCATCTGACAAAAAGTATGTATAAAACTGAAAGATGTTTTAGTACATGTGGTAAATGTAGTTTATAAAAGAGACAATGGATTATGTGAATGACACGATGACAATAGATAACGCTTTTCAGAATAGAGAAGAACAGAAGGAAAAGACGTAAATATAAATAAAATAAAAAAAAATATTTACAAAGTAAAGGGGTGTGTAAAGAGATAAAAAAACAATATTCAATACTAGACAAAAGTTTTTTCAAATTACCAAAGAACTAAAATAATAATTATATATAAGTTGAATAACAAACGTTTGTATCAGGTTGCTAATACAAACGTTTGTTTGGAAACCCGTTCATTCTTTGCATCTATTATAATGATAGCTATATTAAATTAAAAGTGATGTTGTTATTTGTGCGTGCTTATCCGTGCAGGAACGGAGAAAGAATACAATTTCCTGCGGCCGGGCGGCCTGTCGTAAGAGGCGACAAAACAACCCACAGCCAGGTGGTAGGACATTTGCCCGTCTGGATGGCTACCAACCCTGGTCTAAAGTATGTCGCCATAACAACCTTGAGTTGTGTTCCGGCATTAGTGACTAGGTTCCGGTCTCCCTTAAGAGAGCAGCAGCGCATTTGTAGCACCTTTGGTGCTGATGTACATGTAGATAGACCTAGAAGATTATTTAAAGGTGTAAAAGATAGATAGATAGATAACACTTTATTGTACACCAATACAGAAAAACTTACGAACTAGTATTTTATTCTACTTGGGTCCAAAGGGCGGTCTTATCGCTAAAAAGCGATCTCTTCCAGACAAAGAAGAAGAAAAGAATATTCTGATTAGGAGTGGCGATGGTGGTATACATGATTATTGTACGATTACTTACATTTTAATAATAAATATACAACTATACTATGTATACAAATATACACATAAGTTATATACATATACAAGATATAGTGATAATATGCAACTATTGTAAAACCTTTTTATTGAAGTGTATCTTGTTTAGAATCGTTGTGATTTGAAACTTGCTGAAATGAAAAACGTACACTATAAAGAGACAAACACATACATCTATAGCACTAAGCCTGCTAGAGAATGAGATACGAGTTTAACGTTGTGCAGCACAGATTAGAGAGTTAATAAAACCGATAATTAAACACAGGTTCAATTTGGACCGAAATTGGTAATAATATTTTTTAGACTAAAACAGTGAAAAATTTAAAGTGATACCTAAGAAGTTTATTTCAAATTATAAAATGTTAACGGATGTAGGCTAAAGGAATTATATTTGTCATAATAAAAGTTAGAGAAGAATTATCTGTGAGTATATTCTCTGAAGTTTCACTTCTATTGCGTATGAACTGCACACAGACAATTTATTAGTTTTAATATTTATGATAAGTTTATATCCTCTTTGTTTCTGATGATTAAAACTATTGTTAATCTCAGTGTCTTGTCATTGTCAACATTGCATTTTTCTTTTATCGCGTTTCAATATTTTACAAACGTAATTTTTTTTTTAAATGTTGGCAGTAGCGTTTCTTGTACTTGTGCAAGAAGAAAAAGTCGACTTTTAGTTGACGAACATTTTCATTCCGCGACTGTACATCGTGACTGGAATATCGAACATAATTAGTCATTAGAACGGTTATTCTGAGTTATTCATAATCATGATCAATAAACAAAATCCTATACGATAATTATGAATATGGATGAATAATTGAATATGGTTTTAATAAAGTTGATACTTACTTCTTTACTTCTTTCAAATATTTTGAAAGGTTGACACCTTTCCGAAATTCATCCCTTTTGATCAAAACCTTATACATCCACGGTGCTAAAAGCAAAGGACTAAGAAACATGAGGCCTTGAGTGTTAATTGCTGATGCGTATCTACATTTTGGCGTGGCATCGGCGCAGACGGCTTTTGTTATAAAGCCTTCACGTTTAATATAAGGTCTCATGTCATTTTCGGTGAATACCTGCAGATAGGATGAAATGAGGGTGGTGATAGACTATAGATAGGTTGAGCTTCTTTATTATACTCCACTACAGAATAACTTAAGGACTATTAGCATATTCACCCGCCAAGTCGCCTTGGACAAGCCTGGCAGGTATACCGTCCGTTTTTCAATAGTGGGAGGCCCGATCCCAGCATCGGAGCGTTTATGGGTTGGTGTTATTTCAGTAGTACTATTCTAATTGTATACAAAGGGCGGTCTTATCGCTTAAAGTCGCAATTTCTGCCAAACATCGCGTGGTAAGGTTAAATTAGATTTGAAACGGCGATGGTGGATACGTCATTATTGTACGGTTACTTACATTTCAATAATATACTAGGACAAGACCGCAACCTCGTCCACGCTTGACCTGGAATTCCAATGGGAGCACTCGGGGTACAAAGTACCGCAGCTTTAAAAAAAATGTAAGCTATCGTTTTAGTGAAAACTGTGTTGGAATAAGTTAATTTTTATCCACTCGAACTACTGCAAATCGCTCCGCTCCGGAATAATTCCCGCCGGATTTCCGGGATAAAAAATTTCACATATTTTATTATATAATATAAGTTTTTAAATCTGCCCATTTGAAGTAGCTAACAGAAAAATTCCCGCGGGATTCCCAGGGTAAAATGTAGTGCAGATTTTAAGTTTAATAATTTTCTTTTAATCAGTGAAAATCGCATCTGGCCCAGTAGTTTTTACGTGAATCTCGAACAAACAGACAAGAAATCTAAAAAAATGCAACGTTTTCTCCACCGTTTATATAGTTTATTTTATTTGTTTTTAAAATTTTAGAATATTATGATATTATAGATAACTTTGTACAAATACGTAATAGTACACGAACACTATCTATAGCGTAAGGATTAGACAGATTTAATGTGAATACTGCTTAATATAAATGGGGGAAAAAAAAATAAGTACACGGTAAATTATTAAGTCTGTGAACAAGCAGGACATAAATTCTTTTATATTCGATTTTTGTCAGATGTATGGAACTCTGGATTACACTGCAAATAACAATTCTCAAGAAATTGTCCGTTAAGGAAGACTAAATACGATATCGTGCTTAGCGGTAGGGTCTATTCTATGGCAATATCTCAACAAACTAACAATACCAGGAAAATTCTTTTCAAAATTACTGGATAATATTAGCATGGCGAAAGGCGAAATTTAATTTTATGCAATTAAATACATATTTAGAAAAGTCTGTTCATACGCTGTTCAGTTTTTAATCACGATAATACGGCAAGCAATTCTAAAACATTTTAGAGCTATTCGTCATGCAGATGCAATCGTTTTTTAATAAAACCGAATTTCAGTTGATTTATACCTATTTTGTCTGCCCCGTGCAAGATGGCGGCGGTAATATCTGCATGAAACCGGTTAGAACTGGCTCCGGACCGCAATTTTTCGCTTTTTTCACTCATCTTGCAATTTCAAGCTAGCAGTTAGAGAAAGAACCATTTTATGAAACGTTGCAGAGGCTGCTCTTTGGATTTCCCGTTCGGTAATAAATCATATTTTAGTTAGGAATTCTTTGAATTAAACCACAGTTTTACAAGCGGTTTCGATTCCTTATGATTCAGCTGTAAATCCTGTTAGATTTTTGCATTTTCGGGATAATAAATTATCTTATGTACAGTCGCTGAATGAAAATATTTGTCACCTTAAGTTGACTTTTGCTTACATACGTACAAGAAATAATACCGCCAACATTTTAATAAATGTTACGTTTATAAAATATTGAAACTTGTAAAAGAAAATTACAATGTTGATAATAACAGACACTGAAATTAACTATAGTTTTGATCATCAGATACAAAGAGAATATAATCACTACGCTTACCATAATGTTTTATACATCTCTTAACAATCTTTTTAGACAAGATAGAAAATCAAACAACTTGATCTAAGACATTTTAAATTTTATTGTCAAATAGTTAACATAATTTTCTGTGGAACAGTCTGTTTTGTGACTAACTGTGAAAAGCTAACATATGTTCGCGAGACGTTAAATAAAAATCAATTTGAAATTTGGCGAACTTTTTCATACCACGACTGTACATCTCCATTACGTAAAGCACATAATTATATACAAAGTTTAATAAAAGCTGGTTCATATTCGTAAAGAAAAAGCTAAGAAACATACATATAAACTCACTTTGATGATTAGTGTGGACGAATCAAGACCTTAGATATTAATAACAGTACGAATGTTATAAAACTTGAGTGGTAATGATAGTAAGTAAGTACTTTATTAAAGAAGTTTAGTGGCACATTAAGTGAATTAGTTACTATAATATCGGCCCATAATCTTCTAAATGAAGTTGTATGACGGTAAGAAATTTGGTAGACACACTTATCTAATACATCGGTGCTTTCGATGTGCACGTTTACTCCCGATGTTTTTCTTCATCGTCAATGCTTGGCAATTGTAACAATATATACAAAAATTACATAAGAAAAGGTGCCAAAATGTTCTCTCTTCAGCCATGATTTGAAACTACGTCAGTTCAAGAGGTCTCTAGATCTAGACTTGGACATTACTTAGGCAAATTTTCCTACATTTAATTAAATTAAATTAATTTTACATAACAAGTACAGAAGTACAGAATTTTTTAGGAGAGACTTTGCTTCTCTCTGTGTATTCTACCGACTGTATAACGGGGAGTGTTCCGAAGAACTGTTTAGAATGGTGCCTTCGTCCTCTTTCTACCATCGCACCGCTCGCCATCGGTTGGGAGTTCACCCCCACTTCCTTGAGCCACTTCGCTCATGTACGCAACGGTTCTGTAGAACGTTTCTCTTGCGTACCGTAGGAATCTGGAATAAGCTCCCGGCCGAGGTTTTCCCACAGCGCTACGATATGGAGTTTTTCAAAAAGGGTGTCATAAAATTTCTTCGAGGCCGGCAGCGCGTTGGTGACATCTCTGATGTTGCAAACGTCCATAGGCGACGGTAACCGCTTTCCACCAGGTGGGCCGTCAGCCTGTTTGCTGTACTCCAGCTATAAAAAAAATAAAAAGAAATCAGATTAGAATAGATAAGATTATTGAACAATACGAGGATAATTTTACAGGAGTGTTCAAAGTTAAGGGTAATCCTATTGAGGACCATAAGCCGCGACAAGCACAGAAGCTTGGAGGGCTTATTCGCGACCTGTGAGTGGGATTCGCCAGGTCCACTCACCAGTTAGGGATACCCACTAAAACCCTTGTGTGTTCTGTCCTGCGTCTTATGCCAGAGATACGGGACGGCGGGATTCCCAACTCCGCATGCCTTACTCACCAGGACTTCCATTGCTGAGGAACCTAGTCCCCCGGCATCGTCTAGGTCTAATCCGGGCGTGGGGCAGTTTGTAACGCGCCCCACGGGAAGAGAGATGAGCGCGCGCGGAACACTCGCACTCTCATCTCAACGGCATATACAGATGAGTGAGAAACCCTATACCCCAAGGGGCGCCACCCGCGTGCTCCGCTTACTATGGCCGAAGGTCGAGTCCCGCCCTTGGGCTTCGACGCGTCCTCCTTTGGCGAGAGCGGTGCAAAGACGTCCGGTCACGCTTCCGCCCCGCCTCCTACTTCGCAGGTTTCACGCGCTCGCAGAAAGAGTAGACGGCGTTCCATCCCGTAACTCTTGTACCCGAACTAAGTCACTACTGAAACTGTCTGTGGTGGGCTACAGTGGTGTTCGCTTTGGTTTAATCGTCTTTCTCTCTCATCGCATATTATTAATATATTAAAAACTATACGCCTAATTAATTTAATGTACTATGAAAGCATGACCGCGCATGTATGTGAGTGAATGTGTGTGTGTGTGTGTATGTGTGTGCGCGTGTGTGTGTGTGTGTGTGTGTGCGCGTGTGTGTGTGTATGTGCATGCGTGCGCACGTGTGTTCATTGGTGGTATTAAATATATCACAAAAACGTAACATTGAGAAATCGTAACAGAGAGGTAACTTGTAAAATTTCCTGATGGAACTGAAAACTAAGTAAACGAGCCTTCAAAGTTTCTATTACTGTAATTTCTAAGTCTCGAAGTAAATCTGTATTCATTAATGTTATACTATAACATCTGTTAGTGGTTAATGAACAAAAGATGGGGCATGTACTTACTAGGATAAAGGTGGTAGAACCAAGCGAAACTTTTCAATACCGTGTCGCTACATATTTTAGTTGAAGACGGTAACTTGTCGAACTTATCTCGAATAAATAGTGAGAAGTCATTATATTAAAACGAGAAAATTATCGATATCGACTGGCCAGCATTATTCTGACTTGTGCCCTTTTAAAGATAAGTTCTTTTTTAAAGTTTATATTATAAAGTTAACGATTAGTTTTATATTAATGTAGCTGTCCTTAATAAAATAATATTTCTTTATTTCTATATAAAAAAAATAAAGAGCTGTCCTTGGGACACCTAGTTGGAACGATTTTCGAAGGCCATTGGAGGCCATTGAAGAAATTGTATATTAATACGGGCAATAACAAGACCTTATATTTTCAAATAGCATAATATATTACATTAATAAGTCTTATATTAGATATGATTTCATTGTATTAAGGTACGACATTGTATAATAATATACAGTGGTCAGCATTTTTCTTTCGCTAACACCTTTTTTCGCCTAGCCCTCATCCGCCAAGTAACGTGCGATAAGGAACTTCAGTAATGAAAATCAATTATTCTTTATTTTATGTGAACTATATCTACGTAGACTAAAGCTTTACTTAACTTTGGGCATGTATATTTCGGATATTACATTGTTTTATGATAGGATATAAACCTATGTTTAATTATTTATCTCCGTTATTGAAAGTGTAATGTTACGTCACGTTAGATATAATAGTTATTCCTCATTTGCATGGTTAGTATGCAAAATAGATATTGCCATGAGAGACGGATGGCTACCACCCCTGGTCTAAAGTATGTCGCCATAACAAACTTGAGTTGTGTTCCGGCATTGGTGACCAGGTTCCAGTCTCCCTTAAGAGAGCAGCAGCGCATTTGTAGCACCTTTGGTGTTGCAAATGTATATAGGCGATGGTAACCGCTTTCCATCAAGTGGGCCGTCTGCCTGTCTGCTGAACTCCTGCAATAAAAAATAAAAAAAAATGAACGGAAGACTAAAGTTCTTCTCACTGTTATTATTAATATGTGCAATCTCATGATCAGATTTCAATGTCTTTAAAAATGGGTAAATAGTATTTTAAGGACATGGCAAATTTCATAAACGAATATTTCGTTGTTTACTATGGGCTGGGTGTCTGGGATTCGGCTAAGAATTGGCCGCTTCGTATTATTATTACCCATAACACAAGCGTAACTTGCTTAGCTTGGGAGTATATATTATTTATCTGCCGGATTATAACTATAATTGCTAATTAATCATTTATAGATCAAGAGTATTACTCCCCTCTTG
Organism: Dendrolimus pini; assembly: GCA_949752895.1. Lineage (NCBI taxonomy): Eukaryota > Metazoa > Arthropoda > Insecta > Lepidoptera > Lasiocampidae > Dendrolimus > Dendrolimus pini. The sequence continues at coordinate 4,020,581 of OX457130.1, read as the reverse complement.
ACTCTTTTGGTGATGGAGCCATGGAGTTTCACTAATAATAAATTATTCGTCGTTCCATATTATAATGAAATAAATATTCTTAAACCTACCCACATACATGTATGCCAAAATTACAATTTAATCTGTTGATTCAATGTCACTTATGAAACATTAGGATTTGTATCCCCTGGAACCAATTATATATTACGTATAGGGGAGCGAAGTAGCGTCAAAACCAAGTTTGAATGATATTTTAAATTTGAATTTTTAAAGTATTAAATTTAATTTATTATATGTATGTCTTTCAAGACCACGGGCCATAAAAATGGCCCGGACTTTTGGAGGGCTTACGTGGGGCCATGGGGAGGCCAACACGTAGAGGCCCCTTGACAAATTTAATGTAAATATGTGGCGTGACACTGACCGGCGATTATACCTGTCTACACCATATAATAATGCACCCAAGGACAAGCCCCGGCCAGTGTAGGACTATTGTGGGAAATCAAGACAAAAAGTACCGGGCTATTGGGGTGAACTATTAGTGGTACTAGCGGTCTGGGAATATGGGGACTATGGCGTCTGCCCGTCGCAATGTTCGGGGAACATGGAAAAATGGGCAGACGGTGATTCGCCACTCCCTGCATGGGCCCCAAAAAATGCCATAAAAGGCAGGGGCAACATGGGTATGAGTGGCTAAGGGGTGTAGAGAGGTGGGCTGCAGGTTCACCGAAGCTACTTCCGACATTAGGCCATTTATCACTTCCACCCCTGGAGCTTGAGTCTTAGCTCTAGCGATCTCCACTCCGTGCCGGCTGGCTAAGGCAATCACGGAGGCGGGGGCCTTGTCTTGGCCCCCGGAGTCAGGTACGAGGTGTCGCCACTCACCTAAGGCTTCGCCACAAAGCCCCCCTGCGGGAAAATTTAACTTAATATTAGTCTTTCGTCTGGTGATAAACAAAAAATATGCACTTTCATTCTGTATTTATTTTGAGATATTGGGTTTTTATACACGAAAGATATTCCACTTTGAATAAATTTACATTAAAATTCGGCTTGTAATTTGTTAGTAGTTTTGAACCTGGATGAAATATCAGCCTTATCTATAATATTATAAAATTCTAAACATGCTGTATCTGTACATTAAAGCTATTAAAAAACCAACTGGAATAGACTATGAAAACGATAGAATAGAGAACACGAAGCAACTTTTTTATTTATTTCTTGTCTATTTGTCATTTGTTCAGGATTCACGTAAAAACTAGGCCGCAAATAGCAAATATTTAAACTCTGCGCTACTTTTTATTTCGGGAAAAATCGAATTCCAGTGTGATTTTTTTACTGGTCGATAGCAAATTTATTATAATAAATTGTGTGAAATTTTTAATCCCGGAAATCGCGCGAGAATTTTCCCGGGAGCGGTTTGAAGTTGTTCGAATGCATAAAAACTAGCTTATACCGACAGTTTGCACTAAAACCATAGCTTGTATTCTTTTTTAAATGGTGCTATACTTTTTGTCCCGAGAATCATGCGAGAATTTCAAGTCAAGCGTAGACGAACTCACGGAGATATAAATAAAATAAAATAACCTAGTGAAATAAGTATAATCGTAATTTCATCGATAAGTTTTCATGGCCTATATGTCACATCCCTATCTCATCTTGAGCCCAAAGTCGCAGCCAACTTCACCCAAATCTTCGGAAATAAACTCCACTTATCCAACATGTACTCACCGAAGAAATTTATGGGACAATCTTCAGACCTTTTTCAATCTTACCGACCGCCCTTTTAGATTTGGTCTCATTTATTCATATTGAGCTTTTACAAATCCATTTTGATACAATGGTTATAATTCATTACCTGAAACATAGAATAAAAGTACTGGAAATGACAATACCTCAGTAGATAACGTAACTCTGAAAAGTTTTTTTTTTCTCTTTTTGACGTATTGTTTAAAAGATGTTTTAAGACCAAATTAATCAAAAATAAAGTTTTAATTAGCTTGTTTTTTTCAATTTCTGACTATAATACATATAATAAAATTGTAGAGATAAATTTCTGTACAACGAATGAGTCAGGCGGATGCAAGAAGTGAAATAGAACTAATTTAGATTTTTTTTAATTGGTTTGTTTCTCTGTTTGTCTGTCTGTTTGTACCGGCTAATCTCCGAAACAACTGGACCGATTTAAATGAAATTTTGTATGGTGGTAGTTTATCCTGGTCAACATATAGGATACTTTTGGCCCCGACAAATTAAAGAGTTCTCGTGGGATAGTTAAAAACCTTTCCACGCGAATGAAGTCGCGGGCAGAAGCTAGTTTTATTATAAAATTCTGACGTGGTAGAGCCACGTCGGCGCCAAGATTAGTACCTTAATCAGAACTCTTAAGATCGGCTGAATCAGCGTAATAACACGCTCTCACAGAATATGGACGTAAAATGTCTAACCATTTTAACTAATGATTTTTCGTATAGTGAGAGTTCCAGTGACCTGTCTTCCTCTACCCATACCATCGCCTCCTATACCATCTCCTCCAATGCCTTCTTCTCCTAATCTATTTCCACAGTCTGGCAATGCGTTTGGATCGAAATATTACTATGACAGTTGACTCCTAAACATTTTTGGATTATACGTCAACCCCATAAATGTCGACACGTCGACGCATCAGAAATTGTGATTTCATGATCGACGCAAAATTTTGTTTGAAATCTATAAATGAAGACAAGGTAGGTACTTGTTGCAGCTAGTATTTTCTCCGTGCAGGAACGGAAAATTCCTGGGGCCGGGTGGACAGTCGTAAGAGGCGACAAAACCACTCACAGCCTCGTGGTAGAGCATTTGCGCGACTGGATGACTACCACCCCTGGTCTAGAGTATGCCGCAATAACAACTTTGAGTTGCGTTCCGGCATTAGCGGCCAGGTTCCACTTTCTCCTTCAAGGTCGACAGCACATTTGCAGCACTTTTAGTATTGCTAATGTCCATAGGCGACTGTAACCACTTTCCATCACAGCTGGGCCGTCAGCTTGTCTGCTGTGCTTTAGCAATACAAAAAAAATAATTCTAAAATATACATAAATGTTGCCAGTAATTTATGGGCACAAATGCTTTACAATAATTAAAAATCTTTGGAGTTTACTGTACTATGACGTAATTCAGCCATCCTGCAAAGCCAAAAACTGAATTCACAGTCACGGCAGTTGAATTCCAAAACGAGAAACAATTTGCAATCAGAGTTCCCTTTTGGCTGAATAAATTAAAACTTCCCTGTTGTATGTAGTAAATTAGAGGTTTTCGAATAATTGAGATTGTTATTCCCAAGGTGGGGGCCAAGGAGGCCACGGGGAGTGGGGAGCACTGAGGAAACAGGGAAAATCGTGATCTGTTAACGAATTGTTGCTTTGTTTCTGAAAAACTCCGGTTACGTATTTTAATTGTTCTTAAGAATTGGAGTAAGAAATGCGTGATGACGGTATTGGTACTGTTACATCCCTAAGCCGTAAGCTATAATGATGACAGTATGCTTCGCAGCATATCGTACTTCTCATCCAACTGCACCAGTCATTTCGAGCCAGTACGGATCGCGCCACCTCTAGGGTTAGACATATTATTAATATCCTATATTTTTAAGTAAACGAGTCATTCCTTCATCTCTTCTTCTTATATATAAAAATGAATGTTTGTCTGTATGTCCTTTATAGAATCGTAAACTATACATTTGATCATGTGATGATCTTTAGCAAAGTTGTTGTGCATGAGCCAAAGAAGGCTTCCGAGTTGGTTCACAGTTGGACCCGGTATGTGGCGCTGCTGTCGGCATATCGACTGAAGCTTTTCCGGGCAGGACGACATCTGCCGGGACAGCTAGTGTAAAATAAATAAATCTTTTTTTTTAAAGAGTATTCTTTTAACTGGCACAACAGTACGAAATAAAATGTCCAATACAATAATTCCTTCAGGGTGCTGTTGAGGCGACCGCGTCTCTGCAGTGCGTCGTCTATGTTCGCCGAAGCACACATTGATGGCTGTGATGTTTTATGGTGTAAACAAACAGCGTCTTTACTAAGCAGAATGCGTGATAGCAGCAACAGCATCCTGAAGGGAATAGCTAATAAATTTGACTGGCCACTGATTTCCTGGTCCTTCATTAAGAGGACTAAATCAATGCTTGTCATTAATTAATTGATTTATTTGGTTTACGTATTAAATAAAACATAAGTGGAATTAGTTTTTTATTATTTATTATTTTATTAACAAAATTGGGTCGTTTTGCTATTACGCCAAAAGCAAGGTTTGCACTGAAAATCAGCGTTGTGTCGGATATAATTCCGGCACAGCAATATGCTGAGTTCAAACCTTGTTTTCTGAAAATGCGACGTATAAATTCTCAAAACATGCTTTGTGTATAAAAATAAAAATATATAAGGAATGTAAATACGTCGTTATTTCTGCAAATAATGTTTTTCTTTCTTTCTTTCTTTTCTTTCTAATTACTAGATGTGAGGATTTTTTTGTTACTAATAACATTATTGTGTGTTTTATTAATATGTTGTGTACTGTGTTGTCTTCAAATAAATAAATTATTATAGTCTATATTATAGAAATAGCAAATATGATGGAAAAATATACGATAAAGGTCGGCCTACTCTGCTTCTTCCTGCAACTTTCTTAGAGATCTTCAATATATTGCATTTCAAAAAGGTTGATAACGCTCCGGCTCCCTTGGAGTTGCAGATGTCTATGGGCGATGGTAACCACTTACCACCAGACTGTCTGTCCGTTCGCCTGTGCATATACATCCGCATGTATATGTGCGTGGAGAACGTGGTTCTAACCAAATACAAAACAAGATGAAGTTTAGAGGCGTACCAAACATTTTACTGAGGTTCGGTTTTAATAATAATTAATATATATTATATTTATATGGTGGAACCATTTTTCCAGTTAGTATTTAAATAATTATTAATATTACTAATGCATATAACGTAAACTGTATAGCGAATACATTATTGAAGTGAAACTTCTTAAGAATCGTTGTGATTTGTAAGTCGATGAAACGAAAAAGTGACACTAAAAAGAGATAAGTACATAAAATTCAAACTTATTTAATTCGAAATAAAACATATTTCTCTTTACCAGTTAATATTATTATAATGTAACTTTTTAAAAAAACAAATTAATTTTAGCTCTATTTGTATATAATTAAGGCAGATATTCTTTTATACGTAGATCAAAGGAAATTGTGTGTAACAGTGCATTGAATTTTAAACTTTATACTAGTGATTTAAAGTATAAAAATTAGATTACATTTTCTGAATTATGTTGACGGATGTAGGCTAAAATAATTATATTTATATTAAAGTTAGAGAAGAATTATCTGAAAGTCTATGAACATTCACTTCTACTGCGAACACTCACATTTTTTTTGCTGTTATCCAATGTCCAAATACATAAAATATTCAACGAATAGAATTATCATCTTGCTTTTTAGGTGGAAGGTGTCTAAGAATAGGTACGCCACCTTTATATTTATAACCTATTTTCTCACTCGTTATGAAAACAGAGCCATCTTCGTAAGTTACTGCCATCTGTGATTACAGCTCCGAAATAAAATAAAGTATGGTTTGTCTTATATACAAGTTAAGGTTATAAAGTAACATAGAATATTACTACGAATGACAAACACCTAGTAAAAAATTTGCTCTCAAGTGTTTCAAAATCATTTGACTAGTTATCGTTATTCTTTTCTTGCTATTACTTCGGTTCAAATACTAACTTTATTAGATGAAACTGTCTAAAATTGAAATTCACACTACTGGTTTCTATCTTATAATAACAACAGCCAATAAAATGAAACATCCCACTGATGAGCTGAAGCTTTCCAATTTTTAAAGGGACAGTATACTCGTTGAAGTATACAGTGCACTCTGGGGCAGATCCCAGCCACCCAGCTCATAGTAAATAACAGAATTTTTTTCCGAAATTTACAGGAATCAACCCGAAGTCTAGAATTAGCCCGCTCAACCACAGAAGCCATCAACTGTAACTATAGGTTAAACAATTACCTAAATAGTGCATGCTTTCGAACCACAATTTTAACCGCTGCCATAATACTCAAGTCTGGGCCTGAAGTGTGTACGACTATTTTGAGATGGCTTCTTTTGCAGATGTTTCTTATCTAAACCATGGAAAAAGAATACTACAACTTTCTTCCATGTCTCAACTAAAAACAAATGATACTAGTGACATCTATTGAAAAATGTAAAACTAACCATCAAGGCAACGTAGAGGTAATTGGATCGTCAATGCTAGTATTCGTATGTCAATTCCGTGGAACCATAACTGACGGGTCGCTGCAGAAATAAATAACCCGTTCCTTTATAAAATATGTAATTTGAAATATAGTATTTACATAGCCGAGCCGAATCCAATAATATCAAATATATAATAAGATTTAAAGGGATTAAAATATCTACATTTTCGTGTCGACTTTTCTCCGTGTCTTATGTGACATAACAGTAATTGTCAGTCCTAAACTCTAAATATCGTCGCTAGGCAGTGGGCGAAAAGGTTTGTTTCGCCACACAACTCTCCTTTAATGTTACTTGAATCCTACAGGTTATTTATTAAGTCCGTAAGATGTCGCTTTTCTTTTTACAATTTACTTTTAGAAAGTGGTGCTTTTCTTTTCACAATAAATCAAGAATTTTCTCAAGTTATGACATACCACATACCACTTGAAATTTATTTTATTATTATACTAGAGAGATAGATAACACTTTAATGTAAACCATTACAGAAAACTTACGAACTAGTATTATTGTAATTGTGTAGAACGGGTGGTCTTATCACTAAAAAGCGATCTCTTCTAGACAACCGGTGGCAAGAATATTGCGGATTAGGAGTGGCGATTGTGGTATACATAATTATTGTACGATTACTTACATTCTAATAATAAATATATAACTATACTATATATACAAATATACACATGAGCTATATATATATACAAGATATAGTGATAAAATGCAACTATATAGGTACTAGCTGTAATAGTGAAATGTCATACGCTTAGAGTTTAAATTATGTGAGCACAGTTGTCATGGTCGTTTGTAATATAATCAATGTAAATAAAAAAATTATGTCTGCCCAATTTTTTTTTTCAATTATGAAATTCCAAATCACCAAATAACGGAATTCTTGTGACTATAATAAAATACAAATTTCAGTAATCAGTTCAGTTTCTTTAAGCTTCATAGGTATCTTGACCATAACTGAGCCCTTAAGTCTTCGTCATACCCATGTGTCATGTGTGAGGACGATTTGAGATTAGTGTTCTGTGTAAATCGCAAGAATAATAAATAGATTAAAGTCATTTATGGGTTGAAATGCTGCTTCTCAATTGTGGACCTATAATACTTTAAAAAAATATATAATTAGCATAATTAACGTAAATTCGTCATAAAACTTACACATTGAGATTCCCGATCTGTGAAATCTATCAAACCACTGTAAATAAGTGTGGCAAATATATTATCTACTAGAGTCTACCCCGCGGCTGCGCCGCGGGTTAACCTCTAGTGCGTGTCTCTTGTTTATCTCTATAAACAAGCAAGCGTAACAACATAGCGCAACAAGCGCTACAGGTTATATTATATAAAAATTTTATGTATTTGCCCACGGAAGATTCACTTCATTTTATATCGCTAATTATACCATCCCCCGTCTATTTGTCAACAACATAAATTACAAAACTTGACCAAAAAGGCCAAAATGGTCAAAATAACCAACATGGCCAAAATGACCGAAAAGGCCAAAATGAAAAGTATCCTTTGTCCACCCTCAGTATTTAATTTACATACTTACCGAATTTCAGCCAAATCGGCCCATTAGTTCTTCCGTAAAAGCATAACAAACAGAAAGACAAATATATTTTTATCCCGAAAACTATCCCATTTTTCGGAATAAAAAGTATCATAAGTTCGTTCTCGGTATCGAAAATACCTATACTAATATATATACTGAGTTTCAGCCAAATCGGTCCAGTAGTATTTATGTGAAAACGGAACAAACAGACAGACAGACAGAGTTACTTTCGCATTTATAATATTAATAGGGATAGGGGATTCCTTTGAAATGTAGTGGCGCGAATGAAGAAGTGAAACATTTAATAACTTATAATTTTGTAAACATCTTTAAAAATATCATTATCATTTTTCAATACAATATCTTAGAAATAATCCGTGAAAACATGTTTGGATAGCCCACTTGAAGTTTTAGATAACTATATTTACCTCAAACTATAAAAAAATCCGATACAACTAATGAAAGTACATTTACCAAACTTATTTTACAATACAACCCTTATCAGGCAACCCTTTGGTAAATGAGGCCCGCAGCGGACGAATAGCAGCCAATACGTTAGGGGGATCATCGGTGGAGTGGACTCGGCCGATAGCGTCATAAATTATGACTGCGATCTACGACCGTGCCCACCGACGTGATGAGACAGCACTCGTCAGAGCTGGAAAGAACTGTTTCAATTAGAGGCTCTCAAACGCATTTCAACGTTCGCGTTCGTCCGCTCATCCCTAAACATTCGATGAAATTTGAGATAGAAGAAAAAAAGAACAAAGATTTATATTAAACTAACTGTCTCAAACATTCTCGAATCTACTTGAAAAATCACAAAAAATCGGTCCTACCGTTAAAAAGATGTTAAGCGGCACCACCTACTGGGTCCGATCGTGAATCTAAACCATCCCTGGATCCACTTGAACACACAACAAAATTTCACTTAAATCCTGGAACCCAATTGCAGCGCCATCTACCTGGTTCAAATTTGAATCTAAACCATCCCGGGACCCACTTCAACACACAAAAATAATTCACCTAAATCAGACAAATGAAAATGAGTTAAAATGCGCGCTTCCTCGCACAGCGGAACTCTTAACGAGTCTGGGGAGGATGTTTGGCCCGTCAGATTTGTCTGGCTCATTGGAAAATATTTTAAAACATTATAATTGATAAATATATATAAAATTCAGCCTTCCTAAAATGACGTAAGTTCCCATATTTTTTTTATAGTGTCTGTCAAAAGGTATGGGCCACAGGAAGTGTCTGGCAACTGTATGTATATCTTTGTTTATAACAATATCATATATGACATATGTAAAAACTAGCCTTGCTACTTTGATGTAAGTAAGCATGGTTTATTTCCACCTTTGATACCTGTTACCTGTAAAACGGCCCAGCTTTCAGCTTAACGAATATCTATTCCTTTCTAGTTTATGTACCGATCCTAAAAAATTCATCTTTGCTAAAATCACGTAAGTCAGGGGTACTGGGATCTTGGACTATAACATCTTTATAATAACTTTTATGAAAATAAGCATTAATTATAATAAAAAAATAAAGAAACTGATTATTGTAAATTTATGAAAAATTCTGTTAGAATTATTAAAGAGTTTATTAGAAGTATAGAAACACGTATAACACAGGTACAAATATAACCGAACACAACTAATCCAAACGTAATGCAGAAGGTCGTAAGTGAATAAAACGCACACAGTCCATCACTATTAGATTCCCTAATGTACACACGTCACGCCCGTATCGTAATTGTAGCTCAATTGCCTCCTCCCTCCACCAGGCCGTCGTTTTATACTTCACAAAAGCAAATGTGCCCACGCGGAAATGATGAGACAATTTCCTAGAATTAGCTTGTAATTCTAATCCCCAGCACCTGGCTAATGATGCAGCCTGCAAGCGGCCGTAAACGAGTACAATAGAATAATAGGCTGTTCTCTACAATAACTAGAAACGTATGCCAGTAAACAAGTGAACAAAATAAGACTATCATACAAGGATTACAATTAGTTCAAAAGCCGAAAGGTAATAAAATGTGCTTTTACAGATCTGTATGTGGAATTTGTCTTTGTCGGGGCCTAGGTTGTAACAATACGAAAACAACTATATACAAATAAATGTAAATGATTCGCTCTAAATCATCTATATACTGGTACATCCCTAAAGCTACTAGAGTCAAGTGAACGCATCTCCGGAGTGTTTTACTAGAGAAAATGACGTCATTAGCTTCCACGATGAGCGATGGCGGGCCGATTTGTCATAATTCTTGACGAAATACGCAGAGGCTTCAGAGGCAGAATTAGGTTAAATAATACGCGTCATGCTAAGTGTGGAATCTATACATATACAAATAAATAAAAATGAGGTGTCTGTTTCTAATGTGTTTTTTTTTTAATTGCAGGAGTTCAGCAGACAGGCAGACGGCCCACTTGATGGAAAACGCTTACCATCGCTTATGGACATTTGAAACACCAAAGGCGCTACAAATGTGCTGCTGCTCTCTTAAGGGAGACTGGAACCTGGTCACTAATGCCGGAACACAACACAAGGTTGTTATGGCGGCATACTCTAGACCAGGAGTGGTTGCCATCCAGTCCAGCAAATACTCTACCAACTGGCTGTGGGTTGTCTTGTCGCCTCTTACGACAGGCCGCCCGGCCGCAGGTAATTGTATTCTTTCTCCGTTCCTATAGTATGTCTGTTTGTTCCGGCTAATGTCTAAAAGGCTTGGAACAATTTGGACGGGACTTTCACTGGCAGATAGCTTATGTTATGGGGAGTAACTTAGGGTACTTTTAAGTAAGGGTTCCAGGAAAAAAAAACCACGCGGACGAAGTCGCAGGTAACAGCTTATTATATGACAGTTATATTGCTATTATAGCATTAGAGAAGAGTGGTAGGAATGTCAATGGCCAAGTTAAAAACTGAACACTGTAAAGCGCCTAAACCCTGCATAATGCGAATGTGGTGCCTAATTCCGGCTGCGTTCTGACAGACAGTCAGCTTCGGAGCTGGAAGTTCTATTCTCTGCTTTTTCTCTTTAATTTAGCTAGATCTTCAGTATCCCTTATTGTAAGGTAATTTGGGATGCATGGCATCTCGATGCCAAGCCAGCATTTCTTGTTACTACCCCTTCTGACAAGATATGGTGGAAACAGAATGGCTAAACATTTACTCCCATAAAACGAATCCGTTTTCGTAAAAAGTGGCCACATCAGCGTAGTCTCCTGTAGTTTGTCTATGAGTATCTCGAGGTTATAAATATTATCTTCAACACATTTTCTCAAAAAATTGCCTTTACGAAGCATGTATGCATTGTTGGGAAAATAGGTACTCTCACCTAAGTACCTATTTTACGCACGCCGTGTAGTAAAATAAGTGGAATAAGTTGGAACTAAATATAAAACTTCAACCAAAGGGTTTCACATTACTAGAATAAAAAAGCTGAATAACTGAACCTCCTTGGAAGCGCTTTTGATCAATATATTTGTCTCTTTTTATTACTATACATAAAATAAGACGGAAGGTGTAGTTCTAATTTTCATTATGCATACATGGTCACGTCACTTTCATTTTAAAGAATCTTCAAATTGTTGTGACTTTCCAATTGATATTTATCTCTGTTTCATTATCTATTGTATTGTTTTCTTGCAAAAGTATTGAGAAACGTTGTATGACACAGGTTGAATGGCTGGTTTACTCGTTTGTAGAAACTAATTTACCGCACTAGAATCATAAATAATTATGTTCCATGTCAGTGTATTATGCATACCTATATAATCCGGTTCTACTTAATACATTTATACAAATAGCTTCACCACTTGAGGTAATATAACCTCCACTTGAAATCACATAAACCGGGTTTGAAACAACCGGTTATAATTGTAAAGGTTGAATAATTTTATGTTCATTTTATTGCCGTAGACCTCATTGTTACGATCGCTGAACCCTAGTTATTACGCGAAAACTGTTCTTATAGGCGAACTTAATATCCTTGTTTCAAAGCATGATTATTATGGCTATATTTTTATGTATATGCGAAAGTTGTTTATGGCATAAGTAATTTACGATGCCTTCCAGTAGAGATTTTTTGGCTCATTTTATCTATACTAATATTATAAAGAGGAAAGATTTTATTATTTCTTTGCATTGAATAGGCTCCGAAATTACTGAACCGTTTTGAAAAATTATTTCACTGTTAGGTAGGTCCCCAGGTGATATAGGCTATAGACTTTGCAGAACACATTATTATTTACAAAAAGTGTCGCAACAGCATATATCTAACTGTTATAGTTATGTCACGATAAGTGTTCTTTTTCGAAGTCGTGGTAGCGTAATGGCTAGCACACGCATCCTAAACTCAAAGGGCGTGGGTTCGATCCTGGCCGGAACGCATGTACCACTTGGCTGTTTTGTGACCTAATGTGCATATTGTTACAATTACCACGTGCTAACAACGGTGAAGGAACGGCACATCGAGATAACAGATATGTCAAACCTGCCAAGCCGCCTTGGACAAGCGTGCCGGGTATACTGTCCATTCCACTACAGTGGGAGCCCAGCAGTGGGACAGTTATGGGCTGGCATTATATAAGTGTTCTTTTATATTAAAACATTAATTGAAATGCAATGCATTCAAGACAAGCGTGGATTAACGCTTGTCTCAAAATTCCCGCGGGATGCCCAGGACAAGAAGCATCGCAATTCGCAGCATTTAAAAAAAGAATATATCGTTTTAATGGAAACTGTGTTGGAATAAGCTAATTATTATGCATCTGAATAACTTCATACCGCCTCCAGGAAACTTCTCACGGGATTTCTGAAATAAAAAATATCACACTCTCTCTCTATTACATTAAATTTTCTATCGATTAGTAAGAAAATCACATTATAATTCGATTTTTGTAATTTTCCTACTTTAAATGATTCCCAGAACACTTCCCGGCATAAAAAGTAGCGAAGAGTTTAAATCTAAGTAGCTTTGATCATCAAAAACTGCATCGAAATCAGCCCAGTAGTTTTAAGTGAATCCCAAACAAACAGACAAAACCGAAAAATAGACCAGAAACAAAAATGACGTCATTGCTTTTATGTACAAACACGGCATATATGAACTTGAATTAACATAATAAAACTACGTTTTAACGGTTTTAAGCGCGGTAATTTATTTGATTTAGGTTTATCCGACGTTTCAGCCGCTTTTCAGTGGCCGTGGTCACGGAAGACAAAGATGACATTTGTCAAACGTGTATTGTCAAAGTTTTTATTCAGCCTACCGCCAACTTGTTCATTTTAATTATTTAGTTTTAAATTTTGTTTATGGATATTATTTACTCTATGGGAGCCTAATCTAATTTACCACCGCTTCACAACATGTTGTGGCTTGAAGAGAAGAAGCGGCGCAAGAAACTCTTCAGCAAACATGCCTAGTTCTAAAATTTTATTTTTTATTTTTTATATAATATTAAAATGAGTGGAAGGAAAAAATAAAAGAAATTATCAGTCAAGTTGGTTTGTTTCGTTGCACGCAGAAAGAGCTCACAGTGTCTTGAGGTCTGGCAGTTGGTTTTAAAACCAACTGCCAGACCTGTTTAACCTGTGGTTAAAACGTAGTTTTATTATGTGTACAAGTCGCGAAAACTTAAGAAAATATTATTTGAATTAACATGCCGTTGGAATTATTATAGAGTTTATTAGAACTATACAAACACCTATAACACAGGTACAAATATAACTGAACACAACCAGTCCCAACGTAAAGCACGATTCAATAACACGCGCAAAATCCATCACTAAATTACCGAATGTACACAAGTGTTGCTTCGCTTGTGGTTATCGCTCGACTGCAGGTCTCTCTATTGGGGCATTGCTGCATTGCACAAATACAATATGTGACTCGGCTGCGTGGACTGAATTTCTTAGAATCACACCTGGCTAATGACTATCATAAAAGATTACAATATACAATGGGCTGTTTTTCTAATTACAGATTTTAAACACAAAGTAAACAAAAGAAGTCCAAATGCCGAAAACGTTATAAAATGTCTAACGGTGTGCAGGTGTGAATTTGTCTTTTGTCGGCTTTCAGGTCGTAACAATATTTTAGATAGATATTCACTAATGTAGTTAGTCTAGTCTTTAACATAGACGCAGATGTAGCCCCAGGATAAGGCTAATAATTTAAATTTTATTGCATCCCATGGATCCGAAATTCCTTGAACACGTATTTCTGTGTCCAAATGGTGCAGTCCATTTCATCGGCGATTGTGTTCGTCGACACTTGAATCGGATCCAAATGTCCACTCAGGTTTGGCCAAGAACCTCGGTTGAATGCCCTGATGGCACACTTGGAACAAATACGATTACTTGACCCTTAATTCACAGTGCACTCTCGATAATATTAACAAAACATGAGTTTAAAAAAATTCAAGTATCAAGTGTAGATGGCGATTTAAAAATTAAACAATACAATACAAACAGTACAGATCGTTGAACAATTTGAAAGTCGGTTAAAAATCAATCCTTTACCTAAATTTACGTTTAACGCTCATTCGCAGAAATTAATTCTTACAAGTATATACTATGATTTGGTACAATAATACAAGTGTGTTTATTTTGAAAGTAAATATAGGCTCATGTTAGAGTGCATACAAAATAAATTTACTACATTTTTATACCTAGATTTTATGGTGTTAACCCAACTTGTCCTTGATTACCTTGTTTGTCTTAGGCATGGTTGCGTGTAATAATTTGGGATCCAGACGAGAGTTTGCATTGGTAAATTGTTTAACCCAGGAGTATTAGCTGAAATTAAACTGAACATTCCAGCGAATTTTGTGATGAGATGTAGGCAGCCACCTATGTTCGCAGTACCATACAGCAGGGCAAAGATAGTTAATAAGGCCGATAACACAGGCCTTGCGAATATTGAACAAGATATGTCATTTTTATCTGCACTGTGACTGAATTCACAAGAACTGCTTATTATATGTTATGACGACGATATATATAAATATATATATATATACATACATACATACATAACTTCACGCCATGTCCCTTGCGGGGTAGGCACGAACAACAGAGCGCCATTCAGGCTTATTCTTACACACCTCACTTGCTTCTTTGACATTCATAGCTCTTGTCATGCACGCTCGTCTGTTCTTAAGGCTCCTGACATCAACTTATATATATATATATATATATAATGTATTTTGTGTACCACACTATAGTATTGGTGACAACTGTAATGATATCAGTGTTTGTAAGTTACAATTTTTTTTTTCAATATCAACTGATTCGATTCCTTACAAGGCTAATTGATTTTCAAAAATATGATGACACCATTTTTGTTTTCTTCAAAATCGGCCTCAGGACTCATTTGATCATTTTTGATTATTTCGTATAGTTCATTATTTGACCCGGAAGGCCCAACTTGATAAATTTCTCCTGTGTAATTAAAATTGAGATTACAATCATCCAAAAGCCTGTATAAGACAAGAAAATCTCTGAATAAATAATTCGAGATAACCCTTTGTACGCCGGTGGATCGAATTCAATTATTTAATATTAATGGATAGTCATCAACTTGCCAATTAGAGGAGTAACTGGCGCAGGTATATAAATGACACTTATTTGTAAGTTACTTTAACAGCTATAAAGTTAAATGGGCCGTGAAGCGAGTTAATTTCTATTCACTTTTTAAGGATTTCATTTTTGAACTGACAATTACGTAACGAGTTTAAATATCGAATCATAAACAGTTCAGGATTTACGTATACCAAGGCCAGGGCCTGGGGAAGCAGGAACGGAGAAAATTTTCAATTTTCTGCGGCCGGGCGGCCTGTCGTACGAGGCGACAAAACAACCCGGTGGTAGGGCTTTCCCGACTGGATGGCTACCACCCCTAGTCTAGAGTATGCCGCCATAACAACCTTGATTTGTGTTCCAGCATTAGTGACCAGGTTTCCAGTCTCCCTAAAGAGAGCAGCAGAGCATTTGTAGCACCTTTGGTGTTGCAAATGTCCATAAGCGGCGGTAATCACTTTCCATCAAGTGGGCCGTCTGCTCAACTCAGTTATTCTGTTCTGCTGAACTCATGCAATTAAAAATAAAGCATCTCTTAGGGGCTGCACAATTTTCTCAACTCCAAAACTGTTAAAGCAAAATATTTAAGAAAAATTGAATTACTTTTTTTTTTAATGTATACTCGTAAAAAAGACGAACAACTGTACATGTCAATTACATAAAATGTCTAGGGAACCCCTAAAAGGGATGCATTTCCAATGGGGCCTAGGGCAGTAGCCAGCCTAAATCCGCCACTATTCAAAAACTGCCATCTGCTGGGCTCTAGTTAATATACCGGCCACACTTATGGAACAGAATACTACTATATACTTTATTGCATAACATTAAGATAAAGTCCAAGAAATAAGTACCTACAGAAAGCAATAGGTGTAATCACAAAAAGCAATTTCTTTTCCAGACAAACTTAGAATGGATTAAATGTTAAACATGTGGGTTTTGAAATATAACTAACATATAAAAGTAATATAAAATTGAAATTTGCTTTTTGTACCGTATTTGGTTCTTGATGTTGGTAAAATCAGCTTTTGTTTATTTTTGGTCCGGGTATATTTAGGTGTTTTATTTGTGAATGTGTAGTATTAGATAAAAAAAAATATAGAAAACAATTAAAGATGTGCAGATTATGACGTTGGCCGACTAGCCGATTAGTTGGTTGTAAAGAGGCCGACTAATTGGCCGAGCCGATCACGGTTTCGGGGATTTCCGTGACGCCTCGTTTATAGCTGACTCGCGCAAGTCAACAAGAACAAGTCGCAACTGTCGCTTGCGAGCGCGTCGGATCCTATTTTGTTGACTTCGCATTGTTTCTTTATTTTTGCCTTTGTAAGGACCAGGGCGGTGTTTTTATGTAAAAATAAAAAATTTTTTTTTTTTAAAGATCATACTGTTATTGTTCATTAAAGTGAAATAGTTCAATTAAAATTGAATCATGTCAAAAAGAAAGTGTATGGAATACAATGTATTGGTAAAATATAGATTACAAACTTCAAAGTAAGAAGGCGCTCTTTGCCGAATAGTCGTCGATTACGGTAGACAGCACATCTCTAATAAAAATTGCTAATATATAAATTATTGATTTGTATGAAAATTGTGTTTCAGTGTATATTTTCCTTGCGTGCTTAAGTCGCGGATAGTTTAAAAGGATTTTAATCAACTTTTTTCGGGGTAATTTGGAGAGACTTTATAATGTGTTGGAGAAGTATTTCCCCAAATCTGTATTAAATATTATAATATATGATCTCTTATCACTGTATTCTAAATAAGGTTACATAAATGAGGTTGTAAGTGTAATTGAGTTGTTAGGCATATTCGATGTTAAATATATGTAGTGAGTTTTCATACAAATTGTAACAACTATTGACCCGGTTTCATCGTTCTGAGGGAAACGTCCCAGTGGAATGACACCATCTTCAAGACTCGCAAATTGAAACGGAAGGTGTCCGATAAATTGTGCTCCGACCCTCGGCGGAATTCGGTCGTACAAAGTTCCCTCTTGTGTCTTTGTGAATATTTAGGAAGGCTCTTTTGGACTTGCAAAAATTAGAGTTCAAACTTTTTATTTTGTTTTTTTTAGCATCTATATGAACAGACGAATTGTATTCCTCAATATTAAAACTTGATTTATAATGTGAAACAAATGAAGCATATTTTTCTTCATATAATATGTATATGTGCATGTAGTTCCCCGAATATACTTAAATTTTTCAAAAGGGCCTCTATGGCCATAATGATACTAATACAAATATACATAGGTACTCGAAGGAGTCACGGTGCCGATTTTGATGAAAACTAAAGCAGTATCATTCGATTCTTAGAAATATCAAGTAGCTTAGTCGATCAAATCGATTGATTTCAAAAAATGCATATAATAAAAAAACACATCGTCAAGTAATGTGAAACAGAAAACTAAGGGAAATTATATAGAAAATATATATAAAAATGAATGTTTGTCTGTATATCCTTTATAGAATCGTAAACTATACATTTGATCATGTGATGATCTTTAGAAAACTTGTTGTGCATGAGCTAGAGAAGGTTTCTGAGTTGGTTCACAATTGGACCCGGTAGGTGGCGCTGCTGTCGGCATATTGATTGAAGCTTTTCCGGGCAGGACGACATCTACCGGGACAGCTAGTAGAAAATAAACTTTTCCCTAGTCGGCGCCACTCATCCCGGCCCTCCACCTTTCTCAATTAGCGCCTACAGAGGACAGTTGTCAGTCTGTTATGCTGGAGGGCGTCCGTCAATACACAAACACGATTTCCACTCCAGGACTCGCCTGTTCCATCATCGGCCATCGATCCTGCGACATTGTTACTTAAAATTGCCAATTTTGCCAACCGTCGGTTATCTTGGTTCTCATACGGATATCCCCATTTCTAATTTTATCCATAAGAGAAACACCCAACATAGCTTGCTCCATAGCCCGTTGAGCGACTTGGAGTTTGTGCACTAATCCTGCCGTCAGTGTCCACGTCTCAAACCCGTAGGTTAGGACTTGAGGGACGCACTACTCGAATACTTTCACCTTCAGGCATTGTGGGATGGTCGACGTAAAAAACTTGTCGAAGCTTACCGAATGCTGGTCAGTCCTAACTGAATCCTCCTATTGGCTACCCTCTTAAAGTTGTGTTTGCCCGATTGGATGGCTACAACCCCTGGTATAGAGTATGCCGCCATAACAACTAAGTTGTGTTCCTGCATCAGTGGCCAGATTCCAGTTTTTCCTTTAAGGCTGGCAGCACATTGGCAGCATCTGTGGTGTTGCTAATGTCCATAGGCGACGGTAACCACTTTCCATCACAGTTGGGCCGTCAGCCTGTCTGCTGCGCTTCAGCAATAAATAAAAATTAATACATCTTGATGAAACCTGCATGTGTTTGAATCGTTTTTGTTATTGCAAAGTAATCATATGACGGAAGTAGTCAATAACCGGATAGAGTATTCATTAATGTAGTAATCGGAAGTCGTATAACCGGATGTCAACGTAGAATCATTTATTATCAAGTCAACGGATATCGAAAATGGAGTAACCGGAAGTTGGAAGTTATACGGATGGCGGAAGTTGGTGTTATGACGGAAGTGAGTGGCGCCAAAGTATTACAGGATGGTGTCACTGCAAACTCACTACGAAAATCTTATAAATTAACCTAACATACCATAACCACACAAACCTAACTGATATTCTACGTTCATCGGTTGAACAGATCGAAAGCTCTGTTAGGCAAGAGTCTCATAGTATATTGTGGTCGATAATTACTGTTCGATATTGGCAGCATTATTTAAGGGCAAATTGCTGCTCGACACCTGACAAGCGTGGAGACAACTCTTGCAGTTGTCTTAATATTTATGTGTATTATTGTACTGTATTTAATATTGTAATTGTAATAATTCTAGTGTAATAAACTTTGATATTTCACATTATTATTATTATTTTTCGATATAACCGATGTATCAAACCTGCCAAGTCACCTTGGATAAGCGTGGCGGGTATACTATCCGTTCCCCAATAGTGGAAAGCCCGAGCCCAGAAGTGGACGTTTATGGGCTGTTATTATTTAGTACTACTCACGACTTGTATGCAAAATTTCATGGTGATCGTTTAGTAGTCTTAACTTGTACACCTTATCATGAAGGCGTAACAAATAAACAAACTCACATTAACGAGATATACTCGTATTTATTGATACGTAAGTACATTTGGTAATGGGCATGATATATCAGGTTAGACAAAGGCTTTGAGTTGCTTCCCTTTGATCGCTCATCAGTATTAATAAGCCTCCAGGACTTTCACTGCCTCTTCTGACGATTTGATACAACTGATGAATCCTCACAATTTATACCGATGTGGGTAGTTTTGTAAGTGCCACTGCCTTTCGTTTCGCCTTAATTGCGTGGTGGCGAAAGCAGTCTCCAACGTGTGAGGAGTCAGTGCAGGCGTTCCGCGTGCTCCGTGCATAGACTAGAGGGAACATTTCACATCCCATTCTTAAATTCCATTAACTTTACATACAAGCCGTACTTACGTTTTGGTGTGAGTGTGTGCCATAAATCAAAGATATAAAGTGCCACCCGAGCATTTGATAATAGCTGTTCTAGTTGCCGCATTAGGGTAATATTACCCTATTGGTTTTTGGCATACGTCTCACTCCCATACTCCCGAAATACTGGAACTAGCTACCAGCTGTGTGGGATCCGTGATCCAGCAGGGCACAGCGACAGGAACGTTGGTTTATACCATTCATTTCAAACAGAGATTCCCAAACTATTTACCTCTTTTCCAAAATGAACTGATGATGATGATGATGATGAAATGAAGTCGGTGCAAAGCAAAACATAAAAATTACTATATTTTGAAAATTACTAAGCACCGACTCTAAGATGTTTTAGATAATATATATTAATAATAATAGCTTTAGAAATAAGTTATTTTATACATTTTAGTTTTTGAAGTCGGTTTTTTTAAACGAAGTTTTTATTTTTTTCTCATCAAAGTTTAACGAAATAAATAGACATAAAATTCAGTAAATATCAAGAGTAATCAATAATTATTCATAAAAATTACGTAAAAATACTTAAGTAGGTAATTATTTTTTGAAAAATAAAACGTTTGTGCACGTAACACGACTTTTACAGTATCTTAAAAGTTTCAAACAAGAACATGTGTTAATTAATAGGGGTCGATTTTTAGAACTCATCGACCCCTTAAAAATCAGTTCTTGTTTATATCGACGCCTGGGAAACCGAATTCAACCCCAGGGGGTCGATATCGACCACTTTGGGAATCCCTAATTAAAAAAATGCACCCAAGGACAATCGCTTTAAAACTATTTAGAATTATTATAATTTCCCATTTATCAGTTATATGAAACATCATTGAGTCATATTTCACTGTGAGTAACAGTGTCCAGCACTTTGCACTAACAGTAATTGCAAGTGTTGAGTAAGGAAAGGATAATCAAGAAATATTACGGGCAGCGTCTTACCACTAAGTAATGTATTGCGCACTATAGGCAAGCTTCGAGTAATGGCTCTTGTATGAAACCGTTCCTTATCTTTTCTTATTATATATCTCTCAGGTTCTTTACTTAAAGAACCTGATGTATAGTTCTGTACATTGAACCAATTAAAAAAAACAACTGGTATACCCTACATAAACGATGGAGAACATTATAGTTTTTTTTAGATTTCTTGTCTGTTAGCCGGTTTGTCTGTTTGTTCGGGATGCATGCAAAAATTACTGGGCTGATTTGAAGCAGGTTTGTTTTGTGGTGGATATAAAATTCTTAGGCTTAAAGTCTGCGCTACTTTTTTCGTGGGAATCTCGCAGGATCTTTACCGAGAGCGGTTTTAGGTCGTTTGGGTGCATAAAAAATTAGCTTATTCCAACGTAGTTTTGACTAAAACGATAGCTTACATTCTTTGATAAATGCTGCGGTACTTTGTGACCCGGGAATCCCGCGGGTATTTCAAGTTAAGCATGGACGAAGTCGCGAACATATCCTAGTATATTAATAAAATCCTTCTAGCTTACTTATATTTGCTTTACTTATAAAGTTGTTGACAAGTAGTAAAGATCATGAAATGCAAATACTCCTTCCTCGTTAGAGATCGTTTTGAAAGAAACAGAGTATTTTATTTAGAACTCTTAAAGTAATATAAAATTAAGTGTTAACAAAAACGGAGTTAAAAACAAAACTTGTCCTAAAAGGGGCATCAGTCTCAGCAAAATACTAGTCTGTCAATCAGCGCTGATTTTCCGCTGAGCCCATAAGGTATCGTCACGGCAGAGATTACACCATTACATAGCATATAACAACAATATAATCTTATACATGACGACGGTGCCATGTCTCGTTGCGTATATGTACGATTGCTTGCTTTATATGTGTATATATATATATACGTGTATATATATATATACGTGTATATATGTGTATATATACGTGTATATATATACGTATATGTATGTATATGTATACATGTATATGTACTTTAGATGACGGTGATAATAAAATTGCTTAATCCATTCATTTCAATTAATTTAAATTAAAAAAAAGTATACTTCACTATACGATATAGAAGTTATGAGGTATAATGTAATGCGATCCACGAGAACGCTGCCGACAAACTACGTTGCAGTTTGGCAATGTAATTGTATGTATATCTTGTAACTTTATTTTTATTGAAACAAAAATACATATAATTATGCAGTTAATAATATTGTTACGAGTTACGGGAGTCGAATTAAAAGGCCCTTGGAATTACTATAGAATTTATTAGAAATATACAAACACGTATAACACAGGTACAAATATAACTGGACACAACCAGTACAAACGTAATACACGATTCAATAGCACGCGCAAACTCCGTCACGATATAGCTTATCGAATGTACACATGTCTTGTCTCGCTTATGACCATCGCTAAACTGCCTCGCCCCTCCGTTTGGGCATTTTTTATACTATACTATACAATATGTCTTGACACAATACTCGACCGCGTAAACCAGTGGTTCCCAAGGTGGGCGATAACGCCCCCTTGTGGGCGCTGCAGGCCTAAAAGGGGGCGGTAAGAGTCCCAGAAGAAAAATGGGGGCGTTGTGTAGAGGCTTGGGGGGCGATTTGTAATTTCATCTAAGTAGGAGGACTCTTAGACACGGACTGAACTCTCAACTCTCGACTACTACTTGTGAACATCAACTAATATTAATTAAGAGATTGCTCAAACCTGGTTCGATATTTCTCTCCGCGTAGTTCATACATCTGTCCTGTTTTATTGAATAAATGAAATAAAAATGATGTCAATCGCTCCGTTTCGAAATGAAAGTAGACACAAACAAACAAATAAAAAAGTAACAAACACTTTCGCATTTTAATAGTTAGTATTCCTAGATAGGTAATTTTCGTAAATAATAGACCGCGGGCAATCATGTTTTAACAAGTTTTTGTTAAAACATGATAAAATAACCCGATTTGTGCATTACTGTATCAATCGGTTGGTTCATACAATACCTGTTCTTACTTGTACAAATTTTAAACACAAAATAAACAAAAAAGGAGTCCAAATGCCGAAAAGGTAATAAACTGCATGTGTGAATTGTTCTTTGTCGGTCGTAACAATATCTATTTTTACATGTGAAATCATTTATTATAATTAATTCTCTTCCAATACGGCTTCCTTGTTTTTCATTTTGCCTCCCATAAAATGTACATTTTTACTCCTTTAATCCAACTTAAAGTCTCTCCATTTTTACAACGTTGCGGTTTTCTTCCTCAGCCAGTCTACTCCTAACTTTGGTTTCTTTGTATAAAGTTCTTCAACATAATGACTTCACCAAAAAATAATATTTATTAGTACCGCTTCATAAAGTGTTTTTATTACAAAAAAAACCCAATTATATTGTGTGTATATGAAAAATGTGATTCATGTCTTAAATCCTTATTCTAACAGAAACGAAACAAACGAGCTGTCGGCTCGAAAAAGGCAGCTAGCATTTACAACTTAAAGCTAATAACTACACTGACTAAGCGAAACTATTTTTTTATATACATTATTTAACTAAGCTATTTCTGTTCTGAGATGAATTTGTTGATCTATATAAAAAGTTTACCTATTTATTTAAAAGAGCAACATTCTCAGGAGAGTAATTTGATTGTTTTCTATTATATATATTTGAACCTATGTACTTTATTAACGTACTATTCAAAACCTATGCGACGATTTTTATAAAAAAGCTGATGTTTTTAGTACAACTGTATTTAAGACTAATAATCTTGGTTTTGAAATACCCTATTCATTCAAACCATAAAATTACTAATAACTTGTTTCAATTAAATTCTAGCAATAAACTCAAATAAATGTAGGTAGATACAATACATATAAATAATAAAAACAGTAAATAATTTTATAAATATTGTTTTATGCCAGTTCAAAAATTATTCCTAATTTAAAAGATTTAAGACACTATTTTAAATGTTTTAAGAAGTCTAAAGTTGTAATATTGTATTGCAATACAGGCTTGATTTTTGTTGGTTGAAATTTGACTATCAAATTGTCTGCTATAGATGCGCTTCGCTTCAACGCTGTGCGCAAGCCGACATCCTATCAGGTCTCCCAAATATTTGAGGGCATTTGTGAGCTATTGTCAAGCGTGACCCTCACAGGGCTTCATTTATATTTCAAGATGGAACCGAGTGAACTGAGCAAACTTTCTGAGCAAATTAAATACGAGCGTATTGCGAACTATGTAAATATTGTTCTACATATGACCAGGGCCGCAATTAGTTTACATTACCTTTAACCAGGTTGCTTTGCATATACTGCCGTAAAATCAAACCGCTAAATAAATCTTTACTACTACTCCTACTCTTATTTATACTAACACATATTTTGGACGCAAGTCTGATTGGAATAAATTATTATTTTATAAAAGAGATAGCAGCTGATGTCACTTAGAAATTGGCCTAAAGGCTATTTGATGTTTTTTTTTCAACACTAGCTGACCCGGCAAACTTTGTACCGCCTCAGAATCAATAAATAAAAACGTTGATTTCTGAACGACGGGACGAACATCAAACGTTTGACAGTTAAGAATAGTTTCTAAAGGAAAGCGAAATTGTTGTTTTTACTTTTTTCCAAGCAGTTTTTCATATTTACTCACCTTTTTAATCTTCCCTGGACTTTCACAAATAATTCAAAACCAAAATTAGCCAAATCAGTCTAGCCGTTCTCGAGTTTTAGTGAGACTAATGAACAGCAAATAATAATTTAATAATAATAATAATTTATTTATTTACTTCCCATAAAAAGAAAACAAAATTATAGAGTACAAAATTTTGACAAACTTAATTAAATGGGAAGGACAGGAGCCCAAACTAGGTAAAACCCTGTATGATGGTACTCCTGGCCCTCGCCTCCCATTAAGCACTAGTTCTATAATAACCGCCACCAAAGATAACGACAATGAAAGAAAATAATAAAATAAAATAAAAACGAAATAAAACAATAGAGAGATGTGTGTGTGTGTGTGTGTGTGTGTGTGTGTGTGTGTGTGTGTGTGTGTGTGTGTGTGTGTGTGTGTGTATGTGTGTCTGTGTGAGAGTGTGAGTATGTGTGTACGCACTGATTTTTATATGTATAGATATTTTAACCTTTATTAATATGCTTTGAGCTAAGAGTAGATATTGAATTATACATTCCAGTACTAGGAAGGTAAAAGGACTGCGTGGATTTCTTCGAGTGATTCTTTCATGTTGGAGCTAGGGTCAAAGCTATCGGTTCTTGTAATTGCATCAGTGCAATCAAATTTAATATTACAATAGCCTTAAACACTGGAGTTTCACACATTAGCCACAGTAAGCCTACACAGTTTACAAAGTAATTTCAGCTTATATCTATCTACTCCGAAGTGATTTAAAGTCAAAGTTTATTTATTTGAATCATGGAAAATTTTGAAGATGTTATGCTAAGTGGTACAGATAGATGTTTCACCCTTGACAGGCATACAGGTTTTTTTTTGTAGTTTTGATTACAAATCATTTGTATGTGTACTTATTACAAATGGAGAAACACGAGGTGCTTTTTTTAATGAATGAACAACTTTGCTTTAGGCAATTTTATAATTCCTCACTATTTATACCCGAGCAATGAGTACACATACAGCATTACCATTTCGACAAGAACTATTTCGTTTTTATACATTACGCTGCTGCTGAAGAAATTTATAATATAATATTAATATATATATGCATCACATTAAGTATTTGCATGATTATTAAAGCATATTTTTGAAAAATCCATGTTTCACACGCTTATTATTATTATTTTATATACATCGAATACATTAACTTTAATATAAATAACATAAGTTCTGCCAAATCCGACCCTGTCTTCAACAATGGAAAGGAGTTATTGTCTTGTGTTATGTTACAGACCTCATTGTTTTAGTCAAAAGAACATCCACTGGGATTGCTTCCTTTAAAGAACACATTATTTATTCATTCTACGCCTACCGTTTAAGGTCGTTTATTCATCGTTGAATGGAATGAATTATATCATGTTAACAAGTAGCTACGCAAAACTACGGATGTTATTATATACTTGACTTGAAATTCCAGCCAGATTCTCAGAACACAAAGTGCAGCATGTTTTTTAAAAAGGTTTTTAAATACAAGCTTTTGAGATCCTGGATATCATGTAGCAGCAGAGTGCTAGCCAAAACAAGTAAAACGAGCCCAAACACGACGGGTCTATCTTGTTTAGTACGGGAGTTGCTATGGCCAGCTTCCGACTCCATCATCAGATCGGCTCTATGGTACCATATTATTGCGTTGTCACGCGATATACATATTCGTGCGAAATTTCAGCTCAATCGGAAACCGGGAAGTTGGTCAAATTTAACTTGCAAGATTCCACCCGAATTTATTTACATACATACATCCATTTCTAGTTAAATAAAAGCTTGTAAAAAAAATTAAAAACTTCGTTTAAAAAAACCGAGTTCAAAAACGAAAAAACCAAAATGTATAAAATAACATATTTCTTAAGCTATTATTATTAATATATATTATATAAAACATCTTGAAGTCGGTACAAAGTAAAACATAAAAATTACAATATTTTGAAAATTACTTAGTCGGTTTTTTTAAACGAAGTTTTTAAATTTTATTTGTTACTTTTTAGTGTCTAGCTATGTATGGGTGGACCTACGAATGGTGCCCCGCTTCTTAAAATATATAGGTCCCAAGAACCGGGAACAAAAAAATGTTCGTAAAATGAAAACTACTGGGCCAAACTATGTCAAATTTTTAGGGGACCACATGGCAGCTATTCCGCGTCGAACAAAAAAAGAATCACGTAAATCGAATCATAAATCTCAGAGTAATCGGTGTACATATGGAACGGAGTGAAAATTATTTCCATGAAAAATGTTCATAAAATGAAAACTACTAGGCCAAACTATGTAAAATTTTTAGGGGACCAATTGGAAGCTATTCCGCGTCGAACAAAAAAAGAATCACGTAAATCGGATCATAAATCACGGAGTTATCGGCGAACATACATAAAAAAAGCAACAAAAAAAAAGATCCCGACGAATTGAGAACCTCCTCCTTTCCTCCTCCTTTGCACCTCAAGAACTTTAAACCGCTCCCGGGACAAATTGCACGGGATTCCCGGTATAAAAATATCACCCATTTTATCTCATAAAATTTGCTATCGATCAGTGTAAAAAATCACATTGGATGTATATTTTTTTTTTCAATCTGGTCATTTTAAATAATTCACAGAAAAATCCCGGGATAAAAGCGCAGATTTTAAGTCCAACGCTTTACAGTCGATCAGAGAAAACCCCATCAATATCGGCCTAGTAGTTTTTATGTGAACCCTGATCACATAAAAACTACTAGCAAACAGAAACAGTGTTTGTTTGTTTAGTCTATTTTAGTTTTTTTATTGCTTCAATGTATAGACATGGCATGTTTTGAATATAATAATAATATAATAGTTGTGCTCGCGACGTCGTCCGCGTGGAATTTGTTTTCAAAACCCTCCGATTTTGAAACATTATTCATTAGTGCTCCGCTCCTATTGGTCTTAGCGTGATGATATATAGCCTTTAATCTCCCTCGATAAATAGGCTATCTAACACTGAAAGAATTTTTCAAATCAGACCAGAGTTCCTGAGATTAGCGCGTTCAATCAAACAAACAAACTCTTCAGCTTTATATATTAGTATAAGTTAAAACGTTAAGTTTATTTTTCTGTAGCATTCTACCAACCAGTATTTATACAAATAAATATACATTGATAGCAAATATTTAGCTCTTTATGTAAATTAAATAATAATTTATTGAACAGTAATTTATAAGTAACTATAAAATGATGTTACAAAATTGTTGATATTTCTTTATTACAACTACTACAACCATTTAACGGTGCCAGTAAAAAAGTTGGGACACAAGTCGGATGTATTATCTGTGGTTCGAAAGATGTTATGCTGTGCAGTTTTATTTCCTAAAATGTGTAAGATTACTCTAAAATGAACAATAGTTGTAGGATATTGATAGGTTTAGAGTTGTAATTATGTGTTTTGTGAGAAATTTGAACTGTATAGTCAAATGTGGCCTTTTGAGTTGTCACAAGAACTCCGTTGAATGGCACTGCCTGATTATCGACAGTTCAGCGGTGCTACACATAGGCTTAAGAAAATGAAGAAACTATATTGTAAAGTAAGATCTGACTTCAAGGCCTAGCTGCCAAGCCATAAACCTAAATAAATAAATAATTATATTTTTTGACAGGAGGGAAAATCGTTTTCCAGACACGAAAAGTACTGAGTTCATCCCTTTGATCAGGCAACTCCAAGCGTACTTTTGAGAATATGAGAAATGAACAGAATATTATCACCTCTCTATAGAGAAAGAAACGAAACCAAGCCTACCGATTTCCTTTCACAATGCGAAAAGTATTTAAATTTAACAACATCAATGTACATAGAAAATGTTTTGCCAAACCCTGTTTCGGTGGAAACGAATTCCGAACAATATAGTGGCTATTCGTTTTTTTACAGGCAATAATAGTCCTTATGTCTTGGGGAATAAAGCTTGGTGTTTTGTGGGAATCAGTGTCAGTTGTGGTGCAATAGGTTACTTTTATTTTAGTGTTATTGCTGTATCATTCCGCTTTGGGCCACCTGCGCTTGATACAAAGTATTGAGAACTCACGTCGCAGTATCACTTCGAGCATTTTCGTATTCGATAGTCCAACGGAGGTGAAATAACATACTTTTAATGAGTGTGTAATTAACTATTTGAATACTAAACATCAGCTAATTATATTTCATTTTCATCAGCTAATTATTTTCATTTAGTAAAATGTTTATGAAGTATGTATAAACTAAAAAAAAATACAAAATAGATATTTATGAACAAAATACGCGTTAGTACTATATAAAACAATATATTTTATTTCTTATTTATTGAAAGAGGGAGGGTTTTTAACTTGTGTACTTTTGCTACATAAACATCCGCAAAATAAATTTACAAACATTGCATCTGCTCACAAAAAACTTTTATTGAATATCTTCAGTTCGTTAATCTTCTGAAAGCTCTCTACCTCTATATTAACTAGAGAATGACTTTTGTCATAATTATTATTTATCAGCAAATAGTGAATACAATGATATTTACAGTTGTTTCCTACATCTTAGGCGTATTGGTGGAACGATGAGATAGCTCAACTCCACCGCAACTGCGGATTTACGCGCCGCCAGTACTCTAGGCATAAGAGGAGACGCCGTCGCGATGGAAACTTCGCCGAAGAACAGGATCGTCTCTACGATAATTATCGAACATCTAAGAAGACACTGCAATTAGCGATCAAAACCGCAAAGTCTGCAGCATGGGGAGAGCTCTTGGAGAGCCTCGATCGAGACCCGTGGGGGCGACCCTACAGGATGGTGCGGAAGAAACTCCACCCGTGGGCCCCCCCACTTACCGAGAGTCTGTCCCCGGCACTTGTCACGGAGATAATCCATGTCCTGTTCCCCTCGAGAGGCGAACATATGCCACCCGCCATGGCTCCACCCAACTGGGAGTCCAGCGCGGATAGTAACAGCAGCGACGTGCCTGGCGTGACACAGGAAGAGCTAGGGGCGGCGGTCCACAGACTGCGAGCCAAAAATACTGCCCCCGGCCCTGATGGCATCCCAGGGCGTGCCTGGGTTCTTTCATATGACGCCCTGGAGTCCCGACTATTGGGGCTCTTCACAACGTGCCTAAAGCAGGGCCAGTTCCCCCAAAGGTGGAAGACCGGGAAACTTGTCCTACTTAAAAAGGAAGGGCGCCCGGCGGATTCTCCGTCCGCATACCGGCCCATCGTGTTGCTGGACGAAGTGGGCAAACTCTTCGAGAGAGTCATTGCAACCCGCCTCGTCCAGCACCTATCAAGAGAGGGGCCAGATGTGGCCGATGTCCAGTTCGGATTTCGTCAAGGACGCTCCACGATAGATGCAATAATGCGGGTGAAGAGCCAGGCGGAAGAAGCAGTCTCCAGAGGAGAAGTGCTCTTAGCGGTATCCCTAGACATCGCCAACGCGTTCAATAGCATGCCCTGGAGTTGCATTAGGGAGGCGCTTAGATACCATGGGGTGCCGATCTACCTCCGCCGCATAGTCGGGGCGTATCTCAGTGACCGGGCCGTCATCTTCCCGGGTCAAAACAACTGGGGACGCCGAGAAATGTCATGCGGTGTCCCGCAGGGGTCGGTATTGGGACCGATCCTGTGAAATATTGGCTATGATTGGGCGTTGCGGGGCGTCCTCCTCCACGGCGTGAGCGTAACGTGTTATGCAGACGATACGCTGATTGTCGCCCGGGGGAGGACGTACTCCGAGGCAGCCATTCAGGCAACAGCTGGGGTAGCACAGGTAGTCTATCGTATCCGGCGACTTGGTCTGGAGGTGGCTTTGCACAAGTCCGAGGCCGTTGTGTTTCACGGACCTCGGAGAAAGCCACCCGCGGGATCCAGCATCACAGTGGGAGGAGTCCGCATCGACGTCAAACCGACCATGAAATACCTTGGATTGGTCCTCGACAGCCGATGGGACTTCATAGCACATTTCCAGCAGTCGGCCCCCAGACTCAAGAGGGCGGCGGGCGCGCTCTCGCGCTTGCTGCCCATGTGGCAGAATGGGCCAACCGCCTCAACAACCCCAGCGCCGGCCTCGCCCTCATCGAAGCAGTAAGGCCGATAATGTCAGAATGGCTGAATAGGCGCCATGGCACCCTGACGTTCCGCCTGACGCAGGTCCTCTCGGGACACGGATGCTTCGGAAGGTACCTGTGTCGTATAAGACGGGAGCAGACGTCGGGATGCCATCACTGTGTTGGCGGCGACGAAGATACGGTGCTGCACACCCTGCAGGTGTGTCCTGCTTGGGACGAGCTGCGCTGTGATCTTATCGCGGCCATTGGAGCCGACCTGTCGCTCCCGGTCGTGGTCAAGGCCATGGTCGGGAGCGCCGACGCGTGGAACGCGGCTGTCTCTTTCTGCGAGACCGTAATGTCTGTGAAGGAGGCGGCGGAGCGGGACAGGGAGCAGACCAGCACACTCTCCCCCCGCCAAAACCGGCGGCGGCGACGGAGGGTCATGAACGACGATCTCCAACCGCCCTAGGCTACGGCCGTGCGGGGGACCTGTAGGAGAATCAGATCCCCCGCACATAAAGGCCGGAGAGGAGGGACGCGAACCGACCCATGCGCCCCCTCTCACCTCATGGTGAGACCCGAGGTAGTTGGAGAAACCCAGTTCTCCAGCTTATAATTGAGGGGCCAGCCCGCGACCGGGCCGGCCATCGTCCGTCCGGGCTAGAGGTGAATGCGTGAGCGAGCCCACAGCCCGGACATGGGACGCAACGAGGATCAGCCAGGGGTTTTAGTGGGTATCCCTAACCGTGGTGTGGCAATAACATTCCTGCGGGAGTGCTAGTACCACCCCGACGAGGCGAATCCCACACCCCCCACCGCGCTTCTCCCGCGGCGGTTTGTCCTCAAGCGGATTTCCCCTGGGAAAAAAAAAAAAAAAAAAAAAAAAAAACTATACCTTCAATTGCCTTACTATTGGCAAAATTTTACACAAGCTCCAAAACATAATTTAATTATTTTACCAATAGTGTATACAAGGATAGCAAGATATAATATAAAATATAATATCGGAACTATTTATTATTCAGAAGTTAAAATAGATATATCCCGGTGGTCTGAAAATTTAAAAAATAGTGTTCGAAATAGCTTGTTTAATTTTCACTATTAATTATATTTTTATATAAAACTCGTGACACAGAGCTAAGGGCCGCTTGCATAACGATCGCCTTTAAATAAAATTAGTTAATCATATTAAACTGTCTAAATACGTTTTACATAAAACGTATTGACAGTTCTTTAAACATAGCAAATTTTGCGCTGTGTAAGACGCTAATTGCATTTAAGAGTGTTAAATACGTTTTGTGTTTCTTAAATAAATTTTAGCAACTTTATGCAAGCGGCCCTAAATGTATGAGAATATGTCGACTTCATGCGAATTTCAAAACGTCTCACACCATCTTTTGAACACAACTAATCAGTAGCACGAATTCAAAAGTATAAATTTGATATAAATCGATCGAAAGCTCTGTACATTCCTTCCTCTGTAGGATTCGGATCAGTTCCAACTACATTGTAAACGTCCTGGCTGACAGATTCGACGTGCCAACACCTAATTATTGCGCTTGTAATTACAAAGCTAACACAACAACTGTAACAAAAGATTAGGATGAGCTCTTCTAAAATTAAATTTAATTATGAATTATAATTATTCGAATTATTTGTGTGAGCTCGACGTAATATAGTGACGTATGTCCTCAAACCATCTTAAGAACATACGTTGCAGCGCCGCTTTGTCACACGCACTAAGAACGTAAACGTTTTATTTTTGCGGTATTTGAAAGAAATAAGAAGACTCCTTTTAAGCAATATTTCCTTTATTTTGTTGCGAAAAGTCAATTTTAGAGGTTCGTAGCAGAAGGGGAGTGGAAAATTAAATCAAATGAGATAATTTTTATAAAAGTAGAAAACATCGCAGCTTTATACATTTTGCACGACCGTTTCTACTTATGACGTTGTTATTATATTTGTGTCGTTCTAAGAAGCCCGATTTGAACAAGAATGGGGCTTTTTTAGCAGTTAACGCGCAGGGATTGAAAATGACAAGATTTCGTCTTCCCCATCCGAAATCTGCTCCAGGGAGATCTCGATTTCAGACACAATTCAGTGTATAAAAGTATTTCTTCGATGTAATTGGATTTAATTGTAGTATATACATTATACCCCATGCGGTAACAATAACAAACAATTAATTAGACGAGAGACAAGAGCATGTTAGTTTATGTGAGTGTCCAATCAATAGAGATCAAATGATATAATCCCGTTTATCCGGGCGACGATGTCTGGATCATTAACTCTGTAGTAATTACTGATAATGCACAGCATTTATATTTAGGTTGAATTGCAGATTTTCGTTTTATAGTAGTGTTACATACCAACAACGAACGCACACCTGGCTGTCGTAAAACGCAGTTTATTGTCTTTCTGCATTCGGAGTTCTTATGATTACTTTGTGTTTAAAATTTGAAGAAATCCTATTGTTATCGTACTTGTTTTATGACGGTCATTAGTGTCGAACGAATCCTTGTTTTTATTGCATTGCATCGAAGCTTGCCAGATGTGCGGATTAACTCAGTGAACGCGGTCCCATTGTCGGTATTATATACTTTAGTATAAAACAATGCCCAAACGGAGGGGTGCGAAGTCAAGCGAAGACTACGATACTAGCAAGACGTGTGTAGTACTTTCGATTAGCGATATAGTGACGGACTTTGCGCGTATTATTGAATCGTGCAATGTTACTGGTTGTATCCAGTATATTTGTACCTGATTTATACGTGCTTGTACAGTTCTAATAAACTCTATAGTAATTCCAACGGCATATAAATTCGAGTCCTGTGTAGCTCGTAACAGTAGTATAGGTTCGCGTGTGAATATGATCTTACCCAACGTGAAGCGAAAGGTTGTAAGTATCGGGAAAGACAAACTCCGGCAATGAATTCCATTCCCTTGTGGTGCGAATGAAGAAAGTGGAAGCAAAGCGCTTCGTTCTTACAGGCGGAATATTCACCATATATCGGTGCCGTAAGCCGGTGCGTTTGATCACTCGATGATGGAAGTGAGACTTACGGATCAGATCGCAGAGCTCAGCTACTCACTATCCAAAGTGTATCCGAAGTAGTAGTTGGTATCCGTGCAGTAGCGAAGAAAGAATACAATTTTCTGCGGCCGGGCGGCCTGTCATAAGAGGCGACAAAACAACTCACAGCAATGTGGTAGGGTATTTGCCCGTCTGGATGGCTAACACCATCTAGAGCATGTCACCATAGAGTTGCATTTCAGCATTAGTAACCAGGTTACAGTCTCCCTTTAAAGAGCGGCAGCATATTGATGCTTTGGTGGTACAAATGACCATAGGCGATGGTAACCGCTAATCTAGAGCATGTCGCCATAACAACTTGAGTTGCATTCCAGCATTAGTGGCCAGGTTCCAGTCTCCCTTTAGAGAGCGGCAGCATATTGATGCTTTGGTGGTACAAATGACCATAGGCGATGGTAACCGCTAATCTAGAGCATGTCGCCATAACAACCTTGAGTTGCATTCCAGCATTAGTGGCCAGGTTCCAGTCTCCCTTTAGAGAGCGGCAGCATATTGATGCTTTGGTGGTACAAATGACCATAGGCGATGGTAACCGCTAATCTAGAGCATGTCGCCATAACAACCTTGAGTTGCATTCCAGCATTAGTGGCCAGGTTCCAGTCTCCCTTTAGAGAGCGGCAGCATATTGATGCTTTGGTGGTACAAATGACCATAGGCGATGGTAACCGCTAATCTAGAGCATGTCGCCATAACAACCTTGAGTTGCATTCCAGCATTAGTGGCCATGTTCCAGTCTCCCTTTAGAGAGCGGCAGCATATTGATGCTTTGGTGGTACAAATGACCATAGGCGATGGTAACCGCTAATCTAGAGCATGTCGCCATAACAACCTTGAGTTGCATTCCAGCATTAGTGGCCAGGTTCCAGTCTCCCTTTAGAGAGCGGCAGCATATTGATGCTTTGGTGGTACAAATGACCATAGGCGATGGTAACCGCTTTCCATCAGACCATCTGCCTATCTACTGAACTCATACAATAAAAAAAATGTAGTGTAGATAAATTTATTTTGCAGAATTTTTTATTTTTTACGTTGAACGATAATTATTAAATTTGTAGAGCATAACTATGATAGAGCTATGAGTGATAGATGAATTTTGAGCAACTCTATAGGTACTTATTATAAATACAGGTGTTTACATTCATACAAGCTGAACATAAGCCCTCAACACCCTCTCCTTTATCCTGTAATCGTGCGGTTAAAACGAAGACTCATAGAGAGGCTTTTCAAACATCAAAGGGCCTGTCTACCCTAAAAAGACGTAATGGACATTATTTATTAACAACCAACTCGGCGTTGGAAATACTATGCTCTGTTTACCGTTTTCCTTTTAAGGGCACTAGATTAGTTACGTTATAGTAAACGTCTTTGCTTACGTAATAATGTATTTGATATCGTAACAATATTATGGTTTTAAGGCGTGGACATTGTATGGTTTTATTAAGTTTATTGGCCGCACTCATAATGAAATAACGGTTAATTAATTATTGTTATTGACTTACCCTTTACAAATAACTATTATATTAGTTATACGAGGTTTATAGGCGCATTAAAAAAGGACTAAATAGTGTTTCCCGTTTCAAACTCAATTAAAAAAAATGTGTGCGTGTACTAGTGTACACACGTAAGACGTGAAACTTTTTTATGACCTTATTTTTTGAAAAATGATCTACTATATGCAACTTTACAGAAATTGGTTAAATAAATAAAGCCCCGTGTACCAAGTAGGTACAAGGGGCAAGAAAAAGATGGCGCGTAACGGAAAAAATGTGACTGTAAATTTTTTTCCAACGCCGATAAAGAAGTTTCACTTCAAAAAAAACTTTTTCTTGCAAGGTTTAACGTAAAACCAATTTTAACGAACTTTTGTTAGAACGAAACCGAGAAGTTTAGCTTGTTTTTTCGGTTTTCAAGCCCTGAAGGGAATTTACCAGCTTACTTCGTTCCTGTCAAAAGAAGATATACCATCCGCACCATCAAGGAAAATGTGATCAAGTAACTGATGAAAAAGCGTCCTGATTCCACGCGTGCGTCTTCTGTGACGTGAGTATTCTCCCGAACTCACGCGTGGAGAAGACGTATACCGGGGACTTGGCACCTCCCAGCTAGGGATAAGACGAAGATGGCCATGCCACACACGCGCAACGCTATCAACGACAATGAAATTGTAGCCAAACACGTCCGATCACCACCGCGACTTTTCGCTAATGAACGGCAAGTGCGCACTCCTCGTCCCCCCCCCCGTGTTACCCTCCGCGCACATCTCGCCTCACCTCACCTCAGCATGTCCTATCGCGCGCGAGTAGGCTTATTACTATTAAATATGATATTTCGTTTAGCAGCTAAATGTGTGCTGTTTTATAAAATATTAATCAGAATTTTTCGCAATAAACATGTTATCCTGAACTGCAGTTCAAACACACAACAGTATTTTATTTCTACCTGAAGACCTCGAAAGTAGTATAAGCAGACTTGTAAAAAATGCACTTGGTATTTTAGTCGGTATTATCGTTTGAAGTGGCACTTCATAAATGAATTTAACCACTTTACTACTTTTTTACCCACTTCACTTCTTCGATGTGAGACCTGGTAAATATATCGACCCATAGAACGTAAAAACGTAAAGTCAACATTTTTGTTCCCAATCCTACGATAGTTAAAATAAACTACATTGATTTTTGGTGCATTAAATATTTAATCGAGGCAATTGCCTTAATGGGGATTCTAACTTTGGCGCACTGAAATAGAACGTTCTGAGATAGGGGTCTCCGCAGTATTTTGGGCCGATAACATCTCTTTAACATTTCCAACGTCTTTTAGACCCAAAAAGCATTTGCATCTTCAAATAAACATGTCGATATTTATAAAACTCACAGGTTTTTAGTAATAATAGAGAGAGTGAGAAAGATAGCACTTTATTGTACACCATTGCAGAAAACACAGAAAAAACTTATAACCTAAAAATATTTTAAATATGCACAATGAGCGGTCTTATCGCTAAGAAGCGATCTCTTCCAGACAATTCGTGGCAGGAATAAAACAGATTATATTTGCCACAGGTGGTATAAATATTATACGATATGCAGTTACTTACATTATATTTATTCGATCATCAGGAAACTCGTTCATCTATTACAAATTCTCAATAATCTTACTACGATATTAGCAGTAGATATTATGTGGAGCACATTAATCTATTCCTCGGACATTTTGTTTTTATTAACAACTCTACGGACTCGAGTTCCGTACCCTTTTTTACAACTAAATTTAGAAAAAAAATAGAATTTATACACAGTTATTTTTGTTATTGTGTGTGACATTTATTGAATAATGTTTGTGTTGTGGTGTACGAATAACTTATTCAATTAATTTATTCTAATTTAATACTAAACTTATACTAATGTAGCGGGTATCTGTTACATGCTGGTGTTGTGAGAAAGTGCATGTACACGGTATAATGTGTGCCTGTTTGCCTTCATGTAGGTACTATTTTAAGTCATTTGTAAAAAAGAGTCTAAAATGTAATAATGCTGTTGTCAATATATTTTAGTTCCTCTATAAAGATGTGGTTTTTATTTTAAGCAGGCATTTTTTTTTATTCTAATGGCTATTGCGTTTGGGCCATAACTATTATCATTATCGAGCTTAGGCTGGTGTGCTCAGTCATGTAACCAACGGTTAAAATAAAATAATCGGTGTTTCGGCATATATTTTTATATACGTTATACGTCTAGGCACATCAGCCTTAGTAGTATTAGTATATTTTTATAAATAGTTCTAATTACATAGTCTCGTATATCGTTTATTTTTTTTAATGTGAAGGGTATTTTCTAATGGATTTATATTTTTCTAGTCAGTGTATACTTTATTTCAAAGTTAAAGTCAAATTTAATTTACTTCTTAAACATGAGTATTTACATAGCAGAGTATGCATGATGGTGCAAAAGTAAATGTGCATCATGTTTGGCCAGTTAGGCGTAGAAAAATTAGAATAATAAATATAATTTAATGTCCTAGAAACAATGTCATTATACATATTATAGAGTTTTGTTAATAATTTTCGAACGTTACCAAACATGTACAAGGATTTACAATAAAACTATACTTACCACATTAAACAGAACGCTAGAAACAAAAAAAAACACGCAATCCACCCCGTTGTACAGTACGGCTCAAATATCAAAGACAATAAACTATGAGCCGAAATGGCAGTACCTGCTTTGTTTTCAAGTGAGCTCATTAAGGACTTACCCTCTCCGCTCGAAAAATCCTATTCGAAACGCTGGTTGTGCCACTCGAAACCCTGAGTTCAAATAAGGCCTAAGTAGTGATGGAAAGCTTCTTATCGATAAGCAATAATTAATTATTTACATCATCAGCCTGTATATATTTTTTTTAGTTTTTTTTTACACAAATATAAAACGAATTGTTTTTTTTAAATGAAATATTATTCATATTTCTATTAAAATCAAGAGGATAGAATAAAGGATAATAAAGTCTAATAAAGGGATAGGTATTTACGATTTAAATGATTGTGCAATTTGTACTCACTACTTTATGCCAGTGTCAAGTAATTAATGCCCCTGGTGTTGCAAATGTCTATAGAGACGGTAACCAGTTTCTATTAGGTTGGCTGCTGTCTGTTTGCCAGATTCACAATTTTTTTTAAAATGTATTTTAATATTTTAAGAACTCTAGGACTTTCCCCGAGTAATTACTCGTAAGTATGGCATTGATTTTTATATTCTGTGAGAAATTCTAACTTTTCGAAATACGTACTTTAACATATAAGTACATCCATATTTTATAAAATTAACTAGCTGTCTCGGCAGACGTCATCCTACCCGGACAAGCTTCAATCGATATGCTAACAGCAGCGCCACCTACCGGGTCAAATTGTGAACCAAATCAGAAACCTTCTCTGGCTCATGCACAACAACTTTG
This sequence comes from Dendrolimus pini, assembly GCA_949752895.1. Lineage (NCBI taxonomy): Eukaryota > Metazoa > Arthropoda > Insecta > Lepidoptera > Lasiocampidae > Dendrolimus > Dendrolimus pini. The sequence continues at coordinate 3,981,900 of OX457130.1, read as the reverse complement.
CTAAAAATCATCACATTATCAAATGTATAATTTACGATTCTATAAAGGACATACAGACAAACATCCATTTTTATATGTAAGAGAAGAAAGAAGAAGAAGATGACAATCCATTACCGCGAAGAAGAAAAGTGATATACAGGCAAACTGAATATCCGATCGCAATCGATCCGATGTGCAAGATATTAAGTATGCTTAGATTATGTATAACTATACATACTTTTGCTCTGGTAGTTTTTTTTATTAAACTTATGGACCTAATGTAATTATAATAAGATTTATTAACAAAGAATCACGATACTAATAGTGGCAGAATCGTTGCACCTAACACACTCATTTAAATATAGAGGTAAAATATTAATAATTTATATTTATTCATTATACGTAAATTCTATGACAATACTAATCTGAAAATTGATAACAAATCCTTATTATTCCCTCGAGATCTTAAAAACCCAATTCATTATCGATATCGACACATTCATCATTTGTCATAATAACATCCCTATACCATTGATGACAGCCTTAATTAGCTCTTAAAGTCTGTGGCGTTTCTCATTGGTGTTGAAGAAATTTCACTTAAATTAGGCATTGATATAGCTGCAATACAAATTAGTACTTATGTTTAAATAAAGCTTTATACACCTACATCATTTGATCGGTCAAATAATCTTTGAGTTGTATGATCGCGTATCTTAAAGCATAGACAAAACGATATCTGTGTGTTTACATCGTTCATAATATCTTGGACCCTCAGTATGTTGATAGGTAATTAATAAATAAATATTTTATGGCTTTTCTAATTAATAAATCTTCAACCCTTTTTTACAATACTGATACTGCCATCTTTCAGATTATTTCTGGGCTTCAATAAATTTAAAGCTTAATTAAAAAGTACCTTGCTTAAAAAGGGATTCTACACTATTGAAGAATATTTCAACGACAAAAACTGCCGGTAACTTAGTCTCTCAGATCCTCGGAAAATTGGTTACTTATAACTCCTCTGGATACAACTAGCTCCTATGGCAAATACTTCACATCCCAAGCAGTTCGTCTTTGGAACACGCTGCCTGTTAATATAAAGCTAGCCAAATCACTGCCTATTTTCAATAGACTTGTGAGGGATTATTATAGCTCAAATAGCTCAAATTAAGGATCCTGCATGAATTCTTGGTATGTCATTATTGCGTTGGTAACAATATTTTTTGTTTGTTACAACTCCATTAATTCTTTGAAAAGTAAGTGTAATACAACTTCTATATGTGTTTTAAAAAAGAGCCTAAGGCCCGCTTGCATAACGATCGCCTTTAAATAAAATTAAACTGCTTAAACACGTTTTACACAAAACGTATTGACAGTCCTTTAAACATATTTAGAGGCAAATTTTGCGTTGTGCAAGACGCTAATTGTATTTAAGGTCGTTAAAAACGTTTTGTGTTTCTTAAATAAATTTAAGCAACCTTATGCAAGCGGCCCTAAGATATATAAATACCTAATTATGATGTTTTTTTTTAGATTTTCTTGTCGCTTCTTCTCCTTTAAACAACGATAACACGTTGCGAGGCGGTGTACATATAATAGAAAGTAGATTTAAATTTTGACTTGCATGTATGACCTTCAAAAAGTGTTCTCTTTACTCTATTTTTTATTTTTTTATTGTAGAATAGGTTCGCGTTTGACCACAATTTCGTTCTATGTGGAGCGAAGATGTGGTCTAGGATGAAGCACGCTTACCTAGAAGGTACCTGTTCACACGGGACTTGAAGACACCCAGGTTATAAGTATCGGGAAAGACAGACTCCGGCACTTACACTTTAACTTTATTTTTAATCAAAACTTTTGGCTTGGAATTTAATTTTGAATGTTATACTTTCAACGTTCGATTTTTAATCATTAAACTTGTAATAACAAAACTATTTTGTGCAAGTATATTTTCATGTTTTTGCTGATATGTATTCCAATTTAAAGGAACTTGGACAACGCATCAGCATTGCCATTCAGCGAGGCAATGTGGCCAGTCTTTTGGGCACGTTTCCGACTGACAGCGGTCTGGAACTAGATTTTATGGTTTAATTTTAGTTTGTATATATAGTTTATTTTTAGTTTAATTTATTTATAATTTAGTTTATTTGTAATTATAATATACTATAGTTTTATACAAATAATTAAGTCACTTATTATATAATAAATTTAATATAAAATAGTAGCTGTTGAAAATGAAATATTACAATTGCTCATTTAAAATACAATATTTGTTTTTATTTTGGTACGTGATTAATACTTTGGATGATCTGTGTTATTTTTCATCTCCTTAGTTATGTTTTCAAACTTGCTCAAATTTCTTGCATTCACAGGTGGTAAAATTGTACGAACTGAAATTTAAAAAAAACCTAATAACATTATTATTATATAGGCTGCATTATGCCTATTATTATGCATTATGTGATAGACAAGTTGTCTGTCTATCGGATATTTTCCTGTTCTTTAACGTTTTAGTATTTCAAATATTTTTAGACTAATTAAGTCAAAAATGTATTGTCTTACTATGTTTTATTTTAAATAAATTTTGACTGGTTTTGTCTAAAATGTTAACAATATATAATAGCATAATTAGATTTTTATAATTTAAAACATGTTAATTTATACTTGTGACTCCTCCGAATTATAAAAAAAAACTGTTTTTTTTGTTTCATTGACAATCAAGTATTCTTTAATACTTTATAGTTATTAGTCATCAAGGTAAAAAAAAACACTAAAATACATAAACGATAGCGAACACAATGTAATTATTTTTTAGATTTCTTGTCTGTTTGTTCGGGATTTACGTAAGAACTACGAGGCCGATTTCGATGGGGTTTTCACTGATCGACAACAACTGCGCTAATTTTTATCCTAGCAATTCCACGGGAATTTTTCTGAGAAGATTTAAAATGGTAAGATATATAAAAAATCGAATTCCAATATGATTTTTTTACAGATCGTTAGCAAATTTTACAAGCTTTAATTTAACTTGCAATGGATGTATGTATGTCAGTTCGGGTGGAATCTTGCGAGTTAATTTTGACCAACTTCCCGGTTTCCGATTGAGCTGAAATTTTGCACGCACATGTATATTGCGTGACAATATAATAATATGGTACCATGGAGCTGATCTGATGATGGAGTTGGAGGGTGGCTATAGGAACTCCTGTGCTAAACAAGATAGATCCGTCGTGTTTGGGCTCGTTTTACTTGTCACTCTACTGCTACATTATATTCTGGGTCTCAAAAGCTTGTATTTAAAAACCTTTTTAAAAAAGCTTATTATGTAATTAGCTCATACCGGCACAGTTTTTACTAAAACGATAGCTTACATTATTTTTTAAGTGCTGTGGTACTTTGTGTCCCGAAAATCCCGCGGGAATTGCAAGTCAAGCGTGGACGAAGTCCTGGGCATATCCTTTTTTTACGAGGTGTAATCCATCATGGACACTCTACCGCTCGGTGAAAATAGTAGGGTAGAGTTGGGCTCCCGATGGCATGCTCGGACCTACTAACTAAACCACCTCTTTAGTCCATCTCGACGCCGTATGTTAGGACTGTCTGGGAACCAAAGACACATCCAATGGTCTTGACTGCGGCGGCTCATAGAGCCCCTTACATTGAGTTGAATGTTGGTCCACCACCATTATTAATAAGTTGGGCGTGCAAGCATAGCGCAGCGCCATCTCTAGACCAGTGTCTGAACGATAATTATCCCCACCTTATCGTTAATGGCCATTGTTAGGGCGGAAGGGATTGGTGATAGTCCCTTCTTCGACGCCCTGGTTTACGGCGGCGGATCGGGTCTGAAGAAGCTGCATCCTCCCGTTCCCTTTCCGCTGCCTCCTTCTGTGACATCAGCATGTCGCAGAAAACTTGGACCGCCTCCCAAGACTCTTTACTGACGACCATCGAATGGACTATGGCCGGCAGTAACAAGTCAGTTCCTGGGTATATCCTAGTCCAATATATAAGTATAAATAATCATAACTTACCAGGCCTCATAGTTAGTCTGTATATGACGTCGTTGAATTCCCTTCCTAATATTTCTATTAGACTTTTGTTTCCATACCACATGTCCATGGCGTTGTTGGTAATCCATTTTGATGGTCTAGTTTCCTTTTTTGGTTTCACTAAGAAATCCCTTCTTGGGTTTGCAGTTTCACCAACAAAAATTACTATCAATATTAAAAGACAGATTCGTTCAAGCATTTTATGATTGTATCCAGTTACTTATCTAAGTCCTAAATAGTGTTTTCTAATATATATCTGGGTAAAATTAATATATCTATTTAAATTTTTTTTATATTATGCAAGTATTTGAATAAACTGACTTATATAATACCTTTATCATCAAGATTATTTTATTCAAGATCAACTCCTTTTGTAACTTGTAGTCGTTTATTCCATAGAAGAAGAATACTCTTGATTCGTTACTTGTGAATTCACACTATCCAAAGAACAATATTTCTTATACTGCAGTTTTAATAATTTAATAACATAGAGTAGGTATTTCAATATCCTTAAATAATACCAGGTATCATCTCTTAAGTTTTATACTAAAATTAGAAACCTTTCTAAATTTTAGTACTTCATAAGCAGAGCTGTAAAAAAACAACAATAATATATGAGTTTAGTTACTTATGTATATCCTACGTAAAGATGAACCCAAGTAATAGATAGTAGGAGCTAGAAATTAATGACACGATTGCTATGCTTATGGAACAAAAGATGTTTGGTTTCCTGATTTGTCTGTTGTTTGATACAAATGTCTCGCAAACTGAGTAGGCTTGCGATTGTTTGTAACGGTGTCGAGTAAACCAAAACAACATCAGTCTCCTGTTAGTTCACTAGTTGTTACAACATTTAATGGCATGGATTTCTGTCGATATTAACGCTTAAATACTCTAAAGATATATACATATAATATTGGGATTACCTTAAATTCTTCACAAAGAGACCTCGTTTTTATAAAGCAGACATCTGTCCGTGCAAGAACGGAGAAAGAATACAATTTCCTGCGGCCGGGCGGTCTGTCGTAAGAGGCGACAAAACAACCGACAGCCAGGTCGTAGAGTATTTACCTGATTGGATGCCTACCATCCCTGTTCTAAAGTTTGCCGCCATAACAACCTTGTGTTGTGTTGTCGCTTAAGTGGCCAGGTTCCAGTCACCGTTTAGAGAGCGGCAGCACATTGGTAGTACCTCTGGTGTTACAAATGTCCATAGGCGACGGTAACCGCTTTCCATCAGAACTGTCTGCCTGTCTGCTGAAAAAGAAAGAAAGAAAGAAATAATTTATTTGCAAGGAAAGCGATACAATGATACAAAAATATTTATACGTACATTTTTTATAACATATATATTTTACACCGCATTTCCTACAAATGAGGTCGGCAACTCGGCTACATGCTGTGTTGGAGTTTCCTCCACCACAGCGCTGATTTTCAGTGCCGACCCCGCCTCATTTATTCGTGCAATGAAAAAAAGACAAGCTCTCAATCTACCTGGTGGAAAGTGGTTTTCGTCGTCTATGCACATTTGCAGTACCAAAGTTAGTATTAATGTGCTATCGACTTTTTAGGAATTTTAGTTTGTTTTAAATATCCGCATTTTAGCGCTCCTGAGCAGATCCTGAGAATATTGCTCATTATTAATAAAGGTAGAAAACTTTAAAATTTCGAAATACCCTCTATTATATTATAATATAATAAGTGTTATATTTTTTATTCAAAACAATGGTTAGAGACTTATACAGATACTTAGTATTGCTTAGTAATATAGAAAAATGTAAAAAAGTACTAAAAAAGATAAATAAAACCGGATGATCTTGTTCGTCCGGTGGAGAAAAATTGGAGAAAAAAAAACTTAGATAAAAAATTAAAAATACCCTTCATTACTCTAGCTTTTTAACTATACGGTAAAAACTGAAAAAATTGAAGGTGGTTTAATAACAAAAACTAATGAAGATTCGCTTAAAACATACTTTAAATAGTGTTAGAAGTTTAGTGATTTTTAACACTACTTTTAGGGATCTTTGGTCAAATATTCATCAACAATACACGAATCTTCTCTGTACATAGGTCAGCACATACTTGGCCAACTGCCATGGATTAATTCAAGTAAAAACACAAGACATAAAATATAATAACTTTAATAAACTACATGAAAATATGTTTTACATAATGAAGTCAAACAATTTTTCATTAAGATCTATTTCATCATTTCTTCCTTCTTATTATTTTTGGTTAATGGCTTCAATGCATTTGACATTGATTTTTTCGATATTTCATAATTTAGTTTTCTTTACCTGAAAAGAATAAAGTTTAACATAAGTGTGGCGTGGTTTGTGTAAAACAACAGCCCACAAACGCCCCAATGCTGGGATAGCTTATATCCCGGATCAGAACTAAGGATACTCTTTATCCCGATAAATGACATAGTTTCTGTGGAATAGAAAGCTAAATAAATGTCGCTGCGGTCGCAATTTTAGGTGCCATTGCAATTCTCATCCCTATCCTCCGACTTGTGGGGGCCCACGGCCAGCAGTGGACTGCAATTAGTTAACGACGACAATGACATTGCAATTCAATACAGTTCACAGTTCATCACTACTCTCTTAATTATGTCAAATGTCATGATAGTTAAATCTTATTTAAAGTACCTTAAAATATATTACGAATATTTTTTTAACTGAAGTATTTAAATAAATATAATAGGAATAAAATTTAAACGGTAATTATGCAGGTACTTTTCTTTGCACTGTCATAATTAAGAGCCATTTTACATGAAGAGAGTTTATCGCACGTTCTGAGGTGAAAATCGTATACTAGTTTTGTAAGCGATACTTTTTAGACAGCAATCGCATTGACATGTTTACATTTAACCAAAAAGCAAAAAGTCTCTTACGAGTATGTCATACGTTAATCGTAAGGTAATTATCACCAAGAGTTTTGTTTACACTACGACGCAAATCGCATTGAGATATTTGCCTACGATATCTCGACTTGTTTAAACTAGAACTCGTAGGGCATTTTTTAACGTTCACCCGAGTATCTTATAAATCATTTTAAAAACGAGACTTGCCTTTCGAGCACGGTGATGAGCACAGTATTTGGTATTTTATTTACACAGAGACGTCATACCTATATATCATATTCAATGTCCAGGCGATTATCGCCTTTTCACGTAAGATATCGTATAGTTTACATGATAACATTTTTTTTCCTTGCTTTCGCCAATCGTATCTCGGAGGCAAGAAACTCTCTCCGTGTAAATGGATCTTTAACTGTAAAATTTTATTCCATTTTATTCTACATTACAAAAACTTCAAAATATGGCCAAATTGGAAAGAAAAATTAATGTAAGTTTTCCTTAACAAAAAGCACTCAATATTCGCGTGACTACAAACAGTTCGTGATTAAAGTGAAAACTAGGTGAAATATTAAACATGAAATGAAAAATACTATTTCAAAATGTAATAATTTTCTGTCATTTATTTCATGTTAAGAGGATTAGTATCAAACACTTAATTATAGAAGTAATAAAGTTTTAGTTTATGTATAGAATTAATTCTTATGATTTGTTTAACCTGTGGAGATATGTTCACGGTAATGGTTCAGTTGTGCGGTTTAAAAATTGCGGCTTTCGTTAACTACTGATATCATGATTTATAGCGAGTTGTAAATTATAAATATGAATTAGGTCAAGTGGGTTTAACTTAGAACCCAAGGTTCTGTAGCGGAAATCAAAGACTTTTTTGTCATTTTGTTTATTGCTGGAGTATGGAGCTGATGGAACGTGGTTAACGTGTAATAATTGTGTAATATTTGTAACTTCAAAGGTGTTGCTTGCCTCGAGGGGGGATAGAACCTGACCACTAACGCTAGGATATAACTGGAGGTTGTTATTGCGTCAAACTCTTATCTAGACTTAGACCAGGGGTGGATTTGGAAATAAATATCTTCCCATATCTTGAATTATAAAGAAAGTTATCGAGAATAATTATTTTCAAAGTCTGTCTCACTGCACACTTACATACAGTATCCAAAGATCCCCCATGCTTGGCCTGGTGTCAAACATTTAGGCTGTGGCCGAATAAAAGTGCCTAAATCTTTAGCATTATCCCAGATAAAGCCCCTCACCTTCAGATACAAGTATGACAGCTACCCTTCATTTTTGTTCCACTTTTTTTCATTGCATGAGTTCAGTAGACATCAACATCGCTGGATATTTATAATACCAAAAATACTATCAATTTGCTGCCACTCTCTAAACGGTGACTGGAACCTGGTCACTAATGTCCTAACACAACTCAAAGTTGTTATATGCATACTCTAGACCAGAGGTCGTAGCCACCCAGATGGGCAAATACTCTGGCTGGATGGGCAATACCACCTGGCTGTGGGTTATTTTGTCATCTTACGACAGACCGCCCGGCCGCAGAAAATTGTATTCTTTCTCCGTTCCCGCACGGATAATATCACTGCACGGTCCTGCTTTTCATCTAAATCCCAGCAACCCTTTTTTATAACGTATAGGTTCGCGTTTGACCATTATCTCGCTCGATTTGAGCTCAGAGATGGTCTAAGATTGAACACGCTTACCTAGAAGGTACCTATTCACACGAGACTTGAAGACACCCAGGTTGTAGGTTTCGGGAAAAACAAACTCCGGCAGCGAGTTCCACTCCTTTACGGTGCGTATAATGAAGGTGGAATCAAAGCGCTTTGTTCGTATAGGTGGTATGTCCACCATATAGCGGTGCCGCATGCCAGTGCGTCTGGTTGTCTGATGATGGAAGGGAGACGGCGGGATAAGATTAAAAGCTCCAATAACGATTTTAAATAGGTTCTGATTAATAAAATAGCAACGGAACTAAAATCACAATTACATTATTTAACAGATTAAATCTTACCTTTTAATTCAACAATCTTATCAATGGCTTTAGAACCAACATTCCACAGTTCCCTGGCAATCAAGCTCATTATGGTCTTATTTGAATACATAAAATCCATAACTTTCCCGACGAGAACATCCGACGTGCTGAACCCTTCGTTATCTACTTTATTAAATTTATCGTTTAGTTCTTTGCTAGTTTTGTAGGAGTTTGTTCTGTTATTTTCCAAAAACAGAATGAGCGAGAGCATTATTGTCGTGCGTAGTAACATTGTGACTGACAATATGAGGGATACTGTTTGTTTGTTCTGTTTGCATAAGTTCTTGGAAAGTATTGAACAAATATGGTTAATTGCGTATCAGTACACGCACAATGAAGTGTTCAGTAGAAGCTACTGCTTTTGTTATTTAACAATAAAACCTAAAATAAGATTAAATCAAAAGCGCCCCATAACTGAAAACCTACTAAGAGGATCTTGTTTAAACTAGTTTGCGTTGAAAGTGTTTTAAGAAAACTTCTTCCTGCTTGAGTTTCTTCAGAAATTGACACACCATAGTTTAGAGATTAGAAGGGAAGACACTTTTTTAAAACTTTGTAAAGAAATATGTCCCAACTTTTTTTTCGCTTTTTATATTTGATTGTTTAAATGAGTACTCATGCATTTTTTTTTAGTAAATGCTAATTTTAATGTTTTTTTCTGTGGTAGTAGGAAAGCATAAAATGACAGTAGTAGATTTTAAAAGTCAACTCAGAGAACCACTTACTTTCAATAAAAATATATTAGGTACGTTTGGCCCACTTTCGTATACCAAAAGAAAACTCTGAACTTAAAATTCCTTATAAGCCAATATAAGCAGCAAATGTGGCCCCATGGTCCCAGTTCGTATTTGTGGAGGGCCATCCCCGAAGGGATTTGGCACACACGTGACAAGTCAGGGAATACTTATCTATTATGGAATGCCGATGAAATTTCTCATTTCACTTTTGGGTAACGTGTAAAATTGTTTTGTCCGAAGTTTGGGTGGAATGGACAAGTTTCAATTCGAAAACAGTGTCTATGTAAACAGAATTTCTGAATACGTTTTGTTTAGATATTAAAGGTAATGTGTAGTAGTTATAATACCAGCATATAAATGTCCCACTGCTGGGATCAGGCCTCTTACTTTAGGGGAACGGATAATACACCCACCACGCTAGCCATTACGCTACCAAGACCATATTGTCCATAGACTAGATAGAAAAGGCCATCTTACGTACATTTGTCTATGCATGCAGGAACGGAGAAAGAATACAATTTCCTGCGGCCGGGTGGCCTATCGTAAGAGGCGACAAAATAGCCCACAGCCAAGTGGTATGGTTAGTAAGTTAGTGTTGACGGCTACTATACCTGGTCTAGTGTATTCCACCATAAAAACCTTAAATTGAGTTCCGGCATTAGTGGCCAGGTTCCAGTCTCCCTTACCTCTTAAGGGAGGACACTAGTGTATTGTAGCACCTTTGGTGTTGCACATGTCCATAGGCAAACGTAACCGCCATCACCATCAGGTGGGCTATTTGCCAGTCTGCTGAACTCATGCGATAAAAAAATTACAGTTTACGAGTTACTTTCCAAATAAGGTTTCCCCTGAGCATTATGGTTTTTTGGAAAACATTGGAAATACCTTTAGTTAAAAAAGGTATGTCAGTTAGGCCACAGGCGACCTCTGTCATTGAGTGAGGTATGTCTTTGCTGGCCGAGCTTATTGGGATGCAAAGGATCCGGCTTGGATTTCAGGCATTGTATTTTTTTAAACAATTATTTACTTTAGTCTGGATATTTAATACCGATCATGGAGTGGACCATTTTATATTGCCCAAAAAAGTATAACTTGTTTGACTTGGGTATATAAAATATATCTACTTGTCTACCGATTATTATTTGGCATCAGTCCCCTATAAGGTTTTGCCTGAGGACTACAACATGTTTTTTTATATATATCAGAACTACAAGAAATATAATATTTTAAAAAATCAAGTATTATTGTATAACACAACACTCTATAACTTATATACCTTTTTGAGTTGAAACTTACGTAATTTATTATGTTATTACAGATTATAATTAAGACATAATTAGATTCATTCTATTTATTATACTAAAAATCAATTTCTTTTATAAATAAATTAATAATCAAATATTTGTGCAAAAATATTCTCTGTATACTTTGAATAAAAAAACGTATGTTGAAAGCGAATTTCATTATGACGCAATACAAACTCTAAGCAGTAGACTGGAAACATTAGAGCTTCCTTAGGGTATTATTGTAATTTATACTATTGATAATATTATAATAATATGTTTGTACCCTACTTCTTATGGTTATTTCATTGAAAGTTAAAAACCATTGTTAGATGTGGTGTTATATACTGCACAAACGTTCAGACTTTTTATTTTAGACCATCTTATTTAAGGCTTTTCAAATTTCCCAAAAAAAAAAACCGCCCTAAAATACATTGTAAAGTACCAAGACCTTCTGATCACCGCCTGCCAAGTCGCGATAAGGCTTGTTTACATTAAAGCAACGGCCAACCAACGCTTTTGTAATTTCAGCACTTTATTGTTCGCAGTTTTCATTTTTTTATCTTAAGGCGACAGATGAAGCGAAGTTTTTAAAGCCAAGGATTTGTTTCCAGGAAAAGTGTTCTTATAAGAAACTGGATTCTCTCGGATTGTAAAGATTATGTTAAATATAGGATTAACTTTGAAATGTAAGGAATCGCTTGAAAGGGTTATTGTTGAATTTTAAACTTTCTGGTTTTTGATGGTATGATATCTCTTCTGACTCCAATTATGGCGTCAGGCAGATGGAGATAAAATTAAATAAATGATTAAACTGCTTAATTCTCTTTAATTAAGTACAACTAGACTCGGGAAGGTGATGTGGGACGGCTGTCGACAGTGCCACACATATTCACATATTACAATTTTCGTTGAATTGTAACTGTCGCTGTCCGTCACAGATGGGAAATTAAATGATTCGTTATCCTGAAGTCAACGCGTTGTCAGCCTTTAGTGGATGGGATAAGAGTGACGGGTAGTGGGGTAGTCGTAGGGGGGGGGGGGTGTTGTTAGTGGATGTTTGCTTTACGTAGTGGTTACAGCTCAGCTTCCCAGGGTTTGTACTGTAGCAGCGAAAGGTAGGTAGGTACTCCCGCTTTGCGTTAGCTATTAGCCAGTTCTCCGTTGTCCGCTGCGATAACTGGATGTATGCAGCTCTCATGGCACCAATTTCGCACACTTGGAGGTCACATTGCAGTAATTCTGTTCTAGATCCCGTGGCGTTCTTACTGTTTTCTCTCTTCGGGACGTAGGTAGGTTTAGTGATTAGTTCGTTAACCTTTTTTTTCATTGGGAAAGGGACCGATACCATACGAAAGTCCCACACGCACACGTGCAGGTAGCACTAGGCGCTGCAGTTGAACTGCCCCCGTATCCATGGTGCGTGAGTGTGTCGCAAGAAAAGACATACCCCTGTGTTATAAAAAAAGACGAACGAGGTAAGAGGATGTGATATGATATGTGTAAGATGGGATAGAAAGAGAGGGAAGTGGACTATCCGATCTCTTACTCATACGAAACGCGATTAACTAAGGGCTCAATCTCAGGACGATTTTTGCGAAAGCATAGCTTCACACCAAAAGAGCCGGCCTTAGATCTGTAATTAGGGTTGCCACCTTTTTATTGCAAATAAAGGACATTGGTTATTATAGGTAGGAAAAAAAGTACATAGTATCAAAATAAAGCATAATTTATTTTTCTTTATTATTATGTTTAAAAACATATTTTTTATTGCTTTTTGCAATTTGTAACAAATTAGTATCTTTACTAAACAATTGCACAGCATCTTTATATTTAAATTAAAATAAATAAGTAATTCATTTCTTATCAAATAATGTATTCTTATCCATACTATTATATAGCATAAATCTATAAAACTTTAAATCTTATTCTAATTGCACTCTAACCGCTTTGCACATAACAAACAAAAAAATTGTGACAATGATTGACACACTGACATCATTGACATTTAAGGTTCGGTTGCGTTCAGAAATTGTACAAAACGAGTGCTTGAGTGATGTGGCGCTGGCGAGTGGCGACATCGATTCAGCACCAAATCACCAATCGCTAATTTTCGTTTAACCAAATAATCGACTAAACTTTTCAAAATATCAAAGAAATCAAATCACGCGAAATAAAGTATTTTTGTGAACTTTATTGTTTTCATAAAGTATAGAGTACAATTAACTGAAATAACGTAAAATACTTTATAATAAAGTACGGGTGGCAACCCTAGCTGTAATCAACGCAATGATTTCAACATGGCTCTATCGCGTAAGATGATTAACGTTTGCAATAGTAGTTAGTTAACAAGCGAATTTGCAAAGGATAAGGACTTAATCCTTATCCATCGTTTGGACAGAAATATTTCAATTCAGAAATAAATTGTCTATTAGTAGACTTATACGCAAGTAAACTATTTCACTAACTCAAATGTAAATCTCGCTTAATGTTGGTCGAAAATCATCTCATCATCATATTTTATGACATTTCACTAGATTATGGCATATATATGGATGGATTGTGTTAAGGATGATATTATGATGATATTTAGTGTGACAGAAGATGTATCTCAGAGTAGAGGAGTATGGAAGGAAAAGACAAATTGTACCGACCCCAAATAATTGGGATATGGTGAAATGTCAAAATAAAAATGTGAAAAAAATTAGGGGTGAATCGGACCAAGAGATTCCAAAAATGAAATTGTTAAAATGTTGTCATCTATCTGTCGAGGTGTTCCAGCTAATTCCCGAAACGGCTAGATTAATTTTAACGGGACTTTCACTTGCAGATAGCTGATTTTATAAGGAGTAACTTAGGCCATTTTTTTACGTAAAAAAATCCCACAGTACGAAGTCGCGGGCACATCTAGTTATAAATAAAGATATTATAACGTCCCGTGGTAAAAATGCTTAGGATTATAATTAAAATATTTTCCTTATGTTCGAGAATCGGGAATAAAAATGTAAGAACGCCTTCAATTTTTATTACCATAGAATCTCCCAATTACCCGTCTACTTGCCGATCCGAATCACGAGGCTCGAAATTACTACCTCCGCATTGTCATTATATAGGATGAATTGGTGTACACAGAAAGGATTCACGACAATGCTTCTTTCAGAGTTTATAATTAATTAGCTATCAAGTGGTTCAAATAATTTTATTAATCGAAAAACCTAATTTACATCATTAGTCATTGATTATTTTTAATTTCATAATTAGGAATAATCAAATAAAACTAACAGCATGATTAAAGCATATATGTAACAACAGAGTAACCTAGTGGATGTCGCTGTAAACTCCATGTAACGTCACTCGGTTTAACGATAAACTCCCTTAAACGTCGAAAGCATTTAGCTTTGGTTGGTTTAGCTTGTCTTGCATACACTCTATATAGCATTACCCCCTCTCATTAACGATAACAATAAAGTAATAAAAAGTATCTTTTTAGTTGCCAAAATTAGTAAAAAAGCTGTGTACGTTCTTTTATCGCTTTACTATCCTAGCCCGTAATAAACTCAATTGTCGTTATCATGCTTACCGAAATTTATAAATACTTTCTTTACCACCAAGTGGTCTCAATATAGCAAGATATGAATAAAATAAGTAAAAAATACAACAAAATGACCGGTGCAGTAAAAGTCGTCAGACAAAAATAACAGACCTCTCACCATTTAACGACAACTCTCTATAACGCCATATAATATACAGTCCCATAGCACAGGCAGTGTCGTTATATAGAATTTATACTATATTTAATTTTGAAAATTATATTCTATAATCCAATGTATTTATAGTTCGACAAATTGTAAAGTCAACTAAGAGGCAATCCTTTCGTCGTCAACCAACGCAAACGTTGTTATAAAAAATAATTTCTTCGTCAAAATCCTTCGGCGTTTCGACTGTCGGTGTCGTAATGGAATTTTAATGAGTATTTCAGCTGTTCCTTGTAATTTCTTTTCTCCGGGACCCCCATCTGAAATAAAAGAAGGCATTTATTGGAATCGATAACAGAATGGTGCGCTCTCAAGAGATTATGTTCGCAATCGTGACCTTATTCTCATTGATTACGAAGTGGAACGTCAAGATGTTAATAGACTTATAAGATTGGAGTTTAAACTTGGGAGTGATCACGTAGATGGGAAATGAAATGCGGAATTGTATGAGATGAATATCAAAAGTTGGAGTGTTTTTATAATGGCGACATAATTTCAAGAGCAGTTTTGATTGTGCAAACGAGTTTTAAGAGTTTATATTTTCATTATGGCTAGTAATTGAAAAACTGCTAATTGCGTATAATTTTAAGCACAATGAAGGGTTCAGCAGATGTAACCAACAAATATTGTTTTATAATTTGGCGAATAGATCCTTGTAAAAATCATTTAATTGATAGTGTGGCGACCGAGAGTAGAACTTTCCGGCAGCGTAAACCAGTCGCAAGACTTTTGGAAAGAGGTAGAAGATTCTGGAAGGAAAAGACAAGGATGGATATATTTTGGAAAGGAATAGACGATAAACGAAAGACAGAGATAGATAGATGTTAGAAAGGGATAGATGTATAAACGAAAGTTCCCGAACAGAAGGTTCGGGAAGGAAAAGACAGAGATAGATAGATGTTTAGAAAGGGACATATAGTAAATAAAAGAATAACGAAATTATGGGTTCCAGAAAATTCTTCCGGGAAAAACAGCGTAAGGCGCGCCTACCGGGCAGTTTTAGAGTTGAGTTCAAGACAGCGAAGCGACAAGTGCGATACTAAAAAGTTGTAAGAAAAGGTTAATAGAAGACTGTCACTAGTTAAGTGGTGAATTTAGTAACAAGTTTAGTCACAGTTTAAGTGAAGGAGGTGTGTAGCGTAGTTCGAGGGAAGAACCAGAAGTGAGCTACACGCGGTAATATCGGAGGTGAGCACTGCGGTAGCAGGAGGTGGTTTACGCAATATCGGCGACGGTATTGTGAGCGACACACCTTATCATCGGGACTGTACATCGTTAGTCGTGCGAATAGGGGCAACCATGCAGGGAGTTATTACGTGCGGCTGTGTAAGTCAATAAAAGAGTTAAATTAAAAACTGGTGTTTTCTTCCAATCCATAAGTGCGCACCCCCGCTCGCACGTAACCATAATAATCTAAATTTCAAAAAACACAGACATCTTGTTCAAATATATTTTTGATGCAAAAGTTTTTAACCTCTAACATTTTCTATTTATTTCAATGTATTCGCCTTTATCAATGTATTCAATATGTTCGGTTTCTTTATTATTTTTGTTTATTGAATACATGTTTTTTCAAAGCTCTGTAACAAAATAGTAAATGATATATATTGGTAATTTCTCGGTATCCTTTAGGGCCTGGCCGCGGTCTTGTCACTGTGAGCGACAGGTAAATGTAATACAACGGGCTACAATATCAAAGCTATTAAAATGTTAGAGAATACCCGCGACTTCGTCCACGCTGGACTTGAAATTCCTGCGGAATTCCTAGGGCACAAAGTACCGCAGCATTTAAAAAAGAAAAGAAGATATCGTTTTAGTGAAAACAGGAATGAGCTAATTTTTACCGAACGACTTCAAACCGCTTTCGAGGAAATTCCCGCGGAATTCCCGGGATTAAAAATATCACACATTTTATTACCAAAAATTTACAATTGATAAATGAAGAAATCACATTGTAATTAATTTTCTTTTTAAATTCGGCCCTTTCAAAATATTCCCAGAAAAAGTTCCATGAGATTCCCAGGATTAAATGTATCTCCGATTTTAAGTATGAATAGTTGCTGTTGATCAGTGAAAACCGTATCGAAATCGGCGGAGTAGTTTTTTAGTGAATCCACAACAAACTGACAAGAAATAAAAAAAAACATAGTGTTCTCCATCGTTTATACAGTATATTCCAGTTGGTTTTTACAGCTTCGAACTACAGGCATAGCATGTTTAGAATATTATAGATATGAAGCACGCACGCACGACTAGTCGCGCGCGACACCAACCACTTCATGTTCCGCGTCGGCCAAGTAAGCCCAAGTTCGTGGTCAGGTCGTTATTGTGAGTAGACTCATACGTACTTGACAGATTTTTGTAAGTAATAGATTCGTTCAAATAATTTCACAAAATTTCTTAATCGCAAAAGACATGAACTTATTCTTGGAAACATATTTCATCTTGACAAATTATATAATACGGAAATGTTTTCTGTGTGAAAGAGAAACCATTACACGCCAAAATCGGATATTACATAGATGAAAGACATCCTACACAAAAACGTACGACAACAAGGGAATACAATTTGCCTTATCACTCACACACAAAAAGCGGATCATGTAGTCAAAGGAAAATACACACAGCTAATAAGATCCTCTATTATCCATTCTGATAAAACCTATTCAAATATCCATCTGCGATTAGCTTATCTGGCGCTATTAGAGATTAATTAATAAAAAGGAGGTTTTGCCGGGAACTAAAAGGAGATGTTGTGTTATTATTAGATTAAAACTGCACAGTTTTAATTTCTAAAAATGTGTAAAATTACTTTAAAATGAACAATAGTTTTCGAATAGTAATTATGTGTTTGGTGAGAAATGTGAACTGTATAGTCAAATGTGGCCTTTTGATTTGTCACAAGAACTCCGTCGAATAGCTGATAACCTACAGTTCAGCTGTGCTACACATAGGCTTAAGAAAATGAGAAACTATATTGTAAACTAAGATCTGGCTTAAAGGCCTAGCTGCCAAGCCATAAATAAATAAAAAATTACTAAAAACGTTGGCGCTCTATGCGCGTTCTACCGTCTGTACAATGAGGATTATTCTGAGGACCCGTTTGGTCTGTTACATACGTCGTCACTTTACCGCCGCACTACTCGCCTGCGACTGTTAGTTCAACCACACTTCCTTGACACCTGGAAGCTATCCACTGTACGTAGCACTCCCTCCTTTATGCCATACGTAAGCAAGCTGTGAAATGAGCTCTCTAGAGCTAGAATATGGGGCTCTTCAAAAAGAGCGTAAACAGATATTTAAAGTCTCAATGAGGTAGGAAACGCATCGGCTCCCTTAGTGTTGCAGATGTCCATGGGCGCGGTAACTACTTGCCATCAAGTGGAACCGTCTGCCAGTTTGCCTATAAGCAAACATAAAAAACAGCTTTTCACAAAGCGGAGAGATTTCGCGTCTCTCTGCGTATTCTACCATCTGTACAATGGGGAGTGTTTCGAGGAATTGTTCAGAATAGTGTCTTCGTCTTCCTTTTAGCACCGCACCGCACGCCATCGGCTGGGCATTCATTCACATTTATTAGACCCGCTCCGCTCTTGTACGCAACGGTTCTCTAGAACGTTTCTTTTGCGCAACGTAGGGATTTGGGATGATCTCCCAGGCGTGGTTTTTCCACAGCGCTACAATATGGAGTTTTTTAAAAGGGTGTCATAAAATTACTTCGAGGCCGGCAGCGCGTTAGTGATACTAATTACCTAAAATTTGATACAAAAATTTTACCGTGAGCAGAGACAGGAAGAAGGTATAAATAGTATAGTAATATTACTATACTATTTATACCTCTTATATCTTTTTATTTTATATTATGCCTTGTGCTGGTGCTTCATCTGGGTTGGTGTTAAAGACTTTGGATTGTGGCCGAACACTTCTCTTTATAATACCGCCGTTAAATACCCAAATTAGTGTTATACGTTATGTATTGTGTTATATATATACGTTATCTGTCGATATTTAACGGCATTAACACTGTAATATATCATATTATGCCTAAAACTCATCCCTGTATCTGCAAGAAACGGCCTAAATATTTGACATTATCCCAGATGAAGCCCCCACCTTTTTTATAGCTGGGGTGCAGCAAAAGTTTAATTCAATTTCCTGCCGCCGAGCGGCCTGTCGTAAGAGGCGACAAAACAACCTACAGCCAGCAGGTAGGGTATTTGCTCGACTGGATGGCGACCCTACTCCTGGTCTAGAGTATACCGCCATACCAATCTTGTGTTGTGTTCTAACATTAGTGACCAGGTTCCAGTCACCTTTAAGAGAGTAGCAGCGCATTTATAGCGCCTTTGTTGTTGCAAATGTCCATAGGCGATGGTAAACGCTTTCCATCAAGTGAGCCGTCTGCCTGTCTGCTGAACTCCTGCAATAAAAAATAAATAAAAAAACAAGCAGAGGGCCCTCCTGATGGAAAGCAATTACTATCGCCTATGGACATTTGCAACACCAAAGGCGTTACAGATGCACTGTTGCTCTCTAAGGGAAACTGGAACCTGGCTTTTCCTACTTACGGAAAATATTTTTTTTTTTATGAGGGTATACTTTAGACCAAGGGTAGTAGCCACCCAAACGGGCAAATACCCTACTACCTGGCTGTGGATTGTATTCTTACGAGTTGCGAGATTCATATTAAAATTCTGTTGAAATTATTATAGAGTTTATTAGAACTATACAAACACGTAAAACGCAGGTACAAATATAACCGAACACAACAAATCCAAACGTAATGCAGAAGTTCGTAATTCAATAAAACGCGCAAAGTCCGTCACTAATAGATAACCGAATGTACACACGTGTCTCCTTGATCGTGGTTCTCGCTCGACTGCCCCCTCCCTCAATCGGGTCATTGTTTTATACTGCATAAATGCAATATGCCCGCCCGGCAACGTGGACCGAATTTGCTAGAATCAGCCTGTACTGTAAAATCCGGAACACCTGGCTATGGTATGGTATGCCAATAAGTGAACAAAAGAAGACGACCATAAAATAATTACAATAGTTTCAATGTTATTAGTTAAAATGCTGACGGGTAATAAATGTGCTTTGTTTCAGATATGCTGGTGGATTTTGTTTTTGTCGGGACCTGAGTTGTAACAGTATTGTTGCCTCTTACTACTGGCCGCCCGGCCGTAGGAAATAGTATTCTTTCTCCATTGCTGCATGGATATGAAAGCTATAAAAATGAAACAAGCCGACGATAACATCAGTATGGCACGACGGCTAGTTTAATAACGGATTTATACATTGGAATATTGTTTACCTTACTATAAAATGCTACACAGCCAATGAAAAACAAATACAATCGGTTAATAAGGTGCTTTTCATTGTCCATACTCAAACAAAACCTATTCAAATAGGCTCGAGTAATCATAGCACCCAATCGCTCCTGACTGACCCTATGCAAATTTTGAATTCTCCAACCAAAGGCATTTGATTTAATTGAATAATTAACCTGCCTGAAGCGTTTCCTTCTTCTATAATTGTGTTTGTAGATACAGGAGTCCTATTCATTTAAAACATAATGTTACAACTTAGGTGCCAAATACAACAAATTTCACTGCTAATCTGTAAAAAAACACACTTTATTACCTGTCGGCATTTGAACTAGTTGCAATTCTTTTATGATCGTCTTCTTTTATTTACTTATTTATTGGCATAAATTTCTAGAGAACAACCTATTGTTATATATTTTATTCGTTTACGGCCGCTTGCGGCCGAATCATTAGCCAGGTGTTGCGATTAAGTCGTCTACAAAACGGGCGCATTTGTATTTGTCCGGTATAAAACGACGGCTTGATGGACAGAGGTGGAAGTCAAGTGACGATCACGATACGAGCGTAACGTGTGTACAATCGGGAATCAAATAATGATGGAGTGTGCGTGTTTTATTGAATTATGACCCTCTGCATAACGTTTGGATTTGTTGTGTTCAGTTATATTTGTACCTATGTTATACGTGTTTGTATAGTTCTAATAAACTCTATAGTAATTCTAACGACATTTCAATTCGAGTCCCGCTAAACTTGTAACAATAGGTTTTTTTTATTGTCGAAAGCGGGTAAACAGACAGACGACCTCACTGACTTGTACATGTGGGCCGTGTCAGGTAGGCCATGTTGTCCAGGCTGAGGGTTCGCTTGCGAATTCACCTTCGGCCCGGACGGCTGGATAACCAATCCTAAAAAATAAGAAGTAGTATCTAAATATAATGCGATAAATACAGTAGTATAACCAAGTATAAAATAACATGTATGAGAATATAAGTAATATTTTCTTTTTCGGTTGTATAAACTTAGTATAAGTGCGAGAGTATCGCATGAGATAATGGTCTAATTCCTTGCAAAGGGCCCGGTATTGTGCGTAAACAGAATTTCCCCCGCCTGAAAAAAAAAGTGACTTGTATTTAGGCCCGAACAATCTCGTTCGCCTGGAAATACGTGTGCAATAAAAATAAATAAAAAATATTTAGCCTAAACTATCACATGAAACTACTCAATGAATTTGTTTCAAACTTGCTTTTCTTAAAGTAGATATATTTACAAAGAAATGAATTTTGTTATTTGATTTTAACTTTGATATAAAATCGTCTAATTGCGTACCGACACTCGGGCATTGAAGAGCTTTGTAGAAGCGAGGAACACCCACTCTTTCTGATTATACTCTTTAATATCCTATATTTTCATACCCGATATCAAAAGTGCTAAATCTCATATAACGCCTGGTTTCCACCAAAGCAGAGAGGAGAGGAGACGAGAGGAGATGTGTTTTGAATAACCAATCAGGTTTCGTTATTCCCACATCTCTCCGCTTAGCTTCGGTGGAAATCGATCAAGCGGAGACGAGAGATGTCTTATTTTTCTATAGAATTTGTGCCGCGAGCGAGCAAGCGGCGCGACAGAGCGGAGACGCGTGTAGTCGGGCAGCCGGGCGGCGTCCGCGCTCGCGCGCCCTACCCATTCCCCACTGCCTTCAGCCCGCGCCTCGCGCACACGAAGGCGTCATTCGATTGACTGGCTTTGGATGCAAGTGTGCGCAGACAAGACGTCTTCCTTTCGCAGACAGAACTTGTCTGGTTTCGATCTCTCACAGCTCACATCTCTGCTACACAAAGCTCACATCTCTCCGCTACACTTCTCCTCTCCGCTTCGGTGGAAATAACGTGCCAGCTTCGCAGCACATCTCCTCTCGTCTCCTCTCCTCTCTGCTTTGGTGGAAACAGGGCCTGAGTCGGTTAATTTCTAAGTGTAGGCCGGAAGAAA
Source organism: Dendrolimus pini (assembly GCA_949752895.1). NCBI lineage: Eukaryota > Metazoa > Arthropoda > Insecta > Lepidoptera > Lasiocampidae > Dendrolimus > Dendrolimus pini. The sequence continues at coordinate 3,959,853 of OX457130.1, read as the reverse complement.
CAAACAGACATTTAAACCATTTCAATTTCATTAGCCAAAATGCTAAAATAAAGTTTTTATAAGACACTAATTTTTTAAGTATTGGTAAACGTGGATAAACACGTTATCGGTCAGGAATATTGTGTCATAAAGAATTAGAGTAAAGCTTTGATTTTCCAAAGGGATGTAAATTTTTACGTTTCTGTTTCATAATTTGGCGGACAAAGGCAAATAAATTAATGTTCTATGCCGCATTTGTTGCTGATGTGAAATGTAGCGTGATTTTTATTTCGCAATTCAAATTTACGAGCAGAAAAATACGTATCATATTTTATACCATCAGCTCTAAACAAAAGTAGAATATGTTTTGTCAAAGTCTAAGCAATTACTATTATGTTTTATTATGTTATCATTTCACATAGTTGTCTCGTTCGTTCTTTGGTCACCAGAAAATTAATTATCACAGACTAAACTTGCGCTAATATTTTGCACCAATGGCCTAAAAAAGAATTTAGTTTTATTTTGAGTCTTAGAGACTCTTATTGACACCTCATTAAAACATAGATCTAAGTGTTTTAAAACATTTTATATATGATATGACAAGTCATACGCCAATATCCTTGTATATAATAACAACAACAATAAAATATCTATACCTAAATAATATTATAAAATTCAAGTATTATAAAATAAAAAAAACATATCCGTGCAGGAACGGAGAAAGAATACAATTTCCTGCGGCCGGGCGGCCTGTCGTAAGAGGCGACAAAACAACCCACAGCCAGGTGGTAGGACATTTGCCCGACTGGATGGCTACCACCCCTGGTCTAGAGTATGGCGCCATAACAACTTTGAGTTGTGTTCCGGCATTAGTGACCAAGTTCCAGTCTCCCTTAAGAGAGCAGCACCTTTGGTGTTGCAAATGTCCATAGGCGATGGTAACCGCTTTCCAACAAGTGGGCCGTCTGCCTGTCTGCTGAACTCATGCAATAAAAAATAAATAAATAAAAGTGGGTCCCGGAATAATTTAGATTCAGATTTGAACCAGGTAGGTGGCACTGCAATTGGGTACCAGAATTTAGGTGTTTTTTTTTGTGTGTGTTCAAGTGGGTCCCGGAATGGTTTAGATTCACGATTAAACCGGTAGATGGCGCTGCAATCAGTAGTCAATTGTTCTAGATTTTTTAAAGGCAGGACAAAGTCTGACGGGTACAGCAAGTATAAATATATATATATATATATATCTATTATTATATATATATAATGAAAATGGTGTTCGTTTGAGGCTCAATCACGCTTAAACCACTGATCGTATCGACATGAAACTACCACCATTCGATGCGAAATTTTTCCTAGATGGTTTATGGCTATTTATCTATATATATCTATATATATATATATTTCCCATGTTTTCTCAATTTGTTTGTTTATTAATTTATTTGAATAAGGCGGTACGAAGTTCGCCGAGTCAGCTAGTATATATATATATATATATATATATATATATATATATACGTGTAAGAAAATAGTACGCTGGTCCATTTATATATCTTTTTTCTAATTACAAATGGAATTTTACATGCAAGATTGTATAATAATATGGTTTTTGAAATAATGTGCATGTAAGTATAATATGTGAGAAACAGTATATATACGATACCTCTACCACGGCGCCGCCGCGCCACCGGGTAATAGCAGCGTACAGTGCGACTGCGACAACGTTCGTACAAGATAGAAATTCACAGCATTACAGCGTTTTTTTTTCTCCTCTCTCCGGGCGAACTCCATTGTCCAGGCTTTAAACTTTTTTATTTTTCTTTTCTTATATATTTATCTGTTTGAGTTTTTATTTTTTTTATTTTTTTCTTTATTTCCAAAATGACAATGGTCTTTACGGCTAATATAAAATCCTATTCTAGTTCGCTTGCTGTTTGGGGGCTTAGAATTTTAATGCTTATCCTAATCTGCTTACTTTTACATATTTTATTATTGTTCTATTTGTTACATATATTTTAGGTACTTGTATCTTCCCCTTCCTCCCGGACCTCGGTTGAGAGCAGTCGTGTCTTAATATATTGTCGCAGTTTTTTTTCTTGTTATATTTTAATAATTCATATAGTAAAACCAAACAAATACGATTCAAAAAATAGGAGTGCATAAATATTAGAATGTTGTTAGTCTAAGAAAGTGATCTTCGTTAATCGCAGTGATCCTGGTACCTGTGACTAGTGACAGGCCTTAAACACAAAAGGCTGACCAATTGGACACTCCGCAAGTATTCTCCAATCAGTGTAAATCATATGCATTAATAACTACGCCCCTTTGCATTGTGTTGATGCTACGTCACGCATTATTTGACCGTCTATTTGTTCAAATATACTGAAGCAATTTATAATATAAGCCATTCAAAAAAGGGTTGCTTATGATTTGCAGATTATCATCGGGGCTCTTATTATAGTGGACGAAACTGGTTTTTGTTCGAAATTGCCGATCGTCGTCCATTTATATAGACCTCTCCGGTGTGAATCAACTTTTTATCGTAATATTTATTATATTACCCTAGTACTTGATACCATAATGTCGCTCAAACATATACCGCCGACCGACTCTCACCAGCCATCAGTCACTGAGAAGGCACCAACGATGGATAGAAACATAGAAGGAAATATTGCTTTGAATTCATCTATCTTTTCAATGCAACATGCCTCTTCGGAACCGGAACTGAGTTTTACGCCTAAATTACAAGATATGGCGAATTTTAAATCGCATTTTGTTCAACCACTTAGGCGAAAACGAAGAGACTGCGTGGAGGAAGATTTATCTGATTTTATGACACAGGTTAAAAGTATGTTTTGTGATATAAAGGCATGTCAGTCTGTGCAAGACACAAAAATGGAAAAAATCTGCTCAGCCGTCGAGGATATCAAAGCTCAAAATTCATCTATCCAAACTTCTATGGAATTTTTATCCGAAAAATATGAGTCGTTGAAAACACAACTAGAGAAGTCTGATTTAGAGAATAAAAAGAATCTACAACATATTAAGGCCTTGGAGCAAAAATTAGATAAATATGAACGCAGCTCTCGCTCCTCCTGTATTGAAATTAAAAACGTACCTCCTGTCACTGGGGAGTCTAAGCAAGATCTTTTATTAAAAGTGACTTCTATCGCTAAGAAAATAAACACTGTCATCGAACAATGCGATGTAAAGGATATTTATCGCATTAACACAAAAGTACCTTCTAATAAAATAATCATCGTTGATTTTGTGAGTGTTATCAAAAAAGAAGACTTAATTTATAAATATAAACTTTTTAACAAAGGTAACATAAAATTAAACACGGATATGTTTAACTACAACTGTGCCAGACAGCCAATATTTATTTCTGAGAATTTATCACAGCACATGAAACGCCTATATTATTTAGCGCGCGATTATGCGAAGTCTAATGATTATAAATACTGTTGGGTAACAAATGGAAAGATTTTCCTACGAAAAATTGAAGATGCACCAATTAATTGGATACGAAATGAAACTGACCTAAAAAACTTGTCAGCCCCACTGTGACTATCATTATTGTGTTATGATCGAATTTTGTATTGTTATTTTTCCTTAGTAGATAGTTTTTCTTTTCTTTACCTACTTGATTTTGTGCTTAAAATAATTCATACACATTACATACTCAAACCATTTTACACCTCATTCACGCCTCTCACAGAGATTACACACACATATACACACTTACTAATACACAATAACAAACATTTGCCCTCTATATACGCCAGTTGTTTATACCTTTTCATTTATATAACTTTTCACTATAATTTAATTTCGGTGTTCACTTTTTTTTCTGTCAATAAGGTTATTAAATTATATTTATTCTGGATTCTATAAACATTCATAAAGAAATAGAGGATGTATCTGTCTCTAAAAGTTACCTCTGTTCACCTGAAAATTGCACTGACTATGTCTCCTCTCAAATCGATTATTTAAAGATTTTTCATGTTAATATTAGGAGCATTGGAGGAAATTTTAATGAGTTAATGGTGTTATTAAAACGAACAAGTATAAATTTTGATGTTATACTGTTATCAGAATGTTGGCTTAGCAAGTGTCCATTTTTACCAAAGTTAACAGGATACTATATTTTGGAAACAGAGCATACAAATCAAAATGATGGTTTAGTTGCTTATGTAAGGAATAATTTACCATGTACATTTGAATATCCGTCTTTAGAGGCTAACTGCCTTATTCTTAAGTTTGGCAAAGATATTGCTATTATTGCTATCTATCGTTCCCCATCTTACAAAAATATAACTAACTTTAATACTTCCCTTAATGATATACTGAAGTCGCTCAAGAAATATAAAACAATAGCATTAATTGGTGACATTAATATAAATATATCTCAAAATAGTACCAATTCCGATAGTGACTACTATTTAAACTTGACTGCATCACATGGATTATTACCTGCTCACTTGTACCCCACTCGTTACGATAATTGCATTGATCATATATTATTAAAAACCAAATTATCTGCTATATCTCTTGTACTTGATACATTGATAACTGATCATACCCCATTGGTACTGTACTGCAGTCGGAAGCCTCCTGTACACAAACCCTCTCGTAATCAACTTTATTTCAATGAATCCGCTTGTATCAAAGATATTGAAAATATAGACTTCACTCCTGTAATTACATGTGATGACCCAGAAGAAGCGGCTTATAAATTTATTAATACTTTAATGGAAACCGTAAAATCACATACAGTTGTTTCTGTAATCCCAAACAGAAAGAGAATAATCAAGCCTTGGATTACGCCCGGCCTTTTACGTTGTATCCGAAATCGAGATAAACTCTATAAGAACTCAAAAAAAGATCCTGATAATCTTATACTTAAAACTACATATATGAGATATAAAACTTTTTGTAATAACCTCTTAAAAAAGATCAAAAATAATTATGAGAGTCAAGAGTTTGATAAGGCTAAAGGTAATCCAAAAGCTACTTGGAAGCTTATAAAAAGCATTGCTAATCTTAAAACAAATAATGAGTTGCCTACTGAGTTGTTGTCAATTTCATCTAACGCAAACTCTTCTGTAGACTTGGTTAATAGTTTCTTTGGGAATATAGGTGCTTCTCTAGCTTCTAAAATTACCCCTCATACCAACCCGAGCCTCACAAAATCTAATTTATGTTATTCACAACTTCATTCTATGGCTCTTTTAAATACGGATAATGCTGAGGTTGAACAAATTATCTTGGACTTGAAAAGCTGTGCTCCTGGTTGGGATTTAATTTCATCTTCATTCGTCAAAGCCGCACGCCATGTTCTGATTCCTATTATTACGTATATCATTAATTTATGCTTTTCTTCAGGAGTTTTCCCTAAAGTTTTTAAGAAAGCGGTTATCTATCCTATTCACAAGGGTGGTGCTAGGGATAGTGTTAACAATTATAGACCTATTGCGATTCTATCAACTTTTTCTAAAATTATGGAAAAAATCCTGAACAGCAGACTCATGGAGTTCTTGAGCTTTAACAACATTCTTGCCGAAAACCAATATGGCTTTCGAAGGGGCTGTTCAACTGAAGATGCTGTTTTGAAACTCTGTGACTCTGTTGTTAAAGAACTAAATCTGAAACGCAAATCAATTGGAATATTTCTGGATTTATCCAAAGCTTTCGACACTGTCTCTGTCCCTATCCTTGTGAATAAACTTAACTTGATTGGCGTTAGAGGATTAGTTCTGGATATCTTTAAAAGTTACTTGAGCTCTAGGTCTCAGTATGTCAAAATTGGTGATTATGTTAGCCAAGATTTACAAATTAATTTTGGCGTACCTCAAGGCAGTGTCCTCGGACCCACATTATTTTTAATATATGTGAACAACCTGTGTCAATTAACTATACCTAACTGCAAAATTTTAAGTTATGCAGACGACACGGCTTTATTAGTTAGTGGTAGCTCTTGGGATGAAGTGGCTAAGAACGCCGAGACTGCAATGCATACTGTCATGCTGTGGCTTTCAAATAACCTACTCACAGTAAATATTGATAAAACTAAATTTGTACCTTTTGCCCCTAACATCTCTTTATTGCCTCCTGTGTCCTTAACAATTCTTGCTCATAATTGTAAGCTTGATCGGTCCGTTATTTGTACATGTCCTCCACTAAGCCGTGTAGATTTTATAAGGTACTTAGGCGTTTTAATTGACAACACATTGAATTGGAAACCACAAATACAAGCGTTAATTTCTCGTGTGCGTAAACTGATTTTTGTTTTCAAATCACTTAGGAATGTTGTTGGTATTGAAATTTTAAAAACAGTGTATTATACGCTGGGACAATCAATCTTAAATTATTGCATTACAGCCTGGGGTGGAGCGGCTAAATCAATTCTCTTAAGACTTGAAAGAGCTCAACGAGCAGTTCTCAAAGTGATTTTGTTTAAACCAATACGGTTTCCAACTTCCGAACTATACATTTTGTTTAAGGTTCTTTCTGTAAGGAAACTTTTTATTATGCAGTTAGTTCTTCATAAGCACCGTATTTTGCCGTTTGACCCTAGTATATATAATAAAAGAAGACACGACTTAGTTTGTACACTTGTACCATGCCGCCTGCGATTAGCTGACCGACATGCTTATTTTCTTAGTCCCAAAATTTACAACCGACTTAATAAGTTACTAAATATATACTCTCTTACTCATCGCGAATGTAAATTAAAATTATTCAACTGGCTAATAGAACTCCCTTATGACGACACCGAGAATTTACTAAACTGACTACACCAGTCTAATAAGTCTGTAACCATACACTCACTCGTTTCACTTGTACACATATCACACACATACACACATAACATACACACCACATACACTACACACCACATTCATATACACACCACAAACACATCTATGCATTTCCATATACATTACAAATATTAACACGAAAATTTCAAATGTATAAACTTTAAAATTATTTTCTTTTAATTGTAAAACAAACGAGTTGTCTGGAAGTGGGCGCCAACAACTGCAACACAGTATTATACTACAGCAGTTGTTTGCGACACCAAATTGTTTCTGTATACTTTGTTATTGGTTTCGAATAAATTCTTTAATTTAATTTAATTTAATTCTTAACTCTTCCTATACATTTCCAAAAAGCTGTCATTATAAGTTTTTTTTTCTATGAATAAGATATTTAAAAATAAATACCTTATTAATATTACCATCTAATCTAAAAAGATTAATAAGTAATTTAAATATAACCTAAATTAACTAAAAGTATTCATACTAAGAAACTGTCCATTAACACCTTTCTTATTGTCTCTATTAAGGCGAAGACACTTTGTTCATGTGTTCTTTATTAATAGCTAGCACATTATACTATACTTTTGTTTTGTTTATACCACTAGTTCAAATGGTTTTGTCCTTTTGAGCCTTCTCGTTATGTCCGTGTTGTCGAGGAGCTGGATCGCCTCGACGTTCACGTGATGATGAAGCCGATGCTCGTGGGCTTCCGCGTACTTCCTAATAATGTTGTTGACAAACTCCACTTTCAGGTCCCGATGGAGGTCGCTCGATCTAACGTACCATGGCGCGTTTACAATTCCTTTCAGCACTTTATTTTGGAAGCGTTGTATGATTTCTAAATTACTTGGTTTGGTACAGCCCCACAACTGTACACCGTAGGTCCAGACTAGCATCAGGACTTGTTTATAAGTCATTATAAGTGATAATAATATGTAGTTCTTATCTCTATTTTTATTTGTTGCGTTGTGCAGCGCAGTACCATTTAAACTAGCGCTATGACGTATTAACACGTAAAAATAACTCAGAAAACGTATGATTCTTTCTTTCTACATTTTTGCTATCTTCCTATTTTGTTCCCATTTTCCACAGTGGAGACGCAATCAGGCAATCTCCGCTGATAGGAGGATAGAGCTCAATATATGGCCATCCCTCCTTCTCAAATCAAAAACTGGTGCCCGGAGAATATAGAATTTTACACTTACATCGCAGTCAGCCGTCAGCCCACGACAGCGCTGGTTCAGGGGGTCTACCGCTGCTTATGACGTGGCGATAGACATAGTGGCAAGGTCCTTCTACACGACCCCGGGGCCAAGGGATGCAGATACACTGACCACTTAAGTTTATATATTGATTCAGGCGAATGTCCAAGTAAGTACCTAGACGTGGAAATCTTCGATAGCTTATTATGTGTGGTTATAGAGGCGGGTGCGATACAGCTTCGCGTGCGTTGCGGTAGCGTGGCGTTTGGAAACGTACTGACTCACGTGCAGAGCAGGCGGCGGCAACATGCGGCATTGCAAGACGCTATAAACCCAAGTCACAATTGCTAACTGGGAAATATGTTGGGCCCACACACAGTCTTGACATATCTGAAGACAGTATAGAATTAACACAATATAAGTATATATAAATAAGTAATGCTATACAGCGCGGCAATGCAACCTGCCTTCTGGGCACACTCCCCGTAGGCGGTGATCTCCTACATAGTGTATTTTAGTTTCGATGTCTTTGATATTCTTAGTTAACACAATATTACCTACTGCTAATACAATATATATATATTTATTTATTTAATAACACTCAAAAAACCTTTAATTTATTAACAAAGCACTTCTAAAATATAAACATAAAACTCACCATTTATAATCCAGAAAGCACTTTCATCTCGAAAGCTGCAGGGCACATTAAAATTCAAGCTCTTACTCCATTTTGTTGAAATAAAAATGAAATAATAACTCTTCCAACAAGCGTCCCGGTGTGTCTCATGAATCACAAAATGTTTAAAGTCAACCCAATTACCTCACTATTGATCCAAATCTCAATTGAGTACGGCCCTCCTACATATTAATGGTTATTATTTTGGGAATAAGGATACTGTACTTGCTACAAATCACAATACATCTAAAAGTAGTGTGTGACTCCATTACAAGTTTTGAATATGGTGGCGTCAAGTTTTATACATCTAGTAGTATATAAAGAGCTGTAATGACAATTTGATTAACAGCTGAAATAAAATCCTGAAAAAACCTCCGACCTTTTTTATAGAAACACTTGGGGTCCGGCACTTGGAGAACAAAATTTTGAAATGTGACTAGATTTACCCATTGGCAACAATGCAAATACCACACACTTTACGGGATGTACTCACACATAATGGTTACTGCTAGTTAAGAATAATTTTGGGATGATTTAAAAATTGAAAATATGATTAACATTTTTTTTAAAATCTTATAATGATCTTTATTGACCAAAAGAAACATGTTTACATAATAACAAATAGTTCGTTGCACTAGTATAAAAGGTTGAATCAGGAATAAAAATAAGTTAGGCTAATAGAAGGAACACCGGGGAGTTTTAGTGGGTATTCTGGCAACAGGCCGGTGAGTCTTCACACGCTTTCACCGTGATCCCCACAAGATGATTAGTCCTTAAATGGATTTTTCCTCATAAAAAAAATAGAATTGAGATGATTTAGGAAAAAAATGCTCTTGGGGGTGACGTCGTCGTATATTCATATATTGTAATTTACAAAATATTGTAATATACAAACTATTTATTCAGACCTTATTCGAGAATAATTAATTAAAGTATGCAAAATAAATGCACTAAATTATATAGGTTTGATTAAAAAGAAATATTTTAATTTAAAGACCTATTTATTAATAAAATATCTGAGGTAGACCACATCAGATTACTATTCAAAGGTATGTAACTGATACCATAATGATGGGATATTGCAGATTAGAAGAGGAGACCTGGTAAGAGCTGGATAAGAGCGAAATAACGGCTGAGTGTATTAAGAAAAATGTTAAGTACTAGATGGTACAAGTTCTTGTAACTTTAAAATCGTCACTTAGATGCATTAAGTCACTTGTTTGAAATTTATTTATTCAAACAAAAACATGCATAATTTGTATATATCTAAGTCTGCAGTTTAAGTACAATTAAGAAATATGAGGTAGTTTGAATTATTACATCTACCGTGTCTCCATTTCTAGTGCCAAGTGAGAGGGTGACGTCAAACATTAACACGCGATATTGTAGTCTATTTTCGCCATGTTTATACAGGTGAGCATATAGTGTGATATTTTTTTAATGATAATTAATGTAATATCAATTCTGTTTCTTTATTTGGATAGGAAACTAAAATTAGATACTAAAACTAAATAAAATAGAAAGAGAGCAAAATTATAAATAAAATATTGGTCCCAAACCACTGTCACTTACTGGGAACGTTCCCAAAATGATAAATTAATTTTGGATATCTAATAGAGATATACCTGTACACACGTCCAGGGTTTAAATATAGTTTTCATATTATTGAAGTTTATTTTATTTCTTGTTTCAGCCGGTATCTGATTTTTTAGTCCTGGAACTAAATAATCTGTTGTCCTGTTTTCACAAAAAATTGAAGCGGTATTAGGTATTACTTTTTTATGTTTGACGTCTCGCGTCAATTTACAGTGAGCTATTTCATTTTCGAAAACCAAAAATAGTTTTCAATTAGACGCTGTATATTACTTTCACTTAAAATGTATTTCGTTAGGGCCTATAACTCAAATATAACCCACCAGGGTAATTATGCATTAACCCAGAATGGAAAAATAAGCATTATTATATATTACAAAGACTATTAATATGGTTTGCTATGGTATAAAAACGATTTTAAAATCGTCTGAAAGCCGTCATTAAGATTAAAATCAAAGAAATAATCAAATTAATACGATTTTACACAGACTGCCTAATAAACTAATATTATTAATAAAAAATAATAGCACAATTTACCAAAACGTTGTGATTTTGAGCACAAACACATAACTTAACTTAAAAGCAATCAATATTTTACAACGTTAGTCAATAAAGCAGTTCATATTTTTTGCTTAGAAAACTACAAAACATTTTCTTCCCAGTTCCCGTTAGAAACGCCATATTATTAGTATAGTTATTAGTTCACCACAATGGCAAGGCAAAGGAATCTAGTCCATACAGACAGGTCTGTTGTATAAGTATTCTTGTAGCTCGATTCTTGTAGCTCGGCGCACATACTCAAAATATAGAAAGGTTGTGGCGTGACATAAAAGCAAATGTTCCACAATATGGTCGTCGAGAACAACATTTTACTAGTTATTTAGCTGAAGCTAGATTTCGCCAAACTTTTACTTCCGCTGGTAACAGATTTCACGAGTTCTGGAAGGCAGCTGGTATATTATATCCTCCCAGCAATTAGGTAAGTTTGATTATTAAAATATAATATCACATCAAATACAGTGAGTTAGGTTCGGTTAGCTTTAGGCAGAACCGACTGGTAACCATTTATTCATTGGTAACTATTTAAACAATGGTTACAGTCGGTTCTGCCTTTGGTCTAAAGCTAACCGAACCTAACTCACTGTTATGGTTATTGGTTGCGACCTTTGACTGCCCCTCATAACCTATACTTACTTGATTTTGCTAACATTGACATTCATTACATGTTGTTGGAAATGACATAAGTACAAACTACAAAAGTATAATAATTATCTTATTTACAATAATGTGAAAAATCTAATATTCCATATTTTCATATCATCCAGAAATCTTCCATTTTATTAAATAATTAAATTCTATAATTAAATATAGAATTTTTGCTGTATATATTTAATTCCTTAGCCTGGTGTTTAGCAAAATCTAAAAAAAAACGTTTACTTAATTTGCTAAATTATTTATTTAAATCAAACTTTAAAAAATATATTTGTGAGGCTGTATGGTCTAGGATCTTTGCCTGTTCTTCAAATAGTGAAGAACACAAAACTACTACTACACATGTTTTAATCAAATGTGGCTTTTTCAGTTGTCACAAGAACTCCGTTGAATTGAATGGCGTCAATTTCACCTGCAATGAACTGAAGCTATACGAACACTTCATATATTAGAATTGGCTGTATGGACTAGATTCCTTTGCCTGATTCATTGTTATTAGCAAATAAATAGTAGTTTGTGATTGTGGCAAATAACAATGGCGTAATGTGATACAATACTTATAATTTTAAATTGGTTTTATCAGTTAATTATTACATATAGTTATATTATAAATTTGCAATATAATCTTGAAATTAAATATGTTGTGCTTTTTTCATAATTAGGTAAGTTTTCACGCTAAAATTGAACATTATTTCTATCGAAAATATGACGCACATATTTAACGTAATTAATTCTATTGTTTATTAATTTTTTGCCTATATGATAACTTGCCGTCGATTTTAATATCGTTTTTGTATCATAGCACACCATATTAATAGTCTTTGTAATATAAAATAATGCTTATTTTTCCATTCCGGGTTAATGCATAATTACCCCCACCAGCACAGCTATTTAATTATAAATTGAACATAAATTCATACATATCTTTTACATTTTAATCAGACCTTTCTTTAGCTGAATATGATTAGGTTATTATATAATAAACGTGATAAATATGTATGGACACGTACCGTTCCTTTATTGATACACGCCTTTGGTGCGATCCTCGTTTCTATTATATATACGATATTACGGGCTGATATTATAAGCCCAACATTTGCATCAAAAGATACCTCGACACGCGTACGGCTTTTGATAATGGATCCAAATCAGTATTTCCGAATGAATATTAATTTATTCAAAATTTCATCTCGGCAAAGTCTGCAGGGAATGTTTATTATAATAAAAACTTTACATACCAAGAACCACCTCTAATAGAGAAAATTATCTAAAGAAAGAAAGAACGAAAGAAAATCTTTATTTGAAGAAATAGCGACGTATTTAAATTCCTTATACATTATTATACACAGAGCATATTTTGAAAATTTGTACGCCGCATTTTCAGCAAAGCAAGGTTTGCACGCAGCACATTGCTGTGTGAGTGCTAAAATATTTATATAAAACTAGCTTTTTACTCGTTACTTCTTACCTGGATATGGTACTGGTGTCTAGGCTTCTAAACAGGAAAACCAAAATCAGAATGAACTGGTAGTGGGCCGGAAGGTTTTCCGTAAAATTCTGGGTGCAAGAAAGAGAGAGGATGGTAGGTGGAGGGTCCAAACCAACCTCGAAATTGAGAGTCTCGTGGCCGAGCCCAACATAATATGATAAATAAGAGCTCACCGCCTCCGCTGGCTCGGTCACGTAGTATGGATGAGAGAGGATCGCAGCGTGAGGAAAGCATATTTGAGACGGCTGACCGGCTATCCCAGATATCACTGGAATGAAAGAGTATAGGCTGACCTGTCCGAGTTTCGAGTCGATAATTGGCAAGGAAACGCGCAGGACTCACTTGGGGTCGCTGAGCCAACGTAATGAGTAAGCCACTAGGGCTTTGCCCGCGAAGATTACAAATAGTCATTGCTTGAGCAAACTTCATACTACTTCTTAACCCACTTAGACGTTATTTCCAAAAACACCGATACACTAGTAAATTTATTTCTTACCAAGAGTACTTATAATAAAACTAGGTTTTAACGGTTTTAAGCGTGGTCATTTATTTGATTTTTCCGACGTTTTGGGCAACCATCTTGAAGGAAAATTTCTTGTTACCTCCCACCCATTTTAATATTATACAAGATTATTAGAGCTAAGCATGTTTCCTGTATGTATCCTTGCACCGCTTCTTCTCTTCAAGCCACAACATGTTGCGAAACGGTGGTCAATTAGATTAGGCTCCCATAGAGTAATTATTTAGTGTACGGGAACCATAAATGGAATTAAAACTAAAAAATTAAAATGAAAAAGTTGGCGGTAGGCTAAACAGAACTTTAACAACATTCATTGACACTTCACATCTTTGTCTTCTGTGATCACGGCTACTGAAAAGTGGCCGAAACGTCGGAATAATAAAAATCAACACTAACTGATATATTTAAAAACATTAGTCTCCAACAAGCACTTCTAGTTGATTTCAATAAAACCGCTTTACGTGCAGCCATAAATCCTGCATCTACTCAATTGGATATCAGATTTATAGCTGAAAATAGATTTCGTTATAAATAATTTAAGAAATTGCCTGTGATTTATTTGGCCCATAAAATTGACTAGCCAAACCACTAGCTTGTATTAGAGCACTAATATATGTACACACTAGCACTAGTATACTAATATATCTAATAAATTTTGGTAGATTGTAATACTTTAAGCAAAATAGTTTCACTTGATACATACAAGTAGAAATGAATGAAATATTCATCATTTATTTTCATCTATTCTCTCTTCTTCTTTTTAAATATGGCTTGACTTTATTTAGTTTGTATATCAAATATTTACAAAAATTCAATTTTTTAAATAATCTTAACCAAGTAAGCACTGGCTAAAAACTGGATTCTTCTCTAGAGCTACCCCATCTTAGCCACATGGAAAACGTCAATGAAGACATATTGGAGTAGAGAGGAGACCGGGGGCTGGAAGTTCCGATTTTCACATAACATGTAGTTTCATCATAAAAATGAAGGATTAAGTTTTCAAATTTTGTTTTCAAAATATTGAACGAATGTTTATTGATATTCATAATATAATAGTAATTTCTACTAATAATTCAACATGTTTTTACTAACTAAAGCATAAATTTTCTATATAGGTAGTACTTCTGGTTTGGAATCAAATTCTTGCAGAATCGTATAGGGATTCTGACGTGTTTCTAGATTTAGTAGTAAGCGTAGTTATTAGTTTTCATAGTATTTAATTGTATTTCTCTATTGAATAAATTACCGAATAAGCGTAAGATAATACTTATGGGTGGTACTGTCAAATTGACATTTGCCTGTGTTATAGTACAAATGTACAGTATCAATACATTTCAGCAATTATTGATGTTACTGGTTGTTACTAACAGTAGTTATTGGGAGTAAATAATTCGAAAGTTGCAAGATGACTCATTTATTGGATTATATTTTATAATAGAACTTAAGTTTGAAATATAATATTACTTTGGGACCGAGGGTAGAACTTTCTGAGAGTGGAAGCTGGATTCAAGACTTTTAGAAAAAGATAGAAGAATTTAGATTTTGGAAGGAAAAAACAAGGATAGATACATTTTAGATGATGAACAAAATAATAACGAAATGAAGGTTGAAATTCCAGAATAGAAGATTCATGAAGAAAAGGACAGAGGTAGATAGATGTTTATAAAGGGAGGACAGTAAGTAATCGAGTAACGAAAAGATAATCGAAATGATGGGTTCCAGAAGATTCTTCCGAGTATATGAGCACGTTGCTCATATACTCGAAGAATATGAGCAGCGTGCGAAGCAGCGAAAGCGTGACTACGGAGTAGTTCAGAAGACAGCAAAGCGACAAGTGCGATACGATAAAGTTAGAAGAAGAGTTAAGTACAAGTTTAGTGGTGAATTTAGTGAAAAGTTTAGTGGGCAGTTCAGTGAAGGAGGAGTGTGGCGTAGTTTAAGAGGAGATCCAGAAGCGAGCAATACGCGGTAAACATGGAGGTCAGTACTACAGTAGCAAGAGGTGGTTTACGGATTATCGGCGACGATATTGTGAGTGCGACACCTTATCGTCGAGACAGTGCGTCGTTAGTTGTGTGTGTAGGAGCAACCCTGCGGAGACGCATCACCTACGGCTATGTAAGTTAATAAAAGCCTTTAGTTAAAAAACAACTGGTGTTTCCTTCCAATCCTAAGTGCGTACCCCTGCTCGCACGTAACTTTACTTTAGAAATTCAAATATTGATAGACGTAGATCTTCTACAAGTTAACGTGGAAATACATACGAAGCAAGAGATTTATTGGAAAAGTTCTTCCGATTATCCCGCTGTAAACCACAAATTCATATCAAAATGAAGGCGTTTGAGAAACTTGACCCAACTATCGTCATATTATAACCTCATACCCGGTTATTAATCTCTCAACTGTGTGCTTAGTTGGCCCCTGTGGTTGAATGTTCTAAGTTTTTGTCCACCTAATTCATAGTAACACAAAGAGCCCGAGTTCCATTCCTGGTGTTGTACATTCCGTAAACGAATTTTCTGTTTTTTTTTTTATTATGGCCTGGATGTCACGGATCAGCTCTATAACATAAACGTAACCTGCTTAACTTGGGAATATACCAATAATATTATATATTATATGTATTTGTGTATACATTACCATATTATTTATGTAAAAAATGAAAATTAAACCAATAGGGTAAGGCTTTAAAAACATTGCAAGAAAGAACTTTTACTACCTATTCTTTTTTTATATTTTTGAAGTGAAACTTCTATATAGAGGGGGGTCTTACGATTTTTTGCTCACGAAAAAGCGTCACAGTCACGTGGTCTAATACTTCCATTTTTAAACTCGTGATATCTTTCGAATGTGATGTCCGAATTGAATAATTCAAAAAGTTATATAAAGGTATTGAAGCAGTCTTGAATATGAAGTAATTTATTTTGATAAGGATTAATACCAAGATACAAATAAAGAGCCTCTTCTAGCGGTGGCATTTTAATAAAAAAATTAAAATAAAAGAACACTTATTATGGCATAACTATAATAGTTAGACATATGCTGTCCCGACACTTTTTGTAAATAATGATGTGTTCTACAAAGTCGTAGTACATTATTTTATTCTATCTTCAATAGTTTTCGCAGCGCAAGCGAATTAAGGAAAAAAAATCACCATGGATATCATTATTGGAGTCTTAGTAAGGATCCCTAATTTTTTTGTAAATATAATATAGCCTACGCCACCCGGGAATAGCGTAGCTTGCCAACAGTGAAAGAATTTTTCAAATCAGTTCAGTAGTTTTGGAGCCTCCTCATCAAAACTGAGCAAACGAAATATTTTTGAATTATTTTTTTTTGAAATATTTTTCTGTTAACATAATTTGAGGTTCGAATGAAGATTGGTGACGAACGATGCGCATTTGTTAACGTTCCGTTGTATGTGTATAATTTTAGTAGAGTAGACTATGGATGTTTTTTTGGTTCCGGATCGAATCCTGTTTTTTGTTTCATAAAATAAAATATGTTTACATAAAAAATGCATTAATTAAAATGTACCTAACCTAACCAAATCATAATTTGCAGTAAACCTGTGAAAAATCGAAACGTGAGCTGGGACACATTTTAGAAGTGAAACTTCAACGAACAAGTGGAAAAACGAATCACAACGGACAAGTGGAAAAACGAATTGGATCGTACAAGTGGAAAAACTTCAACTGACAAGTGAAAATGAATCGCAACAAAAGTTTAACTTGAAGTTTTTACGGTTAGGATTCAAATTGGACAAGTACATTAACAATCTGCCCGTAACACTTCAAGTTAAAATTTTGTTGCGATTCATTTTGTCACTCGTCAGTTGAAGTTTTTCCACTTGTCCGTTGTGATTTTTTTTTTTTTTTGAATGAGTACAGCAGACAGGCAAACGACCCATTTGATGAAAACTAGTTTCCATCGCCTATAGAAATTTGCATCACCAACGGTGCTACAAATGCGCTGCTGCTCTCTTAAAGGATACTGGGACCTAGTCACTAATGCCGGAACACAACTCAAGGTTTTTATGGCGGCATACTCTAGATCAGGGGTGGTCGCCATCCAGTCGGGCAAATGCCCGACCACCTGGCCGTGGGTTGTTTTATCGCCTCTTACGACAGGTCGCCCGGCTGCAGGAAATTGTGTTCTTTCTCCGTTCTTGAATGGATATATTTTTTTAAATCGTGAATAGGTTCGTGTTTGACTGACATCGCGCCTGATATCAGGTGGAAATACAGTCTAATGTGGAGCAAAAATTATATTCAAAACTCTTTTCTTAACTTTTTCCCACTAGTTTTAACAGCTTTAAGCGCGATATTTATTTGATTTTTATCGAAATAAAACTCAAATCGTTTTGGTTACTTTTGACTAGCATAGATATATAAATTAAATATCGCATTTAAAACAACAACAGGTGCTATATATTATACTAAGACTGTAAACAATAATTCCTTTTTACCTGTCGATAACGAAACCATAAAAAAATACCATCCAAAAGATTACAATAATGTAAATAACTTCATACAAATCCGCAACGATACTGAAATAAGTGCCGAGGTACAAAAACCAATTTGGCTCTTCACAAAGGCCCCCGGTTTATTAGGAGCACTCTGCCTACCCATTCGTAGCGTTGCGAAATTTAATTAATCCCCCAGTATTTGGGAATGATAATAATTGGAGATTGCCGAGGAATTTCACACCGGGAGGGCGTCAAAAACGGGTTATCTAGTCTCCAAACATCAAATTGCTTATTCATCACTTGATTTAGATTTTTTGACAAAGTACTTTTCTATCTTTTTTAATACCACTGTGTGGAACTCGGCAGGATGTCCAACATCTGTTAATGGGATGCAGCAAAGTAAAGATGGCAGAGAAAAAATGATGAGGGAGTTGGGACTGAATCGTTTTGATTTAGGTATTTACATAGAAATTCTGGCAGAGCCAGCCTCAAAGAAGGCTATTTTGTTAGCCAGCTCATTATATACAATTTAATATACGAGTTATTATGTGTTTACGAGATGATGGGGCTGGCATGCCTATGTGGCAAAAGTCCCAAATAATAAATATGAAAAAACAAAAAATCTTTTTGAAGTGATAACTTCTTATGGGAGGGTAAATCGCTTCGTTACGTAACGCGTTACGGTGCCAATCTGTCTGGCTTCCCTTTCTTTCACGCGTACGGCAGCGGTAGGCAGGCTTCTTTCTCACTCTAACTCACGGCGCTAGCCGTATTTCGGCAATTAGATTAAAAAATGAAACTTATAATGCGCATACACAAAATTCTAATATACATATTCAAGAATTGTAATAAAGAATAAAATATATTTTATATTCAATAAAAGATTTTATTAATAAATAACCTTTTTTTTACTTGATAATGTAAGGAACATTATCAAGTAAAAAAAAAACAATATTAAATAGTTCAACTTAGATTAGTTTAAGTTATCACTTTCGTCGGGCGTCCCGAGACGCACACTTTTTTTTAAATATTACTCGGCACGTTGACTATGCTTGATTGTGTATATCTAGCCCATTGCCATGCATCCACGATAGTAGTGCCATGTATCAAGTTTTACAATAAGACAAAAGGCTTGACTGACGTCAAAGCACATATCAGTAATTCAATTTAGACTAGGAGCGCGTTCTTTTAGTGTCTCACAACGCCAAAATGATCCGTCTGCTGTTCCACATGGCGACCACAGTAGTTATGGTCTTGGCGGAAACGTCACTAATGTAGTCATTATTTTCGACCACACAGCGCTCACAACGACCCATGTCAAAAAGTGCGTCGAAGTGGGCGTCGGCCACAGAACATTAATTCTCTCTATCGATTTACATTGAAAAACGCGCGATTTTCAAATCAAATTTTCAAACATTTGTGTATTTTGTCGTTAATGACATCAACGGTTCACAATCCGTTCTACTAGAGTTTGTGATTGTAACGCTCACAAGCAAGTGGAAAAGGTAAAAATCGCGGTCGTGAACGTGGTCGTTGTTAATCTCTTATGGAACGTAGCCTTTAAAGGTGGGACTTCATCTGCGTTAGTTACATATTTAGGTGGATTCAGGCAAATATGACTATGTATATAAAATACGTCATTATTAATGTCGCATTATTTGAAATGCGACATTAATAATAACTTAATTAAGACTTCGAAATTATTAAAATAAATTTGGCGTGAACCTCGACACAGAAGAAAGATACCGTTAGAGGTAATTAGGGTTGCCAACCATACTTTATCCTACTTTATTTTTGGTAGATATATTTTGGTGGCAGTTGATTCTTCTTTGGAAATGAAACTCGATATAAAATTGGACTATATGATTATTATTCAACTATAACTTAGAATCGAAATATACATAAAAAGTACGTAATTACAAATTGTGCGAGAGCGTCGAGAGAGAGTGGTATATTGTGAATAATTTTGCCTCTAAGACCGCCGACTGCTCTTATATCCCGCATCCCGTCCAACGCCTAGTTGCTAATTGCGCGAACTATGGGCGTCGGCGGTATGCGGGGCGCAGAGTAGGTGTGCTCCGGCGGGCGGGTCAGGGGGGTGCACTCTGTCCGCAACAATAACAATATACTTTATACTTTGCATAAAAATAAAGTATGTGAAAATACTAAGGATAATGAAAAGTTGTCAATGTGTGCTAGAAGCACACAAAACAGTGTCTGAGAAGAAATAAATGAAATTTTGAATTATACGTTGTTTTTCTCAAAAACACTTGGCTGCCCTAGAGATAGTAAACGTTCATTGTTTTCTCTATTTGTCTACGGAACCATAAATAAAGATAAGTATCAACACTAGATAACATTACAAATACAAAAGTTTTAGTTAGATGTTAGTTGCTCAATGATGTCCGAACGATTAAACGAATCTAGATGAGAATTGTCACAGAGATAGACATAGTATAACACAACTCTACTTTTTATTCTGTCAAAATACACGCTTCCCGCGGGATAATATTTACACAAGCAAAACCGTAGGTAGATGATAGTTTAATAGAAAATTCCGCATATCTCATTAACAGATCCCGTCTTAACCAAATTTTGTGAAAGTATTTTTAAAGCATAAATAATTTCATTTACATAATTTAGATGTCACCTTTGAAATATCAGAAAAGGTCAAAGTCGTCAAATTTGTGTGTTCACAATTGTTTTTACTTTGGAAATTTAATACGTTTTAATTATGTTTTTCTTCCATGGTAGGGACAAACAAACAAAGGATATGGATTTTGTAAATACTGATATAAAAATATAGAATGTATGTAATGTAATTCATGTATGCCACATTTTCGGGATCTAAAAATATTAACAATTCCTTCTTTATATATCTATGAAGCAAGCATTTTGATCAGAGGAGACAAAAAGCTATGATACCTTCATAGATGTACGCCATAATAACACATTATTTATAGCTAGCTGTATAACGTCTTTGTATAGTAACCGTTTTTTGTTATGAGTATAAAAATATACAACAAAGTTCCTCTCTTTCTAAAAAACATTAAAACTTTGACTGCATTCAAAGGTAAATATTGTTACAATTTGGGCCACCCATTCGTAAACAAAGCACATTTATTACCCGTCGGTGTTTGAGCTAATAACATTGAAGCGGTTTTATGGACGTCTTTTTTTGTTTAATTTGTGTTGAAAATTTGTGATTAGAAAAATAGCCCATTGTGTATTGTAATCTTTATGATAGTCATTAGCCAGGAGTGATTCTAAGAAATTCAGTCCGCGCGGCCGATTGTAATATTGTAATTGTGCAGTATAAAGCAATGCCCCGATGGAGAGATTGGCAGTCAAGCGATAACCACTAGCGGAACAAGACTTGTGTACTACATTCGGTAATCTATTTAGTGGCGGACTTTGCGCGTGTTAACATAAATTTGTACCTGTGTTATACGTGTTTGTATACTGCTAATAAATTCTATAGTAATTCCGATGGCATTTTAATTCGAGTCCTACAACTCGTAACAATGTTTTTGATGTAAAAGACGTATTATTCAATCAACAACTTTTTAAATGACACATTTTTTCACTAAACATACATAATACATAGATTTTAATAGTAATTGAAAATTGTATAATAATTAAATAATAATAGTACTAATTTATAATGTTAAGTGTTAAATTACAATACTTAGTAATTTTCAAAATATAGTAATTTTTATGTTTTACTTTGCACCGACTTCAAGATGTTTTAGATAATATAAATTAATAATAATAGCTTTAGAAATACGTTATTTTATACATTTTAGTTTTTTAGTTTTTGAAGTCAGTTTTTTTAAACGAAGTTTTTAAATTTTATTTGTTACTTTTTAGTGTCTAGCTATGTATGGGTGGACGTACGAATGGTGCCGCGCTTCTTAAAAAATATAGGTCCCAAGAACCGGGAACAAAAAAATGTTCGTAAAATGAAAACTACTGGGCCAAACGATGTCAAATTTTTAGGGGACCACATGGCAGCTATTGCGCGTCGAACAAAAAAAGAATCACGTAAATCGGATTATAAATCACGGAGTAATCGGCGAACATATGGAACGGAGTGAAAATTATTTCCATGAAAAATGTTCATAAAATGAAAACTACTAGGCCAAACTATGTAAAATTTTTAGGGGACCAATTGGAAGCTATTTCGCGTCGAACAAAAAAAGAATCACGTAAATCGGATCATAAATCACGGAGTAATCGGCGAACATATGGAACGGAGTGAAAATTATTTCCATGAAAAATGTTCATAAAATGAAAACTACTAGGCCAAACTATATAAAATTTTTAGGGGACCAATTGGAAGCTATTCCGCGTCGAACAAAAAAATAATCACGTAAATCGGATCATAAATGACGGAGTAATCGGCGAACATACATAAAAAAAAGCAAAAAAAATAAAAAAATAAGATCCCGACGAATTGAGAACCTCCGCCTTTTTTCGAAGTCTGTTAAAAACATCTTGAAGTCGGTGCAAAGTAAAACATAAAACTACTATATTTTGAAAATTACTAAGCACCGACTTTAAGATGTTTAAGATAATATATATTAATAATAATAGCTTTAGAAATAAGTTATTTTATACATTTTAGTTTTTTAGTTTTTGAAGTCGGTTTTTTTAAACAAAGTTTTTATTTTTAATTAATTTTTTAGTTTTTTTAAGCTGTTTTATTTTCATAAACATGGAATTCTTATATATTTGTCATGCAGCCTGTCACAATCTATATTTTTTTTAAAGTACTGAATCGGTATTGTTAAGTATCACTTGTTGATAGATGTCTCACGCAACTGAAACGCTGGCCTTAATTTTTGGCAACGCCTAAGCGTTGCCATATAACGTGGTAACGCTGATATCAGTTTGGGAACGTTCCCAAGTGACAGTGATTTGGGACCCATATACTATTTCTACTTTTTCTTACTTATTTTTTTAATTAAGCTGTTTAATTAAATATTTTTAGTATAGGCATATTATAGTTTTATTTAATCTAATGATTGTAAATATTCAAAATAAAAACAGCAGTATCATATAAATATGTTTTTTTACTAGGTGTTATATATAAGTGTAGTAAAAACGCGAACAATAAGGGTTAAAATGATAGATTTTTTTAAAAATTCAACACGTATATTAACGAATACTAGTGGTCGCCAAGTGGTCGAAATTCGACCATAATTAATTTAAATTATAATTTTAAACATTATTAAGGTTCTGTTGTCAACATACTTCTATAATCACAGATTTCGCCAAGACTAGACTGTTAATTTGACTTTAACAATAAACAAAAGAGTATATTTGCGTGGTGTGTCAAATACGTGGTAGTGTGTGTAATGTTTTTGTTATTGACTTAATGTATTTTTTATGCGTAGTTTTAAAAAATAATCTGCACTCCTTCTGTATATAGTGTGCTAAATTTCATACTACTCCGTCCGCGCCGTTTGCATCGCGTATTAATATAATGATTAATTAGGTTTTAAAAACCATGATTATATAGTTTATTTGCATTTTTTATTTCAGTAAACTAGAGAGATATTCTTGATCACAATCTTTAAATGTGTATTTCATAACTTTTAAATATTGAAGTAGTAAATTAAAAATATATATTTACTAATGATTTTATTAATATGGGTTATATCATGAAAAGTATAGGTATTTTAGGAATCTCAAACTAATTGAAAAAAAATCAAACGGTTGACGCTAATTACCTCTACTGAATTTTTCTAGGATAAAGCACTTGACTGATCTTTGATACCACAGAAGCAGCATCTCTTATCGTCTCTTCGATATAATTAAGAAGTATGTCTTTGATGTCAAAAGAGCCACTCAGTGAATACTTGAATCCCCCTAAATTTTTAAAAGTGTAAAGAAGATATCTCAACAAGCTATGGTCTTGACATCGACAGCTGAAGGCGAACAGAAGGGACAATCTTTTGTCTGTTTTCTAGAAGATATAGTTGTAAAATGCTTAGACCAAATCTAAGCATTTTACAACCATATCTTCTAAAATAGATAACTTTATTAATATTAGCATTGTTTTTGTCTTATTTGTTAATTAGTATATTTTTAAACTTAATATTTGTGTAATTTAAATTTAAATAACACCGGTACTATTATGTAAAAGCAATAGTTGTTAAAATGCAATACATATATAAATAAATGTAGGTAAATATACATATTGACTTTTTAAAGTCAAATTTTATTTAAGATTTGCGCGTTTACAGCTGTAATGTAAGTAATTAGTCGAAAATGGCGTGATGAAATTTTCTCATGGAGATTGGTGTTATATGAGTATTGGTGCTTCTTCCAATAAAACTCGATGTGGACTGTATGACTGATTATTTTGATATTTAAAATTAATTTAAAACTATACATAGACGAGTAACAGAGAATGCTCAATGGCAGAGAGTAGTGCGATTAAGACGTTTTCACAAGTGACATTTTGAAAACAAAAATTACGAATTACATCAAATTTTGAACGTTTTAACGGTTTTAAGCATCTTATTTTATTTGATTTTTAATTTTTATTCCGACTTTTCGGAAAGTATATATAAAAGTCGTGATCACGGAAGACAAAGATGTTAAGTGTCAAATTCGTTGACACAAATCAGAGGTCTAAATTAAAAGTGTGATTCGGTGGGCATGTCAGGGGGGTATTCTCTGTCCGCTACAGAGATTCTTGATGTACGAAGTCTGCTTGTCCACCTTAAGAAATGGTGTTAGTAAAGAGAGTCCAGAAAGTTATTTCAGACAATATAGATGATTATTTACAATACTCATATAACGCACAAAATACAATACGGACATAACTTAGTGTCACTACTACTGACCTATATTCATGTTAGTAATAAATGATTTACACTGGTTTGGTGCTCTGGATGAGAGTTTAATCCAGCGAACAGTAATACATTTTGTCTGTTATTCCCTTTAGGATATTGTTATTTATGTGGCTGAGTTATTATTTGAATCTATACTTATTAATATATAATTTTTTATAAGTGCAATGTAGTATTACAGTTTTTACATAAACATGAATAATATTTTTATTTATTACCGCCTTCGATATAGATAACTATTGTTGATCGAAGATTACCGCAAACCTATTATTCTACTACTAATAATAATACTATTATTCAGTATTGCGTGGGACGAGCATGCCGTATACTAACTCATGTATTTTTTTGCAGCGCTAAATTACTCAGTTATATCTTATAACCAAACTATTAAAACATGCAGCACTAAATCGCTTAGAGAGTATAGTTTAATTTCGCCTGCACATGCTCGGAATCGAAAAAATAAGATGTTTTAGCGAGAATACAAGTAACTTTCCGGTGAAAACTCAGCCCTTGCGTTATTTGAGTTTTTCAAGGCATAAATGCATTTTTGTAATAGTTACTTTCCACTCAAACATAAAAGTCTAAAGTATCGGCGCAGACTAAGCAAGTTCTTGACCATAGACCATAACGTGTGTTCAAATAAGCTAGTTACGGACGCCGTCTCTAGTACGTAGTATATTAATCCTATTGATTTATTTATTTATTATTGATCATATTCAGTTTTGCTCAGCCGAAAGAAAGAGACCCTTTCATGCGTATTAAGATTTGCCATCTCTATTTAAAAACTGAATACTAATCCTTACGATCAACACTCGCTGCACCGTCTGTCTTCGCTCGCTCTTTGATGTTTTTGAGTGGCACTAGACGGGTGCGTCTGGCAGAGCCTCCCCTACCAGGCCGAGACTTCAAACGCCCTGATTCGCTTTTACACCTTTGAGTAGGCAGTTAGCTTGCTGTTTATAAGCATAGCGCACATGACGTTATTATTTACGTAACGATTTTTTTTTGTCTATCTGTCTGTTGGTTGCGACTTATTTTTAGGTTTTTTTTTATAGCTGGAGTTCAGCCAAAAGGCTGACGGCCCACCTGGTGGAAAGCGGTTACCGTCACTTATGGACGTTTGCAACATCAGATATGTCACCAAAGCGTTGCCAGCCTCGAAGAACGTACGCAAGAGAAACATTCTACAGAACCGTTGCGTACATGAGCGAAGCGGCTCAAAGAAGTGGGGGTGAACTCCCACCGATGGCGAGCGGTGCGATGGTAGAAAGAGGATGAAGGCACCATTTTCAACAGTTCTTCGGAACACTCCCCGTTATACAATCGGTAGAATACGCAGAGAGAAGCAAAGTCTCTCGTAAGGCCAAGTGTATCTAGACCGTTTGTTAGTATGGGATCATGAACAACGGGAACGGCTCGACGTTGAATACAGTCCAGGGAAGTAATCTCTGCAATGGCTACTTCGATTTTGCCGGGATTTTCACGGGCAGATAGCTAATCTGAGAAGTAACATAGGCTACTTTTAAATAGGGCTCCGCGAAAAAAAAAACCACACGGAAGAAGAAGCTTTCCTAACTAATATTATATTCTTTGTGAAGTTTTCACGCTTTAACTACGCGAAACATTTTGCATACATGTTTTCATGGATACAGAAATGTGCCTTCTGCACAGGGCAATCTTTCATAAAAAAAATAAATAGAACATCTCTAAGAATTATAACAACACCTCATGAAATATATATCCATTTTTTATAATGCTGGGGGAATATCCATTCCCCGATTCTCTCGGGCCCGTAGATACTACGCAAGGATCTGCGAGTCTTGGAGGTGGTTACCTGAGGTCATGTGGGACTCTCAACGATCGGTTCTGCACTCTACAAAATTTACATTAATGCGAGCGAAACCGCGGGAAAGAGCTAAAGGAAAATACTATGCAACGGGATGAATAAAATTCATCAATTAGCTTTTAACAAGCCAGGTAGGTTTTATTATTGCATGAGTTTAGCGTACAGGTAGACGGTGCGCGTACCTGATAGAAAACGGTTAACATCACCTACGAACATTTGAAACACCAACGGTGCACCAATGTGCTGCTGCTCTCTAAAGGAAGACTGGAACCTGGCCAATATTGCCGAAACACAACTGTAAGTTGTTATGGCGGCATACTCTAGACTAGTGGTGGTGGCCATCCAGACGGGAAAATATCCTACCACCTGGTTGTGAGTTGTTTTCTCGCTTCTAATGACAGGGCACCCATTTGCAGGAAATTGTATTCTTTCTCCATTCCTGCACGGATAGATGTAAGTGCTGTTACACACCACGTTTTTTTAAGGCTTCGTCAACGCGCGTTTTGCTATCGCTCATTGTCGGCGCCGCTAAACTTGAAAAAGGCATTTTACTTATGACTGCATCGCTCAAACTCACGAGAAATACGTTACATACGCGCGTGAGCAACTCCCCTTGCAAAGTAAAATGCGCCAAGCACACGCGTGAATGAGCCACACACGTGCATGTATCGCGCTGGAAACGAGCGTGCGCGTTGCCATAGTATTGCCTCGATTAATGCCAACTTTATACTGTCGACAAGGATCTGATTAAGACGTGCTGTAAGTGTGTGTTTGCAGCCAAATAAATACAAATCACATTGAAATTCCGCGCAAGCAGCGCGTCGACAGCAGGCGGAAATGTCGTCATCTGCATACTACAAGTTTATGAACGTGTGAATAGGTAAATTGGTTGGGATGACATTACGTTTGCAGCGCGTTCCAGTTGTGTGCGATGCGGATCGACGGCGCCTGATAAAAATGTGGTGTGGTGTGGGCCTAACAAATTTCCGAAAACGGTATAAAAAATATTTCTAACTTTTTCCTGATAGGTTAGTTTTATCCGTTCCACACAATGTACACCGAGCCTAACATATGAAACACCAACAATGTGGCTTCTTTGAAGTTTTTTTAACAGCCTCGCTAATTAAGACGTTCCTAAGTGGTTCATTAGTGGGTATAAAGATGTTTTTAAAAACTAAGTCTTACCACGCCTACAGTCAGGTGTTTACTCTCACATAATTATTTTAGTAATAACTAGTAGTAGCATTTTTTAATTACTAGTAGCAGTACCACTGTATCTTCGTTTGCGTTGCCATGAAGACGAATTTGTTAATGAGTCACAACGGCGGCAACAAAAACATGACTGCAGCACTATCTTCTTGGTTATATTACGAAAACATTATCTATCGGGATAAAAGGATCCTAAGGCTTCGGCTTACCCGTAAGTGTCATGGTTAGCGGCAAGAGGCTAGTTAATAGCTTAGATGACTCTCACCCTAGTGAACACATTGCATGTGATGCGCGTGGCCTCGCCGTTCGCTTAGTGGGATACTTGGCACCTTGATAATAACCTAGCAGTTAGCCACACGAGCAATAATATACGCGCTATTAATATTGTAAAGAGGAAATATTTGTATTTTTGTATGTTTGTAAAGAATAAACTCAAAAACTATTGCACCGATTTCAAAAATTCTTTCACCATTCGTATACTAATTTAGTTCTAGATTCTTATTTTTTCATGTCTGGACAACGTCTGCCGAGATCGCTAGTAGTACATACAATGTCTTCAAATAACAATCGTTGTTGAAGCTCTCTGAGTACAAAAACTAATATACATATGTTTATCTATCACGCTTCTTTGCAGCCATGATAGATAGATAGTGTTTTAATTGTTTTCAGCTGTCACAATACACCGACTTTAATTAGTCAACAAAGATCCTTTGGCAGTGGAACAAAGTAAGGATTACTTTTATCCTGCCGCTAGACGGGAGAGATACGGCGTATCCTTAATTGTATGTAGTGTCTTTAATTAAAAAAAGTCTTAATATGTTGCTTTGGATTGTAGTCTTTTGCGGTGATGAGATAAAACAAGGGAGCCGTAAACCGAAAGTTTACTCTTCTGTATGCCGGGTAATATTGGTGTTATACATGACCATTCATGTTATACAGGTCCGAATTTTGGACCACTAAAGTGATAGGCCAAAAACATCTCCATTCAATTGAGACTAGAATGTTGATACGAATGTATGATGTTACAAGAACAGATAAGGTGAGAAATGAACACATAAGGGGATCTTTGAAAGTTGCACTGGTGAGTGAAAAAATAAGCAAAAGTATATTACGGTGGTTTGAATGGCAACCACCCCTGTTTTAGAGTATATCGTCGTGAAAAACATTTAGCGGTGTTCCGGCACGAATGGCCAGGTTGCAGTCTACCTAAAGAGAGCGGCGGCATATTGGTACCTTTGGTGTTACAAATATCCATAGGCGATGGTAAGCGCTTTACGTCGGCATATCTGCTGAACATAAAATCATAAAAAAATCATAAAATTATCAAAATGTTTATACGGTTTATTGTATATTTTTTATATTATTATTTACAAATAAAATTAATAAAATATTCGATTTTAGTATTACGCCAAAAGGAAGGTTTGCACTGAAAATTAGCGTTGTGTCGGAAATTATGTCGGCACAGCAAAAAGCTGAGAGCAAACTTTGTTTGCTGAAAATGGGGCGTACAGATTCTCAAAATATATTTTTATTTTTAAGATACATGTCAGGAATGTAAGTACGTCGCTACTTCTTCAAATATTTTTTTCTTACTCAGTTTTCTAGCCAAATGTGTATATGGTTATAATTACCACGAGGTAAAGAAAAACATCGTGACAAAACTTGCATATCCAATTGCGTGGCGGATATGCTGACTGTACACCCCTATCTAGAGCCCAGCAGTGGGACCTTTATTATAATCTACAAGCAATCACAGCGACAGTAAGGAAGACAATTAAGTGAACCATTATAAACAGAGCGAACAAAGGAAATAATTATTATAATAGAATGTGTACTTTATTTTAATTAGCAAACTTCGTCCGTACTTGAAGAAGCCATATAAACAAGAAAATTAAAATTAATGCTTTATTATACTTACAAGGTTTTTGGCTATCTTCCAGGCTGGACTTGAAAACTTGATACAAGGACAACAAACATTAATAATACACAACATTTATCAAAAAGTTACAACAAAGATTCTCATACTAACTCATACATATAGTAGACCACTCTGCTTTTGTAATTAATTAATTAATTGTGTTTCTCGTAGTGACAGCATTAATATTAACTGCCGCACTCAGAATTAGGTAACGATCAGTTAACATTAATCTCTGTTGTTTGTACTATTCGTTTACTTTTATATTAAAACTAGCATTTGCCCACGACTTTGTGCACGTTGGACAGGTAACAGAGAATACAGTTATTATACTTAATGTAAAATCAAAGGTTATTTTCCATAGAGCAACTGATTTTTTTGTATGAAAATACATACGTAATGTTATTAAAGGCATACATAACTACAATTATTATTGTTTTTTGACAAAAAAGATTTTATCGGGCAATTAAAATTTTAAAACTTTCCCAATAAAAACCCCGTATGTATCTCGGGATATTAAGTGTCGCAGATTTTAAGTCCGAGAATATTGATTATATTATCGATATAATATTTTCTTTTTTTCTTAGTTTTCGCGACTTGTATACATAATAAAAATACGTTTTAACGGTTTTAATCGGGGTAATTTATTTGATTTTGGTTATTCCGACGTTTCGGCCACTTTTCAGTGGCCGTGATCACGGATGACAAAGATGACAATGGTCGACAGTATAAAAAATGCCATAGAAGACAGGAGCAAAATGGGTGTAAGTGGCTAAGGGGTGTAGAGAGGTGAGCTCCAGGTTCACCGAAGCTACTTCTGACGTGATGCCATTTATCACTTCCACCCCTGGAGCTGGAGTCTTAGCTCTAGCGATCTCCACACAGTCAGGTACGAGGTATCGCTACTCACCTAAGGCTTCACCACAAAGCCCCCATACATTAAAAAAGTACTCTTCAAATATAGCGTTGACATTTTTAATATTTCAATTACGAATTTAAGAAATTCGAGCGCCATCGAATCCAATTAACTTCAATATTGATCTGAAAACCAAACCTGATTCGTTGTTGATATCTCAATCGTATTGAATATCAATTTAGTACAAATGTCAAGTGTTTGTTACCTTCAATTTTTAAGGCCTATATTGTTCATTAAGAAATTATTAATATTGATACAACTGAAGTTACGAAAAGACGAAATCCATATAACGGGGTTTAAATTATCAATCATAAATCCTTTCTTCTATGGTCCAAATTTCGATGCAAATTCTTAAAAGTCTTTAAGCCTACAAGTTCGGTAATTCCAAGGAATAGTGGGCATGTTGCTGAAGAGCCATTTCTATTTTAAAAATGTATAAGAACGACCCGATGAAACTGAGTTAGTTGAGTTTCAACTGTGATCAATGCTTTAAAAGTATACATTCGAAAAGGGAATCTCATATTAACGGACTTTTCACATTATATGTATTACGATTATCTACCTTACGATTTGGACTTGGTTTATTTGGCCGTCATAATTGTATTTGCATGAACTTTTAATTATTAATAATAATTAATAAAATAGCCATTATGATCGACAGAATTATTGTAACCAATGAGCCTAATATCGTTATAGTGAATCGATCGCTACTGCTTGTTACCACTATGTGGTGTATAGAGTCAAAGAGCATAGTGCTGCTAGTTGTCACCGTCAAGGACCTTATAAGGAAGAGCCTCGATCGCCACCTTGAGAGGTTCTCGCTAGCAAGCCAGGTGAAGGGCCAGATACAGAACGCCGCACTCTTAACGATACTAACTGTGTGGAGATTCCTATTTCTGGAGCCCAAACCACCGGTAGTTGGACCCCAAGCCCCGCTGTCAACGTGCTCCAGTATCTTATATTTTTCGAATAAATGTTTATTTTGCAAGTCTTGTGTAAATAATTGTTAATAAATTCGATAAACATAGAAATACTAATATTAATAAAACAATCCCAAAGTTAGAAGAAGACGATGATATAAAACGAACAGAATAGGCAGACCGATTTATTAAAAAAATTAAGCTCCCAAAATACGACTATTACAGTGAGGTATACAAAATTGTATGTATGAACGGTCCCTAATCTTGGAAGTACTTGAGTACACATTTTTGAAAGACCAAAGGCGTCCTAAGTGCTGCTTCAATTTGAGTGAGGCTTAAGAAATCAGACTTTTGAAGACGAAGCCGTAACTTTATTACAGTTCAAAGGAATATTGAAACTGAAGAAGTGAAGCAGGCTTCTATGGTGTATTATTTTGAGGGTCGATGCTTATTTGTGATTACGCATAACACAAGTGAAGCCATATTGGTTCAGTGATTATGGCACTCGCATCCCAAATTTAAAGGCCGCTGATTTCAAATCCTTGTCGAAATGCACGTACCACTTGATAGTTTTCTGCCTTAAAGTACATATTGTTACAATTATTACAATTTCTAACGATAAAGAAAAGCACCGTGATGAAACAAACATCGGTGGCTTCGTAATTGATTTCAGCTAATACACCTGAATTAAACAATTTAAATAAGTAGTAGTAGGGGAGCCCAAGATGCTAAATGTGGAGTTACTTGAGCGTAGCCAGGAGCCTGCTGTATTGCGAAGATTAGATGATAAAAAGAAAAAATAATGTTATATGATGTATGCCCTTTGACTGGTGGGGGGAGCGTGTACAGGTATATTTTTAAAAGAGTAGAAAAGAAATACTCAAGCGCGTCAGATATTCACATAGGCTGTTAAGTAAACCCCAAAGGAGTCCTATTCAAAAGACTGACGATTTAGACGCCCCCAAAAGTCATGGCCAATTTTTGGAAATGAAAAAAAAAACATTCAAGTAATTGAGCGCGTCAGATTAATGTTCAGACGGTTCAGATTGTTTTCCTTGTCGTACTGACCCATAATCTGACAATTGTGTGGAGGAATTTCCAAAATCTGACGGTTTGAAAAATAATTTGAAGCATAAAAAATACCCCCACCCCGTATGAAGGGTTAATATATGGTGGGGCTACACAATAGTGTAGCCCCACCACATATTAACCGTTGGGTGCAAGATTTCTCCCCTTATGTTACTCTGCCACGCTCGAGTAAATCCCAAAATCCCCGCTTGGCCTCCCCTACCATAGGAGACGAATTCTTGCTTTCGTCTGGATGCTAACTTGTTATATACCCCACCATGCCCAAGACAAACAGGATAGGGTACTAGGAAACGGTATCAAGGGATAAAATGAGTAAACCCATAAAGTCATAGATATAAAAATCTAGTAAATTTATTTTGCACGCGCTCCAACATGAGACTAAATTTAGTTTCATTTGGAGCTCAGGTATTTACGTTACTTTCTAAGTGTTTACGTTACTTCTTATTAAAGCCTTAAATAATGTTCAAATGAAATAGTGCTATTAATAAACCTTCTGCTCGACGTAATACAAAGCTTAATTTTTGATAAGCTTTCTTACAAATGTTAATTAGACGATCGCGAAAAGTTACATGTGTATTAAGATGTCTAAATATACTGGTTGGTAAAACCATTACATAGGCTGTATCATATTGTTACGCCCTGAATCCCAACAAAAGACAAATTCATACCTGCGACTGTAAAAACACATGTTACTCTACCTTTTTGGCATTTGGACTTCTTTTGTTTACTTTGTTTTTAAAATTTGTAATAAGAAAAACAGCCCATTGTGTATTGTAATATTTTATGGTATTCATTAGTCAGGTATGATTCTAAGAAATTCAGTCCACACGGCCTAGAGACATATTGTATTTGTGCAGTATAAAGCAATGCCCCAATGGAGAGATAGGCAGTCTAGCGATAGCCACAAGCGAAGCAAGACGTTAGTGACGGACTTTGCGCGTGTGATTGAATCGTGCATTACGTTTGGACTGGTTGTGTACCTATATATGTACCTATGTATATATTTGTACCTATGTTATACGTGTTTATATAGTTCTAATAAATTCTATAATAATTCCAACGGCATTTTAATTCGAGTCCTGCCACTCGTAACAATATTATTTTAACACTTGTCTCATTCGACATATGAATCTGTAAAAGAGACTACTTTAACCCCTCTGCTTTCTGTTAAACAAGTTTAAGCACATATATTGACCTAAATCGTCTCAAATCTTTCAAAAGGCCCGTAAAGGTCAGTTAGTGTGGTGCGTGTAGATTTGTTACTCCATTGAAAGGGGCAACGCACCACTATAGAAATCTCCGTTCAAAGGCTGTAGCTTATATTCATACTACCTAGTACACTAATATACCAGCTATTCCTAGTATACTTGCGAATCTTCGTTCACGTTCGTTGATGACGTATTTCTTAGTGATTTGCGACGACTGCATAATACACTGCATAAGTTTTAAACTAGGATATAAGCAAGTTAACGTCGTCAGGACCATCGGCTGCGTCTCTGGTTCCCGATATCCTGACATACAGCGATGTGATGAAACACAGGGGTGGTTAGCTGGTGGGCCCATTGGGAGTCCTACACTAAGCTACTACTATCCCCGAGCGGTAGGGTGTCCATGATGGATTATACCTCGATAACAAAAGGATATGAGCTAGTCCAGTGTATGTGACACATATCATCTACCAGAGCACACGTTCTTGGTCGAGTTTACGATATCGCGTACCCAATTTTTTATATATTGCTGGGGTAATGCATTTGCGAATCTTCTCGCATCATCAAAGGTGGTTTACGAGGGGTATGTGGGGCTTCCTGGGGCTGATTCTGCACACAATTTCCATCAGGAAGGCATTGTGACATGCCGGCCGCCAAACTACCCTCTAAACCTACCAACGTCTCTCTGCGTCTTTGCGAGGCACTACCGGGTATTTCGCTGACAGGTCTCCGCGATGCTTCGACGTAAGCCACCACGATAGGGTGCCACTAGGAATAATAAGGCACTCGACGCCTCCTCCTTGATAATGGCTCTCTGGAGAGGTTCCTCGACCTTAACCTCACTATCCTAGACAAAGACTACACTTTATTGTTCACCAAAACTAAAATTACAAAAAAATGCACAACAAGACCATAGTTACTTGGTAAAACAAAAGGCGGTATCCTGTAGGGCTACTTAAGACAAAGAAAGGAACAATGAGAAGTTTTCGTGGATATCCCTAACTTGGATGGCAATCAGGGGTACTAGTGCCACTTCAACATGGCGAATCCCACACGCCCCCGCTGCGTTTCCACCACGGTGGGTCCTCAATTGGATTTCCAGTTGATAAATAAAAACACATAAGGTTGTCCGGAATGAAAGTTAACCTCTTTTCGGGTTCGGAGGATGTTCCGAATGCAAACTTTAAGATTGTGTCATTGTGTCTTTATAATTTAGACTTTTGTAACCTGCTGTTGGATTTAAAATATAGAAATCTGAAAATGAATCTTGTGTTTACGCGTTTTATTGAATAACGACCTTCTGCATTACGTTTGGGTTTTATTATATTTGTACCTGTGTTATACGTGTTTGTGTAGTTCTAATAAACTCTATAATAATTGTAACGGTATTTTAATTCGAGTCCCGCTAAACTCGTAACAATATATAGGCTTCGAAAGGTATTGATAATTGTAATTTGTAACAAAGCTAATCGATAGTCGAGATTCATTTAAATTCGTTTAGTAGTTTTTACGTGATACTCTAACACTCCACTGCTAGGTTCGGGCCTCCCATAATAGTGGGGAACGGACAGTATACCCGCTTGTCCAAGGCGGCTTGGCAGGATTCACACATCTGTAATCTCAATGTGTAACCTACACATTACGATGTTTTCCTTCACCATTGTTAGCACGTGGTAACTGTAACAATATACACGTTAGGTTTGAAAATTGCCTTAGTGGTGTATGCGTTCCGGCCAGGATCGAACCCTCCCTTTGAGTTCGGGATGCGTGTGCTAGTCATTACTATTCACCTTTTTCTTATTTTTAAAAACTCGATCCCTCTACATATACACACATACATATCTATACATATAATAAAACTGTACAGGTCAAACTTGAATTTGAATGAAAAAAAAATATAAAAACCAAGTTAGGGGGATGTAAGAAGTGTAATAGAAGTAATTTATATTTTTTTCAATTTTTATGTTTCTCTGTTTGTCTGTCTGTTTGTACGGGCTAATCTCCGAAACGACTGGATCGATTTAAATAAAATGTTGTATGGTGGTATAGCTTATATCCCTGGTCAACTTTAACTACTTAAATAGCTTATTATACATATTATGCACCTAATTAAGTATTGATATTGCCGGTATCATCATACAATAAAACAATGTATACATTAAACAGACGAGATACCGCGAAAAAGTAAAACCTTACGAAAACAGTGTCTAGCATAGCGTATTTCATCATCATATTAAATAAAATAGATGGCGCTGATAGTATTCTACATCGCAATCGTGACGCGGACGAAATCGCGGGCATCAGCTAGTTGTTAATAATCCACTGGCCCACAGAAAATAAATAGGTTTGTACCTTTGACCAGACCCGTCTATCTATTCTATTGCCTTTGGTGCACTAACTCCAGGTTCGGTCTTTTAGTAGCTTTTTGACGCGTGAAGTTTCTATCAACCGTGTAGTGTAGATAGCTCTCGATAAAGGCGGTGAGCTTCTTCGACATATTTATTATACTATAGATACATACATATAGATAGATAAACTTAATTCTGACCATGCAATTACAACTATGTTTTTAGTCTTGACTTAAGTTTGTACTAAACAATATTACACTGATTTTCTTCGCCAACAAATCTTAATTCGTTTTCCTCGGACGGGTATAAGTTTGCAGCAAGATTTTTCCTTCACAGTTTAAAATCAAATTACACGACAGCTTTAAAGAAAACTTGTAATGGAAAAGTTGATGGAGAAAAACTTTCTAGTCTTTGTTTTAGAAATTAGTTTTATGTCAGGATATTACATTTATTCTAGACCTTAATTAAATGGCGGTAGCTCGTAATAAGATGGGTTCGAATTTTGGTAAGTATAAAGTATCGGCTTGCCTAAAATATTATTAACTGATTTTAATAAAAAAGAGGAGTTTCTCAATTCGTTTTGTAAATAACATTTGTTACAAGTAACCATCTACTTTTGCAATAATTGCGGGTAGTTGTGATTACCAATCGGATATAAAAGCAAGCGAGCGTAGTGACGAAATATCATTCTGACTACGTCTTTGGCCGAATGCAAATCTCACAGTAACGCTCTAGAGTAGCTAGTTATTCTACGAGAATCATAACTTATTACATGACATTAAGCTCGGTAGTTTTCGTTCTGAATTTAAATAAAACAGTCCACAAAGTTTCTTCGTATTTCGTTATTACGAATCCCGCAGCAACAATATATTTTCTTCTTGTAAATATTAAATGCAATTGACTTCTTTGTTTCCGAACCGATTGTGATCATTATTTTTACATTTGATTCTATATTGCTTAAAGTAGTCTCATAGAAATTTCATCGCTGTTAAACCTTGAACTCCAAAGATAAAGCAAAAAATTCTTCAACATCAAAGATATAAAAATGTTATAGGTAAAAGAAATCGACTTCAAGAGTAACTGATAAGGATAAATAATTAAGTTGATGCGAAGTAAAACATGAAAAATACTATTTATGTGAAATCAGCCAATCTGCCTAGACAATGAAGAATCTATAATAATTTTATTGAAAAAATTCAACAGCGCGTATCAATAATACAAACAACAACATACATTTCTTATAATGTAGGGCTAATAAGAGGTTTTTCTGAATTCATTTGTGAGCTAACGAGCGAACTTAAAAATGCTATAAATGTATACATAAGTGAAAATAAGTATATACTTAATACATAGAATAGAATAGAATAACATTTATTGCATAAACTGTCACATACATATAATTTAAAGGAGATCTCGGAGATCATACATAACACACACATACATAATAATCAATAATTAATATAAATCTAAATAAGATGCATAGATAGATACATTAACATTTAAATATAATAAAAAAATATTGATATTAACTAAACATATTACTTGTTATTTTTCATATGATGTGGTGGTATCCATTCCAACAATTGTTTTGAAGATTAAACTCTTGAAGCTTAGAGTAACGAAACAAGTCAATATCACTAAATCTAGTGTTGTAAGTTTTAGCAATGGGGATTGTTCACAAAAAATTACCCTCTGATTTTATATTTTTATTACGTAAAATAGGGTATTCTAAGATACTAATTTGAATATTTTTGTATTTTAAGCGTTAGTTTTTTTATAATTCGATTTTAAAGTTATTTCTCCGATGACGTCATAAGGCACAAGTTTACATTGATTTATTTGCCTAGAAAACAAAAATAATCAAAGCAAGTTTTATCTATATCTAATCATAGTAACCTGTGCTACTAATTTAACTATCACTGTCATTACCCATTACGTATCGTGATCATTTTAGTGTATTTTGTCGCTAGGCTTATAATTTTTCGTGTTCAACCATTATTATTTTCTATAGTTATCGTAAAAAAATTTAAAGTGGTCTTTAGGGAAAATCCATGTTACATAACTTAAATCAAATAATGTACAGCTAGAATTTTTTTTACACCTGAAGCAGGCAAACAGGCAGGCGGCCCACCTGATTGGATTTAGTAAGGTCAAATAAAGGTCAAAGGCATTTCTTACAAAATACAAGAAGATCGTACGTTTTTTGGAATTTTAACTAGACAGAAATGATTAGGGACACTATTCCTCGAAATGGTTTTTCAAATAGCCAGATTGAAAAAAAGTGAACAATCCCCATTCGAGTAAATACCAAACATCCATCAAATCCTTCCGTCTGTTTGTTCGCCCGTCCGGCCTTAACATGTGTTGAGTTTTCGAGAGTAATTCGCAAAATCATAACCTCGAAAGTAAAATTCTCTCGGTATATCTACGGCATCTTGCAGCGGTTACCGCGTAAGCTCAAAGCAAAAAACCGCCTTTGATGTGAAAAAGCCACTTGTATGCCGCCTCGCCTCGTACAATGCGAGATGTCTCCACACCGCTCCCTTGGATATTATCGCTTGCATAAAGTAGGTGAAGTGTTTCCACGTTTTAACACTTCAAGTTTAAAAAGTCGTCTTCTACTTTTCAAGAAAGCTTCTTGCAATAGGTATGTATATTTATGAAGCAAGTATTTGGAAATAGGTACGTATTTGAGGTGCTAGGAGATTCAGTCCAATCCATATATTTTTCTTTTTCTTTCCTAAGACAAAAACGAAGAACTGTTAATATATATAAAAAAATCAGAATACATCAAGAAACTATTTTGGAAGAAAATTCACTACTGTAAAATTTCTTGCTTAGTTAAATTCAAGAAAGTGTTTTACATAATGTATCTCTGCGCCTCCAATACCTAGTCCCAGATGCTACAACA
This sequence comes from Dendrolimus pini, assembly GCA_949752895.1. Classification (NCBI taxonomy): domain Eukaryota; kingdom Metazoa; phylum Arthropoda; class Insecta; order Lepidoptera; family Lasiocampidae; genus Dendrolimus; species Dendrolimus pini. Next base: position 3,920,668 of record OX457130.1, on the reverse strand, counting down.
AGCTAGTAACAAATATTCGTACGGGGAATAGCTATATATAGTCATGAACACCTATTTAAAAAAAATCCAGCCCTATGAATGCAATATTTCTTATTACATTGTTACGAGTTAGTGGGAATCGAATTAGAATGCCGTTAGAATGATTATAGAGTTTAATAGAACTATACAAACACGTATAACGCAGATACAAATATAACCTGAAAGAGAGTGTCGGGGCGAAGTTAAGAAAAGGACTGCTCCGGTGGTTCGAGCATGTGGAAAGAAAGAAAGAATGACTAAACAGATATACAATGCAAAAGTGGATGGATGCAGAAGTCGCGGAAGGCCACGACACACCTTCCATGATCAAATTGATCGTGTACTAGCAGAAGGTGACGTCAGGAGCCTTAAGAACAGACGAGCGTGCATGACAAGAGCTATGAATGTCAAAGAAGCAAGTGAGGTGTGTAAGAATAAGCCGGAATGGCACTCTGTTGTTCGTGCCTACCCCGCAAGGGACCTGGCGTGAAGGTATGTATGTATGTAAAATATAACCGAACACAACAAATCCCAAATAAATGCAAATAATATTTTCATCCCTCTGGGAAAATTATAAATATTGATCTTACTGTTTCGGAAGTCAAGATGTTTTTAGGAAATTTCCTCCTCTTTTCGAATCTTTTTTCAAATTTGAAGAATCTTTATTACTTTTTGAGATATTTGCAAAAAACTACCCCCCCCCCCTTTTTTAAGTTAATTTTTAATAACTTTTACAATTTTTGCAAGCGGAACTTCATTTTTTTCAAAAATCATCTAGATGCCATTCCGAATCGAATGACACCTCATTTATAATTTTCGGAGACTGCTAAAAAAAGTTGGTCCAAAAGGCACTTGTTTACCAGTCTAATTAGCCTACATCCGTCAACATATTTTAATTCAAAAGAAATTCTTAAGTATCACTTTCCATTTTTCACTATTTTAGTCTAATAAATATTATTATCAGTATGACTTCGGTCGACCTATGTTTAATCAGACCTTAATATATATAATAAGACCTTATTGACTCTCTAAATCTCATTCTCTCAAGTGTTAGTCGACAATTTATTTGTACACAATGCCTAGAAAAAGTTTGAATCTCTGCAACGTAACACAATAGAAGCGGAGATTTTGACAAGATGTGGTATCGGTGAGAGAGTTTTTATATCCCGAATTCCACTTATACCAAACAATTACCATTTCCATTTTAAACCTGTACAGTTCCCGGTTAGTTTGTGTTACGAAATAAAGATAAACAAAGCTCAAGGGCAAACGCTGCGTGTTGTGGGCGTGGACCTCAGCGTCAGCTGTTTCTCACAAGGCCAGCTCTATGTTGCTTTCTTCCGTGTAAGTCAGCCAACCAACCTATTTGTCCATGTTACGAACCAGCCTACGTATAAAGAAGCATTATAAGATATTGCGATCTATAAAATTTTAATTAAAGGAATAATAAATAGGTACCACGCGGACGAAGTCGCGGGCATCAGCTAGTAAAATATAAATTTGTCAACATCCAAACATTCGATTCGCCCTCGACCAAAGACATTTGATTTTGATCAATGCTTTCTCATATCTGCTAAGTTGTCTAAACTTGTTTTCTATTAAATCATTTAAATAAAATAAGGTAATCAATTATCCATTCATTTTAAACCCAACAATTATTATGGATTTGCGCTCCGACAGCAAGATGAATTTGGTATAATCTTGCCTTATATATTTAAACATATAAATACACTTAAAACAAAAGGAAAGTTCCTTCCACAATTCGAGTCCACTGGGAAACGCCCCGAAATCTTTTCAAATATTCGATCATACTTAAAAATCGTGGCAAAATAAATAATTTCCACCCAACAGCCTATACATCACTAATGACAGGTCAAATTGAAATGTACTCGAAATTAAAGTGGAGATTGGGCAACCATTGTTTATGCCATGCCTAATACGTCAACGTCGTCATTATTCATTCTGTCACCTTGCAAATCAGGAGTTGAGCGTAAATAAAAATCTTGCTTTGCTTGACGAATTCATTTCTTCGTTCGATGCCAGATGCGATGAATAAATTTATTTAATTTAATTCAAGTTTAGAATTTCTATTCAAGCTTACTTTCAGTTTCATTAGAGAACATTCTTTAAATGTCATACGTGTAGGATAATGAATGTGTCCGAACGTATAAGTGATTCTAGATTAGTTAAATGTATCCGAACGGTTTGTGAGGTGTTGGTGTGGAATGCCAATCGGCATTTACTTAAATTGAGTTCTTTGACTGAAGCTGAAAGGGGACGTTGTGCTATGCAGTTTTATTTTGCAAACGTGTGCAATATTACTCTAGTATGAACAATAGTTTTAGGATAATTATAGGTTTTGAGAGTAGTAATTGTGTGTTTTTGTGAGAAATATGAACTATAAAGTAAAATTTCGATTCGATTCGATTGTAACACCAAAGGTGCCACAAATGCGGTTCTGCTCTCTTAAAGGAGACTAGAATCTGGTCATTAATGCCGGAACACAACTCAAGGTTGTTATGGCGACATACTCTTGACCAGGGGTGGTAGCTATCCAATCGGGCAAATGCCCTACCACCTGGCTGTATGTGATGTTGTCGCCTCTTATGACAGGCCGCCCGGCCGCAGGGAAATGTATTCTTTCACCGTTACTGCATGGATTATAACGGATATGTAGTATAAAATTAATTTTACTATTTTATTCCAACACCTTCGCCATGCAAGCTGTCTTTTGGAACTCTTTGCCCACTGACGTCAGAACAGCTAAATCCTTCGCCATAATTAAAAATCACTAAGGAAACATGATACTAGTTTTAAGCCATATTTTATGTGCTAGTTATACTTTAGTCTGTAATCTGCTGTACAAGTATGTCATCTTTATTTATATATTTTTTCCTTTTTCTTTGTTGCATAATAACAGATAATTTAAAAATTAACTTTGACTCAGGTTGTCTGGAAGAGATCGCTTTTAACGATAAGGCCGCATTTTGTTTTACCAAGTAACTATTGTCTTTAGAATTTTTGTTTTGGTGAACAATAAAATGTTGCCTATATCTATTTTTGAACTTGAACGTCTAATAGGTAAATAATAATGAATAAAGTCTGATTTAATATGAAATCCATTTATACAATTTATTAATAGTTTGAATTTACTTTAGCGCGACTTCGCTTGTAGCGTGTGTAGATATTGAAAGATCATCCTTGAATGGGGTGGCACTCTTCTATTGTTCTCTCTGGAGAAATCAGCTGTAACAGGTATTTTTGTTTCCATCATCAATGGTATTGGTGTGAACACAGTCTCTGACTAACTTCAATATTCCCGGTTGAATATTGCAATTGCTATTGTTATGAATGAATGCATATTTTTATTGTGTTTTAATAGAGACAGTTAATAGAAGTAATTTTTACAATACAATAAGCGGTCTTATCGCTACTAGCGATTTCTTCGAGATAACCTTTGGATGGACAATTTTTTTTGTAAGAACACAGGTATGTTGCATTATTCTCACTATCGAATCAGTATCTAAGAAATATATACATACATGATATAATATACATACACAAATGAAAATATGTAATATATGTAAATAAAATATTATAAAATACACTTACATAGATAAATATGAAAGTAGGAAAATATGTCAATAACTGCTGCTACATACTTAAATTGAGCTATTTGAGCTATAATAATCCTTCACAGGTCTTATTAGTTATTTAAAAGTGTTTCATAGATTATGGAGTTATTTTAATTTACAAATTTGTGTTTACAGTATAGAATATAGTGTTGTGTATAAATAAATAATAGAAATACGAAACTAATAGAACGAGATAAATCTATATTAGTTTTTGTTTAAACGAGAATCAAAATTATATATATTATTATATTATCATGATAAAGTTTTTAAAAGTGGGATGATATGTAATACTTGCAACAACTCAGGAGGGTTTATGGTAATAAAAGAACAACAACTGGTCACATAGTTATAATCAGAGAACCTTACGGTTTTAACATTGAATACACTAACTCTTCACAGTCTACAAGCATTTTTAACACCCCGCCATCCCTCCAACAATTTTACAGTATAAGAAATGTAGCATATTGGCACAACCGATAGCGGATTGAAGTCATTGATAAACTATTTTAATTAGATGGTTATGCATGACAAGAATTTAATACATTATGTTTGGAAATTTTATATAAGATATTGTATAAAATATTATACTTTAAGTTATACAAGTAATAAAAGAAACTGAACACAGTATAAGTCTATCGCGTATGCCAATATGAAAATAAAATGTAGTGAATACCATCTATATACAATTGAGAGATTTTGAATTATAATCTGTACACAATTATCACATTTTAGAGACAAACATTAATACATAAAGTTATGTAAAATTATAGAGAACTACTTACTTACTCTATATAAGACAGGCGCTAATCACAGAATAAATAAAAAATTTACATTATTATTCAATTAAGGAAAGTTTAGAAATAAATGGGTGCATAACAAAATTGATTATTAACTTTAAAAAAAAACCATGACAAGAACACTATGCTATTAAATAACTGTAACAGATAGCAAGGTAAAGCACGTACTTTTTATATACTTTGCTTTAGAATTTATCGCAAAACGTGTCAAATACCCAATTACTAAATACGTAATTATTTGAGTTTAATCTCGGATTTTGTATTGACGAAACAGGAATTTGTTTCCGATACTCTTTTTTGGAAGTAATCCAAATTGAATTTGCCCGAATTTAATTTAGGTTTGGAAGTGTGAGTACTCTTTTATTACTCTCTTAATTTCGTATCGTTTTTACACCTCTGGGAAATGAATTAAAGTGGCTTTAAAACTTTTCACTGTTTACTTTTACTGGGGTTCCGCAGGTATTTTGGTAACAGTAACACTTCGAAACCACGGTATTTTAGGACTTACAATAATATAATATCAGCCCATAAATGTCCCACTGATGGTCTCGGGCCTCCCATTATAGAGGGAACGGACAGTATATCCGCCACGCTTGTCCAAGGCGGCTTGGCAAGTTTAATACATCTGTTTTCTCGATGTGCAGGTTGCATCACGATGTTTTGCTTCACCGTTATTAGCAGTGGTAATAGTAAGAATAGGCACATTAGATCAAAAAACTGACTAAGTGGTGCATGCGTTCCGGCCAGGATCGAACCCGCGCCCTTTGAGTTTGGGCGGCGTGCGCTAACCATTACGCTACCACGATTTTAGGCCTTGCTTTGCTCGAAATACAAAATATGACATAGACTGAGAACATACGCTGGAGTTCGATTGTTACGCGATTCATACGAGGACACTTTTTTATCGCGTCGAAAAGACGCACGGATTGATTGCTCTTGCGTAATATTTCTATTACTAGCTTCTACCCGCGACTACGTCCGCGTGGAATAGTAACAAAAAGTAATTTAAAAAAAACTTGAGAGGTGTCAAGGGACACCCGGATGGAACGAAGTTCCATATTTATTATTTACAAAAAACCTGTATACACTCAACAAAATAGTAAATGAGTAAGTTTGAATCCTATTTACTTCAATATAAGAAACAATTTATATTTAAAAATTTAAAATTTAAAAATCGAATCACATCCTGCAATTCGACTCTTGAAACAAATTTAACTTTAAACCAGATTCGCGATATTGCTCCTTATTTTAATGAAATTAAGACTCTATATGTCCGCAAATGCTATCTGTACGTCAGCAACCCATGACATTTAAATAATAATGTACTCCAAATTAAACTCTAACTGCTTGGGCTTAAAGGGTTATGCAACTGCATTTTATCTTGGCAAGTTCAAAAACTGTTGTGACAACTTTTTTCGTAAGAATTTTTTCCGTCTAGCCCTCATTCGTACCGCGCGATAAGGAACTACGTTCCAAAAACCCCGACTTTGAAACATTCTTCATTATTATTATTTGTAGAGAACTTTACATATTTGCCGGTGAGTGGAACATTATAGTAGTGATAACAACGTAGTATACTCAGTGAGCAAGTGGTTGTATCGGAAAAGGACAAGGCGTAGGTGCATTTGGACAGACACTTTATCCATTCGCCATAGTGTTTGATATGATACTTTGCAAGTAGGATATTTTATATATTTCCTCTCAAGGGGCGCCCCTCACTGACGACAGTGACGGATTAGTGTTCCCTTCCCACCGCAGGCTGGAGTACTAGGTGAGTACCAAAAATTACCTTGTGGCTTTGTTCCGTCCAGTTACCGACCCCGCCGTGTACGGTACATGATTGCTGCGACAGTTTTTATATTTACTAGAATCATTAGCAGAACAGTTGTAGCTGGGTATGCCTTTAGTAACATTACTTATCTCGGTTTTATAGAAAAAATTCCAAGATTCATGTATTTTCAAAATGCTGGAAATAACATTTGATTTTAAATATTATCAAAATAATAAAACTACCTTTTAACGGTTTTAAGCGCGGTAATTTATTTGATTTTGGTTATTCCGACGTCTCGGCCGCTTTTGAGTGGCCGTGGTCACGGACGACAAAGGTGACATTTGTCCAACGAGTATTGTTAAAGTTTTATTTAGCCTACTGCCAACTTGTATATTTTAATTATTAATTTAAAATTTTGTTTATGGTTATTATTTACTTAATGGGAGCCTAATCTAATTTAACCAAATTACCGTGCTTAAAACCGTCAAAACATAGTTTTATTATGTATACAAGTCGCGAAAACTTAAGAAAATATTATTAACTAAATAACTGTAATTTTTGATACCTGTGCAACTTAGACGAAGTTGCTGGTAATTATTATTTATTATTATTAGCCTTTATTGCTGACACTAAACAATGATATATACAGTTTGATACATACTATTGCGAATTGCTTTAACTTAAATCTAACACTTCGGGTTTCCCGTTTCAGTGTTCAGCGTGTCCAGTGACACATAGGCCTCTTCCAGCTGCTTCCATTCTTCCCTATTGGTAGCTTTTCTAGACCAGGTTGCCCCTCCGATCAACTTAATGTCATCTGTCCATCTTTTAGCTTGTCTGCCTCTTTTTCTTCTGCCATCACGTGGCTGCCATTCTGTTATAATTTTTGTCCATTTCATTCTGCTTTCCCTTGTCATATGTCCTGTCCATCGCCATTTTAACCGTCTTATTTTCTTTAGTACGTCTTCCACCTTTGTTGTAGATCTAATGTCTGCTGCTCTTTTGCGGTCTTTTAGCGTCACGCCCAGCATACTCCTTTCAATTCCCCTTTGACATGATCTTAATTTTAAAAGATGTTTCAGAGTCAATGCCCATGTTTGGCACCCATACGTAAGGCATGGTAAGATACATGAATTGAACACTTTTTTCTTGGCTGCCATAGGATGGTAATTGCCATGGTAATTATTAGTTTAATGCAAATACGTGTAGTACCTACTGTTTTCGGTTCTGTACTTGAATAACAAATACGGTAGCGGTAGGTATACGTAAAATCGAAGAAGAGAAGCAGAAGAAGCTCTTCAAAGAAGAGCATCCTTCCGTGTAAATGATTGATACGCACTTTGCAGATTTTTGTAATATAAGTTCCGAGCGCTTATTTTACTTCTGTGATTTGCACGTCTATCAAGCTACATATTTCTTGACAGTAAAGCCCATATGAAACAAATGATATAATTGTCGTACTTTATTGTTGTGGGTGACGTAATTGTGTTGTTCTGTGAGTTTTGTAACGCGGAGACTATTAAATTATCGATACTATACGTAAAAAAACCGACTTCGATAACTAAAAAGTATAAAATAACTTATTTCTAAAGCTATTTTTAATTATAATATCTTATTTTTAATATAATTATTATTATATTATCTAAAACTTAAAGTCGGTGCTTAGTAATTTTCAAAATATAGTAATTTCTTATGTTTTATGTCTTCAAGATGTTTTAGGTAATATATATTAAAAATAAGATATTATAATTAAAAATAGCTTTCGAAATAAGTTATTTTATACTTTTTAGTTACTGAAGTAATTTTTTTAAACGAAGTTTTTTTTTATTTGTTACTTTTTAGTGTCTAGCTATGGGTAGGCCTACGAAAGGTGCCGCGCGTCTAAGAAAATATAAGTCCCAAGAAACGGGAACTGAAAAAAATAAAATAAAATGAAAACTAAAAGGCAAAAATTTTTTAGGGGACCAAATAGCAACTATTCTGCATCAACCTAAAGAAGAATCACTTAAATCGGACCATAAATCTCAGCGTAATCGGTGTATATACAGAATGGAACGGAAAAAATCATAAAAAAATGTTCATAAAATGAAAACTACTGGGCCAAGCTTTATTAAATTTTTAAGGGACCAAATGGCAACTATTCCGCATCGAACTAAAAAAGAAACATGTAAATCAGATCATAAATCTCAGAGTAATCGGCGTACATACAATAAAAAAATTCCGATCAAGTTGAGAACCGCCTCCATCTGGAAGTCGGTTAATAAATCGATAGTTATCGATTTGAAAATAAAAAATGTTCTACTTTAATAAAAAATAATACCACCATTGTTATAAGTTCCGTTTTGAATGGCTTATTTAATATAATTATATATAATATATTCATTGAAATGTGGTTATATTTATCAATGGTATAAAAAACGAATGGACTGTAGGTACTGGTTGGTTTTTTCGGTTGGGGAAAGCGTTTGTATGATTTACTTGAATTTTGTGTGTTGCAATCTTCTTGGGCCGGCCCGTGTTCTTTCTTCTCCTTGTAAGTATTGAATTAACACCACATACACACGCTGGATTGGATTTGAGTATGGAAAATGGCACTTTATATTATTGCTTTATATTAATTTCAATTCTCAGGAGCGAGCAGCGGAGTGCAATATCGGCGCGGGCGCGGGAAGAAAAAGGGGAGGCGGGAAACGCCAAGAACGTTCATTACGAGACGTCACTGTCAATAACAATCTGCGTTTTTTTTTCGCGGTAAGGCTTTTGGCCTTAACAATCAAGGTATAGTATTTTTTAGCATACATATATACATAGTTAAATTAATTATAGCTTATTGATAAATTCAGACGATTTTTATAAATCGAGTTGGTGACACATTAGGAAATTACTAATTGATCCATCATCCAGCTGTCAAAATGAAAATAAATGTTTAGAAAGGGTATGATCGGTTAATTACAATCTAATACTCACAACACTGCTCCCTTTATACGTCCAATAATCTCAATTAGCAAATTGAAATGTTTCGAAGCACACAAACAAGGTCATATTTCACTGTAGGTAACGGTGGCAACCATGTCAATAACCGCAAAATAACTGTCCTGGAAAAGACAGGTATGTGTGGGTAGTTTACATTATAACTAGGTTATATTATTGCGGGTATTCGCGACGGGAAAAATTTATACCGCTCTTTAAGCGAATTGTGCTCGGAGGAGTGTGAAATGTAGCATAATTAAAGTACTCGTGTATATATTATTAAAACCTAGGCGCCGACAAAGACGAATTCCACATACAGGTTTGTAGAAGCACATTTATTACCCGTCGGCATTTGACTAATAACTAATAACATTGAAACTATTGTAATTCTTTTATGATTGTCTTCTTTTGTTTACTTATTTATTGGCATACGTTTCTAGAGAACAGCCTATTGTTTTACTTTAATCATTAGCCAGGTGTTATGGATTTTAAAGTAAAAGCTGAATCTAGGAAATTCGGTCCCCGTTGCCGGGCATGCATTTGTGCAATATAAAACGATGGCCTGATTGAGGTCGAGCGAGAACCACGATCAAGGCGAGAAGTGGGTATATTCGGGAATATCTATTAGTGACGGACTTTGCGCGTTTTATTGAATTACGATCTTCTGCAATACGTTTCGATTTGTTGTATTTGATTATATTTGTACCTGTGTTATACGTGTTTGTATAGTTCTAATAAACTCTATAATAATTCCAACGGCATTTTAATTCGAGACCCGCAACTCGTAACAATATAAAGATTAATTATAGTTAAGATTATTTTTTGATAAAATTTTAAAACTTAAACAAAATAACAAATTTCGACTTCTCATCCGCGACTATCAATGAATTTAAACTAACTAATATTAGCATTGGAATTACATAAATAACCTCTTTATCTTAGTATGAGTTCGAAATACAACAGTCCACCGCATGTACGAGTAAGTAGGATAATGGACATCCATTACGGTGAGTACTAGTGCTGCGAGTAGACTTTTGTTGTACTAACGCCGTTTTCCCCCTGATTTCTAAAGGAAAGAGTTACTTTATGTGCAATATTATTAAGTGTATTTTATGCGCCATTGGCTTTTGTAGGTCAAACTGTTTTGATGTCAAGTGCGGTATTGAAGTACGTTTTGAAATACAATGTTTATGAATTTTCAACTTATGTCTAGTGGTAAGGTTCTTTCATAGTCTTTTGAATTTAACGTATCTTTGTTTATTGATGGAATACATCAGACAATCAGACGGCCCACCTGATGAAAAGTGCTGCCGGCCTTTAGTTAAGTTATCGGAACTAAAAGATAAGGACATAATCTACACAATAAACAAATCACAAAGTTAGAGGTAGTCATCTATACTAATACTATAGTTATATATAAAGCTGAAGAGCTTGTTTGTTTGCTTGCTTGAACGCGCTAATCACAGTTACTGTTTAAAAAAAATATTTAATGTTAGATAGCCCATTTACCGAGGAAGGCTATAGGCTATATATCATCACGCTAAGACCAAGAGCGGAGCCCCAATGAAGAATGTTTCAAGATTATAAGACCCAGCACTTTTACCTTACGTTTTAAAGTTCTATTCTTACCGATAAAAGCGTGATGTTGGTACCTAAAATAGCTGCTTAACGTACGTATTATTTAAAAATGTTTTCACCTTCTACGTAAACAAAGTCGCGGGTTAAAGTTAGCGTTAGCCATAAGTAACTATTCCACGCAGACGAAGTCGCGGACAGAAGCTAGTAATTCATATATATCATTAAAAATGGCAACTGTATTGTTAAAATAGTCGAGCAATTAATTAATAAGCTTTTTAAAAAGGTTTTTAAATACAGGATTTTGAGATCCTGGATATCATGTAACAGCAGAGTGCTACCCAAGACAAGTAAAACGAGCCCAAACACGACGAGTTTATCTTGTTTAGTACACGAGTTCCTATGGCCACTTTCCGGCTCCATCATCAGATCAGCTCCATGGTACCATATTATTGCATTGTCACGCGATATACATATGCTTGCAAAACTTCATCTTAATCTGAAAACGGGAAGTTGGCAAAATTTTACTTGCAAGATTCCACCCGAACTGACACATATACATAACTTACATCCATTGTGTCCATCCATTTAATATATAATATTATTTTTTTAGTCTGCAATTAATTTATTTTTATCAAACTGCATTATACTATATATTGTTGTTGTTATGTGTGTTGTATTGTTCACCGTGATTTCACTTTATGGTCCCAGACGGAAGAACAGCGCTAGTCCTTGTTGGCTAGCATTATGCTGAGACTGGGTCCAATTTAGGACTTATTTTGTTTCTTTTTCTAGTTATATAACAGTTTCTTTCCTAAATAAAATATTTTTCTTTCTTTCTTTCATTGCAAGTTAAATAAAAGCTTTTAAAAATAGGTACTTACAGTGTATATTGTTTGACTATTTTAAACTGTAAACCGGCGGCATCGGAATGTGGGCCATCGACATATATTCGTTCTCAATCAGACCGAAAAGCTCGATCTAATTAACTTTGCTGTAGTGTGGTGAAGCAGAAAATAATGGAATTACTAATAATACTGTAGCAGCGATGGGTAGAGGTTAATATTACTTCAGTTGGCAGAGAGTAGTATTCACTGTCGAGTGCTGATGTGAATTGAGGTGAACTGATTTATTTTAGAAACGGTAACATTAAGTACAAATATGAACAAGTCGTATTGCTAGTACCTACAATGTATAGCACAGTGTATGAGCGGGACGGATGATATGCGAGCGAGAAAGAGCAACTATTAATATCTGCGATCTCAAAAGTTTGTCTGGAAGAAGTAATAGTTAAATTATTGTTAACTCATGTGTATTATTTTCTTGTGTGCAATAAAGAATATTCTATTCTATTTTTTAATTACTCGCAAACGGTAAAAATTTGTCAAAAAAAGATTTTAAGGAATAACAGTAAATTTAAAAAAAATCGTAGGTAGTAGACAAATAAGCGATTTTTTTCTGGACTTAAAACTCCAAAATGGCCCCATATCAAATGTACTGCTACTAAACTTTGAGTTCCGAAGACATAGTAGAAAATTAATTAAAATCGGACAGAAAAAAGTGGTTATTCAGCCATAAATATTTTATTACTGAATCGATTGCAATAATTCTTTTTGCTTGTTGAATTCAGTATAGCTGCAGAATAATTTCACGTAAATTGTATTGTTATTGGATATTATACACGTAACAGAAAAACTAGAGAAAAAAAAAGAGAAAAAAATACAGCAAAAAAAGAAACCGACTTCAAGGGTAACTAAAAAGAGTAAGTAAATATTTTCAAAAACATCTTAAAGTTGGTGCCAAGTATAACAGAAACAAAAGAACAACAAAACTATAAGCCCCAGTAACCTCTCATTGACAGACTCCAAGTTCTAAACGTATATTTAGATTTCACAGTTTAACAGTATTTATGTATGTAGTATATTACGGGCAATTTGATTAACCGGGCATTATTAATATGGACCGATCATTATGAATAATTACCAAGAGCGTCGGTGTGATAAGTTCGGTTACCTTTCCATGAGAATTGTGGAAGTTAATTTCATTTAATACCCTTTGATACCACCCGTGATCAGAAGGCTGGTTCGTATTTCGCGCAACGAATCAGCATTTCAATACAGCGTGGCAATGCAGCCAGCCTTCTGGTCATGCTTCCCTCTGGCAGCAATTTGTTACATTCTTTATATTAATTTATTTATAATTTGGTTTATTATAAAACAGACCATATTTACAATATTTTCTAGACAATACAATAGGGTAAAAGCCGGATAGTTGCCCCACTTTTCGAAAAAGCTTTATTTTTTTATAATATGAACTTGCTGAAAATTATTAAGTATGTATCTCACAACATAGGTCTTTTATCTTCTATAAAAGCCTATTTTTGTATACATAATTAACAATGGTTTTGAATAAATACTGTATTCATTTCATCTCTCAGAAGAGGGATAGTTGCCTACTACGGCGGATAGTAGCCTAGCGTGGAAATTGCTTCAGGGGATACTTGCCTCGTGCGGGGATAGTAACCTCGGTATGATTTTTGTTTTGGATAGAAAGAAATTTATATCAATTACCTAGAGTAATCTTTATTATTTATTTAACAGTCTTTTTAATTTACTGAGATCTTTTATTTAGTACAATTCGGCTTCAATATATGAGCTATCATTCTTTTCTCATTTTCAAAGCCAAGAACAGACGACGACTATCCTTTTTGATGCGGATACTTGCCCTTTTCATTTGTGAAATAAATAAAAATTATTTAGCAATAAAACATAATAAACAATGTAATTTAAACTCTAATGCATGCAAAGAAACAAAAAGTTGACTGAAACCACGATCAGTAATAAAATTATTCAATAGAAATTACTTACCAATATAATTATAACGCCTGTCAAAGTTTTGCCGCGGAAGATTTTTGCTCACACGGACAAAACACATGCGCCTATTCCGATGGCTTACACGGTATTGAGGCCTGCGGGGTGGGCACTCCTTATTGTAGTAAAGCGCCAACACAACTTATAATCTTAACATAGTTTTTTTTAATATTGGTTAGAAGGCTAAGGCAAGAGTGAAGCGAAGCCGAGCTCCCACGACCAACCAACCAACCAGCCAAAATTCATTTTATATCTTAAATAATAAATAAAAGTGCTATATAACTATACCCTAACCTCATTTAATAAACAAAAGAACTTTAGTTCATCTGTGTTTTTTTAATATATTGCCCAATATAAGGTTGTCATTATTCATATTGACCGGGAAAAGTGATTAATCATGCAGTTTTATTTGTATTGCCCACTTGATACGAGTATTATGTATTCAGATCGGTCGTTATTTATAGTGACCGGATTTATCGAATTGCCTGTAACATATATTTGAAACTCATCACCATTTTATAACACTGCTTTGCGTATTCTGTGGCTTTTGAAAATGTTTCGCTTCAGTTGTTACGTTAATAAAGATACCTATTTAAAATTTGTTCACTTCGCTTTTTTGTTTTGGATAAATATTATGTTTTCAGTTTTCTTTGCTCATGCTTTTGGTTGTTCCTTCTTGTTTATTATTTTAATAAAATCTAGCATTATATATAGAGAACTGGATTGTTGAGTAAGTCTCTGTTATTATCATGTTTCATATAAGCCTTGCGCAGAAAGTTTGCCGATGACTACTTACTATTATTGTGTTGTATTACTTACTATTATTATACTTGTGTAAAGTATATAGAATAATAAGTTAAAATAATAAATAGTGTTACGACCGAAAAAGACCGATTCACAACTGCAGTTTATTACCTTCCCGCATTTGGACTTCTTTTGTTTGCTTTGTGTTTAAAATTTGTAATTAGAGAGGTGGCCCATTATGTATTGTAATATTTATGATGGTCGTTAGCCAGGTGTGATTCTTGGAAAATTCAGTCTACGCCGTGGAGTATTGTGTTGAGTTATTTGTACAGGATAAAAGCAATGCCCGAACGGAGGGGTGAGGCAGACAATCGATAATCGCAAGCGGTACAAGACGTTTGTACATTCGATAAGCTATATAGAGACTATAGAATTTGCGCGTGTTATTGAATCGTGCATTATGTTTGTACTGGTTGTGTCCAGTTATATTTGTACCTGTGTTATACGTGTTTGTATAGTTCTAATAAATTCTTAGTAATTCCAACGGCGAGTCCTGCAACTCGTAACAATATATTGCAACAGCTATTTATGTAACCTTTTTTGTTAACCCTACTGATTGTCGACACGTGACATCATCAGTCTATCGGCAAACCTTTTGCGCATATGTAGTATGTAAAACCTTTTTTATAAATTCGATTTAATTTTTCAGTTGAAATGAAATGAAATTTGTTTACATAATGAGTACAGGGAACATAAAATAATTAAGCAATACGGTGACAATTATGTAGGAGCGTCCAAAGTTAGCTCTGGTGCCCGCATTAGGCCTCAACAGAGCCTGTGTGGCGGGCCTCAGTGGAGTTCGCTTCGGTTTCGAATACCTATCTTTTTCTTTTATTGCCTGGTATTATTAGAACTAAAGAACAGTTACATTGCGTCTATAATGTGTAAGGTTGTATATTCATAATTTAAGTATTCCTCATAGGTGAGGTCACGCAATGGTTCTGTAGAACTTTTCTCTTGCGTACCGTAGGGTTTTAGAATGAGCTCCCAGCCGAGGTTTTCCCACAGCACTACGATATGGAGTATTTCAAAAATGGTGTCATAAAAGTTCTTCGAGGCCGGCGGCGCGTTGGAGATATCTCTGATGTTGCAAACGTCCATAGGCGACGGTACTTCCAGCAGATGGGCCGTTAGCCTGTTTGCTGTACTCGCAGGATCAGCGTGAGCGTGACTACGTTCTAAGTCTTACGCTTTTCCTGCCATAAGGGCGGGGGACGTGGGAGGAAGGTGGTTAACTCTGCACATAGAGAGGGGTAACACATGCCGGCAAGCGACTCTGTTATCTGCACTATTTTCAGTGGATAACTCTCATTGCTTTGGTAGAATACCAGTAAAGGACCCGGTAGCGTACGAAATGTATTTCCCCTGCCTAAATATATAAATATCCTTCATAGGTGAAATCGTTCATGATAATAAAAAAAGTGTTTTTAATTAGAAAAAATATTCAATTTTATTAGGTACAAGGTTTATAAATTACTGGATTGCAAGAAAATGCAATACCCCTTCGTTGGGGAATTCACTATAGAGTCATGGTACAGAACTCGCAGGTCTATTAAGAGATTGAAAGCCGCCTATCGGGGATGAACATGTGTTCAGAAAACTGGATGCTTTCACATGGAAATCTCATGTGCGTGTCTCTTATACGTATATAGTATTGTCATCTGAAGGTGAGATAATCTAAAATGTTGTGATGTTTCCTATTTGGAGCATATTTAACACATACCAACAGACCGATAGTCAAAATATAAAATTGATATTATCATAGCTTTTTAGTTTTAAGGCTTTATGTTCCTTATTCCATTATGTTCTTCTTTATAAATTCGCTTCGTAGCATTAATTTTATATCAGTTTTTTTCATATTCATCATAAGTTTATTTTTATATTTGTTTCTTTTTTAATATTTTCTTAAGTTTTCGCGACTTGTACACATAATAAAACTACGTTTTAACGGTTTTAAGCGCGGTAATTTATTTGATTTTGGTTTATCCGACGTTTCGGCCGCTTTTCAGTGGCCGTGGTCACGGAAGACATAGATGACATTTGTCAAACGTGTATTGTCAAAGTTTTTATTCAGCCTACCGCCAACTTGTTCATTTTAATTATTTAGTTTGAAATTTTGTTTATGGATATTATTTACTCTATGGGAGCCTAATCTAATTTACCACCGCTTCACAACATGTTGTGGCTTGAAGAGAAGAAGCGGCGCAAGAAACTCTTCAGCAAACATGACTAGTTCTAAAATTTTTTTTTCCTTCCACTCATTTTAATATTATATAAAAAAAAATTGAACAACAAAGTTTGGTGTACATTGAAGCAGAAATCGATGCAGAGGAAAAGATCATATTATTATCATAAATAACCGATAGCATGTTCTGTCTTTATT
This sequence comes from Dendrolimus pini, assembly GCA_949752895.1. NCBI lineage: Eukaryota > Metazoa > Arthropoda > Insecta > Lepidoptera > Lasiocampidae > Dendrolimus > Dendrolimus pini. The sequence goes on along the minus strand of OX457130.1, from coordinate 3,903,845 downwards.
TTTGTTTCTGTTTTCATTACTTGGGTATATCACTTTGATCTTTTTGTGTGTTTGTTTATTATACAAGTGTGTGTTTGTCTCTTTTTAGTGTCACTTTCGTTTCATCCAGTTTCAAATCACAACGATTCTAAAGAAGTTTTATTTGAAAATATTTTTATAATCAAATAAAAAAACATACACTTTTCAGTTCAATTGTTCATTATATGTCACTGGAAACGTAATCAGTAGAAAAATTCGGGATATCACCACTGCCCCATAGTAGGCACGCAATATGAGGGTAATTAAAAAGTTCTCGACATAAACGGTTAGGTTAGGTTAACCAATATTTCAGGTTTTAAATAAAAATATCTTTCAAACTGATATAAGTACAGTTTTTTTAATAAACTACCAGAGAACTATATAAAGATACTAGCTTCTGCCCGCGACTCTGTCCGCGTGGAATACTTTAAAACAAACAACTTTGAAATATTCCTCATTGGTCTTAGCGTGATTATATATAGCCTATAGCCTTTCTCGATAAATGGGCTATCTAACAGTGAAAGAATTTTTCAAACCAGATCAGTAGTTCTGAGATTAGCGCGTTCAAGCAAACAAATAAACTCTTTAGCTTTATATTTCAGTATAAGATTATTGTTACAGAAACGTTTAATAGCGAATGCTATTACATATAAGCTGCTATTAACAGCTAGACATACAGATATTCAAATTCATGATCTCAATTTCCAAAACTGTATAAAGGCTTTAAATACGATTAAAGTGCAGTGTCTTGTCGACGCCAATCAGACGAATAATCTAAGCACGAACGGAATGAATGAATTTTGTTGAGGTGCTGTGAAAATTTCTGGTACATTCATTGCTGTCGTTGTATTTAGCACTGCGATGTCATATACATGACGCAACAATATGAATTTGAAACAAAAAAAAATATTCAATCAAATAGAAATAAAAATCTTCACACACATCGATAAAAGATAGAAAATATTATTAAATAATTATTGGGATCGGAGTTGAAGAAATGTTAATAAACTTTCACATTTTTTTCACGGAGGATTGAAGTGTTCTTTATGCATACAGAACTAAAGATTACAACAATGGATCTTTGTAAAGAGCTCCAGTACAAATTAATTATCTCAATATTATCAAACAAAATGCCGGTACAAAATGCCATGAGTACAATCTATAATTGGACCAAAAAATGGCTAATAAAACCTAATGAATCTAAGTCTATTCATATTGATTTTACAAACAAACATCCTAACTATCATCCGGTATATATAAATGGCCAAATTATACCATACGAAAATACAGCCAAATATTTGGGTATGACATTAAACGCTAAGCTTCGCTGGAAAGACCATGTCAAAAAGAAACGTCAAGAACTAGAGTTACGCTACAAAAAAATGTACTGCAAATGCAAATATTCTGCTTTGTCAGTACCTATTAAGATACTCCTGTATAAACAGATTCTAATGGCAGTATGGACCTATTGGTATACAACTATGGGGCTGCACCAAGCCAACCAATTTAAACATTATACAAAGGTTCCAAAATAAAGTACTCAAGGACATGGTTAATGCTTTTTGGTACATAAGATCAGACGATCTCCATCGAGATTTAAAAGTGGACCTCGTCATTAACGTAATAAAAAAATACGCTGAAGCCCATCAGCAACGGCTTCATCACCATGTAAATTTCGAGGCCATCCAGCTCCTTGATAATACAGATTTATTATGAAGACTCAAAAGGACAAAACCTTTTGAGTTAGTGTTATAATACTTTCATAATAATAAAGTGTAATGCTATGTGCTAAACATTAACAAAGAACACATGAACAAAGTTAATTTTCCTTAATAAAGACTATAAGAAACGTGTTATTGGACACATTCTTAGCTTAAGTTATATCTAGTTATTTTAGGTCAGATTTAAATTACTCATTAGTCTTATTTCGTAGATTAGATTGTAATTTTAATGTTGTATCACTAAGATGCATCATTTATGAAAAAAATAATATTATCAAACAAATAACAATAAATCGAAAAATGTAAAAATATGGAGGATACTTAATATTATTGTGATTCCTGTAAACCTCTCAATCGAAAATGAGTGACTCATGTCAGCCACATGTTGGCTGTACATATAATATTTATTTTCACAATTTTACTCCAGCTTTATATAACGGCGTATAGTAAATATTTTTCTGCTAACTAGTGTAGTGGAACACTTACACGCCAATAAATGCCGCTGTACAATAATTGAGGTCGCAACAGATTTCCGAAACGTACCAAGAATACATAAAAAATTCCAAGAGTATTAGATGGGCCTAGGCTTGCAAGGAACAACATTGGCCTCGCTGGGAGATCATTTTTGGAGACGGAGGAGCATTCCATCTCGCTTCTCCACCTACTTTCTAGTCGGAACATCCCTAAACTAGTAGTTTCCGAAAAAATAACTGTGAAATACATAGACAAAACCTGAATATTTTAATAGGGCTATGAAAACTCAAATAAACTTACTAAAACTGTAGAATTCAATTAAGCATTTAATTCCCCCACTTCAACGAGAATACCAAAGCGATCGACTACGTTCAGTTCTAATTTGCATGGCGAGCGGTTGTTGTTTTGAAAGCATCGGCTGCAAGGACAAAATGCCGGTATCAAAGCCCCATTAATATTGAAAGAACATAAACGCTTGCGCGTTTCAGAATGGTTTTAAAGTTATTCCAATAATGACTCTTTTTTTTTAGTAATTGCACACAAGCACGAACTGCGTGTTACGGAGATGAATATGCTGCGATGGATGTGTGGAGTGACGCGGAAAGACCATGTGAGGAACTCCCGCATCCGTGGCAGTGTTCATGTTCGTGACATAGCAGATAAACTGCAAGAGTGTCGATTACGCTGGTACGGCCACGTTTTTTATAATTAGCTTAAGTATATTAGATTTTGGAATGTGACGTCATGAAATTTAAGACACCCTCTCACCTTGTCACTACAATATCACACTTTGAAAATGAAAACCGCTTAAAAATGTATTGTGTGTCTTAAGAGGATTTTGGGGTACAGATCACCGCGAAAGGCGACTTGGTTTTGTACTATGTAAAAAATATTTAAACTTCAGGATTAACGTTCAGAGAAATTATCTTATTTTTAAAATAATATTAAAACTGTATCTATTGTAAATAAAATAGGCTTCAATTGAAATCACTCCATATGCAAATATTTCAAGTAATTTCCATTCACAAAAATAATATGTTGAAATTTCAAAATGAACTCGCTCATGTCTTGAATAGCGCTTGTTAGAGCTGCATTTATTACAACGCTTTCAAAGTTATCATACATTTTTAGAATTCATTCGCTGTACTAAGTCGGGGGAGATAGGGCTTTTTGAAAATGTTTCTTGTATCTGACACACAAATTAAATTTAAAATATTTTAGTCTGAATATATTTTCCTTAAAGCAATTGAAAATTAAAGCTAATGTAGCTGTTTTGTTGTGCAGTTTATATGTAAACAGAAAAAATGTATGTTCCATCAGTAAAGAGTTTCTTTAAAGAGATTTGCAAGAAACTTTTTGATGCCACCCATGATCAGAAGGCTGGCTCATATTTCGCCCAACAAATAAGCATCGCCATACAGCGCAGCAATACAGCCAGCCTTCCGGGCACGCTCCCATCTGGCAGCGATTTGTTACACAGTCTATAATAGCTTATAATATTTATAACTTAGTTTATTTTTAGTTTTTAATTTTAACTTATATTATAAAAAATTCATATAAAATCAAAATTTTATACTATGTTAAAAATGTTTACAATCTTTGAATATTGAATGCTTTAAGGACGATTTGTGTGGAGAATCTCGGCATTTAGTGCAATGTGATTTTGGGGATTGCCACAATATCTCTGTTATTTAGTCAAGATTATAGTCATATATAGTTGTAAGTATTAGGTAGCCTCTATCGGCCTGTTCACTTCTTTTAGAAATAAAAAAATCTTTATTTCTTTTTAAAAATTAAGCCTGCGCATATGTATTAACATTCTTAAACCGTTCAGGTGAAGCCATTCTAAATTCCCTCAAAGAAAATTGGTTGGAATAATATCCGTTGAGTAGTTTTTGAGATAAAGTGTTTTCGATTAGACGTTTCTTGTATAGTTCCCTAGACGTCACCTGAGCAATTATGCAGTTTATGAAGCAGTAAGTTAGTGTATTTTTAGAAAATTAAATTTCACGACAAAACATCAACTTTTAAATTGTCACCAAAAACTTAACACTTATCTTAAAAAATGAAAGCCTAATAACGAAATTTGAAGTATACAAAATCGATTTAGTTATTAAAACACCAATAGAATCTTTGAGACGTTGCTAAGTAATCTTCCATTGCATATTTGGTCATAAATTATTATTGTTGGTCTGTAACTAACATTTTAAGCATGGCTAAAAATGATCAACATATTCCGACTATAATAAACTCAAGACTAGTCTTAAAAAAAACACATTTTATTTTTTATTGCAGCAGTTCAGCAGACGGCAGACGGCCCACTTGATGGAAAGCGGCTACCATCGCCTATGGACATTTGCAACACCAAAGGTGCTACAAATGCGCTGCTGCTCTCTTAAGGTAGACTGGAACCCGGTCACTAATGCTGGAACACAACTAAAGGTTGTTGTGGCAACATACTTTAGACCAAGGGTGGTAGCCATCCAGTCGGGCAAATGCCCTACCACCTGGCTGTGGGTTGTTTTGTCGCCTCTTACGACAGGCCGCCCGGCCGCAGGAAATTGTATACTTTCTCCTTTCCTGGACGGATAAAAAACACACACTAAAAGCAGATTATTCAATCAACTTCAAAATTTAAAGAATATGAAATCACGAATGGAAAGGGTGCTGGGTAATCGTCCATTGCCCATTTGATCGAAAATATTTATTATTGTTCATTTCTAACCAACATTTAAAAAAAAATACTCAGCTAAACATGAACATTTAATATTTTCTTCAGTTTTCGCCACTTGTATACGTAATAAAATTAGGTTTTAACGGTTTTAAGCGCGGTAATTTATTTGATTTTTGTTAATTCGACGTTTCGGCCGCTTTTTAATAGCCGTGGTTACGGACGACAAAGATGATATTTGTCCAACGAGTATTGTCCATTTTAATTTTATATAAAAATTTTAGAACTAGGCATGTTTGCTGAAGAGTTTCTTGCGCCGCTTCTTCTCTTCAAGCCACAACATGTTGTGAAGCGGTGGTAAATTAAATTAGGCTTTTGTTTTTGGTAAATAATAACCAAAAACAAAATTAAAACTCTATAATTAAAATGAACAAGTTGGCGGTAGGCTAAATAAAACTTTGACAATACTCGTTGGACAAATGTCATCTTTGTCGTCCGTGACTACGGCCACTGAAAAGCGGCCGAAACGTCAGATTAACCATAATTGAATAAATTACCGCGCTTAAAACCGTTAAAACGTAGTTTTATTATCAACATTTAAATTCCCACCATAAACTCAACACTGGTCTTAAAAAATAAAATAAAAACAGTATAAGCAGATTATTAAATCTACTGCAAAATTTAAAATATATCAAATCCGATTTAGCTATTAAGACACCAAAGGAATCTCGGAGCGGATGCTGAGTAATCCCCCTTCGCTCGTTTGATCCGAAAATTATTTTAGCATCTGTACGGCAGCATTATCCTACCTGCATGAAGATGCTATAAAACATAATCCACGGGTTTTAGGGTACCGTGGCCGTTTTAACAATTCCCAAAATAGAGAAGGGAACATAGTTAATCTACATATTTTATAAATGATATATTATATTATATATATATATATATATATATATATATATATATATATATATATATATATACACACACATAACTAACTATATTTATTAATGATTAAACTGTTCCTTAAGTTAGGTTGCCTGGAAGAGATTGCTTTAAGCGATAAGGCTGCTTATTTTTCTACCATGACAATATTATAATTGTGTATTTTTAAATTGTATACTTGGTGAGCAATAAAGTGTTCTCTATCTATCTATGTAGTGACTGGGGTATTGTTAGGTTTATGACATGCGCAAAACGAGTAAGTACCTAGTATAATAATTTATTTGAATGTAACGTGTGCATAAATTATGCCTTCTCAACTAAACCGCGTTTCTGAATTAAAGTATATTTTGCATGGCACCAACATTGCATAATCACCTTCTAGAAAAAATTCTAACAATACAATCAAACACCATTTTTAGAAAACGTGTAAAAAGGAAGTTTCCCGATAAGGTGTATTATATTACTAGCTGACCTGTGTCCACTTCGCCGGGCATCAGAAAAAAAATTGAAAATACTTATTATTAATCACAATCAAATATACTCTATGTATCCTATTCGTATTAGTACCCTATGTATCAATTTTCATCAATAATGTAATATTAAATAATAATCTGTACTAATATTATAAATTTAAATATGATTGTTCTTAGTTTTATCTCTTACGTTTTTTATAGCAAAACAATTGCAGCAATTTTGGTGAGATATTTATGTGGAACAACTGTCATATCAGAAACAACAACCATTTTACTTGAGGTTTCCGTCTTAACATTATGCAAGTGAAACTGAGTGAATTAATAAATGTATGTACATACTTATATATTTATCTATAAACATTTCGTTTGCAGATATGTATTTGTATGTCATGTATAGTAATATTACGAGCTACAAAAAAATTACTATAGAATTTATTAGAACTGTACAAACACGTATAAAACGAGTACAAAATAAAACTGGATGCAATTCAATACGCGCAAAGTCCGTCACTATGTCGCTAATCGAAAGTATTACACAATCGTATCGTAATCGTGGCTTGACTGCCTCACACCTCCTTTCGGGCATTGTTTTATACTAAACTGTATACCGACAAAGGGGCCCCCGTTCACACACATCTGGTAAGCTTTGACGCAATGCAATCAAAACAAGGATTAATTCGTTTGACACTAATTACAGCCATAAAATAAGTACGATAACGATAATAGTTGTTTTTAAAGTTTACACAAGAAGTAGATAAAAAAAATCGTTTTTACAACATGCCAGATGTGCGGTCTTTGTCGGTATGTAACATTAAGTATATACTGCATTTATATATTTATTACTAGATGTTAGAAATTGCACTATGTATTATGTATAACACCATCATCATTATATTCGCAATTCATTCCTGGGGTTGTCTTGAAGAGATCCCTTTTTAGCAATAAGACCGTTTGTGCTAAATGAGACATAGTTTTAGTCTGTAAGTTCTTTTTTTGTATTGTTGCACAATAAAGAGTTATTGATTCATTGATTGATTGATAATATCCTAACACAATCAATGTATGGAATGATCATAGAAGGACGTTTTATACGTCAAATTGGATGAGTTCCTGCAGGTTATATATAGATTTGAAATTTGTACAAGACAAGCCGCGTGGAAAGATCTTATATTTTATGTACTAACAAAGAAGTGTGTAACACAATACTATATTTATACCCAGAACACCGAATGTTTGACAATGAAGGGGAACAAAACAAATAATTCCAAGACGCAGATGTAAATTCACTTTGAATTTATGTACCCACAAGTCCATTATTCTTTATGGTACATTTCCTTGGTATGTACAGTAAAAATAATATTACTCCCTCCTGTATTTTTGTAGTAATGAAGATTGTCCCCGTAAAGAATAATAATGTAACTTTCTTTTTGTAACTTTTCCAATTCGTTATTAGGCGTAAATACTATCTGAAAACGACTTTGATTTTATGTTCATGTTTTCTTAAATTTTTGGTAAATGGTATGATTAAGACAGTGGATAAAGAATATCAAGTATGCTATAGAAATACTTGACGTTCATATATTCTATACGTATAGGTAAAATAAAGTCGAGATAGTTACACCATTTATAACTCAAGAACAGCTGGGCCGATTTTTATTTTCTTTGACTTGTTTGATTTGTCTCCACCCGTTTTAGCAGAATAATTATGAATACATCGAAAAAATTGTGGAATAAAATAAAATAGGTTAAGAACTATGCCTTCTTATTTTTTGTGTTTTTATTGGGTCCCGTGATGGCTTAGATTCACATTTAGACCCGGTAGATGGCGCTGGAATCAGTTTCTATATGTTTACTTTCAGAGCAGCACTGCCAATAGTAAATAAACGTAACTTTAAAAATAACCTTAATTCTACAAAAAGAGGTATTGGCACAGGTCATTATTATCTTGTTTTTCTGTTACAAATTACAATGAATTGGTTAAGTGCTTAGCGGACAACATTTAATGACTTCTCTCGGGACGCCCGAGAGAAGTGATAACTTAGCCTGCCTACCACTACCGTATACGTGATAGAAAGGGAACCCAGACAGACTGACGCCGTAACGCGTTACGTAACGAAGCGGTTTATCCTCCCATAAGAAGTTATCACTTAAAAAATTAAAGAAACATCAAGTTTATTTTTCAATCATCTGAATACAGATACCTCATAAAATTTTATTGGTTTGTCACGATTATTTACTCATTGACAATTCTGACTTCAGATTCATGTTCAGCGGAAAAAGGTACGCCAGAAAATCATAGTTTGACACGCAACATTTTTGTAGACCTATGTTACTATTTGATTTAATGGAATTATTATTTGTTGTAAGCACTAAATTTTCACTTAAAACTTAGATATAAATACATTAATAATACTTAATATAAACTATCACTAGTTCTAGAATAGAAATATAATAGCACAGATAAGCCGCTTATCTGTCAGATTCGGTATCATTTTTTTTCTTTTACAAGACGTTAGAAAAAACAAATAAAAATTACAATATCCTTTTGTGGACCTATTTATTCAAGTGCTAACATTACTAGACTGGAACTATTTTTAAGATTAATTTATAAATACGTTTGTTTTTAAAATTATAAGATATATTTAAAAAAAAATGTAAAATCTCAAATTTTTACTTGCGTTTCTTTCTCTGGTCCCCCAGCTCAGACTCAAAAAATATTTTTCATCTCGGACAAGCAATATTGTTGAAAATACACTACCGTAGTGAAATATTGCAGTTTTTATTACTCCCCTTCCTCTATGTAGTTTTATGGAAGTTTGCTGATATTTTAGTTATAGAATCGCTTCTAATAAACGTTAGAGATGCCTTATCTGGTGGGGGTTAGCTTTAGTGGCATTGGAATGGGGCGTAAAGAAATTTATGGCCTCGGATATCCTGTATTATGAGAAGCAATTTAGGGTAATCATATCAAAGTTGGGTAATTTAAAATTTCAATTCAACTCTTATTTAAAGACGGAGATTTTATTTATTCTTTGTGTGTTTTTAATGGATTGGACGCTTTATACATACTGTAACGAAGTTAACTGTACTGTAAGTTAGCGGGACTCGAATTAAAATGCCGTTACAATTCCGAGTCTCTCTCGGGCCACGGCCGGCAGCACACGTGTGCAGCCCCGCTACATTACATCCCTTCCGGAAAAAAATAAAATCTCCTACAAAACAGTTTGTGCCAAAATCGAACTTTTATCTTCCAGTTTATTAATCGAATTAAAAAACTAAACCAACTTTCCCTGAAAAGTGCTTCCCGTGTATTAATGAAATAGGAATAAAAGAATAAAAACAAAAATTCGCAAAAAGCCAGTGATCAATTAACATAAAAATACTATAAAAACAAGTTTTAAAAATCCAGTGTACAATAACCGAACTATTCTAGAGTTTTAGACATAAAGAGGAAATCAATCCGCGTAAATCTTAATTATCAAATAGTGCTATAAATCGGCTGCCACAAATAAATACCCTGACTGGCGCACTGTGGACAAAAAAATCGGCTTGCTCACATTTTTTGCCCCATCTCAATAGGCCTATCACCCTCCACACCCAATTGCCAAACTTAGTTACACAAAAAAAAAAAAACCAAAACAAAACATGACAAACAAAAACTGTCACACATGTAACGAAACCATACAGAGTTCATCTTATTTGGAGTGTTCAAAATGTAAAAAAAATTACGACCTGACCTGTGCGAACTTAACAGAAAAAGCATATAAGGCCCTGACCCAATCTCACAAAAAAAGCTGGTTATGCCCAAACTGTACCTGTTCCCTTCCCAAAAGCGAGGCTACGCCGACCTCAAACCGCTTGTCAACAGATGGGGGGTCAAAGGACATTAACAATAAAACAGCAAAGCATTCTATTACCCGTAGCTCGAAACCTAAAACAAAGCCGAACAAAGAAAATTCACTTAGTCTGACCGATCTCACCGATCCCACACTATTAACTGAAATCCGCCTATTAAGGCAGGAAATCAGCGACATGAAAGCGCAAAACGTGGAAATTAGCCTCTTGCGTCAGGAACTTCTTGAACTCAAACATCAAATAACAGCTATGTCATCAACAGCACTAGAAAACCAAACTAAAGTCCGCGAAGAACTAGAAACAGCCCAAAAGAGCATTACTGATCTTAAATGCACAGTAACCCAACTTCAACAGCGCCTCAACTTCCAAGAACAGAACGAACTAAGAAATGAAATAGAAATAATTGGCATTCCGGAACAAAAAAACGAGAACCTAGCCCACGTCATCCAAGTGACATCACAGAAAATAGGCATACAACTTGCTGAAACAGACATTGACTACATGTCACGCATCGGTCCTAAACGTTCGCAAGAGACTCACTCATTGACTACAAGACAACAGCAACCACGTCCAATAATCGTTAAACTATTACGACGCCTGAAAAAAAATGAAATAATCAGCGCTGCAAAAGCTAGAAAAAATCTCACATCCGAAGACATAGTCCCTGGGTCTCCCAAGAAAATATACATAAATGAGCGCCTTACCAAAGACCATCGAGTGTTATTTCGTGAAGCCAGGGACCAAGCTGCGGCTAATAAATTTAAATACTGCTGGGTTAAAAACGGAGGGATATTTGTCCGTGAAAATGATAACAAGCCTGCGATTAAAATTAATAGCCTTAATGACCTCAAAAAATACGTTGTGTCTTAAATCTACCGGACATCGTTGTGAATTAAATTCTGTATTAGATGTAAGTCTTATTACTGCCACTCGTATATGCCATGTGCCCGCAAGTTTTTATGTCACTATATTACATGTATGCTTTACTCTTTACACAAACACTCACTACACACATTTCCCACTATACACTAAACATAAAAACAGTATATACCCATTTTTGTTAAATACTTATTGTCCCATTAATCACATAACGTTTATGCAATATTACATGTCTCCATATGTATTACACTCATCCCCAGGCTCTCTTTCTACATATACTACACGTGAAATAATCGTATTCTATAAAATTCAATATTGACATCATATCTGAATCAGATAAAGTCCTCAATATAAACTGCCATAATATCGAAAGCCTGGAAAAATGTAGTGAATACGTACCGAACACGAAATCTAATTGGAAACTACTAACGTTTAATATTAGAAGTATTTCAAAAAACTTTGATGAATTTACAGTGGTTCTGGGGCGCCTAAAAATTGAATTTGATGTTATTATTCTTACAGAGTGTTGGTTAAATGAATATATGACCATACCATCTCTATCAGGATATAATTCATACAGAACAAATAAATACATAAACAAAAGCGGCGGGGTTACTGCGTATGTTAAAAATTCTTGGAATGCTACAGTATCAGAACCAACAATTGAAGATTGCAATTGCCTAGAAATAGATCTGTGCCCTACCATCACTATACTTGGGGTGTATCGATCACCATCCTTTACATCTCTGGAGCCTTTTCTCTTTTCCCTTGATCAGTTACTAAAAAGCGCCAGTACAAAACCATGTTTAATACTTGCAGGTGATTTAAACATAAACATAAACGAAATTCCACTTAATGAACAAAGTTCCGACTATCTCAATGTGCTTGCAGGACACTTCTTATTACCTGCAATTACTAAGCCAACAAGAGCAAATGCGTGTCTAGACCACATCTTTGTAAAGAATCAAAATGACGAATTAGGCACAGGAGTAGGCCTAATAGCCCACACAGATATAACTGACCACAGACTTTGTATGTTAAACTTACCCTATTCTCCAAAAAAACCTTGTAAAAAACATCGGACGAGACTAGTCACGAATTACTCCGCTGTAGCTGACTCATTGGAACAATTAGATTGGTCAACTATAACAAAAAGTGAGGACGTCGATTATGCAACGACTCTATTTCAAAAGCATCTAAGTCAGTCAATCATAGAAAATACAAAAGAAATTGTTATTCCTAGGACCAAATACAACCTCAAACCCTGGATAACTCCCGGCTTAATGAGGTGTCAAAGGAATCGTGACTCTCTACATCTTCAATCAAAAAAAGATCCGACTAATGTAGTCCTAAATATAACGTATAAAAGATATCGCAACTTCCTAAGTAAGCTTCTCATGAAAATTAAGACTTCGTATGAAAATCAGCAACTGTCAAAATGCTGTAACAATCCTAAAATGCTTTGGCAAGCGATAAACAATATCTGTAATTTATCAAAATCCCCCAACACACCAACAGAATTAATTAGACCTGATAATCCAAACGACTCCCTAAATGACTGTAACAGATACTTCACAAACGTTGGTAGCGCCCTGGCAAACCAAACACTAACCAGACTAAACTGCACAGAAACCGCCCTCGCTTCTGACATTAAAGCCGATAATTCTCCAGTCCATTCGTTACTCATGTACCCTACTGATGAAGAAGAAGTGGGCTCATTCATCGACGAGCTCAGGATAGGTAGCGCTCCTGGTGCAGATAACTGTGACCCCCTTTTGATCAAAATTGTAAAGCCTATCATAATACAACCTTTTACCCATATATGCAATCTTAGTTTAAGCACTGGAAAATTCCCAGATAAATGGAAACTTGGCCAAATATCGCCAATTTATAAAGGTGGTAATAGAACCCTCCCTAGCAACTACCGACCAATCACCCTATTAAGTGTGTTCTCCAAGTTGCTAGAGAAAGTAGTAAACAAACGGCTTGTCGATTTCTTGGAAAAATACTCTCTTATTTCTGATAAGCAGTTCGGATTTCGGCAGAATATATCGACGGAAGATGCCGTTTTGACTCTCACAAAGTCGATTGCCACATTCCTGGACCAAAATCAATGTTGTCTAGGTGTATTTCTAGATTTAGCGAAAGCTTTTGACACGGTCTCGATCCCAATCCTTCTTAGTAAACTAAACCATATTGGTGTAAGAGGAATAAGCCACGAATGGTTTAAAAGTTACCTGAGCAACCGGCGTCAATTTGTTAAGGTGGGATCGCACTGGAGTGAACAGTATACGGTAAATTTCGGAGTACCCCAAGGCAGCATTTTAGGACCTACACTATTCATAATATATATTAATGAACTGCTGAAAATTCCAATCCAGGGCGCTAAAATAATATGTTACGCAGATGATACGGTTGTATTATTTAACAACACATCCTGGGAGTCGGTATTTAAAACAGCTCAGACAGGCTTAACTGACGTCAGTAAATGGCTAAACAATAACCTACTCACACTAAACACTAAAAAAACTAAATATTTAACGTTCCATAAAACCCGTGCTTCCCAACCTCGTTCGCTTCCTAAATTATATTTGCCGCACAGCCTAAGTTCTTGTACACAGCCCTCTGATCATCCCCCGTCGATCGAACACACCACATCCATTACGTACCTTGGTATTCAGTTAGATGAAAATTTAAATTTCAAAAATCACATAGCATCCCTATCTAAAAGAGTCAGAAAAACCATTTACATAATGAAATCCCTTTGTAACTGTGCGACCACAAAAACTTTAAAAATGGTTTATTATGCGCTATGCCAGTCTCTACTTCTATACTGTCTTGCTGCTTGGGGAGGAATCCCAAAAACAAACATTATAGAGGTAGAACGAGCACAGCGAGCAGTACTTAAAGTTATGCATAAAAAACCTTACATATATCCCACCCATACACTATACATAGAAAGTGATGTTTTGACAGTCCGACAACTCTATATTTGCAAGGTAGCCACAGCAATTCATAAAGAAAATCGAAATGCCCCTAACTTCCAATACCTCACTTCCCGTAGAATTTATAGTATACCCTTACCAAAAATACATACATCCTTTGCCAAGCGCCTTCCCCCATACGTCCATATATCCATTTATAATAAAGTTTGCCAAAACACACCCTCTGCTAAAGAAATGTCAGCACCAAAGTTTAAACACCAAGTTAGTAAATGGTTGAAAACTTTAAATTACAGCGACACAGAATGTATACTACCAATACGACTATAACACTAGGGGCACATACAACGAACACAAACACACAAACACACACACACACACACACACACAGGCACACACACACGCACGCACACATAGTTTTAGGTTAAGTAATTAATTAATAATTCCATTATAATTAAGTTTCTATATTATAATAAAATTGTGCTGGGTGCCGCGATACAGACCTCGAGTCTAGTGCAGCAACCGCCGCCAAAAAAATATTGTAGCCTTAATTTTAATTCAAAATGTGTTATTACTATAAGTTTTAGATATAATTATATAAGGCCTAGAAATAAGTTTATATAAATAAATGAATTTGAATTTGAAAAAAAAAAAAAAAAAAAAAAAAAAAAAAAAAATTATTATAGAGTTATTAGAACTATACAAATACGTATAACACAGGTACAAATATTACCGAACACAACAAATCCAATTCGTAATGCAGAAGGTCGTAATTCAATAAAACACACACGTCACGCGCGTATCATAATCGTCGCTCAACTGCACCCCTTTCTCCATCAGGCCGTCGTTTTATACTTCACAAATGCAAAATAATCCACTACACCTGGCTAATGATGCTAATGAGCGAGTACAATAGGACTAGAGGCTATTCTCCACAATTATTAGAAACGTATGCCAATAAGTATGTAAACAAAAGAAGACGCTCATAAACGGCTTACAATGAGTTCAAAAGCCGACAGGGAATAAAATATGCTTCTACAGATATGTATGTGGAATTTGTCTTTGTCGGCGCCTAGGTTGTAGCAATAGATTGTTTTTCCTTAGAAAATACTTTTGGTACAACACTCACACAGATACGATATTTTTTGCAATCGATTACACTATTTATAAATGTCTTATTTAACTTATTGAACATGTAAGGTTACATTTTATTTTAAATTAACTACTACTCGCGACATCGTCCGCGTGGAATAACTTAAAAGATGTAAGTTAAAAAAAACACCGATTTTGAAACATTCTTCATTGCTGCTCCGCAATTGGTCTTAGCGTGATGATATATAGCCTATAGCCTTCCTCGATAAATGGGCTATCTAACGCTGAAAGAATTTTTCAACTCAGACTAGTAGTTCCTGAGATTATCGCGTTCAATCAAACAAACAAACCAACTCTCCAGCTTTATATATTAGTATAAGATAAAGCATCTAAATTTGACAAAAATTTAATAAGTAATTTATATTTCATACGAGAAGAAGAAGTATAGAAGAAGAAGTAAGTAAGAATAAACAAGGTTTAGATACATATAATTGGCACAGTTGCTATTATAGAGTATCCACTATCCAGTTTCAGTTCTTGAAGTTTCCCAAATTTGCGTAACATGGCAACCAGATCGTTGTCATTTTCAGACACGTTTTCTATCAATTTAATTTCACACTTTACATGAATTGGTCTTTACAAGCTATTCTATCGATTGGTGTAACATAAAAACATCTGTATCTTTTTTCATAATCGGCTGATTCGAATTCTAACACGGTAATTGTTTTTCCAAAGTCTAATTTTACCATTTTAGTTTTCATCAAAATCGGGTCCAGGTGTAATTTAATTATTTTTGCTATTTATTTTCGAAATTGCTAGTTGAAGTGGCAGTGGGCCACAGGACCGATGGCCGATGGAGCAGACGAGTCCTGGAGTGGAGACCGCATTTTGGTAGACCTAGTGTCGGGCGCCCTCCAGCCGGATAGACTGACGAGCTAGGAAAGGTCGCCGTTAGACGCTGGATGAGGAAAGCGGAGGACTGGGATGAATGGCGGCGACTCCTCGAGGCCACATCCAGCAGTGGACTGTGAGAGACTTACGTCGAAATACACTGAAAATTTTTAATTAGTTTCATGCAGTTAGCGTTTTTTTTAAGAGTTTATTATCCGTGCAGGAACGGAGAAAGAATACAAATTCCTGCGGCAAGGCGGCCTGTCGTAAGAGGCGACAGATCAACACATAGCCAGGTGGTAGGGTATTTGAATGACGGGATGGCTACCAGGCATTAATGACCGGGTTCAAATCTCCCTGAAGAGAGCAGCAGTAGCACCTTTGGCGTTGCAAATGTCCATAGGCGATGGTAACCGCTTTCCATCAAGTGGGTCGTCTGCCTGTCTGCTGAACTACTGCAATAAAGAAAAAAAACCACTGGGTAAAACATTTAAGCTGCAATTTATCTCATTTGAAGCAAAGATCTCTATACAAGTGAACTGTAAAGCCAGATTCTCGGTATACGAATGCGAACTACAACGGTTATCCGTCTTGCATCTACTAAGTGGGATTGGAGCGTAATCTGTGCCCTGAACCGAAACGATCCAAGGATTTATACTGGGTTTCTGAGGAAAAATCGTCCAGCAACAAACGCAGTAGTGAGCTTAAAATGTAATTGTCTACTTGTACACGCTGCGAAACGCTGTAACGAGAGTAAGAAGTAGAGGAAATTTTTAATTTACCAATTACCATGTGCCAGGGAAACTTCGTTCGCGTTATGATGAAGACGACGTGTTTGTTAGTAAATTGCAACAGCACCGCCTTCTTGACTTGGTTTTATTCCTCTATACCACGGAACCTATGTCATTTTTATCGGTGCAGGAACAGAGAAGGAATACAGAATACAATTTCCTGCGATCGGATGTCCTGTCGTAAGAGACGACAAAACAACCCACAGCCTGGTGGTAGTGCATTTGCCCGACTGGACGGCTACCAACCCTGGTCTAAAGTATGTCGCCATAACAACCTTGAATTGTGTTTCAGCATTAGTGGCCAGGTTCCAGTCTCCATTTAGAGAGCAGCAGCACATTACTAGCACGTCTGGTGTTACTAATCGTCCATAGACGAAGGTAATCGCTTATCGGGTGGGCCATCTGCCTGCTGCTGAACTCATGCAATAAAAAAATGGAAATAAAGGAGATATGAAACCATAAGAAAATATCTTGATGGATAATATTGTCCTCAATAAATCAAAAGAATGATGCACACATATATTACTCACAAGCGACGGTCTACCGAATTTTATTAGATTACAACATCTGTGATTTACGATCTCGTAACTATTGTTTTTATTGTTATTTGTGAAAAATTCTTTCAAATTCAGAAAAGGAAAGAAAATACATAAAATATATAGTACAAAACATATACTACATAATATACAACAGAAAGTACTATAATTAAACAAAAATCTGTATAACTATATACTCTGAGCTACGATTACTTCTATCTGTGTAGGAATGAAGAAAGAATACCTACTAACTCCCGCAGCTGGACAGCATGTCGTAAGAGGCGACAAAACAACTCATAACGAGGTGGTAGGATATTACTGGCTGGTAGGACCTTATTAGATGGCTACTGTTGGAATCTAAAAAGTTTTTACTATGGCTCATACAGTTTGTTACTGGCCTCAATGTACAATTTTTAAATAATAAACATTAATGTTCTTTTGTTATTTTTATCTCTATATTTTTTCCCTCCTTTAAAATCGTCATATATTACGCACGTGCAGTTTATTATTTACAATTCGCTTAGCTATTAGCATTCAAAGAAGTGTCTAACAGCTACCATTCTTAGTCAGAATATGCCACCATAATAACCTTGAGTTGTGTTCCGGCATTAGAGACGAGATTCCAGTCCCGTGTTCGAAAACGACAGTAGGTTGATAGCAACTTTGGTGTTGTCCATAGGCCACGGTAACTACTTTCCATCAGGTTACAGACCTATATTCTCTCTCTATTTCTGCTTGGATTGAATTTTTTAACTATTTTCAATCCTAGTACTCTACTTCTAATAAGCAAACATATAGTGTAAGTACACTTACTCCGTTGGATCAGCAACTCAAAGCGGGTCTTGGCCTCCAAAACGAAAACATGCCAATTATTGGCTCGTAACTCCACAGGTCAGCCTCCACTATGATTTTCCAGCGATATTTGGGACGGCCGATCGGACGCTGAACTATCGGCCGTCCAAAATATGTTTTTCTCACGCTGCGATCCTCTCCTATCCGTTACGCTACGTGACCGAGCCAGCGATGGCGGTGAGGTTTTATATCTGTTATTATAGGTTCGGCCAGGACGTTCCTAATTTCGATTCTCAATTTAGAGGTTGGTTCGGACTCTCCAGCTACCATTCTCTCTCTTTGTTGGACCCAGAATCTTACGGAGAATCAACCTTTCCGGTACTAACTGATTCTCCTCCTTAAGGGTAAGTGTCCAAGCTTCGCACCGACACATCAGGATGGGCTGTATGACGGTATAATAGATCCTGATTTTGGTTTTTCTGTTTAGAAGCCTGGACGCCAGTACCTTATGCAGGGCTGCACAGTACCTCAGGACATTTTGTATACATGTATGTATTTCATCCTCTGGTGTTTGTGTCGGGTGTGTAAATAAATGATAATTTTTATTTATCTTTATTCTTTATTGTACACAAAATAGTTACAAACAAAATAGTGGTGATGAACAAAAGCGAGCTTAACCTTAAAAAGAGTTTTCTTCCAGCAAGCCTATGGGTCTAGCGAGAGTGGGAAAACAAGAGGCAGGGTAGTACATGAAAGTTGTTACATAAAAGTACTTATTGAAAATAAATATTACATTATAATAATAATAATAATTTATTATTTAATATTTTCCCGCAGGGGGCTTTGTGGCGAAGCCTTAGGTGAGTGGCGACACCTCGTACCTGACTCCGGGGGCCAAGGCAAGGCCCCCGCCTCCGTGCTTGCCTTAACCAGCCGGCACGGAGTGGAGATCGCTAGAGCTAAGACTCAAGCTCCAGGGGTGGAAGTGATAAAAGGCATCACGTCAGAAGTAGCTTCGGTGAACCTGCAGCCCACCTCTCTACACCACTTAGCCACTCACACCCATGTTGCCCCTGCCTTTTATGGCATTTTTTGGGGCCCAAGCAGGGAGAGGCAAGTTACCGTCTGCCCATTTTTCCATGTTCCCTGAACATTGTGACGGGCAGACGCCATAGTTCCCATATTCCCAGAGCCCTAGTACCACTAACAGTTCACCCCAATAGCCCGGTACTTTCTCTTCTCATTTCCCACAATAGTCCTACACTGGCCGGGGCTTGTCCTTGGGTGCATTATTGTATGGTGTAGACAGGGATAATCGCCGGTCAGTGTCACGCCACATTTAGATTAAATTTGTCAAGGGGCCTCTACGTGTTGGCCTCCCCATGGCCCCACGCAAGCCCTCCAAAAGTCCGGGCCATTTTTATGGCCCGTGGTCTTGAAAGACATATTACATATTTATTTATTTAAAGACAACACAGTCCACTAATACACAAACACGAAAAAAACAGTCCAAGAATTTATACAAAGATACAATCAATAATGTTGTTAGTAATTAGTATTTTTTTTCCTTATGTCTAAGTTAGTAATTAATGACTAGCACTGATTTAGTCCTCTTAACGAAGGACCAAATTAGTGGGCAGTTAAATTTATCAACTATTCCCTTCAGGATGCTGTTGCTGCTACCACGCAATCTGCTTAGCAACAACGCAGTTTTTTACGCCACAAAGCATCAAAACCATGTATGTGTGCTTCGGCGAACATAGCCGACGCACTGCAGAAACACGGTCGCCGCAACAACACCCTTCAGGGAATTATTATATTGGACTCGTAGGGCATTGTAAGCTCTTTAGGTATATTTAAGCCACAGACTTGCCGAGTACAGACTATAAACTACATACAGATATACATACATAAACATATATCTATATATACCTAGTATATACATATATAAAATACATATACATAATATATCAGTTAATTAGGATACATAGTGTTCTTTAACTCTTCTTTTAAAAATGGTTTACTACGGACTATCGCGTATCACATGAGGGAGGGCGTTTCATAATTTGACTGCATGCATCAATAGGATAATTTAAGTGTTAAAAGAATTATTAATTTATCTTTACTCCTCATTTGACAACTGACCCCTAAAACGTGTAACTGACCCAAAACATTTTAAAAAAGTTACCTTCGCAACGGACAATGTTGTTAACGAAGCAAGAAATTATAATCGTCCCCAAGGGTCTTGGTATAAACATACAGACTAATTATTGTGTTGTTCCTTGTAATAAGGATGTTGTGTTCATAATTTTTCTAAAGTCCAGTGATTTTTGTTTCGATTCTTTTATTTGAAATACTAGCTGTACCCGCGATTTCGTTCATGTTAGACATAAATTTCTAGAACTGCGAGCCTAAAGCGACCGTATTTTCGCAGAAGACTTTTCTTGTGTTAAAAAATATTTGTATGTGCGTCTCAAAAGCTTTTCTTAAATATATTTATTTACTTCCCACAAAACACCAAAAGAAATGCTGTACAAAATTAGAGAAAATGAATTAAAGTGGTAAAGACAGGAGCCCAAACTAGGTAAATCCTGTGTGAGTGTGACTCCTGGCCCTCGCCTCTCTATCACTATAATAACCGCCGTCATTGAACATTACAATGAAAGAAAAGTATGAAGTGTGTGTGCGTGCGTGTGTTTTATTTTAATTATAAGTGTGCATGCGTGCTGCAAAACTGCTTATACAGTGCATGTATAAGTGTGAATGTAAGTAAAAGGTGAAAATCATTCCTGAACTGTGTACCTGACCAGTTTCTGAGTAGTTTTGGGACTTAAGGAATTTACAAACTATTTTCTTGTCTCTCTTTTGGATAAGTCATATATGACATACCTTATTTATCTTGCTGTTTAAACGACTTCCTTGGAATCCAAATAATCTTCTGAGCAAATTAGTCTTCTTGTATGATTAGTTAGCACGCTCGCAACAGCTCGTTCCGTCAGACACGCACACTATCGCAATGTGCATGTATACGTTCAAACACAAGTATAGCTCGCTCGCATTTGTGAATTGCAATAAGTGTAAAAGCATTTGTAAGTTCTGCCATCTTTATTTCTTTTAAAATTGTCCTACTTTTAGTTCAACAGACAGACAGTTTTGTTATTTCAACTTTCATATACATAAATGACGACCACCCCTGTATGTGTATGTATGTTTACAGGATTATTCAGCAGTATATATTTCGAAAATATGACCATGTTTCCGAATATCGTAAGACTCAAGTGGCTGCCTAATCATTTTCGCCGGAATACTCACATTCTCACTCTCCTTTATAACATATTATTTGTTCCTAATAGTCCCTAGTACCTGAAGAAACGTTTTAAATTCCTTCGCCTATCCACTGCCCACAATTTGCGCCATGATACCCACCGAAAACTTTTGACGCCTGCACACTCTTCATTCTAATATGTTAATTCTTTTACAGTGCAGGCTGTCAAACTTTGGAATATGCTGCCTCTTACTGTCAGGGAGGCTAAATCCTTACCAACATTCAGAAATTTGCTCAGACAACACTATTTGTCTACAAATAGCTATGTCTGATTAACATAATATAATCATGCTAATACATTATTACAATAACTTATGTATTATTGTATATATATATATATATATATATATATATATATATATATATATATATATATATATGACTATGTATGTATTTGTATACTTATTTCTTAAATTAGTTTGAGTATTTATGTATCTACTGAGTTTTTCCTGCACCACCTATATCGCCAGATTTACTTATTTTTTTCATTTGGGTTGCCTGGAAGAGATCGCTTTGAGCGATAAGGCCGCCTATTGTATTGCCTAGAATATATTGTAAATATGGTCTGTTCTTGTAATTGTATATTTTGGTGTGAAATAAAGTGTTATATCTCTCTCTATCTATATTGAACATTTCAACCGTATCGACGCAAAGTTTCCGAGAACAACGATTATAATATAGAAAGTGTACGAACATAGCGACTACATAACGGTTGGTTTTTTCGTTTTTGCCTAAATGACCATAAGACCCGAAAAATAATTACGAACCTATAAAATCGTAGCAAAATGTTATTAAATCCAAAACTCAATTTCGAAGTAACTAATAAAGGGAAACAAAAACCATTGACTTCCTGATAAAGAAACGATACGGGCAATTCCGGGATGGTGAGGGAGAAAAATAAAAAAGACAAATTTCCCCTCCGCCTTTTATTCCATCCGCTACTGCCCAGTTTCCTTTTGTTCTCTGTGATTTATGAAGTCCTTGCATTACAAAACATTAAACATCGGAAGGAATTCAAGTTATTAGACAATAAACAGCGAAGTATATTTTTTTAATTTATTTTTTTGTCAATAAGACGGCTTACTGACTTTTGTTACTGTGTACTCAGATTTTTTACAGATGAAATTAAAATTCCGTCATCACGGCTACTGAAAAGTGGCCGAAACGTCGGAATAATAAAAATCAAATTAAAAAAAAAACGTGAAAACGTAGTTTTATTATGAAAATAAAAATTAAAATGTAAACATCCTTCAAGATATTATATTCATAGAAGGCAGTAGTGACTTAGGCTTAATATTCTACTGGTAAAATATAATATAATAATATATGTAATGTGTGACTAACTAACTCCGTTGGCTCAGCGACCCAAAGTGAGTCTTGGCCTCCGAAACGAGAGCACGCCGCTTTCCTTTGTCCTACGCAGTGTCTTGTCAACTTCCACTCTGTTGTTCCTGCGGTATCTGGGGCGACTAACCGGTTCCCGACCGACTGGTCACCCCAAGTTTGCTTTCTTCACTTCCCGATCCTCCTCCATACGTTCTACACGAGCGAGCCAGCGGAGACAGTGAGATTTTATCTTCCCCGTTACATCGGGCTCGGTCATGAGGTCTTTCCATATCGGAGTTGGTTCGAAACCTCCAGCTGCCATCTCCTCTTATTCTTGGGCCCAAGATTTTCCTAAGAAATGAAATGAGAGACGTATATGTAATTTATATTATTATAATCTATTTAATGTGTATGTATTTAATATAGTTTGGATGTTCGGGATAATCTCTGAAACGGGTAGACCGATTTTGACGGTATTTTCAGTGGCGGGTAGCTTATGATATAAAAAGTAACTTAGATTACTTTTTTAACTTTTATATTGCCGTTCTGCAAAAAAAAAATGCATACTGGCGAAGTCGCGGGCACAGCTATTGGATAATAATTCTAAAAGTTGATTTTTCAAAACCTAGTAATTATTATTAGACTCCTGATTTTATTCTCAAATTAATTACACAAACTCGACAGCCCCAACAAATAAAATGACCAAACGCGTGTTGGATCAGGGACTATAAAAAGGTTTTTATAGGTTAAGTAGATGACGAATTTCCACTGCTTTTACTAATTGATTACATAGTACTAATGAAAATAGTAACATTAATAACATAATTATACAGATGAATAAAATCGGTTATTACCGTTGAGCACAAATGTCTAAAATAAACAAGCGGTCAGACTATCAACGGAAACTTGGAACTTTGTTAATAAACGCGAACGTTAACTTAGTGAAATCTAATCACAGGGTGAAATTAAGGAATTTCCGATAACTAATCCCAGGAAAGCCCCGGTCATTTCCCACAGTTTTCCAATTTGTGTTTCATGAATATTAAATAGAAGTTGATTTTGTAGCCGCGCCACTTCCTGTCTTTTCACAACTAAGGGTAGATTTTTAAACATTTGCTGCGTTAGGTTTTCCTTATTCTATGTTTTATTATTGAAGTGTGGAATGCTAATTTTTGTTTTGTTTTATCTTTCCATTTTTTGCTATGGTCTGGGAGTCTGGGATCAGCCCCCATATTCAATATGTGTTTGTATGACGAATATTTATTTATCTATTTATCGACGTAGGTAGTGGAAAAATTATGCACAGTGTGGGAATAGAGGACATTGCTAGACACCCGCTTTAAAACTTGTCTATTCATACGGTTAGCGGACGATTAGTATTAATCTGGTAAGCGGACTACTATTATTAATTCGGTAAGCGGACGATTATTATTCATTCGGTTAGCGGACGATTATTATTTATCTGGTAAGCGGACGATTATTATTTATCTGGTTAGAGGACGATTATTATTCACCTGGTTAACAGGCGTTTATTATTTATCCGGTTCCCGGCGGTTATTGTTCATCCGGTTAGCGGATGATTATTTTTCATTCGCTTAGCGGACGATTATTATCCATCTGGTAAGCGGACGATTATTATTTATCAGGTTAGCGGACGATTATTATTCAACCGCTTCGAAAAATAAAAGCGTCACTTTTACTGTCACGGCGTGAGTATACTAAAATTGGTAGATGTGTAGTACTAGCTAGTATCTGTGTTTAGGGGGGGTTCACAGAACTGTGTACTATACTGTTTTCAATATCAGCCAACTACGTGACAGTTCACTAACTATGAAGATTTCCTTCTAGATTACCAACTTTCTCTATTACCTTCATTGGCTATAAAACCTTGATTTACTTTAAATATAAAATAAAAACCATAGAAAAGACACCCATACCATATTATTTTCAAACACTAAACACTAATGTGGAAAAATGTCAAGACATGGTTCTGTGAATGATTTTTTAATAGTATAATAAAATAAAAATGATACTTAGTAAAGTTTTTTAACTTCATTTTCAAAGAGCTTATAAACCTCGTATAAGTATTATGAACAAGGGACTAAATATTAATCTCCTGAATAAAGAACTTGTCATAAATTTGACCTTAACACAAAAATAAACAAATTCCCTTCATTTATTATTCCAATAAGCTCTTACAAACAAGGGCACTTATTTGTAAGATCTCATTACACGAAAAGAACATGCTCGAATATCCAGAACAAAATAAAACTTGCATCATTACTCAATAAAACTTCCAATTCAAGTATGAAGAACAGCAATGCTTTAACATAAATTCAACTTAGACAAATTACTTAAGTCTGAATATTATTTGCTTAACTTAGCAATGATGATGAGTCGTTATTGACTTAAGTTCTTATTCATTTCATTTTACTTCAGATATTAATAAAATTAACCAATCTTAATGATCATATTTTTAGAGTTTGTGTAATTGGCTGCATCCCATTTACCAACTATGGTAAGATCAGCCGGTTCAGTGCATGAAAGAGCTGAACCACTGATGCGCGCAAAAATGCATTATGTAACTCTCATTGAGAGTTACTTGTTTGTGCCATTTGCTGTTGAGTGAGCCACTGGGACCATGGCCATGAGCCTCTAAAGAGAGATCTCAAAATAACGAATCGACTCTTCAAGTGATCAGAGGACTGATTCTGTAGTGGAACACTGTAGCGCTGTGCAATAATTACAGTCGCAAACCATTCCAGACACATACAAAGAATATATACAAATTTCCAACAATAAATCCTACAAGGCATATCGATAGCCTCGGGGAATATTTTCTTTTGAGATAGGATCGAGAAGCATTCCATTTCGCTCCTCCACCCATTAGGGTTCTTCCTAAAGTTTCTACCCCGGACACAATTTAGTCTTAAGGGACTGTAAGTAGAATTTAATATAACTAATGACTAAGCATTAATTAGTTGTACTAGTTTATAATTGTTGTACATCTTGTTTATTCTTTTGTTACTTGGCTTACTATCTTAGGATTGTTAAAAAAATAGATAAAATTAGAAACGAGAATATCTCATCTAATAAGAAAAATATTGTGATCCAAAGTTCCCGATATATCTCTCTATGTAACATTAGTAAGCTGAAATGGGACTGGGCTGGTCGCATGTGTCACAGGGCCTATGGCTGATATCGCAAATGAGTTTTAGTAAATATAGTGTGGAACGCCTTCCAGCCGCACAGATTGACGTAGAACCGGAATATGTGGCACAAACTTGGACAGATCTATGTTCAACAATAAATCGACCATAAAAAATTTTCTATCTATCATTTAAGAGGGTGTTCTTATCGGTGGAGCCTCCTCCATCTTCGCTATCATGGGGCAGCTGGTTCACTTCTGTGTACAACACCACATCCACTTTTTTCTTGATTTGATCCACGAATGCTTGCCTTGGCCTTCCCTCTCCTGACTACTACTTTGCCTTTGATTAAAGAGCCTAAGGAAGGTGTCATGTCGTAGCAAATGGACAAACATCTTCTCCCTTCTTTAAAAATATAACATTTTTTTAAAATATTAAATATAATTTCATTCTTTAAAATTATACATTCTTTTAAAGTAGAAATTAAAATATAACATCATAAATCATCCATAAATATAAATAAGAATTATTCGGTGACATTTGTGTGTCGTCTACTTTGTTGCAATTTGTTACTAGATGGCCTTGAAGTATATCAACTTTTACACTCTTCAATACATCGCAAGGAAATTGTGTCTTAGAAATTTATGCTAGTAGTACGACGTGTGCTAGGTTGCTATATTTGTTATTTATTTTATTATAGTCGTATATTCTCGTGCGTTCCTTCTTCGCAATTTACAGAATAATCCAATGGTATTATGAAATTTGGTAATAAATATTAAACAAATAAACCACCAAAATGAAATAAGTGGAAGATCACAAAAAAATACCGTTGAATTTGGTGTCGCTTTTTCATTTCCCTTTTTCGTTTCTTCGAGTTTCACACAACGATTCTAAAGACGTTTCACTTTAAAAACAGTAATTTTTTTTACAAGAATATACCCTATAACTTTTACCTTGACAGAATGTCATAGCGATCTGTTTCGTAGTTGGGTAGGTAACTATTTACCGTATACCAAAGTATAGACATACAGATGTAGAAAAACACAAAAAATAGTACAACGTTAAGTAATTAAGACGTTTAAGCGCCATGAACTTAAAAACACATATTCGCATTTATAATATTATATTTAGGACGTCAAATCAAAATTATTTATTTAAATAAATTCCTTAATATGATGAAATAATAATAACCACTGAATTTAGCATTTATACTAGAAGTCTGTGAACCCATTGCTCCAAACCATTCTCTCACATGGAAACATCAGTATTATTAAGACGGGTAATTACGAGATTGACAAAAGAACAAAGACGTCGAATAGGACCATTCAGAGCAAATTAAGGCGCGTGCCTCGTAATAAAATTTGAGTAATTTCGGTAAATGGCCATTACTTTCTAATCCTTCTGCCGATTCCTTTGAAGTTATCAATGATGCTACGAAATCTTACGACAACGCAGCTTTGAAATAACACAAATCTATTATGTACCTTTACCGTACTCATAGTCGTATGTCAATTAATCTTAATGAATTTTGAATTCCTCAATTAAATATTCTATTTAAAGACACAGTTACACATTGGACTCAACTTTACGTCCAAGCTTGGGTCTAATTTGAAGTGGTCAATATTGGACCAAATTACTACACCATAAATTGGCTTCAATACTTAATTTGTACCCAAATACTGGAAATGGACAAGCGCATTGAACATGTCTCAATTGCGAAAAAAGAGCGAAAGACTATGAACGATAACTTATTTCCACTAGCGATAACTTGTTTGCGTTAGGGATAATATATTTGCACTAACGGCTTACGCATATGATTTAGATACATAATATTTGCATAGTACAAGAAAACAACAAAAGTAAAGGCGATGGTGGTAGAATAACTCGCGAAGAATGACAGAACAATTCTGTTCAAGATGCCCGCGCGCACTCCCTTTTCGTTCCCCTCGCCTTTGAACTTGTTACAAAATCCGAGTCCTTGCGCGTCAGTACTATTGTACGGTGATTGAACGCAAAGTACACATTGTACTTAAAGACCGATCCACACACTGGAATATTGGCCGCAATCTCTATATTGATGCAAATATGACCAATGTGTAGCCGCAGCATATTGGACTGGGTGTCGAATTAGTAAATAAACAACATATTCGGAATGTCATAATCATTCTACACTACAACAAACAAAAACGTTGATTCGGGTATAGGTATGTGTCCGTTTTTACTATAAGTAATGTGAGAGGGAGGGCGAGAGGAAGAAGGTATACTTACCCCTTCTGTAACTCCTATGTCTAGGAAATGTAGTTCTTGAGATATTAATGTTTTTGTAAATATACCCTCACTTATGTTTTTCACTAATACGTGTTTATAACCAACATCTAAATAGTTAATAATGTTTCGGAAGAAGAGGAGTTTCCATTACTTCGTGAATACATAGGGTAGTAGTAGTAGAGGAAATTAAACTAAGTACTGAAGAAATTGTCTTCATACAATCTATAATATTCAACCAAATAACGAAATGCAATATTACAAGTCCGTATAGTGATTTAATTATCCAATCTACAACAAGACTCCATCGGACACATAATGCACAAGTAAATTTCTTATATCTTCTTCTCAAAAACTGATCGTAATGCACTTTGTTCTATATGCTATTATACAATGCACACTAACGCCTGGAGATGTGTCAGAGTGACATTGACAACTGACAGATGTATGTCGCCACACTAAAAATAATAAATAATCCGATTATTGCCTAAAAATTACAACTTCGTAGATATATTATGGAAGTCTCTTCATATTTATTGTAAAAATAAATATCTTGAACAAATATTAATCATATTTTAGATAGCTTGCAAGAAACCTTGATACTTGTAACAAATAAATTACGTTATTTAATTTAAACGTATAAATGAAATGTGGGTTTTAGGTTCTGGTTTTAGGGAACGTTCTAAAAATGCTGGCCGCGTTTCCACATGGGATGGCAATACTTATACGTTGCCTTAAATACAGGCCAAACTTTTGGTCACGTGAGAAACTTCAACTATCAACTGACATTTGATTTTCATGTACAATCGTTATATACATACTTATCTACTTCTTTTTTTCTTTACCTTCTCTCAAACAATTATAATCTCTAAAATCGGAATAAATGTACATACTGTGAAATGACTAAAATTAAATAAAGCATTTCTTTAAATCATGGTAGGGCATTTACCTGACTGGATGGCTACCACCCTGGTCTAAAGTATGTTCCATAACAACCTTGAATTGTGTTCCGGTATTAGTGACTAGGTTCCAATCTCCCTTAAAAGAGCAGCAGCGCATTTGTAGCGCCTTTGGTGTTGCAAATGTCCATAGGCGATGGTAACCGCTTTCCACCAAGTGGGCGGTCTGCCTATCTGCTGAACTCTTGCAATAAAAAAATTAATTAATACATATTTCTCTAAAAGTTATGTATATTTGTTAAGGGGTTACTAATACTAGAAAAAAACCATAAAATAATAATTGAAACTTAAATGATAGGTAGGTACTCTATTTCTAAACATAAAATTCTATTTGCAATATATCCTTCATGACATAGAGGGTGGCGTGGAGAAGTGAACAGTATGAAAATTTAAGAATGTCACCGCCCTCTGCTCTCAGAGGATATGGCCGCGGTACGTGACGAATGCCTTGCCTTTAAGTGACCAAAGAAGTGTGAAAAAGCCTGGAAGTGATATGGTTATAAGGAAGCGTGCTCTTTATTTTATAAAACTGATCTTTGGTTTAACGCTGTAGGTATAGTTATGTATGATAGACATTTATTTATTGTACATATATCAATGCAAAGTAACTTGCAAACAATAAAATATCTCATTGTGTACAGAGCTGTCTTTATAACATACGGTGTTTTGAAATTAGAAGGTCTTGCAAACACAACCCGTCTCGTACATGCATGTTTTTATATAATTTACTATTTTATATTTAATTTTTCAATAAATAAATATTATTCCTTTTAAGGCATTCCCTGCCTTAAAAGGAATAATCATCATTATTTATGTCATTGCAATAAACTTCAAAGTCTGTAATATTATAGAATTCTAAAAATGCTGTGTTTGTACATTAAACATTTATGAAAAAACTGGAATTGAAAAAATGGATTTTTTTTTTAGATTTCTTGTCTTTCTTGATTCTTGTTCTTGTTTGTTGAGGTATCACTTAAAAATTCTTGGGCTGAATTCGAGGGCATTTTCGCAGTGGTCAGATTATTTTATTTTTGAATTCCAACGCGATTTTCTGACTAATCGATACCAATCTTAAATATTAAAATATGTGATACTTTTCATTACAGTAATCCCACGGGAGTTTTCCGGAAGCGGTTTGAAGTTATTGGCATGCAAAAAAAATAGTTTTTTTGATACAGTTTTTACCAAAACATTTTTTTTTATAATTATGCGATACTTTGTGTCATGGGGATGCCACAGAAATTTTCCCGGGAGTGATTTAAAACGCATAAATAACATAATAAATAGTAAAATGCATAAAAATTTGCTAATTCGGATCCTGTTGCTACTATACTGTGGTACATTGATTCATAGGAATGCCGGATTCCTTTCTGAGGAACGATTGCACAGTTAAAATAGCATGAAAATTGAGCGTGTTACTCTTATTGTGGCTTAGCTTGATATTACAGAACAATTTGCTTGCTTGATCGGCACTTTATATATTTTCCGAGATTTCCTAACTTCAAAACTACTTGATTTTTGGAATTTACTTATTGTGACAGTTTCTATATTAATATTATATAAAATATATATTATTAGACATCTTTACCAGTTGTGTATGCCTTTACTAACATTAGTTATTCCGGGTTTTTATAGGAACGTCGGACGTTCATTTATTTCCATACTAAAAATTTAATTGCCCTGCTGGAAATAACCTTTGATTTTATATATGCGCAAAGTAACTATAATTGTTGTTACCTGGCCAATGCGAAGGTCGTTGCAAGCAACTGCTAGTGCTATAATAAAATTACTTTAAAGGTCATCTGGGAACGACGTAACACTTTTTCCTTACATGAGGAACACTCCACTCTTGTAAGCCGCCTAAAATATCGTACCAAAAATGTCAAGGATATGAAGACAGCTGCTGATGCGAGAGTTCTCGATGCGGTCTTTCCGCAAACGTACAATCACATCCATTCTCTTTATAGCCAAACAAAATAATTTCGATACACGCTACAGTATCCAAAGCTATATATTTGATATCGTATTTTACTCCAGTGTTTATGTGTGATTACGTAATGCTCGTAAACTCTTATTTACTCACTTACATCTACACACGTTGCCCCATTTTATGATTTGTCACCAGATAGGGGGGTTAGTAAAAACGTTTACTGTGTTTATCAATTATTTTATTGTTTCTTTTGCTTGCCTTTTTGTACAGTCATGCGCTTCATTCGTTTAAACATTTATGAGTTTATCTCCAATGTGAATGTAGCCACACATACTCGTGTGCGAAGAGCGGCAATATGGCGCTATGCCTGTATGTATGTTGTGCACCACTGTCATTATACTTTCAGATTAAATTTTAACAGTAATTCAAAACTACTCCATCTTAATTTAAATCCTATGGATGTTGGTGTCATTCAAACAATTCTGTCTGAGCCCACATCAAAATTATCTCAACGGCTGGGTGGTTTAATTGGAGTCCTTCATCAGTGACGGCCTTTGTTTTTATAATGTAATATATTTAGAGTAAGTTAGATTAGGTTACGATGGGGTTGACGTATCCGTGTGGATAAAAACCCCCCCCAAAAAAAAACAGAAAAAAAAGATTAATTATGCTATTGTTTTATTTCTAATTATTTATTTCTATAGTTATAGTGGAGTTCTAATGTTACAATAGTGTGGTGATTGTCGTGCCTGTGGAGTGTTTTACTTAAGTCTATGATATTGGTTTAGACTTTTTTGTTTTTTGACATTATTATAACATGTATTGACACAGTTTGTCAGTGTTTGTTATTTCCTTTCTTGCACGTAGCCCGATACTGTTTGCAGTCACGTACCACCACCTCATCATCTAAAACCGTACAAACATATACCTTAAGGTGTTAATAATAATTACTGATATACTTAATAAGACGAAGAATCTATGTTAAATATTTCAGAAAGGCGAAAGCAAAACCTTCCATGTAAATTTTTACGAGGAAAGAAAGTCCCACTAATAATGAGGTAAAGAAAACCCCAGCATTGTACATAAATAGCGTCCATAAAATCCGTAAAGATTTACATAGGGACCCTTTTAGAGCCTCTATAATTTTAATACATACAGCCTTTTAATAACCCCCAAAAAGGCTTTGCCCAATCTTCTTTTCCATTCAAATGATCCACTACATATTCATTTCTTTACATGCGTTTAATCGTATAAAACCTTTTCCTCGGTTCTATTCAATATTTTATAAGATTTTGTAAAAAACAAGCGTAAAAAGGACCACTAGGCTCTTTACATAAGCGATTGGATGTTAAAGAAAATACGTATAATCTTTACAATAGTAAAGTTTTTTCATTACACTGACGGCCTCTGTGGTTGAGCGGGCTAAGCCTTCGTCGGCCGACCTCACTGTAACGCAGAGGCTCCGGGTTCGATGCCTGATACAGTAAATTTCGGAAATGAATTTTCGCCGTTATTTACCGAGGACTGGATGTCTGGTATTGGCTCCAGAGTAGTAAGTTCATTGTATATTAACCATAACACAAGCGTAACTTGCTTAGTTTGGGGATATTACAATATCTGTGTTTGTCTGCTGATTATTTGATTTTATTTGATTAATTACAATTTTTTCGTTGCATTAGTTCAGCAGATAGGCAGACTTTACCACCTTTTAGATAATATATATTAATAATAATAGCTTTAGAAATAAGTTATTTTATATATTTTAGTTTTTGAAGTCGGTTTTTTTAAACGAAGTTTTTATTTTATCTGGACGCAAGGTACTCCATGTCCTATTCTACAGAATAGTAAATAGTAATAGTTCCGAGGTAATGGTACACCCTTGGTAAGGTGTATGCAAAATTTGGTGACGATCTGTTGTGTAGTTAAGGCGTAAAAACGCCACAAACAAACAAACTCGCTTTCGAGTTTACAATATTAATTAGGATATGTATTTATTTATATATTCACATGTATTAATTAATGTAATTCACAATACATGTATGAAGTCTTAAGACAAGTAGAGTTACTATACAATTAGTTTCAGTTGAAACATGTAATATCGTATAAGTCAATGTATCATATTGGGTACTAGCTTCTATCCGCAACTTCGTCCGCGTGGAATAGTAAAAAAAAGCAAGTTAAAAAACACCCCGATTTTGAAACATTCTTCATTGGTGCTCCGCTCCTATTGGTCTTAGCGTGATTATATATAGCCTATACCTTCCTCGATAAATGGGCTATCTAACACTGAAATAATTTTTCAAATCAGTAGTACCTGAGATTAGCGCGTTCAAGCAAACAAACAAACTAAAACACTCTTCAGCTTTATATATTAGTACTAGCTGTCCCGGCAGACGTCGTCCTGCCTGGTAAAAAATAGAGGTTGATCGTAGAGGGTTGAAAATTTAGGGTTTTATGTATTTTTTAATACTGTATCATAAAAAAAGTATCTATAAAAAAAAAAAAAAAAAATTGGACAGGTGGAAAAACGAATCGCAACGGACAAGTGGAAAAACGAATGGCAACGGATAAGTGGAAAAATGCATCGCAACGGACAAGTGGAAAAACGAATCGCAACGTACAAAAAAATAATTTAAAAATATTTCGTTTGCTCAGTTTTAATGAAGAGACTCCGAAACTACAGAACCGATTTGAAAAATTCTTTCACTGTTGGCAAGCTACGCTATTCCCGGGTGGCATAAGCTATATTATATTTACAAAAAAATTAGGGATCCTTACTAAAACTCCAATAATGATACCCCAAGGTGATTTTTTTTCCTTAAATCGCTTGCGCTGCGAAAACTATTGAAGATAGAATAAAATAATGTACTACGACTTTGTAGAACACATCCATCATTATTTACAAAAAGTCTCGCGACAGCATATGTCTAACTATTATGGTTGTGCCACAATAAGGGTTCTTTTAAATTTAATTAAAATGCCGCTGCTAGAAAAGGCTCTTTATTTGTATCTTGGTATTAATCCTTATCAAAATAAATTACTTTATATTCAAGACTGCTTCAATACCTATAAATAACTTTTTGAATTATTGAATTCGGACATCCCGTTCGAAAGATATAACGAGTTTAGAAATGTAAGAATTAGACCACGTGACTGTGACACTTTTTCGTGAGCGAAATATCGTAAGACCCCCTCTATATAGAAGTTTCACTTCAAAAAATAGGTGTGGACTACCCTTAGCATTTAGGGGGATGAAAAATAGATGTTGTCCGATTCTCAGATCTACCTAATATGCACACAAAATTTCATGAGAATCGGTCAAGCCGTTTCGGAGGAGTAATGTAACTAACATTGTGACACGAGAATTTTATATATAAGATTTTCGTAGAATGAATGGCGTTGTTTCAAACAGTTGTAGATTAATTTGGTTTCTAGCTAACACTGTTTGTTTTAGAAAATTCTAAAACTGCTAACCCATGTCCGATTATGGTGGGTGTCAATATATCAACCGGGAGTACATTACCATACCGTACTATACACCGCATTTGTCACGTACGACCAACAATACCGTTGGGACGATCCGCCAAGTAACGACACATTTTTTTTTTGTGAAATAGAAAATAGGAACGAAATTTTGTTACACTGTTTATAATTTCAAGGTAAAGTTAAATTTTAAAATGTTAAATATTGAATTAAAATTCAAATAAACATGCAATAAATAACCAAAGGCTAACTTATACATACATGCTAAGTCAATGCCAGTACACTCGTTTAAAGTAACTGTCATTATTACTTACTACCCGTTTGATTTCAATATGCTCGAATTTTCAAAAATTGCTTTTTAAAAGTGTATATTTTTTTCGAATGTGAATATATTTATTTCATTGCTGTTAGTTAGTCTCGCTAAAATTCGAGAACGGCTGGACTGATTTGCCTAATTTTGGTTTTGGATTATTTGTGGAAGTCAAGGGAAGGTTTAAAAGGTGAGTAAATATGAAAAAACGCTTGGAATATAGTAAATACAACGATTTCGCTTTCCCTTACAAACTATTCCTACCTGTCAAACATTTGATGTTTGTTTCGTCGTTTAGAAATCAATTACATTTAAAAGTCGTTCAGAAACCAAATTAAATTTAAAAGTGAAGTTTTTTTCACTTTTTGGTTTTGAGTATCAAACGTTTGATGTTCGTCCCGTCGTTCAGAAATCAACGTTTTTTATTTATTGATTCTGAGGCGCTACGAAGTTTTCCGGGTCAGCTAGCAATCTAATACAATACAAGAGAACTTAACTTATTTGAATTTTATTGTGTATGTATTGTGTGTGTGTGTGCACACACTTCATCCTAATAGTAGTAAATATTTCGAAAATATGACCATGTTTCCGAATATCGTAAGACTCAAGTGGCTGCCTAATCATTTTCGCCGGAATACTCACATTCTCACTCTCCTTTATAACATATTATTTGTTCCTAATAGTCCCTAGTACTTGAAGAAACGTTTTAAATTCCTTCGCCTATCCACTGCCCACAATTTGCGCCATGATACCCACAGAAAACTTTTGACGCCTGCACACTCTTCATTCTAATATGTTAATTCTTTTACAGTGCAGGCTGTCAAACTTTGGAATAAGCTGCCTCTTACTGTCAGGGAGGCTAAATCCTTACCAACATTCAGAAATTTGCTCAGACAACACTATTTGTCTACAAATAGCTATGTCTGATTAACACAATATAATCATGCTAATACTTTTATTATAATAACTTGTGTATTATTGTATATATAATTGTGTATATATGTATGTATTCGTGTGTGTGTGTGTGTATATATATATATATATATATATATATATATATATATATATGTATGTATTATATTAGTTATGTATATTTATGTTTCTATTGCCATTTTTCTGCACCACCTATTTCGCCTGATTCAAATTTTTCTCATTTAGGTTGCCTGGAAGAGATCGCTTTGAGCGATAAGGCCGCCTGTTGTATTGCCTTGAAAATATTGTAAATATGGTCTGTTTCTGTAATTCTATGTTTTGGTGTGCAATAAAGTGTTATCTATCTATCTATTGTGTATAATATTATAAGTGTATTGTTTATTATCAAATTTTATTTGTGATATTTAGAGGTGCGCACTGGATACCGACCCATTCTTTTACGTGAATCTTTTTTCAAAAGGTTGTCGATGAGAAGTCGCTGTAAACTGTAGGCTATTTTCTTGTGTGTTAAGCGGCTATTACATTACACGATTTCTCAGGCTCTGTCTCTCGGGTGTCCTACCTACCCTAACTGGGTGCCGCTTATTATACTTATGCTGGAAACCGCGCCCTGTGTGATTTTCTCTCAGTTTGAACGTGAACGTGAATAACTGTGCATGTCTGTCGCTATGGCGCCGACTGTAGCGAATTTGAATGCGAAGAAAACAAAGGTCATGGTGTTTGAAAGAGAAACAACCAGAACAATTGCAAGGATAATGGTCGATGATGTTATGCTGGAACAAGTAAATGAGTTTGTATATCTCGGATGTGCTTTTAGCAGGGATGGAAGGTACCGCTTATATAGAAAGAAGAGTGAATTTGGGGAATAGTGTGAATGGAGCGTTAGGTAAACTTCTAGGCGCTAAGAACCTCAGCCAGAAGGCCTAGCTTGCCATACACAACGCGGTGCTGGTACCTACGCTCACGTACGGAAGCGAGAGTTGGGTATGGAAGAGAGAGCATGAAAGTAGATTAAACGCAGTCGAGATGCGAGCACTGCGCAAAATCTGCGGAGTGACGCTCGCGGATCGCGTTTGTATTACTGAAGTAAGAAAGAGAGTTGGTCTGAAAGAGAGTGTCGGGGTGAAGGTAAGGAAAGGAATGCTCCGGTGGTTCGGGCATGTGGAAAGAATGAATGATGGAAGAATGATTAAACAGATATACACACCTTCCATGATCAAATTGATCATGTACTAGCAGAAGGTGATGTCAGGAGCCTTAAAAACAGACGAGCGTGCATGACAAGAGCTATGAATGTCAAAGAAGCAAGTGAGGTGTGTAAGAATAAGCCTAAATGGCGCTCTGTTGTTCGTGCCTACCCCGCAAGGGACCTGGCGTGAAGTTATGTATGTATGTATGTCTGTAGCGAAACATCAAAAAGTTGCTTTAGCGGTGACTTTGGAACTTACTACCATGAAGTGTTTCAAAGGAAAGAAGAGGAGGTTGTGAGTGAAGGAATATTTGCTCCTTAGACACATACTATCAAATATGCAAAAACTCAGCGTTTTGGACCCGACAGACCTACGAAACTACTTAAGAGTAGGGGCAGACCAATTTGACGAACTATTAAGCTTAGTAGCTCTTTTTATAGAAAAAAAAAACTATCTTAAGAGATAGCGTGAGTGCAAAACAGAGATTAGTTGTTACTTTACGATTTTTAGCCACTGGAAACTCCTATCAAGATTTAAAATTTCGTTCCTTGATATCTCAACCTCTTCTATCCAAAATCATACAACACAACGTGTTAAATCTGCGCTTACGCCGCAGCGACTGAGCTCCCTGACTCCCTGTTTCTTATTACATTGCCCTGTCTCTGCGGGCAGGGCCTGAGAAATCGTGTAATGTAATAGCCGCTTAATAAACAATATTCTATTCTATAATATATCATTTTCAGTTGTATACCTAGATTAACTATAGCTTCT
The DNA here is from genome assembly GCA_949752895.1 of Dendrolimus pini. Lineage (NCBI taxonomy): Eukaryota > Metazoa > Arthropoda > Insecta > Lepidoptera > Lasiocampidae > Dendrolimus > Dendrolimus pini. The sequence continues at coordinate 3,866,124 of OX457130.1, read as the reverse complement.
TTTATTTCTATTATTCTTCATATCAAGAACGGCGTAGTTTACAGTCAGTAAACAGAGATACTGTTTTGATATTTTACAATACATCTCCTTTTCGCCTTCTAGATTTTATATGAACTTATAAAGTTATAACTTCATAGCAATTAGGAATCAAACAGCGGACTAAATTATTGTTTAATATTAATTAAAATTATATTTATAATTCAATATAACATGTTGTTACATGCCGTCAAAGACATTCGCACACCTGCCCGTCGTAAAAAAAAGTTTATTGTCTTTCTTGCATTCGGAGTTCTTTTGTTTACTTCGTGTTTAAAATTGGCAATTAAAAAAACATCCTATTGTTATCGTACTTGTTTTATGGCCGTCATTAGTGTGTAATCCTTGTTGTTATCGCATTGCGTCGAAGCTTGCCCGGTGTGCGGATTAACTCAGTGAACGCGGTTCTTTGATGTATTGTACAGTTTAGTATAAAACAATGCCCGAACGGAGGGGTGGGGCAGTCAAGCGACGACTAAGATATGAATAAGACGTACATTGGATGAGCGATATAGTGACGGAGTTTGCGCGTGTTTTTGAATCGTGCAGTTTGTACTGGCTGTGTTGTGTGTGATATTTGTGCCTGTTTTATACGTGTTTGTACAGTTATAATAAACTCTATAGTAATTCCAACGGCATTTTAATTCGAGTCCTGTGTAACTAGTAACAATAAAGCATATAAATTTTAAACATAATTTGTAAACTAAGCCCTGGACACAGCTAAGTACACTTAAAATATTGTCGAACATCTGTGGCGGCACAATGTGCACAGCACTAGTTGCGCGTCACATCACTAACGAAAAAGAAAAAACAATTCTGTCATATTATGACAGATAGATTATGTAGATATAAAATTTTCTTCCAGACGAAAAAACCACTGTAAAGCATCGATACCAATAATTGCAATGTTTTCTTTTGTGACGCTCTGCCTATGGGATTAAAGCATCAACTACCCATGTGTTCTGGATTTTCATTTATCCACCGTCGACCCGGAGGTGTCTAGAACCTCCACACATTGAGTTAGCGTAGGTTTGAAAGCTTTTTATGGTTCTTAAATAATTCTACACTACAAACTAACTTCAACTCAATATGAATAAGACAGCTATTATACATACAAATTCCCATCCAAATGTTAGGCGTCTCAATAACAATCGTCAAAGAAACATTAAATTCTAATCAAAATTAACGGAAAACTTTTATCTTAGAAGTATCTAAGTTAAACTTTCAGCTTCGGTAGATATCCAATTTGAATTTCATGAATATTAACTTGAAAATTGTTCTGGACGTTGCGGTACAACTTATCGTCTACTATAAGTTCTGTATGGTAGCTTGAATTGTTCTACATTTTCAGCCTACTTACAAGAGTAGGCTGAAAATGTAGAAAGGTTTTTTTTCATATAATACCAGCTCTTGCCAGTGGCTTGGCTCGCGTTAAGTAGGTAACTAGGTAGGTAAGTAACAAGATAGGTACATAACTAGGTAGGTAACTAGGTTGGCAGGTAAGTAACTAGGTTGGTAGGTAGGTAGGTAGGTAGGTAAGTAACTAGGTAGGTATGTAGGTAAGTAGTTATGTAGGTAGATAACGAGGTAGGTTTGTAGGCAACTAGGTATATAGGTACGTATGTAACTAGGTAGGTAAGTAACTCTTTATTGTACACCAAAGCATAGCCAAACAGAAGTAGAAAAATATAGATAGTACAACGGGCGGCCTTATCGCTAAAAAGCGATCTCTTCCAGGCAACACATGTTAGAGATAAAAGATTTTTAAAACTTCAAGATTTTAAAATAAAAATCAGGATATTTTCTATTCCTCGGGAATATCAGTAACGCCATCTAGCGATGGTGGCGCTAATCACGAAACTTATATTGCCATTGCTGTTGCCATGACTCTGTATTTGTAGTTAATTGCAAGGGTTGCACAAATAACAATACCTTTTTTCTGGATGAAAAGTGCCATCTGTTCTTTCTATACACCTGGTAACACGTATCCAAAAGTTTGTGACGAACAGTTGAGTACTATTATAATGAGTTGGCAAGTAACAACACTGATCTTGATATATTTGTAAGCAGCTCTTTTTAAATACTGTTACCAGTTAGCGGGTCTCAAATTAAAATACCGTTAGAATTATTATAAAGTTTACTAGAACTATACAAACACGTATAACACAAGTGACAAATATAACTGAACACAATAAATCCAAACGTAATGAAGAAGGTCGTAATTCAATCAAACGCGCAAAGTCCGTCACTATTAGATTCCCGAATGTACACACGTCACGCCCGTATCGTAGTTGTCGCTCAACTGACCCCTCTTTCCATCAGGCCGTCGTTTTATACTTCACCAATGCAAATGTGCCCGTCCGGCAACGTCGACACAATTTCCTAGAATGAGCTTGTAATTGTAATCCGCCACACTTGGCTAATGATCTAATCTGCAAGCGGCCGTAAAGGAGTACAGTAGAACAATAAGCTGTTCTCTACAATAACTAGAAACGTATGCCAATAAATAAGTGAACAAAAGAAGACGATCATAAAAGGATTACAAACAGTTCAAATGCCGACAGGTAATAAAATGTGCTTTTACAGATCTGTACATGGAATTTGTCTTTGTCGGGGGCTAAGTTGTAACAGTATTGTAAATTATTAAAAGAAAAGATATTCTTAAATAATATTCTCCAGTTAACGATACACTAGATTTAATTACATGGTAGCGTGTGTGTTTGTATGTCTGTGTGTGTGTTTGCGTGTGTATGTGTATATTGTATATACACACAAGTGTTCACACCTGTTCAGTTTTATGTTATCTCTTTGTTCACTTGTTTTTTTTATGTTTTAGCTTTCTCCAGATCTGTGCCTAACCTGGAGAAAGATAAAATAAACTTATAGATAGATATAATATTGTGCCAAACGGTGAAAACAATATAAAAAGAACACCCAATAAAGTATTGTTTCTGTTTCAAATTGTGCGACGACGAATATTGTGTAAGGCTATGGAAAAGAGATAAAATATCTTCAACAATATTTCTCGAAACTACACTAATAAATTACGATAATCACAATCACAAAACTAAAAGCTCTACGCAGTGAGTTCGTCTATGTTGACAATCTGAAAATATCAAAATGAAAAATGACGTCACGTTTCCATTCGATCAATAGCGTTGCGTTTGGCTATTTTAAATATACCTCCTTTTAACACTATTCATTGTATGTCACACCAACACGCTCTACCACCACATTGCATTACAACAAACCAAGACACACAAAGAGCCTAAAAATTAATAACCCAGACACAGAAAGGAAAAACAACACACATGGCACTAGTTAGGTTTATGTATATAGGTAAACATAAGGCACACACTACACATGCACTTCCTCACAACACCAACATGTAACAGATACACTCTACATTAGTATAAGTTTAGTATTAAAATTAGAATAAATTAATATAATAAGTTATTCGTAAGGTACACCACAACACAAACGTACATTCAATAAATATCACACACAATAACATACAACATAAAAATAAGAAAGAAGCGCGTACAATTTCTAAACTTTTTCTAAATTAAATTGTAAAAAAGGGTATGGAACTAGAGTCCTAGGAGTTGTTATAAAAAAAACACTACAAATTAAAATCTGTAAATTGAAGGAAGTAAATAAAAAAAAATACGTTAGACGGCTAATTCAACAGCAATAAAAAAACTACAGCAATAAAGAGATCATCTATACATATAATAAAATACATATAATAAAATACATATAATAAAACCGTAGAGGTCAAATTACTGTACAAAAAAAATGCTAAAAACCAAGTCAGGGGGATGTAAGAAGTGAAATAGAACTAATATCGATTTTTTTTAATTTTTTATTTCTCTGTTTGTCTGGCTGTTTGTACCGGCTAATCTCCGAAACGACTGGACCGATTTACATGAAATTTTGTATGGTGATAGCTTATATCTCTGGTCAACATAAAGGATACTTTTGATCCCGAAAAATTAAAGAGTTCCCGTGGGATAGTTGAAAGACCGCACTACACGGACGATGTCGCGGGCAGACGTTAGTATTATATAAAAAAAAATTCTTATTTGAAATACATGCATTTTCCCTATCATGCCAGGCTTCAGCTTAATTCCATTTTTTATATATCACTCAGAGCACTAGACATGTATATTTAGTACGTCTGCATACCAATTCTAAAGTAAAAATAGCGTGTAATATAAGTGTATAGAGTACCGTGCAAACCGCCAGTGAAGGTTTCCAGGGGCGTTATGTACGACCCCATTATGAGGCTAATCTTCAAGCCGTTCTCATATAAATTATCAACGTTCGCCGAGAATTTTACACCGTATATTTCAAATATAAACGCCAGGGGGCGCCGCTTATGAATTGTTCATCTAAAACCCGTAATCTGTGTTCGTATAATGAAGAATGTTTATGATTGTAACCGATACATACCTACACGTTTAAGAGACATTTTAATAAATATTTTTGAGCTAAGTTCCTTATCGCACGTTACTTGGACGCTCGGCGGATGAGAGTTTGGAGGTCTTCAGGTAGAAGTGAAACAATGTTGTGTGTTTGAATTGCAGTTCAGGAATGCATGTTTATTTGGTCAAAATACCGATTAATATTTTACAATACAGCACACATTTAGCTGCTAAACAAAACATAACAATTAATAATAATACGCGCACTCGAGCGCTTACACGTGTCGCGGTGACAGAGGTGAGGTATGCACGGAGGGAAACACGGGGGGCCCGACTAGGAGCAGCGCGCTATGCGCTTGCCGATCATTTGTGAGCGGCCGCCGTGGTGATCGGACGTCTGCGGCTACAGGGCTCCCCCTCAAGCGAAGCGTACCGGTGGTTTGACTCGACGTCCGCTGCGGGTGTGAAAATTTTCTGTGCCAACTGCCTTTTTCAAGGCATCCGTATGGTCGTCACACATTGTCTTTTTCAAGGCACCCGTATGGTCAATACACACTGTCTTTTTCAAGGCACCCGTATGGTCACTACACACTGCCTTTTTCAAGGCACCCGTATGGCCAATACACACTGCCTTTTTCAAGGCAACCATGTTTCCGCAACGATCTTTACTGCAAACTGCCTTTTTTAAGGCATCCTTCTGGTTTCCAACTGCAGGGTGAGTTGGCGTAGTACACAGCTTCAGGACGTAGGCGGGCTTCAGACGGTCGATAGAGACGTTGGTTTCTCTTACAGGCAGCTTGATTTTGAAAAATTTATCATTTCGTTCCAGGATTGGGTAGGGTCCTTCGTAGGGAGGCTGAAGTGGTTTCTTCACGGCGTCGACTCTGATGAATACGTTTTCACATGTTGCTAGGTCGTGATGTACAAATGTCTTCAAATTATTCTCGTGTGTAGTGTCTGTGGTTGGAGTTAGGTTTCTGATGGTTGCTTGAAGTTTATGAACGAAATCTTCGTGTAGTGGTATAGTTTGTGGTTTGGTAGGCGTTATGAAGGTTCCGGGAACACGTAGGGCTGTGCCAAAAGTTAGCTGCGCGGCACTCGTTTTTGTGTCTTCACGCATAGCGTTTCGTAGGCCGAGTAGCACAGTTGCCAGTTCGTCTGTCCATTTTCCGCCGTTTTGCAAACGGGCGGTTAATGCTGTTTTAAGCGTGCGGTGCCATCGTTCAACTATCCCGTTGCTTTGTGGGTGATAGGCGGTCGTTCTGGTTTTCTCTATTCCTAGTAGTCTAGTTAATGATTGAAATAGCTGGCTCTCAAATTGTCGACCCTGGTCCGAGGTAATAGTTGTAGGGCATCCAAAACGAGCTATCCATTGGTCGTAAACAGTCTTGGCAACTTGTTCCGCTGTTATTTCACTGAGTGGTATTGCTTCGGGCCAACGAGTCGCGCGGTCGATCATCGTGAGTAGGTATCTGTGTCCTTGCGCTGTTGTAAAGTTGAGACTGCTTGGCAATATTCTCACTGATGACCAGTACTGCACGGGCTACTGGTGGCAGGTGACTGATCCACATTAGGCGGAGCGCTGATTCAGATACTTTGTCGCCAGCTAGGTGTTGCATACGTCTTAGTAATTGTGATGGCTTCAATTCTCCAAGTTCCACTTCACAGATTAGTCGCTGTAGTTGCCTTTGTTCAGATTCTTCGTATACGTCGAGGAGTCGCTTCTTGATGGTATCGTATTTGTTGTCAGCGGGCGGATTTAGTAAAATGTCACTTATTTCGTCGATATCCTGTCGTTCCAGTTGTCCAACGACGAGTTCGTACATTGCCTTGTCGCCCTTTTTCTGTGCCGAGGCAATGGCTTCAAACTGGACAAACCATAGCCTTAATCTGTCGCGCCACAGTGGTGGAATTCTTGGTGTTACCGCGAGGCCGGATATTTCCTCCAGTTCATGGCTGGCTGCTGCTTTACTGCAATTTTTCATAGTGTCTGAGCTTGATCGGCTAAACAGACGAGCAGAGTTTCCTTTCCTGCAGGAATGTCTTGTTGACGCAGTTGCTTTCCAAGGCAGGAGTTTTGCTTCAAGATGATCCTTTCTTCAGAAGGTGGTTTTCTTGCGGGGTCACCACTTTGGAGGTCTTCAGGTAGAAGTGAAACAATGTTGTGTGTTTGAATTGCAGTTCAGGAATGCATGTTTATTTGGTCAAAATACCGATTAATATTTTACAATACAGCACACATTTAGCTGCTAAACAAAACATAACAATTAATAATAATACGCGCACTCGAGCGCTTACACGTGTCGCGGTGACAGAGGTGAGGTATGCGCGGAGGGAAACACGGGGGGCCCGACTAGGAGCAGCGCGCTACGCGCTTGCCGATCATTTGTGAGCGGCCGCCGTGGTGATCGGACGTCTGCGGCTACAAGAGCAAGACGTATCAAAGTGTGACCGCAATGAAAAATGCTGATCACTTTATAGGGTATGCATCTTTACGCCATACGTAGATTCTATACGACACTACTGTGCTTTAATATTGGTTGTATCCTAATTATCTATACTTTGGTTCAGGAAACTTTTACAGAGTTTTTTTTACAATTCTTATTATATTTTGATACAATTCATTTGTTTATGTACAATGGCATTTTATACTGCATTTTAATATATATTTATACGGGGTGAATTTTTCAAGTGGGAATTCAGGACCAAATCTTAAACAATGCTAACTAGCACTAACACTCGAAGAACTCGACTCCATCCAGCGTCGCGCTGTTTATATCGTCGACGAACTCATACTAACAGGCAGTTTAGAATCGCTCTTAGCCTTCGCAGAGACTTTAAGTCCCTATGCGTATTTTACCACCTGTACAAGGAGTGTTCCGAGGAATTGTTTGATCTGATGCCAACGCTTCACTTCTACAACCGCACTGCTAGCCAACGACGGGATGTTCACCCCACCTTTCTTGAGCTCCTACGATCAACGCAAGGGTTCTCTAGAACATTTGTTTTATTGCAGGAGTTCAGAAGACAGGCAGACGGCCCACCTCATGGAAAGCGGTTACCATCGCCTGTGGACATTTGCAACACCAAAGGTGCTACAAATGCGCTGTTGATCTCTTAAGGGAAACTGGAACCTGGTCACTAATGCCGGAACACAACACAAGGTTGTTATGGCGACTTACTGTAGACCAGGGGTAGTTTATTCCGCATTACTAAAATGATCTGGAGGGAACTTCCCGCAGCGGTTTTCCCTTTGAGCTATTTAAGCTTTTTAAGAAGGGCGTTATAAAATTTCTTAAAGGTTGGCAACGGATTGGCGACACCCCGGATGTTGCAAACGTCTATACGCGACGATAACCACTTCCCATCATGTGGGCCATCTGCCTGCTTGATTGCTTCAGGCAATAAAAAATAATATTAAAATAAACTATCTAACTTATTACAGTGATTTTATAAACTTATGCAATAAAAAAAACTTAACTTATTTAGATTGTATTCTATCCATAATCGCTCAAGACTGTAAGTAGTATACTGAGCCCAAGTCACCGTCTTCTATGGGCACGGTGCCCAGAACCCTGGCTACGTTTTCTCGTTGGATCGCCATACTGCTCACCTAAAGAGTCAATGAGTCGAGATCCCACTCACTGAGGCATGCATATTTGCACCGCTGACTGATTCAGCTGTTTCCGCCGCCGTACCGGCTGATCTAGACCTATATTGGTACATGGGATGAGGTTGACGTGTCCACGCATTCCACACCAAAGGCATGTATGCCACTTAGTAAATTAAATAAAGCAAAGTCGCAAGATCTTACTTAAACAGCGAAGAAAAGTTACTACACAACATGGCGAGGTAAGTCATTGTATCTATGATAATAATTATATATCTATTATATTATTCCTTCAAAAACGTTCTCCAGTGGAAGATAGTTTGAATAAAAACTTTTGAACTTATAAATTACTTATTTTTGTTAAGAAAAATATGTTACGCATAAAAATATATATTCTATGAAATAAATTTCGCAACAAATTCTCTACAAAACATTTCAGAAAAAAATTGTTTCACTTCAAATGCGAAAGTTTTTTTGTCTACTCACACCGTATTAGTGAAACAACACAGGTTCAAATTTCACCGAACACATTTTAATATTATGTTAGATTTTTTATTTGTTAAGACAAAGTGATTGTTTACCAAGAGTTTTGATTGTAATATCAAAGACTAGGAGGACACTTTATGTCCTGGTTTGGTTGCTTAAATTTAAGAACCGTATTTCATAATAAAACGTAGTTTGGTTGTGTACACAAGTAGCAAAAACTTAAAAAAAATACCGTATTTCATGAAATCTATCCCATTGTCCAAAATAAAGTATGTTACGTGCATAACCAGTATAGAAAAATAAATTATATACCTTAACATTACATATATACAAACATTACATACATACCACATTTAATGATAATTGGACCATTTCCAAACGCATGTATAAGATACAAATAAACGTATAAACAGGAAAACAAGCTCATTTTCATATTATATTTTACATACAATTAGTATGGAGTTTCTTTAAATTTGCTAATTTATCGATATGGTATTTTCACACTTTGTCTTCAGGAACAAAACGGAGACAGACAGAAAACATTGTAAAGAAGTCGATATTACTGGTATGTGAAAGTACTGTTGTTAATAATCATGTAAGACGTGACAAGTAGTACTTGATCCTAATGTCTTTTTATTTTTCATGTACTCGAGTTTGCAACTTCTATTTGTTTATTTGTTATCATTATCACTTAGTTTTATATTTGGTTCTATTTTATATTTTTATTAGTATATTGTGTTGACTTGAATATTGAATTTATCGACTCAACAGAAGATTATCGCAACTTACAACTGATTCTATCACTAATGGACGGCATTGATGACTTTAGGAGACTGATGCCTGTTGGAGCACGCACGGGGGGCGACGCGCGGAGGAGGAAGGGCCGCCCCACGTCCACGGCTGGGCCGCAGGTCGCGGCTGCCGTGGGATCGCCGACCACTCGCCCGCACGACGGCTAGTGCGACGGACGAGCATAAATTGTATATACGATATAACTTCGAATACACCAGCATCTATCTTTTATACAATCCACAGTCATTTAACCACCTGAGCCCTCAGTGAGTCTGCTAGACAGGCCACTCTTCTACAATGCCCATTTAAGACCAGTATCTTTTTAGTATTCATTTTTTGTATAAAAATATTATACTTTATTTATTTTCTTTCTTTCTTTCAAATTCATAGCTCCACCTTAATGCAGTGGTTTAGATATATAGCCTAATCTATCTATCCAGTAGGTCAAAATGAGTCATCATTCACCTCGTGAGATTACCATCCTGGAAAGCTGTAGAGGCTGGCCTATCGGGGCCGGCTGTCGTCTTTACAGGCTGGCTATACAGTCCGTATGTGAATTTCACCTCGAGTAAAAAAAGCAAACTTTATAATAATAAAATTTAAATAGTCCTTGAGCACGTGCGATCAATTTTACACTCGTATACTCCCAGCTTTATCCACCGAACTACATGTTAAAATCTCGACTCATGCGTATTGCGAGGATAATCAGGCTTTCCACTCGTTGGCTGAACAAAGTTTTCAGTGATATTGTTAGCGCAGTGGCCTTGAACACGCATCGCGTGAAACCGAAGCTTATGTAGATACGTGTGTAATAGTGTATGAGGGCTTCAATAGAAAAAAACTTTATAAAAGTAAGGAAAGCTTTTGAATCTATATTGAACGTATACTTTACAGATGGGTTTATTTGTCGGTGTGAAATGGGTTTGTTTAGTTTCCGTTTTCATTATTTTCAGGCTGAACATGGGATATATCAAATTAAATTCTGATATTCAACAATTTTTGAAGGTCATGAGTTACAATATAATCACATTTACTTCATAAAACGTAGTATTAGTAGATACTGATCTCATTGGAAAAAGCTGTAAGAAACTCTTCAGCAAGGCGCCTAGCTAACATTATTAGTGGAATTATTTCTACATCTTACGTTTACTTATATAAACAACCATATTGTTTTACTTCTCTTATCTTCTTACTGATGCTATCGTCTGCTTTACGAAGTACTTAAAAAGTAGGGTTGATACGTTTTACTCACAAAATATATTATGCCAAAATAACTTACTTATTTGTACGAGTTATGTGACAAGTTATGTACTTAACTTCCTGTGTGCCAATAACAAAACCACAAGTATGGAAGTTTCGAGTTGTTCACATAGTTGTAATAATGTCTGAAGCAAAACATTTGGCCTTGTGACTTATAATAAACAGGGCGGTTATCGAGTATGGCGATGTGATGATGATGATGAAGGTAATTCTGTCAAATAATTCACCTTAGTTATTGAGAAAGAAGTTGGTGTTACCAGGTTATGTAAGATAAAGTTTCCTAGTATTAAGGCAAATCGGAACATTTGAAAGTGAAACAGAAAAAATAATATTCTGCCAGGTGTAAAAAACTTATCTTCCATAAAAATGGTTCTAAAATTTTATATTGCTTCTGACATCGTGTGTCGTTTTAAAGAATTAATTATACTAAACAAATATTTATAGAAATGTGGAAAACGAATCGCAACTGAGAAGTGGAAAAAAGGCAAGGCAGGTTTTCAAATTGGACAAGTAACAACAAGTACATTCTGCCCGTTAAACTTTAAGTTAAAATTACGTTGCGATTCGTTTTGCCACTTGTCCGTTGCCATTCGTTTTTCTACTTGTCCGTTGCGATTTGTTTTTTACATATCCGTTGCCATTTATTTTCCACATATCCGTTGTTATTCATTTTTCCACTTGTCCGTTGAAGTTTCACTTCTACTATGTGTACACATTTCAATTATTCGCAGGTTTACAGCAAATTGTGATTTGGTTAAGTTAGGTACATTTTAATGAATGCATTTTTTATTCAAACATATTATATTTTATCAAACAAATAACATCTCCATAGTCTACTCTAAAATTACGCCGCTCCTCGACATTGCCGTTACGCTTTTTCATGTCACAAAAAATCCAAATACCCTCTATATAGGAGTTTCACTTCAAAATGATTATGCCGATTTTCCGTAATTCAGAGGTATGATGAAGATTTTAACCAATTACAGCGAAAGATGGTTCCTATATGGAGGGTGGGAAGTTTCAAATTAAAAAATGTTTCGAGGTTCCGTAGATAGATTTTTTCTTCCTGACAATTTTTATAAATTTAGAAGTGACACTAGGTTGTAATGGTTTCAGGCTTTAAGTGACTAACACAGTAGTTTTCCTAATGAGAAGCCCAATTAGAATCAATCTTCATATTACATTTTCATATTGCGTTATTTTGTTCCGAATATTTTATGCATAAAACGTATTATTACAATTAAAAAACCCAAGAACAAACAACAAGTTGAATAATATAAAAATATTATAATTTACTTATTTCCAAGTTTTGCGGTACAACAACACAAGCACATTCACCTAAGAAGCGTTTCTATGACACGTCCTACAGCTTCGCCGCCGATTCCAGTAAGTTGCCTTTGTGTTTCAGCAGGGCCGGATATAGGGGGGGGGGGGATAGGACAAGCTAGCAGGACCCGTGCCCTGGGTGGCCAATTCATAGGCGACAATTTCGATGCTAGTGTGCAGTTGTACTACGTGACCTGATTCTCCCTATACCATTGCATCTTCGGACCACAAGGCGTTCTAGTCTGCGCAAATTTTTTCACAATGGAAACGGCACCAGTGCGAATGAAAGGTTTCGTTCCTTATACGTACGGCTAAGTTGTGGAATGCACTACCAGAGTCCGAGTTTCCCGAAAAGTACAATAGGTACTTTCTAGGTAAGCGTGCTCCATCTTCGACCGACATCGGGAGTGATCGTGGTCAAACGCGAACCTAATTATCATAAAAAGATAATAGAAGTTCAAGCTTCCCGGACAAATACACAACTCATCACTAACGCAACTTTGACCACTGAGAGGTCCATTACTTTAAGCACATATTACTTTACGCAGGGCGCGTAGGTATAGGTCAAAAACCAGACGCACGCGTATCCATCAATGGGAGTCTGATGGCTGAAACGATGATGATGATTGAGATAAAAATATAGGCCAGCAGGGGCGGCATTTTTTAGTTTTTGCCCCTCCTCGGAAAACATCCAGATCCGGGGCTGTACTTCAGTAGCAACTGTCAGATATATGTTGCAGAAATATACTTTATATGAGTGCCCTTTTTTGGGAGTGCGTAAAGTTAGTCAGTAAAACATGAAATGATTTAATTTTTGTTTTCAATACGCACAACATCAAATACAACATAAGGAAGCGAAGAACCGTCAGTTCTGGAGTCAAGATAACCTACCTACTATACTATATGTATCTATATCCTTTGTTTCGACATCTAATATAATAGTGAAATGATTCATTAATGAATTAATCACTGTAACTAGAAGGTGTTTAATTCCCGGCAGATATCATTTTGGAAGCGACACAACTGCTATTTACTCTAATGTGTTATCCACATTACAATAATGTTCTATTAGCCTTTGTGGTAATCACTTTGATATCTCAGCCATACAAACGTCGTTTATGTATGTATATTTGATGTAAGTGCTTAAGCGACTGTATATTTTATAACACAATGTTTCCAGAGAGATTACTTATATATTCACAAAGGCTGTTAATAATAATGTTACGACCTGAAAGCCGACAAAAGACAAATACACACCTGCATACGTGTAGACATTATTTTATTACCTTTTCGGCATTTGGACTTCTTTTGTTTACTTTTTGTTTAAAATTTGTGATCAGAAAAACATACTATTGTGTATTGCAATCTTTTATGGTAGTCATTAGCCAGGTGTGATGCTAAGAAATTCGGTCCACGCGGTCGGGCAGACATATGGCATCTTCTGTGCAGTATAAAATAATGCCCCAATTGAGAGAGGGGGTAATCGAGCGAGAACCACGAGTAAAGCAAGACTTGTCTACTCAGTAATCTATTTAGTGACGGACCTTGCGCGTGTTATTGAATCGTGCATTACGTTTGGACTAGTTGTGTTTCAGTTATATTTGTACCTGGGTTAACGTGTTTGTATAGTTCTAATAAACTCTATAGTAATTTTAACGGCATTTTAATTCGAGTCCTGCAACTCCTATACCTCTGAAGGACAAATACTACAAATAGGTTTCATCCTTGCAAGAATGCAGACTCCAACGGCTGGGTGGCCTGTCGTAAGAGGCAATAAAACAACCCACAAACAGGCGGTCTAGCATTTGCCTGTCTAGGTGGCCACTCCCCGCAGTCTAGAATATGCCGACTAAGATGGAGCGCGGATGTATGGAACAATTGTTCGGATTTCTAGTTATAACATTGATTGATGCCTTATCTTGATATATAAAAATGAATGTTTGTCTGTATGTCCTTTATAGAATCGTAAACTATACATTTGATCATGTGATGATCTTTAGCAAAGTTGTTGTGCATGAGCAGGTCTCTGAGTTGGTTCGCAATTGGACCCGGTAGATGGCGCTGCTGTCGGCGTGTCGATTGAAGCTTTTCCAGGCAGGACAACGTCTGCCGGGACAGCTAGTTTTAAACTAAAAATAAAGATAATTTCTCAATTTATTTGCATAACATCTTTTGCCTCCGCACAGAAAGCTAAAAATTCTTTATATTGCAAAAAGTACTTAGTACGTTATTTATGGATAGACATTTAACTTATTTGAATGTTAAATGGGTAGTAAATTATAAGTATTCTGCCACCATAACATCAGTGAGTTGTGTTCGTCCATCAGTTTCTAGATTCTGTTCGATTCGGGGACTGAGGCAGGCAGCCTCAGAGGCCTGCCTGTCTGTTGTACTTCAACAATAAAAAAGAGTCATAGGAAAAATATAATAAAAGACACAGATTTCGTTAAGTGATTATTACTCGGTTCGTTTTATTTAATTAACAAGGACATTTTGTTGCTTGTTTTAGTATTACCAGCAATGAAGTGAAGAGAAAGAGACACATAGACTGTTAATGCACATCACTAGCAATCATACAAACTAATATAGAAAATCACTATCATCTGAGTTTTTGGTCAGCAACGCGCGCACATGTAACACGCAGTGCATACAGTAATGTAAAATGAAGGTAAAAACAATCCCCAAAATAGACACTGTGAGTTCTGCATATGTACTTTCTGGCTGTTTTACTCTATATCCTTTTAAATCTGAAAGCTTGATGTCACTGTTAAAACGTGTTAAATGCTCCAATGGAATAAATCAACAGCATGCAGATAAGTTGAATTTCAATGAATACAATACATATATTGATATGTTATCGCATGTGTCCCAATGCTTTATTATTTATTGAGTTAAACTGTTATAGTTACTTGTTTGCAACAATTGTATTATCAAAATGATAAACTTGTGATTTTACTATACAACTTACGGAATCGTATTTAGGGCCCACAGCCATTTTATAGCTCCTTACAGAAAGTGAATTCTTATCAAATTGTCTTATTATGAATTATCTTTGAAAATTAATAACCTAATGAATTTGTTATGGACAGGGAAAGAATAGTATTATTAGACTATTTGTTATTCGCAATATGTAAACCTTATAATTTTTCTATTATCCTTCAACATCCTATGACCTACTTTCCACGCCCTCTACCCTATCGCTCTTATCCTATTCATCATGTCCGATCTCTCCTATCGCATCCTCTCTATTTCATTCTCGTTGGCTGATTCTTCAATCCTATCTTTATGCTATCCTTATATCCTTTTTCCTCTACCCCCCTTGGGATGGCATATAGGTTGGCAAAGCGTTAGCAACGCTTCTAGTGTTGCAAACGTCTACAGGCGACTGTAACCACTTTCCATTAGATATGCCGTCTGTCTGTTTGCCAGATTTGCAAATAAAAAAGACAATTCGATCTATTCATTAAACAAAATGAATCATTAACCGTGCATTATTTTCCAAAACAAAATAATTTAATTACATCATAGTTTTGGAAATTAATAATTCTACATCGAATTATTGCAAGTATGTTACAATTTCTGCTGTCAATACACAAATTGGATAAGAGAATCATTCGATTCACATTATGACACAAAAGCACAAAACAAAAGGGTCCAAGTTGGACAAATCACCGCAGAGGGGCGGGAAGAGATTTGCGTAAACCTCAGAATCTATCAGACGGACGGACGGATCGTCGAATATTCGATATATTCGGCGGCATTAGCTGAAGGTCCTATTGTACACGAACCCCAATGATATGCCTCTATTTTGTTGTTTGTCTCGTTTTTAAAGGTTTTTTTTTTTGTTGCGAAATGACTACCGTCGCCTATAGATGTTTTCAACACTAGGGTCGAAGCCAACACGTTCGTGCTAGCCTTATGCTTGTATAAATCTTCACTTTCACCTTCTCCCAATTTTTTGGGGTCGGCACAATTTGTCTGTTTCATCCATACCTCTCTATTCTGACATACGTCTTCTATTACACCACCAATCGTCATGGCATTTTTCACACAATCTATCAATCTTCCAGTTTAACGTTAGCGTTGTACCTATCCTCTATTCTCAACCTTTATATCTTATTTCGGTAATCGTTTCACAAACTTGAGACGATTGTTCTAATAGTTTGGTTGGACATTACGTTGTTGTACTTTAAAAGCCTATACTATATGAAAATCTCGGGTATTCTATGCAAAATTTATATCAGTAAAGCTTTTGGATGCGACGGTGCGACGTGATAGATTTCTGTATTTGACTGATGTGGATTTGGAAAGTAATGGGTTTCGATAGACATATTTTGCAGACCCTTTAAAGGAATATTATTATAAAAAGACTAAGATTTGGCCGTGACTTGGTTCACGCTTAAGCTATCATTGCAGTTGTTCAAAAGTTGTGCTAAACTATAAACCGCTCTTGGGAAAATTCCCGCAGGATTTCCGGGATAAAAATATCACACATTTTATTACTTAACATTCGCTATCGATCAGTGAATAAATCACATTGAAATTCGATGTTTTGATCAGGCCATTTTATATTTTCGGGCCATTTAAATATTTCCCAAAAAATACACGCGGGATTCCCAGAACAAAAAGTAGCTCAAATTTTAAGTCTAAAAATTTGCTATCGACCAGCGAAAACTACCTCGAAATCGGCTCAGTAGTTTTAGGTGTATTCCGATAAACAGATAAGCTACCAAATAGAGACGAAAAAAAAATCAAGTTCTCCATCATTTATACAGAGTACTCCAATTCTTTTTAAAATAGTTTGTACACCGAAGCTTTTTTAGCTTTTAATGTACAGAGACGGTATTTTCAGATTTTTTAAATATAATGTATAGATTTCCAGTTTTCATATTATACACTGACCTAACGCGTAAATGGAGTTGGTTAGTATTCATCACTAAGTGCCATAACTTTCGATTATAATTACACGTTACTACTATAAAGTACCTTACCAGACTACAAAGGGGTCTCTGAAATTCAGAAATATTTTAGTGAATTTCTATTCAGGCTTGTAAATAGCCATAAGATGTTGTATAGGGGCTATGATGAACCACCGTACGAACCCTAAATAAATTCTGGTGATATAAAACAAGAAGTATGCGATTCTGGGCAATCAAAACGACTCATACGACAATCACTGGAGCAGCTAATGTAATATCACTCACTTCATCATTATACGTGCATCAGATCACCGTAAGGTCACCACTTTGTCACGACACCAGACATAATGGAAAGCCGGCCGGCTTATAACCTATTCAAGTCCTTCCACCTATTGCAATACTTATTAGTCAATATGTACTTGATTAAAAACTAATTTTTCAATCACCACATAATAGTTATTCGATAAGATTTAATTTTTTTGTTGACCTGTGCGCCTGTTCAACCAGTACAACAACAAAAACGACGCGTACGTGTGTGATGTACGAACGAACTAGCGTCCAGGCGCCATCTACTGGCGATTGGGCAACCGCAGAGACATGATCTATAAACTACAAAATATCGCTAGAGGGCGTCACCAATTTCAGAGACCCCTTTATATCACTAAAAAACATATTAAAATTAACAACCACTTCAGGTTCTTTAACAATTTT
This sequence comes from Dendrolimus pini, assembly GCA_949752895.1. NCBI lineage: Eukaryota > Metazoa > Arthropoda > Insecta > Lepidoptera > Lasiocampidae > Dendrolimus > Dendrolimus pini. Next base: position 3,848,557 of record OX457130.1, on the reverse strand, counting down.
AATCACTGTTCGCTATTAAGTTTTCCTCTAGGAAATAATACTTCATTAAAATTGTAACGTTGCGATTTAATTTTATGTGCGAACTTACATAGATTAATCAGAAAGGGAGGCCTTTTTAAAACAGTATTAATATTAATTATATTAATATATGGGTGTTGCAGGGATGCTGGGTTTTGGTATTAAGAAAACTGTTTAAAAATTTAACGCACGTACCTGATTAATGGCCATGAAATGCAGGTCATCCTCTGCTTCTCAGTCCACTTCACTTTCTCCTTTGCTATGTTACTGTATTTTATTTATTACTTAATAGACGGCGAAGATGTGTATTTCAAATTATTTATAATAAGTTATTTATATAATAAGAATTTGCAGAGTATTGCGGGCGTAGTATATTTTGTATTGTATTATTAGGTTATAATAATTTATTTATTTTATAATATATTTACCATATGCCGGGCGATTTAATTTATTTAACTATAACATGAGATGACTTATCGACGTGCGTGTGAAAAAAGTAACACGCCGTCAAATTTAAAAGAATAAATTAATGAAAGAAAAGTCTGTATAGGCCGAAAGAAGGTTACTTGGCGATACGAATAGGTGTATGTATAACCTTACTGCTTCATCTCGGATAATTTTATGGTTATAGTCAGTTTCACGCATTAAGGTGATATGGGCACGTAATGAGGAGAGATGAAAGTCACGTGATAAAAAGAATATTATGCTACAAGATAGATGGGTACAAATGTAAACGCAGACCAAGAAAGAAATGGATGGATTGTGTGAAGGATGATATGATGAGCTGTGGCGTGACTGAAGATGTATGTCAGAATAGAGGACTGTAGAAGAAAAAGATATATTGTGCCGACCCGAAATTAGGATAAGGTGAAAGAAAAGAGAAAGAGCCAGTTTCACGCATATGTAGCGATGGGCTTAATGCGTTATTTGTCATACGATATTGTCTTTATTGTTAATGACGTCAAATGTTGACAAATATCGTATGTATATACACTAATGTCACTATTCGTTAAAGGCGTTATTTTTAACGTTATAAATAAGATGCATTTAGCTACAGCCAAATGAAGCCCGACGGTATTATAAACACTAAAAACAACATGCCACGTTATTATCACGTATATAGATACATTACTATCATGTCCGTTTCCTGTAGGGCTGGCTAGAAATTAAATCTTCACTTTCCACCATCTAGGATTTGTTTACTACCAAACATAAACTCTTAAGGGCAAGAGATAACACAACTCGAATGGACGTAAATTATTGATAAGATTGTTTCCAAAGGTCTTGTAGGTTGAACTGTAAAACATTCTTAATATTAGTCAACGTTACAAATTATTTTAGATTTTATATCTAATTTTTTAATCCATTTTTTAAATTACGCTTCAATTTACATAAATATCATTAGCAAATTAAGTGATTTCAGTAACTATACGTTTGTGGGCTATATAAAAGCATTATGTTTTGTTTAGTCTATGCCATAAAGTCCAATTTGAACTTATGTTTTGGCAGACCAAAGCCAAAATAATTTGTTCACGTTACTCAATAAAATTTCTACGAGCAAGGGGTTTTTAATGAAGCGTGCGGTGAGACAAGAGTTTTAATCCCTGTTTTTGCCTCGCGCCAGGATGAAATATAGCCCGGTATGCGAACAGGTAGCTAATACATTTTCACTTTGGCTGAATACTTAGGTATTTATATATAAGTTTACGTTGTTCCAAAACGACTGTATTTTATTTTCATTAAAGTCTATCTAAACATTAACTAAGGCTTAGCTTAGAAGAAAATAATTACTTACATATTTATTTCTATTAACTTAGATATATTTCGAAAACATTTTATTTTTCGTTAGCAAATATACGAAAATAAACAAGTGATCTCCATTTCTCATTTTTAAAATTTTATAATTTCCTTCAAACTTCAATGATGAGGACAGGAGGGTAAATCTTTTACACATTTGTTATCAATAACTCTTTCATAATATTTTTGAAGCCTTTTCTTTAGGGCTACATTTCTAGAAATAAAAATTCATTTTGCAAATTTTGATTTATTTCTTATGCATTTTTTTTGTTTGCTTGCAAATAAACCGACAAATTGTAAGTAATCTATCCTAAGTCTAACATAAATTATGATAAATTAGCTTCAAGAAGTTTTTGTGTTTGTATTTATATATTTAGAGGAATTTTAAATTTTAAATTTAAAATTCCGTATACATCAGCAAAAAAAGGTTCGTTACATTTTAAATAAGATGATTTATTTATAATCAAAAGTCAAATAAATAATAATTATTTATTTACATTGCTAATTGTTGTGAGGTCTGACTGTTTGGTTTTAGTTAGATAATTAATTAATTATTATTTTAGTTTTGGTTCATTCTTGTTATTCAGTGTTCAGTGTTATTATTAGTGGCTAATTGTTGTTATTTGATATTAAAGTTATTAATTAAAATTGGTTCCGATGTTGAAACGTGGTCGAAGTAAGCTTTTGGATTTCCAAAAAAAACAAATTTAGATAGAATAAAAAAACATAAATTTGTGAGGTGTTATAGTTTTTAGTGTAAAATTTGTATAGTTGAAATAATAAAACGATTAAATGGACAATATTTCTCGTAAATATTGTAATGAAATGTAAAAATGATTTATTTAGCCACGCTTTATTCATCATGGATTTTAAATTCTGCACGTACGAAACAAACACAATCCCGGAACAATATTTCTTAAGGCCGAAGCGAAAATCGTATCTTCACAAGCCTTATAAACTGGTCACGGTTTTCAGTCGACTTTTGAATAAGGATATTTCTTTCGTCGCCTCTCTCAATGCACTTAGAGCTTGGTGTAAAATATAAAATGTAAGCAAGGAAAGCAAAATAGAACCTAAGCTAATCATATATGGTAGGTGACTTAGCTTCTACTTATAGTTAGGAGGTTATAGGTAGAATGATGGGAGCCCGAGCCCAGCAGTGGAACATTTATGGGCTGATATTATATGTAATATAGGTAGAATAAAATATAAGGTAAGTTTCCTTCACTGTACTACTATATAACTATATATATATATATATATATATATATATATATATATTTGTTATTTTTTTTATTAAATATACAATATTAATAATAACATCTATGTTTTTTGTATATTGGTCATTTTCTTATAATGATAATTATGGACATCTTAAAATAATTATTTAGAGATTTATGTACGTATTTATGTTCAGACACAAAATATTACTATTAATGAATTAATATAAAAAAATTAAAAATGTACATATTAAAATATGCCGTAAATATCATGAGCTACTATGTGATTAGACCTAAGTAAAACCTGTATAAGTTCGTGGTAGAGTAATGGCTGGCGCACGCGTTGCAAACTCAAAGGGCGCAGATTTGAATCCTGGCTGTACGCATTCACCACTTAAGCAGTTTTTTGACTAATATGCATATTGTTACAATCAACACGTGCTAACGACGGTGAAGGAAAGCACCATGATGAAACTTGCACATCGATATAACTGATGTGTCAAACCTGCCAAACCACCTTGGACAAGCGTGGTGGGCATGCTGCCCCCCCCCCCCTTTTTTTTAAGTGGGAGGCCCATGACCAGCGGTGGGACGTTTATGGGCGGTTATTATTATTCTATAAAATATACATTTTTATGTAAGTAAAATAGAGTCACCTACTAGGATGTGAAAACCTAGTTAAAATATGCAATAAATTGCTTGTTAAAATAAAAATACCGAAGACACCGTCCTTATAAAGGAACACAAATAATATTTACAATGAAATACTAATACACTTTAGACGTTTTTTTATAGTTGATCTAAATTAGTTTTATCCATGCAGGAACGTTGAAAGAATACAATTTACAGCGCCTGGGCGGCCTGTCGTAAGAGGCGACAAAACCACCCCCAGATGGTATGATATTTGCCTGTCTGGATGGCTACCACCCTTAGTCTAGAGTATACCACCACAACAACCTTGAATTGTGTTCTCGCATTAGTGGCCAGGTTCCAGTCTCCCTTTAGAGAACAGAAGCACATTGATAGTACCTCTGGTGTTACATATGTCCTTAGGCGACAGTAATCGCTTTCTCGAGGGCCGTCCGCCTGTTTGCTGAACTCACGCAATAAAAAAATGTTCGCACGCTCTACACAATACCTATTGCTGTCCTATAGGTATTCTACTAGGGTTATAGTAAACTTGTAATTTGTGCATTGTTTAAATCTGCTTAATAAGCGACTAGCGGCCCCGAAAGACGTTATCCTGTTCTGAAAGATAAAAGTCTAGGACTCGATCCCAACGCCACCTACCGGTTACAATTGTTGGATTTAAACCATCCGGGGACCCATTCAAACACACAAAAACACCAAAATCGGTCTAGGTGATTAGGAAAATTCTAAAACCCGATCTCAGCGCCACTTACCGGTTCTAATTACGAATCTCAACCATCCGGGAACCCACTCAAAACACAAAAACAAAATCACCAAAATCAGTCCAGGTGATTAGGAGGATTCTAGAACCTGATCTCAGCGCCACCTAGCGGTTCTAACGGGATAAAAACTCCGTCCGTCTCCTGGTTCTAAGCTACCTCCCCACCAATTTTCAGCCAAATCAGTAAAGCCGTTCTTGAGTTCTAAATAGTGCAACTAACACGACTTTCTTTTATAGGTTTTTATACTCGTAATAGTTTTTTAAAACAATCACTCTTGGACCACATGCATTAGCATAAGGCGGCCAGGTGCGAGCGAATAACTGACTCGTCGCAATGCGGTATGGGGATCTTATATTCATATTATTGTAGCCGCCGAGCTCCGGACGCCGAACACACTTTACGAATCAAAAATATTCAGAACAGCTGTGACATGTTCACGCTTCTGCACTGTGGTGATGCATAGAGATTACATTTTATACAACCTTCTTTTTAGTGTATGCAATTTATATATTTTATATACAAAATCAGCTTCTATATTTGTCTTTGCAAAACTTATTTTCACGTCATAGAATTTTTATATCAATTGTTATTCCAATTCCTTAGCGATGTAGTCAAGCCTCTTGTATGAGACACGGCATACTCGTAGACACATTACTCGCATCCCTTTTTTTATTGCAGGAGTTCAGCAGACAGGCAGAAGGTTCACTTGATGGAAAGCGGTTACCATCGCCTATGGACATTTGCATCACCAAATGCGCTGCTGCTCTCTTATACTTTAGACCAGGGGTGACAGCCATCCAGTCGGGCAAATGCCCTACCACCTGGCTGTGGGTTGTTTTGTCGCCTCTTACGACAGGCCGCCCGGCCGCAGGAAATTGTATTCTTTCTCCGTTCCTGCACAGATAATCTACTACGACTAAATATTACTCAATCACTAGCTGTACCCGGCAGACGTTGTCCTGCCTTTAAAAAATAAAAATCTAAAACTCGATTCCAGCGCCAACTACCGGGACCAAATGTTAATCTAAACTCGAATCAACTTGAACAAACAGAGTAGAAAATTATTAAAGTACTTATATCGCTATTAAAAAATAGGGACTGGTGGCAGAAGGATGAAAATGAATGATGAAGCCTTCTAGAAACCTTACCAATTGATTTCGATGATTATTACCTACATTTTTTTTCTTTCTACTTTAAACTAATTATATTAAAAAAAATTTAAACTATTAAAGGTCAAATTGCATGTAGTGTTTGCCTATAAGTGACTACTGAATTTTTCATGTCTTATTTGTAGGTTAACCAATTAAATAAATAAATAATGATCTAGGCTCAGTATTGTACAAATAGTCTTAAGAAATTAGGTAATATAAAATGAGTTTTCTTAATTACACTTTGTTTAAACATTGATACGTTGATATACATACAAACAGTATGTATGTATTTATATCAACGAGATATACATACATTTTGAACTAGTAAAGTAATATGATATATTAAACAAAGTTATTAACTTGTAAGGTCTTCGGACCAACAACATAAAGTCAAGTCCAATAAAAACAGGTGCAGTTTTTAACATGCAAGTTCTTTGAGTTTGTATAGCTATTACCTAAACCCAATGGTGGATAAATATTTAAATAACTTTGAAACAACAGTTTAACTTTTCACTCAGAAAATAGTTTTGCAATGTATTGACTATTCTAACAATAGCAGTAAATATCAAAAACAATGTGAGATATCTCGCCAGAATAGTTTTAATTCTTAGCAAAGGAAATGCAACGTTCAATGTCTGAATAAACTTATTAAGGATTAGATACATTTATCGGGTATATTTATTTAACTGTGAATAGGTTTTTAAAACTTTCAATCACGTTAAAATACATATATTTTTAATTGAAAATAAAAATATGTTATGTAATGCAAAACAAGAGAAAAAATGTTACAACAGAATATTGCACAATATGACGTCTTATCTTTAAGGACTCAAATATTCTATTAATCATTCATTGAACAATAATTAAAACTATTTTTATTTTGTATAGGTATGAAGATTGTTTTAAAATTTATTGTAAAATATTTCCATTACCATAAAGAAATCAGCACATTCATATTACTTATGTATGTAACCTGTTAATCCGCCTAGGACAAAGGTATTGGGAATGAACTCTTGTACTTACATGTATTATATAAAACTTATTATTAAATTATTTTTATATGTCATTATATTCTTTATACTTTGCGTCTAAAATCAATCTCTTTAAATATATTTTTACATTTTTTTAATATTCCGCACAAAAATATGTAATTTTGTGTTTACGATGTTTACGTGTACTTATCTAATTAATTTTAATACCTTCAAAGAGAATTATATTTTGATAAATGATTAAAGGCGATCCTAATTTAATTGAAACCTTACTCATGTCAGAATTTCACATCCTGTTTGATACAAAAATTTAAAATATATTAACATGGAAAACGCATACTAAGGGCCGCTAGCATAAGGTTCGCCTTTAAATAAAATTAGTTAATCATATTAATCTGCCTAAATACGTTTTAAACAAAACGTATAGATAGTTCTTTACACATATTTAGCGGCAAATTTTGCGTTGTGCAAGACGCTTATTGTATTTAAGGGTGTTAAATACGTTTTGTGTTTCTTACATAAATTTAAGCAACCTTATGCAAGCGGCCCTAAGTAATGATAATGTTAATGGTAAATGTAGCCCACAATATACTTAGAAATCATAATTGAGATAATACAATAAATCTTAAAATACTATTTATATAAAAGAGAAGCTCCAATTTTTATTTATTTATTTATTGCAGGAGTTCAGCAGACAGGAAGATGGCCCACTTGATGGAAAGCGGTTCCCATCGCATATGAACATTTGCAACACCAAAAGTGCTACAAATGCACTGCTGCACTCTTAAGGGAGACTGAAACTGACTGACTGAAACACAACTCAAGGTTGCTATGGCGACATACTCTAGACCAGGGGTGGTAGCCATCCAGTCGGGCAAATGCCCTATCACCTGGCTGTGCGTTGTTTTGTCGCCTCTTACGACAGGCCACCCGGCCGCAGGAAGTTGTATTCTTTCTCCGTTCCTGCACGGATAAAATATTAAAATATTTTGTTATCATGATACTTTCAATAGATCATTACAAAAATCATTTTAATTAAGTACAGTTCAAACAATAATTATTAAACTATATGACTTGTCAAAATTGTGACATCATTGGCCAGTATTCTCATACACGATCAAGGAACTGTGAAGTTTTGTGCGATGATAAAAAGTGTTTCAGTTGACTGGCCTGTCAAACACCCAGTTGGTGTTATCATTTCATCAATCAATATATTAATATTTATAACATACTTTTAATGAAATAAAAATCAAACAAAATACCGCGTTTAAAACTGTTAATCTGCAGTTTTATTATGTGCACTAGTCACGAAAACTTAAAAAACACTACATAGTTTTAAATTTAAATCACCCATAAATTGAAAGTTCTAAATAACTTCTATGCAATTTTGTAAAATTGAAAAGATGCAAACTAAACTAAACTAAATTACCAACTAACTAAATTATTAACTAACTAAATTTTTTGAATAGTATAGTTAGCAGGTTATTGATATTACGTCATAACTTAAACGAGTTAATAGCATATTAGTTATTGTTTATATATAAATTAAAATCGTTTTATGATGGTTTATTTTGCCATTTTCTTTTATATGAAAATCATTTTACTATTAGTGTGAAATGTGTCATCTACCCAAATCAGCTGTGAAACTTCAAAACTTAGCAATTGACATTGTTTTTAAATGAACGTTTGTTTATTTTCGTAATTGTTTTCCATCACATTTTATAATGTATTGTGTATGCTAAAACCCATGACTGTAATAAATATGACATCATTCCCAATAAGGAAAATAAATGTTTGGGGATTATGACATTTGCAGAGTTTTCTCCTTAACAATTACATATACGGCCCCCGCATGACAATTCCATGTCAAATGAAATAATAAAAATGTTAACGCTAAAGTATACGTTATAAGTATAAGTTACGTATATGTATGTTGATACAATAAAACTTAAGATCTTAATCTTAAATAATACCCTTCAGTCTAGCATACAGAGTTTGGAAATAAGGTCTTGTAACCGCAAAGCAAAAAGTATTAATATACAATTTTGAACGTTAATGCAATGAAATAATATCTAAAATAATAACCATCGGGGCATATTCAAAGACAATCCTACGTATTATCCCCACAAATTGCTATTGCGCCTGGCCGCCATTTTGATGACGTAACCGTAGTCGAACACTCAGTACTGTTAGCATCTTTGGCCGGCGAGTACGCGTGCATGTCGAGTTGCGGATGACGTCACGTGAATGCTAATTTGACAAGGTTCCAGGGCATTAGAAATTTGTGGGGATAATAAGGAGTAAACTCCAGTCAGAGCTGACGCACACAAATTTTAATGCCTTCCAAGTTTTGAAAAGTCATAGCTGAATTGTTTGAACATATTTTATAAGCAAATAAAAAGAAAAAAATATAGAATTTTCATACTTTTAAATTTCGAATTTAAATTTAAAAGTACCTCTATCGAGACCTCTTAACACGTCTAATTGAGATCTCGCGTGACCAAAAAGCTGACTTGCACCTAGGACAACGCATCAGCTTGCCATCCAACGTGGAAATGCGGCCAGCATTTTGGAAACGCTCCCCGTCGACAGCGATCTGGAGTCTATTTTTTTACTTATTTTATTTTGTAACCTTACGTTATTTTGTATGTATAGTTATATTCATAGTATAGTTTAATTTTAGTTTATTTTTGATACTTAATTGTATTTTTCACCGTTTTAATCTAAATAGTACTTCTCTTCTATAATTTTAAATAAGATGTGTAAATTCCTTTATAGAAATTGTGAAGAATTTAATCCGATGCCAAAAAAGTTTTTGCTTTATTGGTTACATTTGCGATTGGTTCGTTAGTGGAATGGTACTTAGGAAATTGAGTCAGATTGCAGATATTTTTTAAAAGAGCCTTCGTAATGTTTGAAACTATTTTAGCCTCCAATATTATTTGTTTGCAGGTGTTGCAGACTTGATAGGAATTTTTTAATGTTGGTTGTTACCAACATTAAAAACTTGTAATAACTACTTTACAATATCTTGTTAGATATTGTAAAGTAGTTATTACAAGGTTGTATTTTGGACCCCCTTTTTAAATCACAGTGCATTATTAATATACAAGCAATACAGGGATCATGTAATATTACTAAAAATGAAAAAGAACAGTTAGTACAAGAGGCGACCCATATGAAAGTTTCCTGATCGCGCAGGTCTTTAAAGCCTGTTTTGTAGGCTACACAGGATTCGCTTCGATCATATAGTTTCTATAATTGATGATAGAACATAGATGCAATGACCTTGTAATGTGAAGATTATAAGTTTCTATATGGTAGTAGTAACTTAATAATATCTTAAAAATCAGCAGACACACTTACCTATATATTGTATATCCCCAAATTAAGTAAGTTACGCTTGTCTTATTGGCAATATACAACGGGCTACTCTTGGACCAATCTGAGACACCCTGATCATAGTAAATGGCGGAGAAAATTCGACGATTCTGAAATTTACCATAACAGAAATCGAACCCAGACCAGACAGAGACTGCGTTGCAGTGGAGCAGGCTGGCAAACGCCTAGCCCGCTCAATCACAGAGGCCTTCAAGTACTAATGAGAGAGTTAGAATTGATAGCCAACCGCGCCTACCCTTTGTACCGGGTCCCTAATTAAATGTAACGTAATATGGGTCTTAATCAAATATTACTTGTATTTAGCGAAATAAAGAAGACATGCCTGTCATATTGTGGTATCGTCAAATAACCTTCTTTCGGCATATACAAACTTTTTTATTATTATTTAAATTCCTTCCTTTAAATTTGACGGCGCATTCCCTTTTTCGCACGTAACTTCAATTACTCATCACAAAATAAAATAAAATAAATGGCTCCGCCTTGTAAATAAAATATCATAATTTAACATAAAATATATATTTCGCCCGCAACACACTATAATTATATACAATTTATACGTAACTCGCTCCGCAACATAAATATAGAATAAATTAACATAAAATAAATATAATAAATATATACACATAAAATTAAATACTATAAATATAAAAGTACAATAGTGAAGAGGAGCAGCTTTATTTCATGCCCATCAATCAGGTGAGTGCGTGTTTATTCTTCGATACCCATTCAAAATTGTCGCAATCTCCTATTTTCTTACTTTGAAGCAGTCCGCTTATCATCAAATCCTGCGCCGCCGCAACATATTAGTAAATACTACCATGGTATAATTTAATAATATAGCTTTACAATTATTATATTATTATACGCCGACAAAAGTGAATGCACACCCGCCTGCCATAAAACCTTTCATCATTTGCACTTCTTTTGTTTACTTTGTGTTTAAAAATTGTAATTAGAAAACCAGGCCATTGTGTATTGTAATGTTTAAGATGCTCATTAGTCAGGTGTGATTCTTGGAAATAATTTTTATACGGTCGAGTATTGTGTCGAGACATATAAACGATCCCCCCAACTGAGAGATGAGGTAGTCAAGCAATAATCGCCAGCAAGGCAAGACGTGTGTACATTCGATAAGCTATATAGTAACGGACTTTGCGCGTGTTATTGAATCGTGCAGTTTGTACTGGTTGCGTCCAGTCATATCTGTACCTGTGTTATACGTGTTTGAATAGTTCTAATAAATTCTATAGTAATTCCAACGGCATTTTAATTCGAGTCCCGTAACTCGTAACAATATGTATTTTCATCAGCTTTATTTCCTGATTCCTATTATATTTTACAAGATACAAAACATTGTGTTCGATATAAAAAGATTGTTACAAGATAATTACTTCGAAATATTGAAAAGCTACTAAGGTTGACTTGACTAAGGTGTTGCTATATTCAATGTAATAAACATCAATAGAAGACGTGAAAAATATCATATTTTTGGTATACTAAAGTAGATTTACATTACATCCGTGGAGGAACGAGGAAAGAATACAACTTCCTGCGGCCGGGTGGCCTGTCGTAAGAGGTGACAAAACAAGCCACAGCCAGGTGGTTAGGCATTTGCCCGACTGGATGGCTAACACCCCTGGTCTAAAGTATATCGCCATAACAACCTTGAGTTGTGTTCTGGAATCTAGTCACTAATGCCGATTAGTGACTAGATTCCAGTCTCCCTTAAGAGAGCACCAGCGTATTTGTAGCACTTTTGATGTTGTAAATGTTCATAGCCGATGGTAACCGCTTTCGATCAAGTGGGCCGTCTGCTTGTCTGCTGAACTCCTGCAATAAAAAAATGAAGAAAACATTTTTGATGTAGACATTTTCGCAGTGTTAGGCCCACTTACACGCATAGTGAAGTTAAATAAATAAATGTAGAGTTTGTAAACTCGGAGTAAGTTAATTAAAAAATTAACTCTCATTGTCCTTTGCGCCACTAAAAATACCACTGGGTTAACTAACCTGATTTTTTTGTTGTTTAGTTGGTAACATTGAAAGGTCTATGCTTTTTTTGTTGTTTTTTTTTGTTGTGTTAGCGACTTAACCTTTCCACATCGGTAGGTTAAATATTTAGAAGTTTAACCCTGGGTTTACTCCTAACTTTTGATGACTCAAGATAAACTGTTTATTTAATCCTGTATTAGCAGTTAACTTCAAGTTAGTTGAGCTAACCCAAGAATGTGCAAGTGGGCCTTACTAGCGTAAATGAAATTCATGTTGAAACTCACAATTGCTTAGTAAAATTAACCTTATAAATATATTACAAGATTTTAAGGGAGATTTCTGTAACATTGCTCCGGTTATCGATTGATGTCTGTTAGCTTGGCACCATGTTAATTGACAGTGGTTAAGTTGTAAATAAGACCTGAATGAATAAATGAAAACATTTTTCTTAACTATAAATTAAAACTACATTTTTTTAAACTGAAGTGGGTCGTGTATGCATTAACTGGATTCATTCAATGTCATTGAATATCGTCGTGTTCTTTCAGTTTTGTGCCTTTCAGTCAAATTCAAAAGCTTTTATTTAAAATAAGTTCCACTGGATAATACTTTTTAAAGGTCATACATATAAATCAAAATTTTACTTCTTAGTCTATGTATACCGCTTTGCAAAGTATTATTGCTGTTCAAGGGCGGCAATAAAATCCTCATCAACACGTCTAGCTAAAAAACTTTTTCTTCTTGTTTATCAAGTTCCAACTCTTTTTTTTTTAATAAATTTCATACCGAAAGAGGTTACACAAGTACTTTTCAAAAAAATTATGGAGTTTTAGCAAACAGTTCATACTGAGTACAAAAGGAAAGTAAAATATTATTATAGTTAAAATAATTTTTACTGTTACATATCTTTTTATCCGTGCAGGAACGAAGAAAGAATACAATCTCCTGTGGCCGGGCGGCCTGTCGTAAGAGGCAACAAAACAACCCACAGCCATGTGATATGGTATTTCCCTGTCTGGATGGCTACCACCCCTGATCTAGGGTATGCCGCCATATCAACAATGAGTTGTGTTCTGGCGTTAGAGGCCAGGTTCCAGTCTCCCCTAAGAGAGCAGAAGCACCTTTGGTGTTGCAAATGTCCACAGGCGATCGCAACCGCTTTCTGTCAAGTGGGCTGTCTGCCTATCTGCTGAACTCTTAATATAATTCAACCTGGTTGATCCATCTAATATCAGCACTAGGTACATCGGCTTTTATCTTAACCGAAAAGTTAAGCGAACTAATGTAAATTGCCTTATGTGCCAGAAAATTGGTCCACCAGGCAACAAAATTGCTACTTATCTATGTATATTACAATTCACAACCCCCCAAAGCAAATTAACTGTTCTCAGCGATGGTAAAACCGTTGCTTCTCCAAAATACCGATTGCCGTTTGTAAATGGAAATAAATTCCAAACAAATTTAATTACACGAGGAATCCTAGTTTCGACGGTTACAAAGGATTATCTATCTAGGGTTTGAGGATGGAATTCTAGTTCTGTTTGGAAGTAAACATTAAAGGCTAGAGAACTATTTTGTTCCCTATAGACTATATACATAAGTATATAAGTAAGAATGGGCTAGGATATCTTCTATATATATATAATGAAAATGGTGTTCGTTTGAGGCTCAATCACGCTTAAACCACTGATCGTATCGACATGAAACTACCACCATTCGATGCGAAATTTTTCCTAGATGGTTTATGGCTATCTATCTATCTATATATATATATATATATATATATATATATATATATATAAGCAAAGTTTGTTTTCTTTGTCCGAGGTAAACTCGAAAACTACTGGACCGATCAGCATGAAACCACAACCATTCGACGTGGAATTAATCGTAGATGGTTATAGGCTATATATATTTTTCAAATTCTATGAGCCCTTTGCCATGTTTTCTCGATTTGTTTGTTTATTAATTTATTTGAATAAGGCGGTACGAAGTTCGCCGAGTCAGCTAGTATAATATATACCGAGAGCTTCATAACAAACGGGCGTACAGACAAAAGTGCAGTTTTACACAAGGGACAAAATTGTGAATAAAACAAAACTAGTTGATTGTATGACTGAAATTTTGAATATCCTTCTTTTTAGGTACACTTGCATACTGGTAAGACTTTGTGTATAGTTTTCGGTAAACAAGAAAAAATGGCATTTTTGCGTATACGCCCATTTGTTATGGAGACCTCGATATATACAGTAGAACCTCGTAAATCGAAAACCTCCCAAACTCGAAAAAAATTATGTTCCCTTCCCCTTCAATCTTAAATCGCTCGAAATCTGAACCCTATATAAGTCGAAATAATTAGTGTCTCCCTATAAGCAAATTCAGTACTTATTTTCCTTCTATAACTCGAAAAAAATAATTGGACCTCTGCATCTCGAACATGGCTGCATAACGGATTCTGCATACAACTTCCTATTATAATGAAATAAATGTGTCATTCCTAGATTTGGGCTTCCTAATATAAGTAGCAAGGAAGATTTTAGCGGGTTTTTACCACCAATGTGGTTATATCAATGTGCATAGCAAAACACTTGGTAAAAACATGCCGAAGCGGTACATATTTCGTATTTAAAAAAGTCATACCTTGCTTACAGCTGTATGGCCTGCTCGATCGGTGTGATACCACGCTCTCTCAGAATATCGACGTGAAACGGTTAGCCCTGAACTAATCGTGTTTCGATGTCCCATTTCCCCACCCCCTATCCCTCATATTCCAACCCCATATCCAATTGCCTCCACCCGATTCATCCTGTCTGATCCCTCTATCTGGTACCGCCTTCAATTCTCTTTATCGATTTGTTTATATATGTACTACAATTTATATAATACGAACGTTATATAGAATAGCATATAGTAAACAAGTAGGAATGGTGTCTGTAAAGTAATGTATATAGTACACAAGAAGTATTACCAAAATACCACGCTACCACTTGTTTCTAAGAATATAATAATAGTAAATAGTAAATGTACAAATTGATTTTTAAAAAGATAGATATACTAGCAAATATTTAGAATAGTAATAGAAAAAATGTAATACAATAAGTAAAACAGGAGTAAATAAGTAAAAAGTAGAATGTATAGAACTCAAAATTGTAACTTGATATGTAATGCTCTGACAAGCGTGTGCGAAAGGAGAAAGAGATTTAATAAAAAAAATCTCTTTATCTCATCTTAAGAGCCAGTAATGCATTTGCTTTTGGTGTTGCAAACATCTATAGATGACGGTAATCGCTGGGACGTTGACCTGTTTACAAGCTTCGCAATTAAAAAAACATATATGTGAATGGTACGTAAATACTTTTAACTGGTAATCTAACGAATGGTTTACGCTCAATGCCAAGAGTTGTAAAGAACTAAACAAAACTGCACACTGTTTTGGCAATATAAAACACCTATTTTCTTTAAGTGTGAAAACTTTTAACTCTAAATTTTGGCTTTAAGACAATGCCCGGGAAACAATTTAGCGCTTTTCCACTCGAATGAAAACCCGACCATCTGAGAATTAGTTAAACTCCAATTTGGTAATTGTTTTTCTTCTCAAACATTTTAAGTTACCCCCAACCACCCCCCGAACTTTGGAAAGTCTTTTCTTTAAGTTCATAAAGTCGAGTTGGCAAATGCCATTGCCAGGAAATTAATGGTGTATTTTTAGCAGCCGTTTTTCAGGTTTTTTTTTAAAATTTCAAGCTGGGAATTTATATCTCAATACGTGAAGCAAAAACTTTGTATCCTTTTTTACGAAAATTGCGTGGACGAAGCAGTTTTTAATTCGCACACTTATAGAGAAGTACAGAATACTAATATTTTATTTAAATTATGCATAAAAATACATGAATAAATAAAAAAATATTACACACACTGCCATATATTTGACACACACGCATATATATTCTTTTGTTTAGTGTTAAAGTCAAATTGACAGTGTAGCCTTGGCGGAATCTGTGATTATAGATATAACCTTTGATAATTCGACCATAATAATTAATAAATTATTATGGTCGAATTTCAACCACGGACAACCTTTGTGGTAGAGCGGGCTAAGTCTTAGCCGGCCGAACTCGCTGGAACTCAGAGGCTCCGAGTTTGATCCTGGCATGGTAAATTTTGGAAACAAACTTTGTTATTTACTTTGGTCTGGGTGTCTGGGATCGGCCCCAGAGTGGTCTATTGTATTATTACCAATAACATAAGCGTAACTTGCTTAGCTTGGGGATATACCGTGGAGGAACGGAAAAAGTATACAATTTCCTGCAGCCAGGCGGCCTGTCGTAAGAGGCGACAAAACAACCCACAGCCAGGTGGTAGGGTATTTGCTCGACTGGATGGCGACCATCCCTGGTCTAGAGGATGCCGCCATAACAACCTTGTATTGTGTTCCGGCATTAGTGACCAGGTTCAAGATTCCCTTAAGAGAGCAGCAGCGCATTTGTAGCACCTTTGGTGTTGCAAATGTCCATAGGCGATGGTAACCGCTTTCCATCAAGTGAGTCCTCTGCCTGTCTGCTGAACACCTGCCACAAAAAAACATAATAAATGACAATGCATGATGTAACCACAGTATTGTTTAGATTTAAGATGGATGTATCTCCTGTTGATTGTCCATAATAAATAAATAAATGTGTTTGTCTGCAGATCTGACGTTCTGCCGGTATAAAAAAAACAGCATTCCAAGCGGAACATAAAGTGCGCATTACCTAACCATCTCAAGTCACTCACGAAGTCAATACATCCGCGGTTAATGACGTGGAAATATAATATAAGGTTGTCGCAGGCCCTTGTTCTATAGTTTATTCGTCGTTTGATTCCCCAAGAATCGTTTCCACATGTATTTTTATGACACACAGTTTATCAAGTAAAGAGAACTCATATTTTATGTTGGATTAATAGTAAATTTGTAATGGATTGTCTTGGGAAAGCGACATAATGTTGGATACGTTTCGGTAACTGGTCTGTTTATCGTACATATGACAATAATATTGTTCTGTAAAAAAATTACGCATTCTCAACAAGGCGCGTTACTGGGGTACTTCCCAGTAACTCTATGAAACTTCATAGAGTAAAATTATTTTTTAACTTATATAGGTAGCTTTTTGTTTAGTGTAATGTGTAAAATGCCAAGTGGTAGGGCATTTGCCCGATTGGATTGCTACCATAACTGGTCTAAAGTATGTCGCCATAACAACCTTGAGTTGTGTTCCGGCGTTAGTGACCAGGTTCCAGTCTCCTTTAAGAGAGCCGCAGCGCATTTGTGTTGGAAATGTCCATAGGCGATGGTAACCGCTTTCCATCAAGTGGGCCGTCTGCCTGTCTGCTGAACTCCTGCAATAGTGTAATTATTTATTATTGCATTTTTATTTATAAATTACTTCAAAAAGGAGGAGGGTTCTTGATTTGACTATATGTTTTTTTTGTATGTTTGTTACGTGATTTCTCCGTCTGTCCGTATAGTGGTCCGATTTTAATTTTCATAAATATCCGAAATATAAATATACTCTTGAGGTGGTCTCATTGTCAGAAAATCAAATTCTGATGAGTGAATTTTAGGGAAACCGAAGGCAATGTACCAGAATCAAGACTTCTAGGTGTATTTTAGAGTCTAGAACTATTAGATTTGGTTGAAAGTGCCTAAAATCGAGACTATTCCTTTTACAGAAATGTAGGAAGTTTAATTGAATAAATTATACATAAAATGATGTATTTGTTTAATAATAAATAAATAAAAATGTCTAAGAGAGTAGTAAGACTAGAAGAAATGAAAATTTTGATGAGAATGGTCGAGAGTGCACCGGTACACATTATTTATATTAAATTCAGAATTTTATAGATTTTAATCATAATATATACAGCACCTTAACACAGCAACCATCGAACATTATGGAATATCATGAAGTTTTGACGAAATAACAAACAATCCAATACATTTAAAAATAAACTAATAGATCTTTTGATCCAAAAAGCATATTATTCAGTAGACGAATACATGCATGATAATTTATAATTATTATGGCCCTGTGACTATATCTGTATTTATTAAAATATATAAAGATATTTGTTTTATTAAAAAAAATAGATGACATTATTCTTTTATAAAAATGTATCAAAAATAAAATACATATTCAATAACAAAATATAAAATCTTGCAGTTCACCGCCAGCAGGGACTGGGGTCTAAACTACCGGTGGTTAGGGTTCCAGAGACAGGAACCTCCTCAGAATTCGTGCCGTGTCCAAGAGTGCTGCCTTCTGTATCTGGCCCTTCACCCAGCTTCCCAGCGAAAGCCTCTCTAGATGGCGGTCGAGGGTTTTCGCTATAAGACCATTGACGGTGACATACTATCGGCAAAATGCTCGTTGACTCCAGACGCCACATAGCGGTAACCTCGTGAGCAAGATCTAAGTATTTACTTAGTTTTTCTTTTTCTTTCTTCACGAGATTATCGTCATGCGGGATATCGATGTCAACGAGTATTGCTCGTCGCGCAGATCGATCTATTATCACGATATCAGGCTTGCACTGTGACTATTATTATTAAGACATTGTGACTATTATTATTAAATAATTGTAACCATTATTATTATGACATTGTACCTATTATTATTATGACATTATGACTATTATTATTATCTCTGAAATATAGAGTTCTTTTATCTTTTACTATGGGTTTGCGATTACATTTTACGGATAATCCGAGAGCGTTTTTGGATGTAGTATGACAAACTACAATAATAAAATTTCTACCCTAAGCCAAATCAATATAAATATAAAAATTACGGCTGCACTGGATTCTGTTGATTTTTAAAGTGTTTTTATTTACCATTTGCATTTCTGAAAGGGCAAAGACATGTGAAACATTAAATAACATATTATCATCTAATGTTTAAAAAAATGATTTGATTTGAATCCAAATACAAACTCACTTAAACATTCACACATTAGTATGCAATTATGGATTAAACTCAGAAATATGCATCAAGTTGTATAAAACGGAGTAATGTGAGAGATTGGCCTATTTCGTGCCCGGCATATCGATTCGCCATAGCCGCTGACCTTACCTGAGTCGGGGGAAATGGTGTTTTTATTTATTTAACCAAGTTGTTGCTTCCGAGGTGATAGAGGGAAATTGGTTACGAAGTCATTTCGTTAAGAAGCGCCATTTTCTTTAGGTACGTCACACAGTCACGGAGTGAAAGGTTTCTTGAAGGCGGAAGAATTAGTATAATATTAATATATAGACATGCTACTACTTGACTTGGAGTTTCTACGTTGAAAGGGCGGGTTGGTGGTCCGTGATGCCTAAGGCGTATATATCTAACTATGTATATATATGGAAGTGCTTTATACTCTGCGACACAACGAAGGGTTCCATAATGTTGACAAACGTCCACTGTTTTAGTATTTGGCTATAAAAAAAATACTCGGATATACCTCAATGTCAAAAACGAATCAACGATAGTATTCGGATCGTTGTAATGATGTGAACACACGCTGAATAAACCAAACCACTACATCAGAAAGAGAATTGTTTCATACCTAGAATGATGCGTGAGGCTATTGAAATCAAAAAAACACCCAAATTTCAATAGAGAAGATGGTTGCCAAGTACCACCTGTTTGGGATCCGATCATCAAAACTATTAAGACCCAAACCCAGCAAAAATCAACTACCAGACCTCAAGACACTGTGAGCTCTTTCTGCGTGCAACGGAACACAAACCAACGTGAGTGATAATTTGTTTTATTTTTCCTTCAACCCATTTTAATATTATATAGAATTATTAGAGCTAGGCATGTTTGCCGAAAAGTTTCTTGCGCCGCATCTTCTCTTCAAGTCGTAACATGTTGCGAACCGGTGGTAAATTAGATTAGGCTTCCAAAGAGTAAATAATAACGATAAACAAAATTAATACTAAATAATTAATTGAACAAGTTGACGGTAGGCTTAATAAAATTTTAACAATACTCGTTGGACAATTGTCATATTTGTCGTCCGTGACCACGGCCACTGAAAAGTGGCCGAAACGTGGGAATAACCAAAATCAAATAAATTACCGCGCTTAACGTAATTTTATTATGTATACAAGTCGCGAAAAATTATGAAAATTTATTAGACATAAGTGAAATTTAGAATATCGGCTATCTACGTTAGCCGCTAGTAGGTACGGTTTAATGACCCACTGAGTCTGAATCTAATTTTTAACAGACTTCGAAAAAAGGAGGAGGTTCTCAATTCGTCGGGATCTCTTTTTTTTTCGTTGCTTTTTTTTATGTATGTTCGCCGATTACTCCGTGATTTATGATCCGATTTACGTGATTCTTTTTTTGTTCGACGCGGAATAGCTTCTAATTGGTCCCCTAAAAATTTTACATAGTTTGGCCCAGTAGTTTTCATTTTACGAATATTTTTTTGTTCCCGGTTCTTGGGACCTATATTTTTTAAGAAGCGCGGCACCATTCGTAGGTCCACACATACATAGCTAGACACTAAAAAGTAACAAATAAAAACTTCGTTTCAAAAAACCCACTTCAAAAACTAAAAAACTAAAATGTATAAAATAACTTATTTCTTAAGCTATTATTATTAATATATATTATCTAAAACATCTTGAAGTCGGTGCAAAGTAAAACATAAAAATTGCTTAGTAATTTTCAAAATATAGTAATTTTTATGTTTTTCTTTGCACCGACTTCAAGATGTTTTAGATAATATATATTAATAATAATAGCTTTAGAAATAATTTATTTTATACATTTTAGTTTTTTAGTTTTTGAAGTCGGTTTTTTTAAACGAAGTTTTTATTTTTTATCAAACGTATTGTTTCTTTTCTTTTTCTCGTTATTTTTAAATAGTATATTAGTCCTAAGTAAAACAATTCATTATTTCTACTTTCGATAATAGCTACGAAACAGTAATAAGTACATTTTGCAAAATCAATGATCAATACAGAAATCCCTAGTTAAGCTATCAAGGCGGGATACGTTTCCATTCGGCCCATTTCCGCGGGGAATAGGTCAGGGACATGGCAGGTGTGCCGGTAAACCGATTGCGCTGAGCCGATAGCGCTCTCAGCCCCATTGCATTCAGATGAAACTCGAGTTGCGCGGATATTTATTTTTAAATACATTACTTTTAATCTAATATACTATTTGCTAGAATTTTGTATAATTAATGTACCTATAGATACATGTCAGTACATGCACAATACAGCGATAAAGTATATTCTATCTATCTATCTATTTTTAACCGACTTCAATAAGGAGGAGGTTCTCAACTTGACTGGTATTTTTTTAAAGATTTATGATATTTAACATAGTAGTTTTCATTTTATGACAGTTTTATAAAATTACCATATACACTGTTATAACAAGAAAATGTTGCAAAATATTGTAATTTCTATGGTTTACTTGGCACCGACTTCAAGATGTAGAAAATTTTATATTACTTTGTTTCTTAATAAACTAAATAAATTCTTAGTCAAAAATCTTTAAGTTATTTTATTAACCGACTTCGAAAAAAGGAGGAGGTTCTCAATTCGTCGGGTTCTTTTTTTTATGTATGTTCGCCGATTACTCCGTGATTTATGATCTGATTTACGTGATTCTTTTTTTGTTCGACGCGGAATAGATTCTAATTGGTCCCCTAAAAATTTTACATAGTTTGACCCAGTAGTTTTCATTTTATGAACATTTTTCATGAAAATAATTTTCACTCCGTTCCATATGTACACCGATTACTCTGAGATTTATTATTCGATTTACGTGATTCTTTTTTTGTTCGACGCGGAATAGCTGCCATGTGGTCCCCTAAAAATTTGACATAGTTTGACCCAGTAGTTTTCATTTTACGAACATTTTTTTGTTCCCGGTTTTTGGGACCTATATTTTTTAAGAAGCGTGGCACCATTCGTACGTCCACCCATACAGCTAGCTATTTTTTATTTGTTACTTTTTAGCTAGACACTAAAAAGTGACAAATAAAAAATAAAAACTTCGTTTAAAAAAACCGAGTTCACAAACTAAAAAACTAAAATGTATAAAATAACTTATTTCTAAAGCTATTATTATTAATATATTAATTATCTAAAACATCTTGAAGTCGGTGCAAAGCAAAACATAAAAATTACTATATTTTGAAAATTACTATGCACCGACTTTAAGATGTTTTAGATAATATATATTAATAATAATAGCTTTAGAAATAAGTTATTTTATACATTTTAGTTTTATAGTTTTTGAAGTCGGTTTTTTGGAACGAAGTTTTTATTTTTTATACTTTTTAGTTTTTAAAGTTGTTTTTTTTTAACGAAGTTTTTTATTTGTTACTTTTTAGGGCCTAACTATGTGACGCCCACGAAAGGTGCCGCGCGCCTTAATAAAATAGATCTCAAGAAACGGGAATGGAAATTTTTCATAAAAAATGTTCATAAAATGAAAACTACTGGGCTATTCCGCATCAAACTACAGAAGAACGGATGTCGTAAATCGGATCATAAATCTCAGCGTAATCGATGTACATACATAAAATATAACAAAAATACCAATCAAGTTAAGAACCTCCTCCTTTTTTTAAGTAGGTTAAGAGTTAAGAAATGAATGTTTGTGTGTATGTCCTTTATAGAATCGTAAACCATACATCCGATTTTGATGAAATTTTGTGTGTGTGTTTGAGTGGGTCCCGGGATGGTTTACAGCCACAATTGGAACTGGTAGGTGGCAATGAGATCGGGTTCTAGAATCCTCCTAGTCACCTGGACCGATTTTGTTTTTGTGTGTTTGAGTGGGTTCCCGGATGGTTTAGATTCGCAATTAGAACTGTTAGGTGGCGCTGAGATCGGGTTTTAGAATCCTCCTGAAAACCTAGACCGATTTTGGTGATTTTGTTTTTGTGTCATGGAACAAAGTCTTTTAAGAATTCAGAAAATAGGCGGTACGAAGTTCGCCGGGTCAGCTAGTTTATGAATCAAACATTTTAGACATCTTAGTCATTCACAGCTATTCGAAAAAGTCTTCACATAAGGGCCGATTTTCAATGATCAGATAAAAGTTGTCATTCGAATAAGTTATAACCTGAATGACTTCAAAAGTGAAACCATTTAATTTGAATAAATGAATAAATTTTATCTCGGAACTAGCTGACCCGCCAAACGTCATACCGCCTCAGAATCAATAAATAAAAAACGTTGATTTCTGAACGGCGGGACGAACATCAAACATTTGACATTCAAAACCAAAAAAATGAAAAAAGTTTTACTTTTAAATTTAATTGATTTCTAAACGACGCGACGGGACGAATATCAAATGTTTGACAGGTAGGAATAGTCTCTAAGGGAAAGCGACTTTTTACTATTATGTATATTTTTTTACTATATTTATTCCAAGCATTTTTTTCATTTTTACTCACCTTTTAAACCTTCCCTGGACTTCCAAAAATATATAGATTGAGTAAGCGGCTCGAAGTCAGATAATTTTTATTTAATGATTTAAAAACAAGATTTTATGTTTATTAATATACTAATGTTGTACAAAAGAATTCCCGGGTAAGAGCTAGTTATTGTGTAAAAATTACCTTCACCCTCAGGCCCACAGAGTAAACAGTAGCAATGGGAAAACGGGGCAGAACGCCGATGAAGCAGCTAATTCAATCAGCGATATCTATTCCGAGATCCAATTTGCGAAAGAGACTTCGAATGGTCTCTTGACTAAATACTGTTGCAGAAGGTACAATCGAACCAACTGAATCTTGACCCACCCCATAAGGTAATTTTCCTACAGTTGTGAAATACAATTAGGTTGAAATTCGTCGGAACATCATTTCCTTGGTAACGCACTTGTTATCATTATATTAGACATTGACTGATTTACTAACTACGCAGTATTAAACAGATCCGTAGGCTCGACTATACTCGTGTGTAACATCTGACAAGACAGATTTCAGTTCGAGATTCAAATTATTTTTTATTTCAAATCATTACTGTTTTACCTAAAACATATCTAGTACAATGATAATAAAGTTTAAAATTGCGTAATTCTCTGAGCCTAGTGACGCATTGTTATTAATATTTAAAACGTCCTAAGTGCAACACACACAATAAACCTTACTATTTTGACGGATTTAAAGGAATTATTAGCAAAATCAGTCATAATTCAGTTGGATCGATTGTACATACACCTCATACGACACACGTGTATACGCCAGTATTAGTTAAGTCATGATTACTAGTAGTAGGTTA
This sequence comes from Dendrolimus pini, assembly GCA_949752895.1. Classification (NCBI taxonomy): domain Eukaryota; kingdom Metazoa; phylum Arthropoda; class Insecta; order Lepidoptera; family Lasiocampidae; genus Dendrolimus; species Dendrolimus pini. The sequence goes on along the minus strand of OX457130.1, from coordinate 3,824,293 downwards.
TATTTGAAGTATACATAAAACAACATACACGTTTTTTAAATACATTTTTTTTTTATTATGGTGCGGCTTCATATGCGCTAGCGATAATGTTACAGATATATGTCGTTTCAAGTAGACGTAGTGATGGGTTAAAAGCATTATTTGAGATGCGACATTGTTAATAAGGTTAAATATTGACAGATAACGTATGTATATATAATAAATAATGTGGCTATTTGTTAACGCCAGTAACACTTTAAGTAATTTAAATTAGACGCATTCAGCCACAGTCTATATCCTTAACATTAATAAAAATCTTTAACATTATAAAACTGCATATTGTATATAAAAATTTGACTGGTAGAAATATTACCTTCCAACATATTGTTGCGAGTTTAGCGGGACAAGAATTAAAATGCCGTTGGAATTATTATACAGTTATTAGAACCATACAAACTAGTATAACATAGGTACTAATATAATAAAACGCGCAAAGTCCGTCGCTATTAGTTCCCGATTGTACACACGTCACGCCTTGATCGTAGTTGTCGCTGAACTGCCCCCTCCCTCAATCAGGCCATCATTTTATACTGCACAAATGCAATGTGTCCGCTCAGCAACGAACGTATGCCAATAAATAAGTAAACAAAGGAAGACTAATAAGTAATAAAATGTGCTTTTAGGAATTTTTCTTTGTCAGGGGGTTTAGTTGAAACAATATTTTAGTTTTCAAACAAATTCAAAAGTGTTTTTTCAAACTAAGTACCCCTGGAAATAATTTTTGAAGGTCTTATATATATATATATATATATATATACATAAATTAAAAATTAAATCTGCTTCCTATTGTATGTACACCGCTTCGAAAATGGTTCTCGCTGTTTAAGAAGAAGAAACGAAAAAAGTTCTTAATAACACGTCTAACTAAATATTCTTATATTTCAAATCTATTAACAATACTGTCACGAGTGCGGGACTCGAATTAAAATGCCCTGGAAATTACTATAGAATTTATTAGAACTATACAAACACCTATAACACAGATACAAATATAACTGGACACAACCAGTACAAACTGCACGATTCAATAACACGCGCAAAGTCCGTCACTATATAGCACATCGAATGTATGCTCGTATCGTAAACGTCGCTTGACTGCCTCACCCCCCCCCCCCGTTCGGGCATCGTTTGATACTAAACTGTACAATACAACAATCGACCGCGTGGACTGAATTTTCCAAGAAAACGTAATCTGCACACCTGCAGCCATAAACATGTACAATAACAATAGGCTATTGTCTAATTACAAATTTTGAACACAAAGTAAACAAAAGAAGTCCAAATGCGGGAAAGGTAATAAATCAAGTGTTCATTCACTTTGTCGGCGTCGGCGTACAGGTATTTAAAAAATACTGAAGTTTCTTCTTTCGTACCGATAACCGTAACTTTCCAGAATACGTTTTAGGCAAAGTAATATTGTGTTGGAATTTCTTCTGAACATACTTACTCATTTGTTTCAGGGTTCGTCGTCGAATCCTTTTATATGTGTATTTCACTAACAGGTGGTGTTACGACTTATATGTATTAATAGCTGATTTTAGATAATTTCTAATTAGCTACATTAAGGGCCGCTTGCATAACGATCGCCTTTAAATAAAATTAGTTAATCATATTAAACTGCCTAAATACGTTTTACACAAAACATACTGATAGTTCTTTAAACATATTTAGCGGCAATTTTTGCGTTGTGCAAGACGCTGATTGTATTCAGGGTGTTAAATACGTTTTGTGTTTCTTTCGACTTCAAAAACGAAAAAACTAAAATGTATAAAATAACTTATTTCTTAAGCTATTATTATTAATATATATTATCTAAAACATCTTAAAGTCGGTGCTTAGTAATTTTCAAAATATAGTAATTTTTATGTTTTACTTTGCACCGACTTCAAGATGTTTTAGATAATATATATTAATAATAATAGCTTAAGAAGTAAGTTATTTTATACATTTTAGTTTTTTCGTTTTTGAAGTCGGTTTTTTTAAACGAAGTTTTTAAATTTTATTTGTTACTTTTTAGTGTCTAGCTATGTATGGGTGGACCTATGTATGGTGCCGCGCTTCTTAAAAAATATAGGTCCCAAGAACCGGGAACAAAAAAATGTTCGTAAAATGAAAACTACTGGGCCAAACTATGTCAAATTTTTAGGGTACCACATGGCAGCTATTCCTCGTCGAACAAAAAAAGAATCACGTAAATCGAATCATAAATCTCAGAGTAATCCGTGTACATATGGAACGGAGTGAAAATTATTTCCATGAAAAATGTTCATAAAATGAAAACTACTGGGCCAAACTATGTAAAATTTTTAGGGGACCAATTGGAAGCTATTCCGCGTCGAACAAAAAAGAATCGGATCATAAATCACGGAGTTATCGGCGAACATACATAAAAAAAATGCAAAAAAAAAGATCCCGACGAATTGAGAACCTCCTCCTTTTTTCGAGTCGGTTAAAAATGTAGTGTTAGGGTTCACTAACTATTTTTGCATAAACAAAGTCCTGAAAAAATAAATGGAATCACGGTACAGCTGAAAATAAAGGACATTCGAGGTACAAACCGTTGGGTAAATTAATTAAAACATAATTACCCTAGTGAAAAGTAATTTATAAGTATGAAATGGTGCTACAAAACGGATTATACTCCTTTACGCCTGTTATTAGTATTTCGTGGGTAAACACACGAAGGGAACAGCGATACAGGGAGGGAGAAAGAGTGAACGTGTGATCATCCCTAAGGAACCCTTCGCCGTGTTCAAGTTGACATTCACTTAGCTAGTTTTAGGAATGAACAATTTATTAATATTCATTAACTTCAACAAAGTAGATACTTAACATACATTTGCTACTTAAATATACATCGATGCTGCATAATTGATATTTGCAACCATTTTTATGAATAGAAAAAAGCATTATTGAGAAAATTATTTTAAAGCTGCGTACGGATTAAAAATGTAATATTTGTTAATCTGCAAAATCTGAAGTTTTTGTGCTGGGAATATTAATTAGGCAATATTTTAGTCAAAGCCTCAAAATTTATAAATCTTTTGACTAAACGTAAATCTTGTCAAGTGTTGTAAATAAAATACTATTTCACTGAATTTAATTCAATAAAGGCAGCGAAACACTTCTCATAATTCTCGCTGAGTAGGTACTTAAGACAAATTCAGAAGGTAGGTATGGTGGCTATGAATTTGTTGAAGAGTTGGGATTTTGCATGGATTTAGAATCCTGGTTATTTGGGGTGCTGGTCTGCAAACGATATTCAACTACGCTACAAGTTAGTCTTCAAACGAGAGTCTCCAACGATAGTCTACGTTCATCGGTAGAACAGAGCGAAAGCTCTGTTGGGCAAGAGGCCGATAGTATATTGTGGTCGATAATTACTGTTCGATAATGGCAGTATTCTTTAAGGGCAAATTGCTGCTCGACACCTGACAAGTGTGGGAACAACTCTTGCGAGTTGTCTTAATAATTATGTGTATTATTGTGCTGTATTTAATATTTTAATTGTAATAGTTATAGTGTAATAAAACTTTGATTAATATTTTTCAGATTATTATTATTACTTTAGCTAACACGCGCTTCAGTGACTTGTGTAACAGCCTTGCAGAGATTTGAGTAAGGAAGTACCAAATATGACAAATGTTAACTATTTGGACAGGGTTTCCACTTTATTGTTCAGCCTTTGATGTGACTATTCACACCGCACAGTAAGCAATGAACACCGTTTTTTATTTATTTGACTTGACTTTATGTTGTTGGTCGGAAGACCTCACAACTTTACTGGGGTTTTCTGGAAAACATGAACACCGTCTACACGCCACTCCGCCTTTTATACTAATCCTAATGCTTTTATCCGTGCAGGAACGGAGAAAGAATACAATTTCCTGCGGCCGGGCGGCCTGTCGTAAGAGGCGACTAAACAACCCGCAGCCAGGTGGTAGGACATTTGCCCGACTGGATGGCTACCACCCCTGGTCTAGAGTATGCCGCCATAACAACCTTGAGTTGTGTTCCGGTATGGGTGGCCAGGCTCCAGTTCCCCTTCTCCCGAAGTGAGTCAGTATTAGCGTAATTTGGACCAGGATTCGTGTTAAGGACATTTCAACCTTGTAGGCGTGATGAGGTGGGGCGGGGGTCAGGGAGACCCGGTGAAACGGTTGCCCGCTGGCCGCCCGCCAGGTAGTAGGGGTCTCGAACCCGGACTGACCGGTCTCGTGGAGGCTGCTACCCACCAACTGGCGCATAATCTTGGGGAGCATTGTCGTGCCGGTTGGTGACCGGACGTGGACCCGGCAATGCTCCCCGGGGAGGACCGGGGGCCCTTCCGTGCCCCGCATCAGCTTATCACATAACCTGCAGGTTTGTGTGGCCAAATCACTTTCCGCTTTATCCTCTTTGCGCTGATACTGTCACACTTCCAATTCTCTTCTTGAACTTTATTTTCAATGAGCCGTAAAAGAAATGATAAGAGTAACTCAGCGGACCTGACTTCCACACTTCGGGTGGACTTCTGCAACAACAGGGGTATACACGCCAATCTTAACGCCGTCCATCAACACCTCGAGACGGCGAATCCGGCCTTATTATTTCTAACGGAGACGCAAATTTCCTCCCCTGCAGACACGTCATATCTAAACTACCCCGGCTACAGTCTGGAACACAAATTCCGTCCAAAAGCCGGGGTTTGTTTGTTTGTTCGTGAGGATATTTGTTGTCGACGTCTCCACGGCCTTGAAAACAGGGACCTATCTACCTTGTGGGTACGGGTCGATTTCGGTGGTTCAACCCGAATATACTCGTGCCTATATAGGTCCCACAGCAGGGAATGCGACAGGACTGAGATAGCTCATTTCTTCGGGCATGTCCAAGACGCGACCGACAGAGTTTTCGGGCAGTACCCTTCCGCAGAAATAATCATCCTTGGAGACTTTAACGCCCACCATACCGAATGGTTGGGTTCTCCGAGGACTGATCTGCCAGGTACTACTGCCCGCGACTTTGCTCTTGCCTATGGTTTCACTCAATTGGTCACGGGATTTACCCGTATACCGGACCGAGTGGACCACGAGCCCTCTTTGTTGGACCTTCTGCTGACCACACACCCGTAGAACTACCAAATCTTGGTCAGAGCTCCTCTAGGATCCTCTGACCACTGTTTGGTATCCTCTGAAGTGCCCATTCCGTTTCCCCAACGGGCTAATCCCAATGGGAAAAGGAAAGTGTGGCGATATCGGTCGGCAGATTGGGATGGATTGCGCGAGTTCTACGCTTCCTACCCTTGGAGGCGGCTTTGTTTCTCCACGGATGATCCTGACACTTGTGCAGACTTAGTCGCCGAAGTGGTGTTACAGGGTATGGAATGTTATATTCCTAACTCTGTAATCCCAATCGGGGGCTCAAACCAGCCATGGTTCTTCGATAAGCTGTGTGCTGAGGCTGTTAGCCAAAAACAGGCAGCTTATCGGACGTGGAAGGCAGCTAAACAATGTCAGGATCCGAAGACTTCCGATCTGAAAAAGGAGTACAATGCCGCCACCAGGTCCCTCAAAAAGCGGCTGGCGAGAGCAAAGTTTGAGCATATCGGCAGAATAGGCGAACGACTTGCTCGCTATCCTTCTGGTACGCGAGCATTTTGGTCGCTCACTAAAGCTATCGAGGGCAATTTCTGTCGGCCGTCCTTTCCATCGTTGCGCACAGCGGACGACCAACAGGCTCATACCGCAACAGATAAAGCCGAACTACTAGGCAACATTTTTGCGGCCAACTCGACACTTGACGACGGGGGAGCAACCCCACCTACAGTACCGCGGTGTGGAAGCTCTATAAAAGAGATTCGCTTCACCCAAAAAGCGGTTCGTAGAGCTCTTAGCTCCCTTGACGTCAAGAAGTCGTCCGGGCCTGACGGTATACCTGCAGTTGTGCTTCGGACATGCGCTCCAGAGCTGTCTCCAGTCCTGGCCCGTCTTTTTAAACTTTCTTACACCACTAGCTGTGTCCCGTCTTCGTGGAAGGTTGCCCTTGTGCATCCTATCCCAAAAAAAGGTGATAGAACTGACCCGTCCAACTACCGGCCTATAGCGATTACTTCCTTGCTCTCAAAGGTGATGGAGCGGATTATCAACGGACAACTTCTGGGTTACCTCGAAGATTCCCAGCTACTCAACGACCGGCAATATGGCTTCCGCCATGGTCGTTCCGCTGGGGATCTCTTGGTATACTTAACCCACCGTTGGGCAGAAGCCGTTGAGAGCAAGGGTGAAGCCTTGGCAGTCAGCCTTGATATCGCTAAGGCCTTTGACCGGGTCTGGCATAGGGCACATCTTACGAAGCTGCCATCATACGGGATTCCTGAGGGGCTCTGCAAGTGGCTATCCAGCTTTCTTGGTGGGCGCAGTATCAAGGTCGCTGTCGACGGTTGCTGCTCTACCACAAAGCCTATCAATGCTGGTGTGCCTCAAGGCTGTGTGCTGTCACCTACACTGTTCATCCTGCATATCAATGATCTGCTCTCTATAGAGAACATTCATTGCTATGCGGATGACAGTACAGGTGACGCTAGATATACCAGCCGGGCTAATGCCCCTCGGTCGCTAGTGGAAGAAAGTCGGGTCAGACTTGTGTCTGAAGTGGAGAACTCCCTGGAGCGAGTCTCTGAATGGGGACGACAAAATCTTGTCCAATTTAACCCCACAAAGACACAGGTCTGCGCATTCTCTGCAAAAAAGACCCCATTTGTCCCTGCGCCACAGTTCCAAGGAACAACCCTTACCATCTCCAACAGTATCGGGATTCTAGGCGTTGATATAACGAACGACGTGCAGTTTCGGGGTCACCTGGAAGGCAAGGTTAAACTTGCCTCAAAAAAGCTTGGTGTGCTAAACCGGTCTAAGCAGTATTTCACCCCGCGGCAAACACTTGTGCTTTACAAAGCACAAGTTAGGCCGCATATGGAATACTGTTCACACCTATGGGCTGGAGCACCCGCTTACCAGACCGACCCCCTTGACTCCATCCAACGTCGCGCCGTTCGTATAGTCGACGATCCCATACTAACAGGCGGCTTAGAATCGCTTAGCCTTCGGAGAGACTTTGCGTCCCTCTGCGTATTCTACCTCCTGTACAACGGAGAGTGTTCCGAGGAACTGTTTGATCTGGTGCCAACACCTAATTTTTACAACCGCACCGCTCGCCATCGACGGGATGTTCACCCCCATTTCCTGGAGCTCCCACGCTCAACTACGCAACGGTTCTCTAGAACGTTTATACCGCGTACAACAATGATCTGGAGAGAACTTCCCGCCGAGGTTTTCCCTCTGCGCTACGACATGGGGTCGTTCAAGAAAGGCATTATAAAATATCTTAGAGGCCGGCAACGCGTTGGCAACGCCCCTGGTGTTGCAAACGTCCATAGGCGACGGTAACCACCTTTCATCAAGTGGGCCGTCCGCCTGTTTGCCTGCTTCAGGCAATAAAAAAAAAAAAAAAAACTATAATGCTACCCTACAAAACAATAATATTACATCATTGCTAAAAATAGCAATTACATCATAGTGTTGCCAGGATCATAAAAACAATTATAATAATTAGTTACTGATGCACTAAATTATATAGACGATAATTTAGTGGGCTTATAAAATTAACTAACCGGTAGTAATAGTAATTATAAATCGAATTATCTGATAAATCAACTAAAAATATTATTATCTATGAAGATTGTCTATGTTTCTTATGACTACTGTGGTGGACATCGTGTAACATTTGGTTGCAAAATATTGTTTTTACTACCTACATAAAAACTTGATTGGGTTTTTAAATGTATAAAGCTTTAGTAAAAAAAGAACTAAATGATGGTGAAAACTGGTTAAAAACTCTTTAACCATTGCAATGGTTAAAGAGAAGTTGATGGATATAGAGTTAGATACAAAAATCGACTATTTTATACTATGTTAACAATATTAAAGTAATAATTAATAAAGATGTTGCCCAATCTTCTAAAACTGAAGTCTTATTTTTGGATGAAAAAAGACCGTAAGTATGTATTTATATTACATTTAAATGTTAATTTGAATTATTATGTTTTAAAAACAGTTTAGAGCTCTTAACGTAGGTAAGATAAGTAATAAAAATTAACCACCTGTAATACGCAGATAACTTAAGACGTAATAAATAATTGTAATTTCAAAAGAAAATTAAATAAATACATGTATAGAAACAGAAAAAAAATAGATATAAATAACATATTATGGTATTAGACTACCTAGTACCGGCTTAGTTAGGCTAATATATGAACATTGTGAGATAAATACTTTTCAAATTGCATAAAACGGCTGAGAAGAATATCAGAGGGATTGTGATAGAACACAATAAAAAAATGTAAATTCAATTCAATTTACTTTTGAAAACAAGAACGTGTAACGTGTCTTTACACTTATTGCGGAAAATAAAAGTTTCTGCAGTACACAGATTAAAACTGTATAGGAGCAAACATGCATAGAAAACGTAAGTTAAACATCTAAAGAAATTTGAATTTGCCACAAAAACTTCTATTCTTAAAAAATAAATCATAGTCACCCTACGCTGTCAGTTAAACACTGGTGAATTTTCTGGTACGTGAGCCGGTGATTTTATGAAATTTATCTGCACTCATGAAGCTCTCATTTAAAACGATTTACGCCTTGTACAACTCGCATACGCGTGGTTAACCTCTCTTACATTTAACGCCAGGGATCTTGACCGCAGTAAACTGTAGGTGTTTAGAGTTCAAACGGTTTTGTTTAAGTATATCTACCCGCCTTTGATCTTTTTTAAAGCAGATAAATAATAATGTGTATGGTTGACTGTTTTATTGAAATTTGATTTTCTAATTGAAATCTACATCTGAGGCCGTCAAATGGGATACACATGGAACATTGAAAGAGGCTACATGATAAATAGTTGGGGTTGTCACTTTGGTCCAATGAGATTATATTGTTACGAGCTACAGGACTCGAATTAAAATAAATGCCGTTGGAATTACTATAGAGTTTATTAGGACTGTACAAACACGTAAAAAAACAAGTACAAATTAAAACTGGATGCAACCAGTTCACACTGCACGATTCAATGCAATTTAACACGCGCAAAGTCCGTCACTATGTCGCTAATCAAAAGTACTACACGTTTTAATCGTATCGTGGTCGTCAATTGACTGCCTCACCCCTCCGTTTGGGCATTGTTTTATACTAAACTGTACAATAGAACAAAGGATCGCGTTCGCTGAGTTAATCCCGCACACCTGCCAGCTTCGACGGCCATAAAACAAGGATTAATTCGTTCGACACTAATTACAGCCGTAAAATAAGTACGATAACATAGATGTTTTAAAAGTTTAAACACGAAGTAAATAAAAGAATTCGTTTTTACAACATGCCAGATGTGCGGTCTGTGCCGGTATGTAACAATATATACGAGATTTTTTTAAATTCTATGCACATCCAACATACAGTTTTTGAACTACATATTGCACGAATATGCATTATTAACATTTAAAATGTAGCAAAGCAGCTAAAGTTCTAAATACAATTCGTTAGGTTGGTATACTTTCAAGAGATGTAAGTACCTACAGCTGTGCGTATTATTATCTGTTTTAATTGATGTAGTTATTAATGCACACCAATACGTTGTTTGTAAGGGACCCCTTTTTAACGATAAGACCACCCTTTGTACACAATTAGAATAATACTAGTCCGTATTCTTTTTTGTAATGGTGTACAATGAAGTGTTATCTATCTATTTACATAATAGCATATAAAAATTAAATTACAGATCACTGTCGTTTTAGCATATTAATTTCTTATTTAGTTATTTATTTATCATAAAATACATTAAAAACGACAAAACATCTAGCAATCGTTGTAAAGTATCAAAAAAAGACACGCTTTTTGTAATTTATTATTTGAAATATAAATGATTTTCTACGTCCTTTACGATTAAACTACTGTCTGACATTTTCCGCTTTATTATTCCATTCATTTACATATTCAGTATTCTTTACTTCTTATTTTAAACATTTACAAAGTATTGTTAAAACAAATAAACAATGTTTGTGTGCTCTTTGTAAGTTTTTTTTCATTGCAGGAGTTCAGCAGACGGCCCACTTGATGGAACGCGGTTACTATCGCCTATAGACATTTGCAACACCAAAGGTCTACAAATGTGCTACTGCTCTCTTAAGGGAGACTGGCACCTGGTCGCTAATGCTGGAACACAACTCAAGGTTGTTATGGCGGTATATTTTAAACCAGGGGTGATAGTCATCCAGACGGGTAAATACCCTACCACCTCGCTGGTTCATATATAACTTCGAAAGTCAATAATAAATGTCCATTTGTGGCCCACTATCCAATACACCAACTGTATTAAAGTACCCTGATGCTTTGAAATTGACGACGTCGAACTTAGTAGAATTTAAACTGCAACTATACACCGTGCACTCGGTGGATACGAGAAACTCTAATGTTAGATAAGACTTGCAGCATTTTCAGTAAATACTTGTATACAAACTCTGACATATCACAGAATGTAGATCTTTCAAGTTAATAGAGAGGCATAGAAGTTAATTCTTAAGACGTAACTCATGATAATTTAAGACGTAAGTGGAATAAAAAGTTTCTTTTTTAAGTCGAATGAAGATGTAAGGTCAACAAATAATATTAGACCTTTAAAAAACGCACTATGAACTTAAATTCAAGTTTTTATTCAAAATACTCGTAAAAATCTAGGACCCGATCCATACCAATATACTTTTCTGTAAAATTTTCTCTCATCATCTAGAGTCTTGATCTAACTGCAACAGTGTCGCCTATTGTACTGTACAGTCACGTTTTACGGAAACCAGCTACTTACGTGAGGAACAAATGTCTAGCCATGGCGCTTCCGCCGGAACCCGATTGAATGTGTAGGCCAAAAAATTGTTGGCTTGACGTCGGAAAGTATGACATGCGTACCAGTGATCTCACAAACAGGGATGCAGAAGATAGAGCAGGAAAGCGGATCTCAATCTGCGAGATAGACGTCCTGAACGCAACCGGGATTGGTGACGATGATCAAGAGTATTGATTCAAGATACACAAACAGACTTCATAAGGTTTCCGCTTTTACTTAAATGACTACGGAATCTTAATGTGAAGCTTCGCTAATTGTAAGTTCCACGAATGTACGACCCAACAGTACAAAATTACAAGTTTGCAAACACCACTATTGTCGCAATAATTTAAGCTTACGGATACAATTTGTGCGTCAAGGGGACGAATGGAGTGACTGGAGTGAATAATTTTGTGTAATACCCTCAAATTTTTGCATTGTACCCGAGTGATGGATCGCGGTTTTGTTTGTCTCATATTTTACGGCCGAGCTAAATTTGTGTGCTCTTTGAAATATGTTTACTGTGATTCAGCTATAAAATTCTTTATTGTAACATACAGTGTTCGGTCCTTGCCTAGTATTAAGTAGGTAGAACATCGCCCCATCAATTTTGCTGTCTACCCTCTTTCTGTGTGAGGCGAAGGCCAATACAGAGCAGGGTAGAAGCAGCCATTATTTTGAACGCTCTCTTAGTCAACGTTTTGACGAGTACCTTACCGCGCCGTGCGCTGATACTTTTAAACATTGGAATTTCTAAAACTTATCATATTGGTGTGATTACTGGCCGTGCCAAGAACATTTGCTTTCCGTAAAATTTTGTACTTCAAGTGTTAGCTCCAAAGTGAAACAAAGTGCCGTGTGCTGTTCCTGTGTGCATGTAACCTGAACCGAGCCAGGAGAGGGCGGATCTCAAGGTTGGTGGAGCTTCTGCTTATCTAGTGCAAGGATTTAGGTCATACCTTTCTCATACAGTCCATAATAAATCGAACCAGCATATTATCAGAGGGCTACAGCGCCCCACATACAGGCAAAATGGAAAATAAAATAAATAAAGTTCTAAATTCCTGATGGAATGACTCTAATTACCTGGCGACAAGTCTTTGGTATAAGATGCGACCTGTTTAGACACCTTGGCCGTATCCCATTTACTAAACACGTTTAGATCAGCTGGTTCGGCGGCCGAAACAGCTGTTTTAATTTGTGTTGCGTGTATAGGTTGCTTCCGAAATCGAGCGCTTTACTCCACATGCCCCGAATTAGATGTAAAGTAACTTACAACTTACATGAAGTCTCAAGTCCATGTAAAAAACTTTGAATGTTCTAAATTAATCGAATACTCATTATTACTATTATACTCTATTACTTGACCTTTTCGTTGTATTTTTTTTTTTACTGTAGCCTATAGAGGTCATATAGTTCAGAAATTAAACAGACAGACGGCCCACCTGACGGAAAGTAGTTACTGTGGCCTATGGACATCTGCATTTTTATTTATTTATTTATTTGGCACACAAAACAAGATACAGCTGAAGTTACATATTTCATATTATATAAATTATCAGGTCTAAGCTGTAACTCTAAACATGTGAGCACATAATGTTCCATACATTGACAAGATATCTAGGGGTTAGTATGACTTATTATAATGTTAGTTATGCAGTGGTAAGGTAACAAAATTATTATGTACTTATGCCAGAAGTATTGGTGCAAATAATAGCTCAAACTTCGCGTTTAAATTTAAAGAAGGAGGAATTAAAAATATCAAGGGATGTATTTGTACTTGCAATCTCATTATAAAGCCTGTACATTCTTGTGATTGGATTATAAAAGGATGTGTTATTTTTAAAAACTTGAAGGGAAAAGAGTCTAGGCGAAGGATTACGAGTTTTGTATCTAGTGTTAAAATGAATGAAGGAAAGTAAGTCTGGACAGTCAATTGAGCCATTTAACAGCTTAAATAAACAAAGTAGTTCATTACATTCACGTCGTGATTTGAGTGAGTCAATTTTAAATTTCACTAATCTTTTTATGTAAGATCTGTATTCGCGGCCAAGATGGAATCTATAATAGAGAATATTTAACATTATTTTCTGCACTCTCTATTCTATCGCTATGCACAGCGTAAAAAGGAGACCAGATTATTGAGGCATATTCCAGTATTGTTCGAACGAGAGAACAGAAGAGGTAAACGATTGTATGTTGGTTTATGAAATCCTTAGTTGCATTGAGTGATAAGCGAAATTGGAAAGGATGGAATATGAGGAAAAGAAAGTATGCCTCCGTATCGTATACTAAACATTATTAGCTCACGTCTAACAATTTCACCCCCATATTCTATGAGAGCGTAGTATCACACTGTTTGAGCTTGCTCAAAGATTTTGTACCCAAGGTAATGATTCCAGCATGCTTTTACTACGTCCTTTCTAATTTTTTTAACCTAACTTTTTTACGTTTGCGTGCAGGCAAACGGGTTGGTGGTAAGTGGTTACTGTCACCCTGATGTCCATATCTGCAAAATTAAGGGAATAATACGCAGAGCATCGGCTGCCTATTTCGTTGATACTTTAAATATCTGTTTTCGCCCTTTTTGTAGCCCATATCCTAGCGCTCTGGGAAAACTGCGCGAGAGAGCTCATTCCATAGCATGCTCACGTATAGTATAAAGGAACGAGCGCCACGTACAGGAAATGACTTCCAGGTATCAAGGAAGTGTGGATGAACTTTCAATCGCCAGCGAGCGGTGCGGTGGTAAAATGGCGACTTAGGCATCAAATCAAATAGCTCATCAGAACACGTCCCATTGTACAGGCGGTAAAACACGCTTAGAGTGCTAACTACACGAACAACTGGAAACAAAGCATCTTTAGTTAACAAATTTGCATACAGTAAGAAATAAAGAAATGATAAAGGCTATTGGAGATGTCATACGGTTGACTTCAAAGGAACCAACGATTCGGACGAATTGTTTGATCCGATGCTTCGTTCACTGTTTGATATTTGTATTCCGTAGATACATTTTTTGTTTTGAACAAAGGACAGTTTTTGATAGAAAAATAAAATTGTTTTGATTGTATTACACTAGATACAGGAACACTAGATATTTAACGTTTCGTAGGGCGTTATTAACCATCGTATATTTTCCTGTTCGTCTTTATTCTCGCCGCATCAAAAGTAAAGATGTCACCATTTTGTAAACTTTAATAAGAATTGAATTAAGATTTGAGAACAGCCTATTGTGCCATTGTACTCGTTTACGACCGCTTGCAGGCTGCATCATTAGCCAGGTGCTGCGGATTAAAATTACAAGCCAATTCTAGGAAATTGTGTCGCCATTGCCGGACATGTTAGCATTTGTGAAGTATAAAACGACGGTCTGTTGGAGAGAGGGGGCAATTGAGCTACAACTACGATACGGGCGTGACGTGTGTACATTCGGGAATCTAATAGTGACGGACTTTGCGCGTTTTATTGAATTAGGACCTTCTGCATTATGTTTAGATTTGTTGTGTTGATTATATTTGACCCAACCAATATAATACAGTCCATAACTACCCCTAATCAAATGGTGAATTTATTTCTCGTATGTAAGTGAATATGGAATCCTTATGCAATAATCACGTTCCTCGGTTTGTCTATCCGTCTAATATCTCATACATATGGGATAACTAATTTAGATACTATTTCTTAACGTATTTATTTTCATCAAAACAGTGTATTTTTATCAATTTTAAGAAATTCTACAAACATACAGAAACACCCAACTACGTATGTATTAAAATGTAACGACTGACTCAAATCTGACTTTCAAAACAGTTTAATTAAGCGTAATAGCTATTTGTACCACGAGTAATTACAGCCTAATTCTTAAATTTCATTTTCTCGGAATATATTAAAATGTTGATGTTTAAAATTAATGTTATTTATTTAGGTTATTTTTTAATAAATCCGTATACTAAATCACACGCATACGTAATATATACACAATCTAAGTAAATTACGCCTGTGTTATGGGTAATATAAAACAGGCTCTAGTATTGACTTCAAAAAACTAATGCGGTGTGTTTGGAATGTGTTAGTTCTAAAGATCTTCGAACACCGTCGAAGCCCATCCAAGTTCATTGAACGGCATTTAATTGCAAGAACTTCTATTTTCAAAACAGCTAATATTACAGTAATAGATACTATTCATTGCATTAAAGTTCGAATTGCTTAATAAGATACAGTGGTCAGCAATTTTTGTTCCTCTAAGACTTTTTTTGTGTAGCCTGCATCCTTCCAGCAGTTCGATAAGGAACTTTGTTCTAATACCCAGCATAGTAAACAATGAAAAGATCGTATACGAAATCAACTATACTAAAAATTGTACCCGGAATAGACTTAGGATTAGCCCATTCAACCACACAGTGATGGCCACTTAAAAAATATGAAGAAAGTATTCATCGTATATTTCGTAAGATAATTTTTTTTTTAAGTTTTCGCGACTAGTATGCATAATAAAACTACGTTTTAATAGTTTTAAGCGTGGTAATTTTTTTTATTTTTATTATTCCGACGTTTCGATCACTTTTCAGTAGCCGTGATCACGTTATTTTTATCTCCCATCCATTTTAATATTATATAAATTTATTAAAGCTAGGCATGTTTGCTGAAGTTTCTTGCGATGCTTCTTCTCTTCAAGCCACAACATGTTGCGAAGGGGTAGTTAATTATATTAATGTTATTAATTAAATATTATTAATATTAATATCAACAAGTTGGCGGTAGGATAAATAAAACTTTAACAATACTCATTGACACTTGACATCTTTGTCTTCCGTGATCACGGATACTGCAAAGTGGCCGTAACGTCGGAATAATAAAAATCAAATAAATTACCGCGCTTCAAACCGTAAAAACGTAATTTTATTACAGATTATTTTTGAAAAAGTTAAAAAAATGCGGTGTTTTTATCTCGTTCGGGAAAAAACGTGCAAAGTAGGCGGAATACACCTAGCTAGTTTATAAATATTCATCCACTGATGGATACATGAAATATCGAGTACCAAATACTGCTGACTGTAATCTGCTGTCCATGTATGTCATTTTTATTTATTTTTTCTTTTATTTCATTAAATAATAATTATAGATAATTTGAGAATTTCTTTTAAGTCAGGTTGCCTGGAAGAGATCGCTTTTAGCGATAAGGCCGCCTTTTGTTTTACCAAGTAACTATTGTCTTGTTGTGCATTTTTTTGTAATTTTTGTTTTGGTGAACAATAAAGTGTTGTCTATGTCTATGTCTATGTCTAAATACGTAAACAAGCAATAACGAGACGGTGACATTTACTGTGACACAGTTGGCTAGTTCCGTGCCCTGTGACAACCTTTATACGAAGGTCAACTATGAAAATAAACATAGCAGTAACAGGCGTCGGTTTTAGGTTCAGTCGTATGGGCCTGAAATAGAAAAAGATTTATTTATATATATTTTTTATCCGTCAGGAAATTTCCTGAGGCCTGGCAACCTGCGTAAGAGGCGACAAAACAACCCACAGACAGGTGGTATTTACCCGTCTGGATGGCTCCCAGAAGTGGAGTGGCCTAGAGTACCTATTCCGCCAAAACAATCTTGAATTGTGTTCTGGCTTTGGTGGCCAGGTTCCAGTCTCCATTTAGAGAGCGGCAGCACGTTAGAAATTTTCATAAGCGATGGTAACCGCTTTCCATCAGGTGGGCCGTCTGCCTGTCTGCTGAACAAAAACAACACAAAAAAGAGAAAATTTACCTTATATTGAGAATAGCGTATACGTACTTACTTTACTTACATTTCATTTTTTTAATGTATCTCTTTTGAAAAGTGTTACCATGTCCCGTATGGTAAACTCGCCACGTTTGTCTAATGCGGCTTCTTGAATTGGACACATCGGTTATCTCGATGAGCATGCTTCATAACGATATATTTCTTCACTGTCAGCACAGTCCTTGTAAAATATGCACATTAGGTCATAAAAGGGCCTAAGAGGATGCATCGCTTTTTCTATCAGGACTTGAACCCACGCATTTGATTTTGCACGCAAATTATAAATACCTACATGCTGCACGCTCGCTTCATGAAGTGAATGTTATTTGGTAATATTACAAGATTATCCGGAATGTATTTATTTACTTTATTTATTTGAACTACGCATTACCCCATTATGCAGGGGGGCTTAGTGGCGAAGCCTTAGGTGAGTGGCGACACCTCGTACCTGACTCCGGGGGCCAAGACAAGGCCCCCGCCTCCGTGCTTGCCTTAGCCAGCCGGCACGGAGTGGAGATCGCTAGAGCTAAGAGTCAAGCTCCAGGGGTGGAAGTGATAAATGGCCTAATGTCGGAAGTAGCTTCGGTGAACCTGCAGCCCACCTCTCTACACCCCTTAGCCACTCATACCCATGTTGCCCCTGCCTTTTATGGCATTTTTTGGGGCCCAAGCAGGGAGTGGCGAGTCACCGTCTGCCCATTTTTCCATGTTCCCCGAACATTGCGACGGGCAGACGCCATAGTCCCCATATTCCCAGACCGCCTAACAGTTCACCCCAATAGCCCGGTACTTTTTTTCTTCATTTCCCACAATAGTCCTACACTGGCCGGGGCTTGTCCTTGGGTACATTATTGTATGGTGTAGACAGGGATAATCGCCGGTCAGTGTCACGCCACATATTTACATTAAATTTTTCAAGGGGCCTCTACGTGTTGGCCTCCCCATGGCCCCACGCAAGCCCTCCAAAATTCCGGGCCATTTTTATGGCCCGTGGTCTTGAAAGACACATGATAATAGTATAATATAGTATGTAAAAGGTTAGGCCTAGGTTGACATCCAAGTGTGTTACACATGAGTGTTAAAATCATTTTTTCAAAGTAAAAGTAATTTATTTGTTTGAAACATGGATTTTTTTGCAAATGCTATGCTTAGTGTCAAGTTACATGCCTTAACAGGCATACAAATGTTTTTGTAGTTTTAGTTACAAGCCGTTTGTAGTCCTTATGAATACATATAGATATTATGACTATATTATTAGTCATATTATTGATAATACTGATTATGATGATTTCGTAAACATCCGTGCAGGAACGGAGAAAGAATAGCGAAAAAAACCCACAACCAGGTGGTAGGGTAAAATGTCCATACTGATTGAGGGCCTTATGTGAAAATAAATTCTTGAGGAGCAAACCCTAAAAACATTACATAAATGACTGAATAATGTTATTCTTTCGATATGGTAACCTTAAAAACACAGTTCAGACCGGTATACGTGGCAATAGAAGCCAGTTAAACAAACGATCTAAATTAAACACTGAATACATTTTGAGTATGTACTTACAGTTAAAAACCTCACCGTTTCGTGGACCCAGTCAATTTGCTCTCGCAAAATAAATTTCTCTGTAGCGAACAACTTAAGCTCTCTCGTCACGTGTGCGTGTCAAAATTCTCATACGTTTTGATCGCGTTATTACGTGCGTCGTGCAAAACAAATGAGACGCGTGTACATAGCGCCTGCTTATGCTAGATGGTGTAATAAGGAGGATCTGCTGACTCGAGTTCGGTGAAGGAAAATAACAAAGGATTTTACATATGGGTCAAGAAAATATAATTCAAAACATTCATATTTTTAGATTATACAGTTTTTTTTTATTACAGGAGTTCAGCAAACAGGCAGACGGCCCACTTGATGGAAAGCGGTTACCATCACCTATGGACATCGCCAGACAACACCAAAGGTGCTACAAATGCGCTGCTGCTCTCTTGAGGGAGACTGAAACCTGATCACTAATGCCGGAACACAACTCAAGGTTGTTATGGCGGCATACTTTATACCAGGGGTGGTAGCCATCCAGTCGGGCCTTACCACCTGGCTGTGGGTTGGTTTGTCGCCTCTTACGACAAGCCGCCCGGCCGCAGAAAATTGTATTCTTTCTCCGTTCCTGCACGGATAGAATAAGACATAGAATAATATGAATAGACAGTATTTTAAAACAAAAATGAAATGGTTTTAAAATATACAATTACCACATACTGATGATAAAGATAAACACCGTGATGAAACCTAAACATCGCGATAACCAATTTGTCATATCTGATAATACACCTTGGTCATCATGGTCTACTCCGTCTGTCTATATATGTATGTCCCAGCCTTTATTCCCGAATAAACTTTGACAGGAATGTGTATACTATACGCTACGTATTGATGTAAAAAATCTATCTATACTATAATAAATGTATCCGTAAATGGTTTGACTTTGTACAACAAGTTTACGTTACTTTAAAAACGTGAAAAAATTTGGGTTATTTCGGATTAGCACATTCTGAAAACATTTTTAGACTTTTTGGCTGTCTGTTTGAGCATCACGTGAAAACTACTGAACGTATATAAATGGAACTCAACACAGAGCTGGCTTATATCCCGAATCAACACCTAGGACACTTTTTATCCCAATAAATGATATAGTTTCTATAGTATAGATGGATTAGCTAAATATATTCAATTTAGTAACAAATACCTACGTTGTCATAAACAACATGTTTTTCGTTGTATTACTTTAAATCAAGTTGGTTTCAACAGTTGTCTAGACTATAGTAAATTCTTATATGTAAAATACTGAATTAAGTTTTTGTGTAAGTAAAACAAAGGCAGCTAGCCTAGGGTTTGACACGCGGCGCGGCCGCAGGGTAAACTCTAGTAGAAATATAAAATTTCGTGTCGCCATTATATAAGAAATGAGGGATAATTTTTATCAACAAAACCAATAACAACTCCAAACTAAAATGTAAAAAAATAGATATTTTCTACAACATCTCGAAATCGATGTATGTTTCAATTTTGTTGTTCTTTTTATGTTTTACTAGGCATTGACTTCCAGATGTAGAAAATATTTATTTTTTACTGTACATATATGATGCCTACTTATATAACTAATGTAAAATATACACCGATGAAACTGCCAACAGACTGCCATAATATTTTCATCTGCCACTTCTATACAATCTAATTCCAGGCAACCAGGTGAGTGCGTAAGCACAGCTCACGTAACAACGGGTGTTAGCCAGAATCACAAGTAGCGCGTATAGAGTTGAAATATTTGCCATTCATAAACTCGGTCTATCTGTATCAGTCCTGTTATATACTGTTAAAAACTTGAATTAATTCTGTTTCTTCACTAAAATTCATTCGAAATTTTTTGATAATTTTGGAGGAACTTACCAATTCGGTATACTTTCAAAATATTTATTTCGTGTTTAAAACAAATAGGAGTCCAAAAGTTTATTAGATATATTTATACTGCCACAGAGCGCCTAAAGCCGTCTTTCGAGAATCACTTAGTGAAATTGACATCTGTGTATGGCGCAAAAAAACCGACTTATAATAATGTTACGAGTCACGAGACTCGATTTAAAATGCCGTTAGAATTACTATAGAGTTTATTAGAACTATATAAACACGTATAACGCAGGTTCAAATATAACCGAACACAAAAAGTCCAAACGTAATGCAGAAGGTCCTAATGCCATAAAACGCGCAAAGTCCGTCACTACAGGATTCCCGATTGTAGTACACACGTGTTGCTTCGCTCGTGGTAATCGCTCGACTGACCCCCCCCCCCTCCATCAGGTCATCGTTTTATACTGCACAACTGCAATGTCCCGGTATCTTAATCCGGCACACCTGGCTAATGACTACCTTAAAAGATTACAATAAAACAATGGGCGGTTTTCAAATCACAAATTTTAAACAAAGAAGTCCAAATGCCGAAAGGTAATAAAATGTGTTTTTACAGGTATGCAGGTGTGAATTTGTTTTTGGCGTCTAGGTCGTAACAATAATATATGAACGACTATTATAACCGACCATATAATAATATGAATAAATTAGAGAGTTTTTGGCAATCTGTGAAATCTTATAAATTTAGAGCGACCTCTTAAAAAACTTTTTTGAGCTGTCCTTTGGAGGGAGTTCTTGAAACATCAGAAACTAAAAATTTTTTCACTCGAGACTCAAAAAAAAAATGTTGCCCACCCTACTGTGTAGATATACTGGTGTTTAAAAGATATTGCATAAAATTCCACTTTATGTTGATACTTGTCATGTCCGTTTTAAGAATCCTACTTAGGCCCTGTGATCTTTTAAAATGTACGTAAAGTCAAAGAAGGAATAAAACTTATTTATGACTGGTTCATATTTTTCAATCCTCGCAAAGATCAAATCAATTACTTAAACGTGCTTTTAATCATTCTATGCTATATTTTGTTCTTGACTTTACGAAAAAATATCCTTTTTTGATCACATGACTACTTGGTGATTTGATCTTTCTGACCTAGACTTGCGCACAAGTGAAATTTCGTATCTTTTTTGAAGTATGAAGTATCGTATTTTTCGAGTAGAGGACCAGAAATATTATATCACATCAAAGCGTTCCTTACCATACCAGCTGGTGCTGAAAATCAGTGCCAAGAACCATAACAAAATCTACGTATAGTAATTGTAAGTATAAAACGCGTAGTTGTGGAAAATCAGCCTTCAAAGAGATTTGTCCTCTGCGTATTGTACCGACTATATAATGAGGAGTGCTCTGAGGAATCGTTCAGAATGGTACTGTGGCGGCCAGCGGTTTTGAGCTGACCAGGATCTTGAATAAGAGACTGGGTTCCAAGAGTATATAGTTTATATTATCATTCAAGAGACTTTTACAGCCATGTGTTTCGTGCGCGGCCCGATACAATTCTAAAGTCGATTGTTTTGCGAGGCGTTCCACGATTTTCAAATATTATATAATTATATTTCTTAATATAAATCACGACTAAAAAGGTTAGTCATTATAGTACCATGGTTCAGAATAGTGTAAACAGCCTTGCAGAGATTTAGGTAAGAAATACCATATATACCAAATATTAACTATTTGGGCAGAGCTTCCCCTTTATTGTTCAACCTTTGGTGTTGGGTACACGCCACACCGCCTTTTTATACGAAAATACTACGAAAACTACCCTACAAAACAATAATATTGTATCATTGCTAAAAATAGCAATTACATCATAGTGTTGCCAGGATCATATTATTATCTATGACGATTATCTATGTGATATTAATATACTCTATGGTTTTCATAACTGCTGTGATAGACATCGCGTAACATTAGTCTATTACTACACCGTACGGCATCGACTGTGCGTTTATTTTCAATGCCTCGAGCCACTTTGCTCATGTAGGCAAGAGTCCTCAAGAACTTTTCTTTTGCACGCCGCAGGGTTTTGAAATAAGCTCCCAGTTGAAATTTTCTCACAGCACTACCATGTGTGGTGTTTTCAAAAAGATACCTTAAAATTTTTCAAGCCGGCAGCGCGTTGCAAATGTTTATAGGCGATGGCAATCGCTTTCTATAGGGTCAGTCGTCAGCCTGTCTATTTTTTTTATTTTTTATTGCAGGAGTTCAGCAGGTAGGCAGACGGCGCACTTGTTGGAAAGCGGTTACCATCGCCTATGGACATTTGCAACACCAAAGGTGCTACAAATGCGCTGCTGCTCTCTTAAGGGAGACTGGAACCTGGTCTAATGCCTAACTAATGCTGGAACACAACTCAAGGTTGTTATGGTGACATACTCTAGACCAGGGGTGGAAGCCATCCAGTCGGGAAAATGCCCTACCACCTGACTGTGGGTTGTTTTGTCGCCTCTTACGACAGGCCGCCCGGCCGCAGGAAATTGTATTCTTTCTCGTTCCTGCACGGATAAAAATATAATGTTGTACTCCAGCTGTAAAAAATCTAAATTTGTTAGTTTATTCCTAAATCCCAAACCACATATTCCACTTATGCCAAACGGAACGCATTATCGCTTAATCGCGTCATTAAACTACTAAAACCACTGGTTTCCCGAAACAAATGTAGTGCGTTCGTTTTATACTGAACATTTAGTTTTGGGTATTCACCTAACATTAAGCTAATCGCATATGTTAAACAATTTTCGTGACTTTTGACTTTAGGTAGCCTGTAGTTGTATATTAGGAGACTGTAGTAGATATTTGGATTTAATAAGAAATCAGAAGTATGGCAATACCTTTACAAAACCAATTAAGTGTTTTTTTATAGTAGTATGGGGTAGTGTTTGACCATGATCTCGCCAGATATACAGCGGAGATGTAGTCTAAGATGCAGCACGCTTATCTAGAAGGTATCTATACAGAACTTGAAGACATCCAGGTTGCAAGTTAGTATCGGGAAAGACAAACTCCGGCAGTGGGTTCCAGTATTTCTGGTGCACATAATGAAGATGATCACCCTATACCATTCCATGTACGGACCACAAGGCGCTCTGGTATACGCCATCGTTTCCCAGTGGAAACGCTACCAGTGCGTACTAAACGATTCGCCTCCACGTTCTTTCTATGTACGGCAGAGCTGTGGAATGCACTACCAGAGTCCGTGTTTTCCAAAATGTACAATCCAGGTATCTTCATGTTTCGTGTGAATAGGTACTATCTAGGTAAGCATACTCCATCTTCGACCGCGTCATCGTCCAGCATTGGACGTGACCGTCGTCAAATGCAAACCTATTTAACATAAAAAATGGGCGCAAAATGCTTCGTTCATAGGTATAGGAGGAATACTCACTATATATCGGTGCCGTACGCCGCTACGTTTGGTTATCTGATGACGGTAGGAAGACGGCAAAATCACCTCGAAAAGCTCACTTGCAGTGATAAGTAGGTACCAATAACCTTTCTATCGAATACATTTTAGTGTTTTAGTATAGTATTTAGTTTTAGTTGAGTGTGTACTTGAGATTTTCAATCTTATCCCGCCATCTCTTTTCGATCATGGGACAACCAAATACACTGACATGCGGCACCAATATATGGTGGAAACACTCCCAATGCGAACAAAACGTTTTGCGTCTACCTTTAATATGCGCACCGCAAAGAGTAAAATTCACTGCCGGAGTTTATTTTCCTGATACTACAACCTAGGTATCTTCATGTCATTCATTCTAGACCATACCCCCAGCCAAATTCGGGAGAGATCAAGGACAAACGCGATTCTATACTACAATTTAAAAATCAATTGAGTAGTAACATTTGTGGAGTGCAGTATATAGCTTATACTACCTTTATAAAAATAATGGGCTGTTATGGCCATAAATATCCTACCGCTGGGGTCGGGCCTTCCATTATAGGGAAATGGACAGCATACCCGCCACGCTAGTCTAAGGCGGCTTGGCAGTATTAGCACATCGGCTACCCGGTACACAGGTAGCATCACAATATTTTCCTTCACCGTTGTTAGCAAGTGGTAATTGTAAAAATATGCATATTAGGTCAGAAAACTGCCTAAGTAGTGCATACGTTCCGTCTAAGATTGTACCCACGCCCTTTGAGTTTGGGACGCATGCGCTAGCCATTACGCTACCACGACTTTACTACCTTTAACAAAGTTTAAATATGACTACCTTTATGGATCAAGCCTATGATCGCTAAAAAAATATACAACAAAATATCAAACGTGTGTAGTGAGCTTTATTTGTGTATGGTTTTGCTAAAATATTTTCTAATTTTGAATGCGGTATTTTGTATATATCATATTGCTGGTTTTGCGAACATAAAAGCCGGTTTTGTGGTCGCATGTCGAATAATGCAAAACGGAAGTTACTTTGGTTTATTGTAGTCGTATGTATACAATGTACGCAAGTTAACCCTTCTATTTATACCAATACGAACCTAAAAGTGACTTACTTTAGGTGTTTTATTATTGTTAATATTCATAAAATAGTTAAAACGGTGTATATATATACATATTACTTATAAATTATGTAATGTATGTATACAATGTACGAAAGTTTACCCTTCTATCTATACCAATACGAAACTAATAGTGAATTACTTTAGGTGTTTTACTATTGTGAATATTAATAAATAGTTAAAACAGTGTATATATATTATTAAAAAAATTATATAATGTATATATACGATGTACGAAAGTTTACCTTTCTATCCAAACCAATACGAAACTAAAAGTGAATTACTTTAGGGAGTTTATTATTGTTAATATTCATAAAACAGTTAAAACATTACATATATAAATTACTTATAAATTATGTAACTAAGAATTCAAATCAAAAATTACATGTATCCGTGCGGCAAAGAGAGAGCATAATTATTCTTTCGGCCGGGCGGCTTGTTGTAAGAGACGACAAACCCGAACCAGGTGCTAAGAGCATTTTCTACTCTGGATGGGTACCCTGGTCTAGAGTGTGCTCCCATCATAACCTTGAGTTATGTTCCGGTATCATTAGTGAGGTTCTAAGTAACCTCTGTGTGTGGTCGGCAGGACACTCTTAGCATCTTTGGTGCTCATATGTCCATAAGCGAGGTCAAGTGGGCCGTCTGCCTCTTTGCTGTTCTCTAAAACTCAAAAAATACAGCGGATATTTGTTACAACCTTTCTATTAACTTGCAATGAATGTATGTAAGTTCGTGTAGAGTTCTTGCAAGTTAAATTTGACCAACTTCCCGGTTTCAGATTGAGCTGAAATTTTTCGCGGATATGTATATCGTGTGACAATGCAATAATATGGTACCATGGAGCTGATCTGATGATGGAGTTGGAAGATAAAAACTACTGTACTAAAGTAGGTAGACCCGTCGTGTTTGGGCTCGTTTTACTTCTCTTGGCTAGCACTCTGCTGCTACATGATATCCAGGATCTCAAAAGCTTGTATTTAAAAAAGGTTATTTTTCAAATATCTTTTTTGTAAATTTAACTTTGCAGTATTCAAATTAACTAGCCAGCAACCAATGTGTCCATTTTAAAAGTGCCTTCCATTATTCAGTGTCCAAATTGCTTGGATACGTCAAAGCGCCGGACTCACTCATGAAAGGTTGACAATAAGAAAATAAATGTTATACCAGGTGCTTACTTTCTTTAATTACTTCCATTGTTATGACAACTTGGTTGATTGTATTCACCTAGTAATTTTAAAGTAGTGTTATTTTATTTATTTGTAAATGTTTATTATATCAATCCTGCAAACATTTCGTTTAATGGGACTGAAAAATTGAGAGTAATAAAATTAAAGCCATTTGAGCAAGTAATGAAGAGTGATTAAATTCACGTGGCCAGAAGAATATTTAAGTGGAAGATCGAGGATTAAATGAAATATATAAAGGTAGATCAAAAAAGAGGAACATGAATTGATGACGTGATAATTTGTGGTGTGACAGACAGAGGACGTAACATATGTCAGAATAGAGGAGTATCGAAGAAAAATTCATTTTGAGCCGATCCTAAATAATTGGGAGAAGGTATAAAAGAAAGAGATAAACAACTCGTTACTGGTGCAGCTCTTTTCATTTACTGGTATACCTACCAACAACTGCAGCCCCAAATAGAATTCTTCTGTAAGCATCGTTTGCCGCAACTCCACCACGTAGCGACTATTTTGGGTTTGAGGGTAATAATGGTTAGGTATTTTGACGGCCATCGGTTTGGAGCTGACCGGAATATATATCTTCGAATGAGAAACTAATAATAACAACTAAGGAGGTTTTTTAACGTTGCTGAAGACTTTCCGAAGGCTATCTGGAACGTTCAGATAGTAGATCGCTCTATAATTTGCCCACCCTTCGCATTACAGAAGGACATGGGCGGCTAGTTCTTCTGCCTCTAGATAAGCTCTACATAGAGGGAAAAGATAGCAGTTGACTTTATACGTATACAGAAAATAAAAACAAAAAGTGAACTAAGTCTCGGGTAGCAGCTAATGTCATAATTTCAAGTCTTTAATGACTTGTAACCAGGAAAGTCCTGTTAAATCCCCTCACAACTTCAGAATGCAAACAATGGCTATGTGATCGGTAGTCCGAGATAATTACGAAAACACAGGCGTCTCATTTTCCTTTCAATTTTAATACCGGTATCAGCAATCGGGCTCGTAATATCCATACCTTTCCTAGAAATTGCAATTCGCATCATTAAGGGCACAGCGTTAATGAGCCGACTAGTTAATACGTATTTATTAAAATAGGTCGAAACATTCAGGATTCTTTAATAATCCCTTCGTGTTGGTGCAAGTTATAATACTGAGGCTATTTTTGTTTCTTCATTTCTAAACATTTATGCCTTGTTAAGTAGGTATATTTATTTTTCATCAAGGATACGAACTTTGACACATTAAAACCCTTCTTAAAATTGTTATTTTGCATATAACTCATCCATACATATTTCGTTCTAACTTATTTTGTCCGTCATTCTCACGAATTAGGTTAAAAGATTTTTTAATCACGAAAAAATTTAAGCCGATTGTTTCTCTTGTTAGAAAACTACTGGCGAATAAAAGTAAGGCGTGATTGATTTCTTACCAAATTAGTCGAGGTATCGTAGAAGGCTTCTTTTGGTGATCTGATTGATTCATTGTTATACAAAACACTATGTTTTGCAAACATACACTAATCAAGTAACAAACAATTTATCATTGTATACAATATAGAGTATACCACTCTTGTATTATTATTTTGAATAAAACTTCTTTGAATATGGACATTTGCAACACCAGAGGTGCCACAAATGCGCTGCTGCTCTCTTAAGTGAAACAGGAACCTGGTTACTAATGCCGGAACACAATTCAAGGTTGTTATGACGGCATACTCTAGACCAGGGCTGGTAGCCATCCAGTCGGGCAAATACCCTACCACCTGGCTGTGGGTTGTTTAGTCGCCTCTTCCGGCAGGCCGCCCGGCCGCAGGAAATTGTATTCTTTCTCCGTTCCTGCACAGATAAATTGTATTATTACAGTAATGGTCAGCCGAACACGCTATATCTTATGAACTTGCGTTATCAACTATGGTTCAACCTCATTACCGTTAATACCTCTGTCTTTTGTGAAATTTGAACCTGAAAGCAAGTTAATATTCATCTCACTAAAAATATTCCTAACGCATTTTTCCGGTATCCCCCTTTAATGTCGGCTAAAATTACATTTGGTCCCTTTATGAAATATTTTATTTTGTTGCTGACCGCAAACTCATTTGTTTTGGTCATCAAAAAATAATATGTTTTTCAGTCTTTTAATTCTGTGCAGAATAAGCTTTTGATCTCAATGGCTGGGATTTCCCTATTTCACTCTAATGATGTAGGTTTAAATCCTATCGCAAGAGGGGAGTGGGGTATATGGAGCCGAAAGACATTATTTTGTTTTTGATGTTTTAATATTTATAATGTAATAGGTATATCGCCATGGTTTCCGCCGGGGAAACTATCACATTTTCCCGTTGCAATGGTTCTCGTACTATTGTTTCGAGCTAGGAATTATGTACGCACAAAAAAATTACTTAATTTTATACCAGAAAGTATCCTATTTTCAAGGTTAAATAACTTTTGATGAAATAAAATAGGATACTTCCTACGTAAATTTATGATGTTGAGATTTTTTTTTAGTAAATCGGTACTATGGTTATTCCACAAAAGTCTAACACACAAACATGGAGATAGAATTACTTGTGCATTTATAATATTAGTATGGATTTTCCCCTCCATCCCATCCTAAAGGCTGGCAAGACATTGGCTTCGAATCTGATATTGCAACCGTCTATAGGCGATGATAACCACTTTCAAGGTTGTAGGCCGTTTGCCTTTTTGCCAGCGTCGCAATAAAAATAATAATATTAGTAACGCAGGCGGGCTTTGTGGCGAAGCCTAAGGTGAATAGCGACATCTCGGACCGGACTTCGGGGGCCAAGACAAGGCCCCCGCCTCCGTACTTGCCTTAAGCAGCCGGCACGGAGTGGAGATCGCTAGAGCTAAGACTCAAGCTCCAGGGGTGAAAGTGATAAATGGCATAATGTATGAAGTAGCTTCGGTGAACCTGCAGCCCACCTCTCGATACCCCTTAGCCACTCATACTCATGTTGCTCCTCGCCAACGGCATTTTTAGGGACCCATGTAGGGAGTTACGAGTCACCGTCTATCCATTTTTTCCATCTTCCCCGAATATTACAATAGGCAGACGCCATAGTCCCCATAGCCCTCCCTAGTTCTACTAGCAGTTAATCCCAATAGCCCGGTACCTTTTGTTCTCATTTCCTATAATAGTCCTACACTGCCCGGGACTTGTTCTTGGGTCCATTTTTATATGATGTAGACAGGAATAATTGCTGGTCAGTACGCCACAGGTACGCCACATTTACATTAAATTTGTCAAGGGACCTTTATGTGTTGGCCTTCCCATGGCCCCACGTAAGCCCTCCGAAAGTCCGGCTCATTTTTATGGCCATTCGTTTTTGAATATACAAATTAAAGTTAAATTTTATAATTTGCTGATTTGGTCTGAAAAATATGTCTAATAAGAAACATCAAAAAACTAAAAACCCAATGAATGCCCTATGGTGCCATCTAATTATATAGAATTAAAAAAAACTAAAAATCACCCGGCTTTTTAGACTTTTACGGGCTGATTGTTTCTTTTTCCATGTTTGTAATAAAAGATAATAATTCTAGCTTCATGACAACACGAATTAACAGAGAAAACACATGAAATCATCAATCAACATATATCGTATTTACCGAACGCATATACTAAATATTAAGCAATTCCCAAGTGTTTCGGATTCTCCCATGAATAATATATACACTGACCGCAATAGGAGTCGGGGCTAAATTATTGACCACATCGTACTGGGTTGGATAAATTACCTTATTTACTTTTGGCAAACATTAGAATGATGATGCAACAAAAAAAATAACAGATTTCTTCTTTTAAGTATATATGAAATTGACTTGAATGAAACTCTTCAGCGTACATGCCTAGCTCTAATAATTTTATATAATATTAAAATGGGTGGAGAGAAGAGAGTTTCTTGCGCCGCTTCTTGTCTTCAAGCCACGACCTGTTTAGTTGAATGACATTGTACGGTTCAACATATAGTGTTTTATTGATGCTGCAGCCTACTTAGGCTATTTTACTACAAATCATTTTATCTGTGAGTTCCTGATAATAGTCACATACGATTTCAAATACCACTAGATTGAACGGCAATTCCAGGGATTCAAGGACTACGACTGCAAGAATTCTCGGAAACTACAAAGAGTTAGTTGACATAGTTCTTTACCCTAGTGTATAAGAAAACACCAGCACTCGAATAACTTTTGCCAGCAACTACTAAAAACACCGAGTGCCGATGCAAGTGTAGGTGCAAACTGTACAGACGTGGTAAGTAAGTGTGATGAAGCAACATTGTGGATTAAAAGAGTTGAGAAAGGAATGCTAAGGTGGTTTATACATGTAGAGAGATTTAATGAAACAATCGCAAAATAAATGTATGACAACAATGTGGTTATTATAGTTGCCTGTAGACCTCGACGTACATACTTACCATGATCATATCACAGATGCTTTTGTTTTCGGTAAGAAGCACCTTTATTAAACACGTATCTATAAGGACGATAGAAGTGGATGAGGCAAAACATGTATGAAGTGCAGATTCATTGTCTCCGACTACCCCTGTAGCAGACAAGTCTTATAATATGAGGAGGTATGTATTTTTGTAAATTTGTATATATATTTCATAAGAATGTCTGTATAATGTATATTTGGCACACATGTATAATGTATATTTTATACATAAGTCTGTGTCTCATATTGTGTCAACTAACCGTTTTAGGTATTTACGGAAATGTTACACTGAATTTTTAGTATATTACTAGAAAACGGTAAGTTTTATCGAAAAGTGCTTCAGAGCAAAGTTGTAGATCTTAAAATTCTCTATAAAAATGGTTCTTGTGATTTTTCTCTAAGACCCACCATTTCCCAGATATTGCGCTTGTAAGAATCACGTTCTACATAATATGCACACATATGCCACTATATATATATATATATTTATATACACATATTCAGGTACTCAAGCAAGCTATAATGCCTACTTGTGTCTCTTTTATGTATACATTATACTATTCTAAGAAAATATACTCTCAAAAGACTGCCTTTGTTAAGACTGTTTTTGAGAAAAATCCAAAAAACCTAAAATTTGGACCTTGGGCCCCGAATAAGTTTTTTTGACACTTTATTTATTATGATAAACCTAAGGTCTCTACGAAAATTTGGCACTGTCGGAATTTTCTTTATTTGATCACTATTTTTATGTCTAAATTGACCGGACTAATAGTGTGATGCCAATGTTGAATTATCAATTTAGTTGCCATTGAACTAAAAGAACAAGACGGTATTCAATGACATTGAATGATTGAAGTTTATGTTTATAAAGGTCACTTTGGTTGATTCATCCAAATTTAAAGACAGACTCTCCACCATTTTCAATGAACAGTACTAGACAACCTGTCTGCACTTAATCGAACGTCGATTATAATTATTAATTAATGAAGCTTAAACAAGGCTCTAGAGAGAGCTCTGCATATTCGCGTATCGTGAACATTGATTGAACAGATCTGCTAATGACATATATGTTGTTCAGTAATCGATCTGCACATGTTGAGTGGACTTAATGTGTTTGATGAAATTAATTTATTCAAGGTCAAATATCACAGCTGATTTTCATGTTTAATTTGGTTGACTAAAAAAAGTTTCATTCAAGATTATTAATTTACTTGTCCAATTTGAAAACCTGCCCGTAAAACTTCAAGTTAAAAAAAATTGCGATTCGTTTTACCAATTTTCCGTTGCCATTTGTTTTTCCACTTGTCCGTTGAAGTTTTACTTCTACTATGTGTCCCAGCACACATTTATATTTTTTGCAGGTTTGCTGCAAATTATGATTCGGTTAGGTTAAATACATTTTTCATTGAAACATATTTTATTTTATTAAATAAAAAAATCGATCCGGAACCAAAATACACATCCATAGTCTACTCTGAAATTATGCCGCCTCTCACCATGTCTAGTCTAAATTTATGCTGCCCCTTCACGCGGCCGTAACACTTTATCTTGACAGAAAAATCCTAAGACTATATATAAGTTTCTCTTCAGAAAACTGGAATACACTCTATATATGATGGAGAACTCCATACATTTTTTTTAGATTTCTAGTCTGTTTGGTAGCTTGTCTGTTTATTCGGGATTCACGTAAAAACTACTGAACTGATTTCGATGCGGTTTTCACTGATCGACAGCAAATTATAAGACTTAAAATTTTCGCCACTTTTTATCCTGGGAATTCCCCAAGAATTTTTCTGGGGATGATTTAAAATGGCCAGAATGAAACAAATCGTATTCCAATGCAATTTTTTCACTGATCTATAAGCAAACTTTATGTAATAAAATGTGTGTTATTTTTATCAAGGGAATCCTGCGGAAATTTTCCCGTGGGCAGTTTCAAGTTGTTCGGGGGCGTAAAAATTAGCTTACTCTGACATAGTTTGCACTAAAACGATTGCATACATTCTATTATAAATGCTACAGTATTTTGTGTCCCCGGAATCGAACGGGGATTTCCAGTCGTGGCATAACGTAGTTTCAAATATAATTACTGATGAAAAACATATTAAATATTAATTAATATATTACAGATAATAAATAGACAAAATAGACCATTGCCTTCCAGTCTGACATTAATAGGGTGTTATAATAATTAATACAACTCGAGGGAGAACTATCTTCTCTAGGCTAGTTAACGATGCACTTAACGAGTATTAATGGTTTGAGGGCTAATGTATGCCCATAGTAATTGATCTATACGTTTAGTTTGATCTCATACTGTTTCAGTATTAAAATTAATGTGTTATATAGTAAAATATGCTACATACTTTTTATCATCTTATTAAATACCGCAGCCGCATATATTTTCTATTAGCGTAGTAAGTTGTGACGTCATTTCTTTAACGACCTTCCACCTGGACCTGAAAGTAAAGTTCTTCACCAGCGTAATTAGGAAGTACTCGGAAGCCCACGAACCTCGGCTTCATCAGCATGAGAACTTCGCTACGATTCAGCTCCTCGACAACACGGATATAATAAGTAGATCCAAAGGATAAACAAATTTCTACTTGTGTTACAAATCTAACTATAGTTTAGTAATAATAGCCCATTGCTGGGTACGGGCCTCCCACTATTGAGGAACGGAGAGTATACCTTCACGCTTGTCGAAGGTGGCTTGGCAGGTTTTACTCATTATATTTAAACTGACGGTCTCAGCAAACGTCGTCCTTCCTGAAAAAAATATCTAGAACCCAATTCCAGCGCCACCTATCGGGTCTAATTGTGAATCTAAACCACCCCGGGACCCAGTCAAACACACAAACAATTTCATCAAAACCGTAGAATCCGATTCCAGCCCCAATGATTTTGTTCAGTTTGATGGGTTAATTATTCAAGTGTTAGTAGGCACCCAGAATGTTTATATAGTCTATACTAGTTAAGAATAATGTAGCATATGAATTGTGAAAATTTTGAAATCGTTTAAGTAGTTTTTGAATTTATTCGTTACTAACATAAATGTAGGTTATATTTAAATTACTTATTAGACCTTTTACATTACATTATATTAATGTGAATCTTTTTAGATATTCTATTTACAGAACGTCTTTATCGAAATGTTGGTAGGCTATGCCCTTAGGTTTATTAATAGAAATAAAGTTTTATTATATTGTCTGTAAGATAATGATGTAGCTTAAGTTCTTCATACGCCTACAAAAAAATACAATTATCTTTTTAGAAACTCCTTCGTATCGCCACCCACTTTACTCTAGTCGAGCATGTTTATTACAGTTTCAAACTTCACTTACATGTATGGCGGCCACCTCTTCATCTTTCTTCCTCCGGATATTACTAAAGCATTATTTTCCCGCCTATTAATTAAATCTTTATTTTGTCTTTATACTCCTAGCAGTTTTTGAGAAAAATGAGGGGTGTCAAAGAAAGACATTCTCGCCTTTCTTTGATACCTATCATGGAACCCTTATATTCCATCATGTTTGTTCAAACATGATGGAATATAAGGGTTCCATGTATTCAAAATGGCTACAGTACCGTAGAGAAATAATACCATTTCCTGGAGCCAGGAGGCCTGTCGTAAGAGGCGACAGAACAACCCACAGCCTGGTGGCAGGGTATTTGCCTGTCTGGATATTTACCCCTGCGAGAGTGTGCCACCACAATAACATTGAGTTCTTTTTGTGTTCCGACATTAGTGACCAGGTTGCAGCTGTCTTTTAGAGAGCGACAGCACATTGGTAGCAAAGCCTTTGGTGTTACAAATGTCCATAGGCGATGGTACCCGCTTTGCAACAGTTGGGCTGTCTGCCTGTCTGCTGAACTCGTGCAATAAAATATAAATGATTATTTCTTATAATTTCGAGTATTTGAAACATCTTTATTCCATTCCTCCTATACCATCCCTTCTACCACACCCAAAGGCTGGCAAAATTGGATTCTCCTTTATACCGATGTGGGTAGTTTCATACGTGCCGCTGGCTTTTGGTTCGTCTTTAGTTATGGTGAAGAAATCAGTCTTCTACGCACCAGAGGCCAGTCCAGACGTCTGTCGTAGTAAGTAGTAAGTCATAGTAAGTTTTGGTTTTCTAAAGACAACGGTGAAAAGTTCATTATTAATACATACATACATAATTTCACGCCAGATCCTTTGTGGGGTAAGCACGAACAACAGAGCGCCATTTAGGCTTATTCTTACACACCTCACTTGCTTCTTTGACATTCATAGCTCTTGTCATGCACGCTCGGCTATTTTTAAGGCTCCTGACATCACCTTCTACTAGTACACAATCAATTTGATCATGGAAGGTGTGTCGTGGCCTTCCGCGACTTCTGCATCCATCCACTTTTGCATTGTATATCGGTTTAGTCATTCTTCCATCATTCATTCTTTCCACATGCCCGAACCACCGGAGCATTCCTTTCCTTACCTTCAGCCCGACACTCTCTTTTCACTCTTCATTATTAATTATCATGTTTTATAGTTTTTTCTTAAGTTTTCGAGGGTAGTACACGTAATAAAACTTTTCAGAAGCATGTTCAGTTTATTGTTTAGTCTACCCCAACTTGTTCATTTTAATTATTCGATTTCAATTATTGTTTTTGGATATAACTTACTCTGTGGGAGCTTAACATAATTTACCACCGCTTCGCAACATGTTGTAGTTAAAAGAGAAAAAGCAGCGCAAGAAAATCTTCAACAAGCGTTGGAATAAAAATTTATAACCTAATAAAATACCGCATTTAAAACCATTAAAACATAGTTCTTATGTCTCATCAAGCTTTGGAGCTGACCTAGCTGCCCCATTGAAGATGGACTTGACGCTTGGTGATGGTTATTACCTCATTGGTTTTTGTGCAGGATTTGGCATACCCTCAACACATCACAATCCACTTTAACTAAAATTACTCGTACCACTGACCAGGGGCTCAATTCTGATATTACTAATTCGTCAAAATCTCCATATACTATCGATTCAATCGTAGGTTGGCTGATTTCGGTATTATGTCAATTACAATGGCATACCCGTGCCATGCCACTCTATTTTTGTAAATATTTTGGTAATAGTTCAATATTCATTTCTGCTAACGCCATTTCTGCTGATGGTACTAACAATTATTTTTCTACTTTTATTCTGCTGTGACGATGTCTAGAAGTTATTGTGGATTTAGCAGAATGGAAATTTTTGGTAACATCGCTATGCCATCGTACCTTGAATATCTTCGCAACGCCAAAAATTGAAAGAGTAGAATTGGGTCCCAGTTGTGTAGATTCGTAATCCAGTGCAGTGTAACATTTACAAGCCTATAGATGGCGCTGTGCTATAATTGAGGTCGCAAATGGTTCCCGACATACAAAGAATATACACAAATTTCCAACAATAATAGAGAGACTAGGCCTGCGAGAAATGGCAATAGCCTCGCTGGAAGATCTTCCATAGAGACGACGGAGCATTCCAACTCGCTCTTCCGACCGTTAGGGTCATCACTAAACTGATGACCCCGACGCGATATGAACAGGCAAGCTTCTGACTGATGAACCATCGCATTGCACACGCAAATTTGACTTCGTCCATGGTGTTGCAAACGGCTATAGACGACGGTAAACATTTCCCATTAGCGTGGTATGTTCGCCAGCTTGGTTAAAGAAACGCAAATACAAGGTTCTGTAGAAAATTAAACAACAAAATACACAACGATACGTTTTAATTATCTTTAGGAAATCTCACAATAGAAGTCTTGATTGGATCTTATCCATAAACGGCAATATCCACAGCGAACGTGTTATTTTCTTACATAAATAAAAACTTAGCAAGTTCCCTTAAATAATGCACTGCAAGCTTGTGAAAAGGAGACCAATTATAGCCATCTTTGTTTTACGTCAACCAACTTAATGGAAATAAAATAAAACTGAGACAAGGATTATCTTAGACAATCTTTTATAAAGTGTCCTGCTCTAAGATCTATATTATTGAATAATATTTACATACAATATAAAACTTGATAATAATCTCATCCAATAAAATATATTTAGGTACGTACATATATCAATGAAGAACGCGTAACAGGGCTACCAGACATCAAAGTTTTGCCAATTATAGCCGAAGTTTGAGATGATAATACTCGGGAGTTATGAAGTCTTTTCGATTGTACGAGGCGTGATAGAGCCGCGTGACATTTTAATTTTACTAATTGTCATCTGAAGGTCGTAAGAATTGATAAGATAATCCGTCCAAGTTTGAATTGTTTTTGTTTATACAAAACTTCACTGAGTCACTCGAGTTTACTGATTTATCAGCGGGTATCACATGAGTGATTTACTCGAACACGAATCTTGGACTAGTATATTTTATTTTTCGAAATGGTTCTGGTTGTTTTTTGTTATACCCAGCAAACTCGAGGATACCCACGGAAACTCCCGATGTTCCCTCTATCATCTTTGCCAAGCACAGCAGAAATGACAACCTTTTTTTGTTTGTTAGTGCCGTGGGAATATATTACATACCACATACTGAGACCCTCTTGAGTGTGGGCGTGGGATCGACCTGTAGCCTACGTCCCATACTCGCGCTTGTGTGGAAGATCATGAGTTCTTGAGCGAAGGTACCGCCAACAACAGCGAAAGCTTTGGTCACCCCGGGAAGTAGAGTGACCAACTTCACCAACAGAGGTTAGACCCGCCGCATCCCCATAATGCAGCAGACCCCTGCGATCGAATCATAGGAGGAGATATTGCGTAGTTATCTACGTCTCCGAAAGCCAGTATGACGACGGTATCCGGGAATCGTATGCACAGTTCTCTCTCGCTCGGCAGCTTCCTTGCGGGATATTACTGTTTCGCAAAAGGAAGAAACCACCGATCAATGATCGTCGCTGTGGAGCATGACCTCAACCAGTCCCCATAGTGAATCGGTCGAACCTCGATTACCTCGAGTTCGAACTTCTGACGTTGCCATACAGCGCATTCAACTAGCGTGTGACACGCAGTGTCTAGTGCGAGCGGAAATTACTGCCTGAACAACTCCACAGGCCCTAAGTATTGAACCTGAGGACTTACAGCGGCACTTTTGGAGAATCGCATAGTAAATTTGACACGTGTCCAAATATACTGATAGGTGTAAGACATTGCATCAGATCCAATTAACTTCAGTACTCGTTATGTTCGTTAGTCCCATAATATACTAGAAGAGCAATTGTATACAGACAGACTCTTACCATCGCACTTCGCAATAAAATTAAATGTTAATATAAAAATAAAATTTATGTTGTCTAGACTAAAAATGAAGTCTTGAGTTACACATCTTTCAGTAGCTCGAAGTGCATTATTTTCACACAAATATGCGTATGTAATTATGCCTTATAATCTATATATTTACAAATTACCCTTATCCGACTAAATAAAAATAATCAGTGCCGAAAATACGAGAAAATTTAATTTAAATCAATAATATCTCAAATTAATTGAATAAGGGTATACATATTTTATTTTACAATATTGTCCGAAATATTTTATTTATTAATATTTTCTTGAAATTTCAACTGATAATAAATAACATACCCTGTTCTAAAGGGACTATTCTTATCCGACATGAAATTGAAATGGAGTTATTTAAAAATTACATTAGATGCATACGTAAGAATCGAATTTGTCATGTTTAAAACAATAAAAATAATCGGAAAATAAATAAACAGATTATATGTACATGTATAAATTCCCAGACTAAGCATGTTGTGTTATTGGGAATATACAAAATACTCCGTGGTTACAGACAACCACTTAATAGTAAAGTATATAACGTAAAGTTCTTTTTATAAAATTTACCAAGTCAAGTCTTAGACCACTCAACGATAAAGAATTTAAAAAAAAAACTAATTTGTATACAAGTTTAAAGTGTACCATATTATAATTGTAGTCTATTAATTAACATAATTTTAAATTAATTATGTCAAGAAGTATATATTAAATGTTGGCATTTTAATGCATAGGGGATGCCCTCAAACACACATATAGATTTAGTAACCAAGCGTAGTGATTCAATGTATAATATGTATTTCTAAACTTTTTACCTACAACCCGTGCGTACAAGGTTTGCCGATAGCCTCATGATGTCACGCGTCGATGGTCAGTAGGGTTGACAAAAAAGGTTACATAAATAGTTGTTGCAGTAAGTTTATTATTGAAAATACTTTACATAAGTATATACAATAATAGTAAGTAGTCATCGGCAAACGTTCTACGCGCGGTTTATACACTCTCGTGTCACAATGTGAGTTACTCTTCTGAAACGGTTTGACCGATACTCATGAAATTTTGTGTGCATATTGGGTAGGACCGAGAATCGGACAACATCTATTTTTCATCCCCCTAAATGTTAAGGATAGTCCACCCTTAATTTTTTTTTTAATTATTAGATATATTTTTTTATGACACATACATTAAAAAATACATACAACCCCAAATTTTCAACCCTCTACGATCAACCCCTATTTTTATTTGTTAAATATCGATTGAAGCTTTTCCGTGCAGGACGACGTCTGCCGGGACAGCTAGTACATAATGTAAAATAAAGACATTAGTTCTAGACTGAGGTTACAATAATGTTAATAATTCAGTACCGTTAGACAAATCCACTTTAATCTCATATCGGATAAAATTCCACATTAAATTTTGTACAGATATATACGTATTTGGTCTTATTATTAAAAACAAGTTTTCCAATACTTTTAAAATTATTGAATATATTAAACTCATATTGCTTCCAAATAACATTTCTTTAATAAAAAATAAATTAACATAGCAACCATGAAAATCAAACATCATTTTCATGATAACAACCTTTCTTATTATTAGGCAAAGCTTATGCCAAGACAATAATCGTTTGAATAATAAAACAAAGGCCTTTTTCGACTCTACATTGTTTTTTGAATATAGATTATTAGTCAATATCAGCAAGTTTTTTATTTCACAAACAAACTGATTATCTTCAATATAAGTAAGTAACACTCGTGTAATAGCTAACATACACAGATATTGTGATCAATCCCAACAAGATAAAATAAGGTTGTTTAACGTCTATACTACCAAATCAACCAATTCCTTTAATATTTTTCTACACTAATACACCTCTATGAAGATGTAATAACAAGAGTTGGAGAGGATGGATGAAAATAGAATCACAAAACAAATCTATGACAGTATTGTGAATGGTTGAGTTACCAGTAGACCGCGACGATGATCTAACAGCAAAGTGTTAAAACGAGGTCGGCAGATGAAGGGAAAGTTGTTTGTCAGGATCGTCGCAAGTGGAGATCTATAGTCTCTGCCTATCTCCATGGGAATCAGGCGTGATAATAATTTGAACAAAAGCAAGTTACATTACAATATAAAATATGATCGCATCCATGCAGTGATAGCGGCCGGTGATTATTAGAGCATAGTATAAACTTTGAAAGTTGAATTAAATAGGAATTTTAATATCTGTATTATATGTTATAAAGGAGTCTTTCAACTTCCGCCTCGAACATGACCACTTCTTTGTGATATATTCGCGTTTACCTTACCTACTGTTGACTGATGTTCTGGTCTCGTGGAATTCATTATTATAAATGCAATAATTAAATTTAATTTTACTTTAAATTAATTCTCTTTTAAGGTTTTTGAGTATGGTAGTTGTTAAACGTTCCTTCTAAATTATTTGAATATTTTTTATCAACAATCTATATTCAAAGAACTTCTTTGCGTTTTAATCTATACAATTCAATTTATTAGGCCAATGGATATACAGCTAACTACATCCAAAACATCTGTACACATTCTTTCAAAGATAATTTATGTACAAAAATTATTCTATCATTGGTTTGGTTTCCTCCCCTACATATTTAGTTATGTATATTAAGAAAAAATATTTTTGAATATGAAAAATTATGACTGTGTTAATTCTGTACAACCCGTTAGCTATTTATTTAATATACATAATTATTTTGACTCTTATTATTATGCAATTTATTACTTAATGTAATTAGTACACATAAAGCTTAATTTACTTTGCATAAAACATGAAGAATTGTGGACCTAAAACGAACCTTGCAGTAATCCTAATGCTTTTAATCGACTAGAGGTTATTATTTGGAATGTTTCCTAAGTTGGGAACTATATTAAATTATGTACGTACAGAAATATTTTTTCAAGGCATAACAAAAGGTAAAAGAATAATGGTGAACCCGTTTAATGTAGCAAGAACAACTAACTCCTAACGAGACATAATACAAATTTCAGTTTTCGAAGAATTTTCTGTACGTCAATCATAAGCAATTTTGCCCCTGTTTATATGATTTTTTGGTTTGAAGAAGGTAACCTGCCAAGTAACAAACAGTTTTTCACAGAAAAGGTTACAAGGTAGCAATTCAACCACGTCATGTTAGTACACCTACGGATTTTTTAATGTTATTGACAGATTCCAGTTTATATATATGCTCAATTTAGTCACGTTATATGTGCAGATATATGTTATATATGCAATCACATCCGTCTTTGTTTAATGTTTGAACCTTCGCAATGGCATGAGTATACGGCACAAAGACTTGAAACATTTCTTTCCAAGTCTTCGATATGTACAACATACCTCACCGTATCATAACAGTCGAATATTCATTCATATAATTGATTGTTTGCCTACAAGTAAACATAAATTATACGTGTCTTTGCTTTAATTTTAAAAACACAGAACATAATAGTAACACTACGTTTTGATAGACTCAAGCGCGATTACAATTTGATTATTTAAGTTAACCTGACAATAAAAAAAATAAAAAAGAAGGGTTTATATTTTTGTCTGACGTGATTTACTCTGACGAGATGAGTAGCAAGCATATACATCAGATATTTTTAAACAGTACTTTCGTAGCTCTGAGAATTAATTAACACGTTCGCAATATTTTCCATGAATCATTAGATTCTGATTCCAATTATTTCCAGGTCGTTCACACATTTAAAATTAAAATTAATATTTTTTTTATACAAAAGGCAGGTACGTCGACGCGTTACAATACAAGCCATTACAACATATTGCGTCACAATAATATAAAACTCACCATACTAAATGTATGAAACTCATATCGTTCTGACGCACCACAATACGACAGATTAAACAAATATAAATCCACGTTTATGTAAATATATTAAGTTGAGGGTAGATTTAAATACAAGTGCCAGAAACATCAAAATTAAAAAAGCGCTTAAATCTGACAATATGTACCAGTAATGTGGTTGCTAAAGTGTAACAATATCCAAGTTTGTGCTCATTTCAACTTTTAAGAAGTTCAATTTAACAAACGTCCTTTGTTAACTCAGGAATTATACATACATAGTACATACAGAGAACAATCTTGTTTTTAATCAAACTTTGTTGTTACAACAAAACTCATAAACACACTATGACAATTTTATTACATCACCAGTAACAAAGTGAGAAATTCTTTAGCATATTCCGAAATATTTTTATTGGGTGTTTTATATTTCCTCCATCCGTATTTTCTCTCTCGAAATATTTTACGAGACGAGTATTTGAGCTAAAACCGGCACCAACACCATACTGAGTGCTGTGTAAAGATTTACTCCTGGAAAATTGAAATTAAGTGTTACAAAGAGGAAATCTCGAAATTTTTTGCGTTCCCTTGAAATTAAGGGCGAAATTTTTTAGGAAGCAATTCAGTAAATGTTAAATTTAAAAGTGATATAAAGTTACCAAAATATGTTTATACTTAAACATTATATAATAATTGAAGTGCACAGTGAATCATCATCATTCATGAAATATACTGATTTTATTATAGTTAAAAATAAATCCATAAAATACTTCTTATTAGAGACTAAATAATGTGATATTTATATTAGAGTTGAACTAAAACTTTTTTATATTATTCAAATTCAAATTAAAACTGATATTTGGGGTTATTATTACAAGTATAATTAAATATATCTGAAACTGAATCCCTTTTCATAAATAAAACTGCTAAGGGTTACGCTGAATTAAGTGCCATTTTTAACAAAGAAACTGTACCTGGACCTCGGAATACCAGTGAAATTTAATCTAAAAGCCATTGTCTATCGTTTAATTACTTCACTAATTGGAGCAGTAAAATTGACACCGTTCATTCTATTAATGATGGCTATATTGAATTTCTCTCGAAATATCAATATCCTTCTTCAGGTCTAGTAATTATGTATTTCAAAATGAACATTAATAAATTTTCAAATGGAGTTAACTTTAATTTCTTTACTCCGTTAATTGACGTTTTTGATAATATTATCTTGTATATATTTTTAATGTCCTTATGATCTGATCTAGCATATAATATCAGTTGTGAGTTACCTTTTGATCCTACTGCTGCAGCAAGTTGCATGTCAGCTGCTGTCGGCATTTCTGGTGTCGTGCTGATCGGTCCTGTTAACAAAAATGAAAAATTCTTAACTTAATCTTTGAAATGAATGAATACATAATTAGAGCCCAGTTTCACAATCAGTAGATGATAGTAAACTAAATTAAGACACTTTTTACCATCTTACAAAACGTCGCGTTCTCATAGTATCCTATTCAATTTTTACCTTATTATTAAAGAAGCTTATACTCCCGTACTTCTAACTTTACTTTACTATGTCAATGACATCTTCATTGCGAATAACAATCTCGTAAGATATGTATATTATATCATAAAAAATGTCACTCATATATTACCGTCAATTACGTTATTGAATTTGACATGTCCCGTTGTAACTTGCACACGTAACAACATTACTGTGATTTGGATAATGTTTATCTTCCGTTGAAGATTTATTTTTATCAATGAAGACGACAGGCAAATAAGTTATATCATAAGCTAATGT
The DNA here is from genome assembly GCA_949752895.1 of Dendrolimus pini. Classification (NCBI taxonomy): domain Eukaryota; kingdom Metazoa; phylum Arthropoda; class Insecta; order Lepidoptera; family Lasiocampidae; genus Dendrolimus; species Dendrolimus pini. Next base: position 3,781,018 of record OX457130.1, on the reverse strand, counting down.
TACGGCTACATTATATGTGTGATTGATCTTGAATTTTGCATCACTTTCTTCCTTCATCATTTGATGATTTGGTCTATGTAAATAATCTACTGTTACTTACTTTATTGTGTTAATGATGATGTGACGATTTGTGGTGTGGCAGAGGATGTATATCATAATAGAAGAGTGTGGAAAGAAAAGATATATTGTGCCAATCCCAAATAATTGGAAGAAGGTGAAAGAAAAAAAGAGTTGTTTATTTTATTAACGTTGAAAGATCTTTAAAAACTTGTATTATAATTGGATGAATTAATGTTTTATATCTATTCATATTATGGAACCTTTACTCAAATATTCTCTCGCGAGCTTCGAAATCTTTATACCCTAAAAAATGTTTTATTTACCAAGTAAAAAAGTTCAGGATATATTTTTATAATTTATCTACCTCCTCGTACTAGTAGTTCTATTTGGTCTATAAAAATATTCTTAAAACTGAAAAGTCTAAAAAAACATCAAAGATGTTATTCCTAAGTTTCAAAGCTAGAACTAAAAGAAAATTTGAAAGTGTTACTATAAGCGTGAATGATTAAAAGCACTTGATTATTCACCATAATGCTAATATTAGACAAATCAACGAAATTGAATCAATTTAGTTGGAAGGCACAGGACTGAAAGGACACAATGGTATTGAATGAGCCAAGTTTGTTTACATGGACAAAAATAAACTATCTAATACAAGGCTTAACTAAAAATAGGTTCCTAAAAACTAGATACATCTCTGTTAGAAAGAAGGGCGTGAAAGGACAATACGTAACTAGAGAGACAGTTACATAATATGCCGTATAAGATATGCAACTGTTATAAACGACATAAAAAATGTTTGTAGTCATTCGTAAGACCGAAATTCAAAGCAAAGAGATAAGAAGCACAGAATTACTGAAACCAGTCACAATATCAAAACACAAACAGAGGGACAGTGACGTCAGTAAATTAGTACAAGACCCCCGGGACGACCCTTATGTAGTACTGTTCTAACTAAAAACACTATCCATCATAATAATCCATCTTTCTTCATCAAAGAAAAAAAAATCTCTCGGTAAACTACCGAACTAACCGACTTGTGTTGACTTTTCATTAGGGATCATGAGATGGGCAAAAGATATTGTTTGTCTCTCGCTGCTTTTATTTTTAGACCTCTGATCCTTTTGGTCCCTTGTGGCAATTTGTTTTAGCACATAGGTCACTAAGCATGGTTATAGGGGGCGTGTGTCCTATATATTCTTTTAGGAGAATATTTTAAATTATGTATTAAATTGTATATAAATAATCGCTACTATTATTAAAATATTGGTACCTACTGACTGATGAAAATTCCTGCCACTAACTTCAAAATCATATAAAACAATTAATAATATGTAGTTAACATAGTATATTAGTATGATAGATATTAATAATAATAAAAAATATCGTGGTGTGTCGAGTTTAAACAATGCGTTTAAAAATAAGAGAATAAAATATAGGGGGCTAATTTGGATCAAATCCGAGATTTTGCTTTTTTGTCTGTCTATCTGATACAGCATCACGTGAATACTACTGAATGGCTTTAAATAAAACTCTACACAGAAATACCTTATATCCCAGATTAACATTTAAGATATTTTTATCCCAATAAATGAAGTCGTTTCCATGGGATATACAAATATAGCTGAAGAGATGCCCCTGCAGTAGCGTTATTTGGTTTCGTCGTTGCAACTCACTTACTAAAACGTAGAGGAAATGGCAACACGAACGAAGTTTTCCTGGCATTGCTAGTATATTTCGCTTTGATTTTTAACAAAGTCAGCCCCTAGACTCCTTTGAGTTTTGTTCCTTACATCTTATAGTTTCAGATTTGGTGGTCAAGGCTCAATTTTTTTATGCATGAGTTCAGTACACGGCAGACGGTTTACTTGATGTAACGCGGTTACTATCGCCAAATTGAAGAATTCTGTATAAATAACATGTAGAGAATTCCCTTACATGATTAATACTTCAAGTGATAAAACCCTCAAAATGTTATTCAAGACCCTCGAAATTTGAACTGGACATTATAATATTAAATTACGTAACCGCTCTCACCTTCATGAGCGAATAAGGAAATTTATTCACGAACAGGAAATATTCCGTTCCTCCTGTGTGCCCCAGATAGCTATTATATAACACGGACTTTCGTTGATAAAAAACCTTAAATGGCCCACTCACAAATTATCTTGTGAAATTGTTATTTTCGTGGTTTGGTGCCGTCGTTAGCTGCGTTAAAGGCAATTGTGAGGCGGTCTCCTTTATTTTCGTGACAATGTTTATTATTGACAGTTAAGAAAGCTTGATTTAAATCAAATGTTATCATTGTATTAGTTAAGAACCGAGTTAACACATCTATCTAACGAATAACTTATAACTAAATCAGTAGTGGTGTTAAGTTTATACATTGAACCTAAATAATTAAAAAGTAAAAAAATACTTTTTTGCTACAACATCTTTTAGTCGATACGAAGTAAAGCTTAAAAATTATTATACTGTTACGAGCTACATAGGACTCGAATTAAAATGCCGTTGGAATTACTATAGAATTTATTAGAACTATACAAACACGTATAACTTAAGCACAAATATAACTAGACACTATTAGTACAAACTGCACGATTCAATAACACGCGCAAAGTCCGTCACTATATCGCTCATCGAATCTACGTTCACTGGGGTTTCAAAGAAACAGTAATTTGCACACCTGGTTAATTATTCCTGCGAATGGCCAACAAAGTCGAAAACAATAGCAATAGACTATTGTCTAATTGCAAATTTTAAACACAAAGTAAAAAAAAGAATTCCAAATGCGAGAAGGGTAATAAACGAGTAGTAGTGTTCTTTGTCGGTATGTAACAATACACTATGTTGCAAATTAGTTGTTCTTTTAAAGTCGGTTTTGTTATTTGTTATTGTTTATTTTCTACTTTTTAGTTACGCAAATGCTTGAATAGCTTTAGAAAGTAAAAATATATCATACACGTTGTGCATGTATATAATATTCGAGGGTTACTCTTTATTTCCCTAGAATCCACTTATCAGATCCTAACTTGGCGACAATGAGACTACTTCAGTAGTATATATACTCTTTCTAATAAAAAATAATTGAAAATCGGTCCACAATTAATAGAAAGGAGCGTGTCCATAAATACAAGTTACCAGTCTTATGGGTCTTCTCTTTACGTAGTCACTGTATAATTAGTGCAATCAGTGTCACGTGAACAGTATCACTGGCACACCGATTTCATAATACAGTCACAAATACAAGTTATCAGGCTTATGGGTCTTCTCTATACGTAGTCACTGTATTATTAGTGTCACGTGAATTATATCACTGGCACAGCAATTTCATAATACAATCACAAATACAAGTAACCAAGCCTATGGTCTTCCTTTACGTAGTCACTGTGCAATCAGTGTCACGTGAACAGTATCACTGGCACACCGATTTCATAATACAGTCACAAATACAAGTTATCAGGCTTATGGGTCTTCTCTATACGTAGTCACTGTATTATTAGTGTCACGTGAATTATATCACTGGCACAGCAATTTCATAATACAATCACAAATACAAGTAACCAAGCCTATGGTCTTCCTTTACGTAGTCACTGTGCAATCAGTGTCACGTGAACAGTATCACTGGCACACCGATTTCATAATACAGTCACAAATACAAGTTATCAGGCTTATGGGTCTTCTCTATACGTAGTCACTGTATTATTAGTGTCACGTGAATTATATCACTGGCACAGCAATTTCATAATACAATCACAAATACAAGTAACCAAGCCTATGGTCTTCCTTTACGTAGTCACTGTGCAATCAGTGTCACGTGAACAGTATCACTGGCACACCGATTTCATAATACAGTCACAAATACAAGTTATCAGGCTTATGGGTCTTCTCTATACGTAGTCACTGTATTATTAGTGTCACGTGAATGATATCACTGGCACAGCAATTTCATAATACAATCACAAATACAAGTAACCAAGCCTATGGTCTTCCTTTACGTAGTCACTGTGCAATCAGTGTCACGTGAACAGTATCACTGGCACACCGATTTCATAATATAGTCACAAATACAAGTTACCAGGCTTATTGGTCTTCTATATACGTAGTCACTGTATTATTAGTGTCACGTGAATGATATCACTGGCACAGCAATTTCATAATACAATCACAAATACAAGTAACCAAGCCTATGGTCTTCCTTTACGTAGTCACTGTGCAATCAGTGTCACGTGAACAGTATCACTGGCACACCGATTTCATAATACAGTCACAAATACAAGTTATCAGGCTTATGGGTCTTCTCTATACGTAGTCACTGTATTATTAGTGTCACGTGAATGATATCAATGGCACAGCAATTTCATAATACAATCACAAATACAAGTAACCAAGCCTATGGTCTTCCTTTACGTAGTCACTGTGCAATCAGTGTCACGTGAACAGTATCACTGGCACACCGATTTCATAATATAGTCACAAATACAAGTTACCAGGCTTATTGGTCTTCTATATACGTAGTCACTGTATTATTAGTGTCACGTGAATGATATCACTGGCACAGCAATTTCATAATACAATCACAAATACAAGTAACCAAGCCTATGGTCTTCCTTTACGTAGTCACTGTGCAATCAGTGTCACGTGAACAGTATCACTGGCACACCGATTTCATAATACAGTCACAAATACAAGTTATCAGGCTTATGGGTCTTCTCTATACGTAGTCACTGTATTATTAGTGTCACGTGAATTATATCACTGGCACAGCAATTTCATAATACAATCACAAATACAAGTAACCAAGCCTATGGTCTTCCTTTACGTAGTCACTGTGCAATCAGTGTCACGTGAACAGTATCACTGGCACACCGATTTCATAATATAGTCACAAATACAAGTTACCAGGCTTATTGGTCTTCTATATACGTAGTCACTGTATTATTAGTGTCACGTGAATTATATCACTGGCACAGCAATTTCATAATACAATCACAAATACAAGTAACCAAGCCTATGGTCTTCCTTTACGTAGTCACTGTGCAATCAGTGTCACGTGAACAGTATCACTGGCACACCGATTTCATAATACAGTCACAAATACAAGTTATCAGGCTTATGGGTCTTCTCTATACGTAGTCACTGTATTATTAGTGTCACGTGAATTATATCACTGGCACAGCAATTTCATAATACAATCACAAATACAAGTAACCAAGCCTATGGTCTTCCTTTACGTAGTCACTGTGCAATCAGTGTCACGTGAACAGTATCACTGGCACACCGATTTCATAATACAGTCACAAATACAAGTTATCAGGCTTATGGGTCTTCTCTATACGTAGTCACTGTATTATTAGTGTCACGTGAATTATATCACTGGCACAGCAATTTCATAATACAATCACAAATACAAGTAACCAAGCCTATGGTCTTCCTTTACGTAGTCACTGTGCAATCAGTGTCACGTGAACAGTATCACTGGCACACCGATTTCATAATATAGTCACAAATACAAGTTACCAGGCTTATTGGTCTTCTATATACGTAGTCACTGTATTATTAGTGTCACGTGAATGATATCACTGGCACAGCAATTTCATAATACAATCACAAATACAAGTAACCAAGCCTATGGTCTTCCTTTACGTAGTCACTGTGCAATCAGTGTCACGTGAACAGTATCACTGGCACACCGATTTCATAATACAGTCACAAATACAAGTTATCAGGCTTATGGGTCTTCTCTATACGTAGTCACTGTATTATTAGTGTCACGTGAATGATATCACTGGCACAGCAATTTCATAATACAATCACAAATACAAGTAACCAAGCCTATGGTCTTCCTTTACGTAGTCACTGTGCAATCAGTGTCACGTGAACAGTATCACTGGCACACCGATTTCATAATATAGTCACAAATACAAGTTACCAGGCTTATTGGTCTTCTATATACGTAGTCACTGTATTATTAGTGTCACGTGAATTATATCACTGGCACAGCAATTTCATAATACAATCACAAATACAAGTAACCAAGCCTATGGTCTTCCTTTACGTAGTCACTGTGCAATCAGTGTCACGTGAACAGTATCACTGGCACACCGATTTCATAATACAGTCACAAATACAAGTTATCAGGCTTATGGGTCTTCTCTATACGTAGTCACTGTATTATTAGTGTCACGTGAATTATATCACTGGCACAGCAATTTCATAATACAATCACAAATACAAGTAACCAAGCCTATGGTCTTCCTTTACGTAGTCACTGTGCAATCAGTGTCACGTGAACAGTATCACTGGCACACCGATTTCATAATACAGTCACAAATACAAGTTACCAGGCTTATGATCTTCCCTTTACGTAGTCATCCATTATTCTTCCAGCTCCCGCCTGACTCTTTAATGACGTTCCACGACTTATAAAACGGTTAAATCGCTTGTTTTAAATAAATAAACAGCTTTCAGTTTTACTTCGTCGCGTTTTATCTCGTAGACAGTATCCATTATAATCCTTTGTCTTGGATTCCAAAGAAAAATTCCGTTTTTTTTTCTTGTTTTTGTATAAAGAATAAATGAGATCATAATGAAGGAGGATTTTGCGTAATGGAAACTGAAAATATGAGCTCTTTTCATATGTAATAATATAAAGTGAAAATAACTTTGCATTTTTTTTGTTATTGGCGGGCTTGAAAATGAACGGATTAACATGAAATTTGGTATATATGAGGCATAAGGCATATTTGATCTAATGTATATATAATAGCAGTCCATAAATGTCACACTACTGTGGCTCGGGCCTCCCATTATAGGGGAGAACGGACAGTATACCCGCCATGCTTGTCCAAGGCCACACATCGGTTATCTCGATGTGCAGATTGCATCACGATATTTTCCTTCATCGTTATTAGAACGTGGTTATTGTAACAATACGAACATTAGGTCAGTAAACTTACTAAATGGTGCATGCGTTTCGGCCAAGATCAAACCCGCGCCTTTTGAGTTTCGGACGCGTGCGCTAAACGTTACGCTACCACGACTATCTTTTATATATCTAATATGTATGTTGTTAAATTACGATCTGCTGACGGTGAAAGAAAACATCGTGATCTACCATAGGAATCTGTTTACGAATTTATCACGGTGAGCGCGTGTGGAACTCGTAGGCTTGCTGCCAAAATAACCACTAAAACTGTTCCTACTATTCGCCTATATCCAGGGCCGCAGGAAGTGGCAATCGCAGCATAAGTACTGGTAGGCGCCAGCTAAGATGAGATCGGCCATTGTTGCCGGGGAGCGCGAAGTACCCGCCGACGACCGAATGGAAAACGTGGAACAACTGCCTCATCCAGTGGCCGTAAGTATGGGCAAACCTTCCCTTGGGTTTTTTTTTAATTCCTCTCAGTCCGGACGTACTTCATTGTCCGGGCTTATTGCTTATATTATATTTTGTCTTTAAATTCTTTTTTGTTTGTTTTCTTTTTCTGTTTGCATTCCTTATTTCAGATTTTTCGAGGGTCCTTATGTCTATTACAACTTTTGTTTCAAGAATCGAATACAGTTGTAGGTTACTTAATTCTTATTTTTCTGCTTATACATAATGTTATATGTTATCTACTATTTATACACTTCTCTAAATTTATTGTTTCTTTTTTTTTAATAATGTATATATTACCTATATATTTTATTCTATCTACTACTTGTCTAACTATTGTTATGCAGTAATTAATACACTTTTCTAAAATACTTTTTGACATTAACTCTTCAATTTCCCTAGGGTTTCGATTACGACAGGAAATACACCTGAAGACAAACCCTGGCTGCTGTAAGACTGTTTGTAGCTAAAGAAAAGGCTAGGCTACTGAGATGAAATTGAATCTAATGAATTGTTTGATCTGGTCCTATGCCACATTTTCACCATAGACCGCTTACCATTGGTAATATGTTCATTTTTCACTCCCATTTCCTTTATTTGATTACGCAGCGATTTTATACATTCCAGAACGTTTATTCCGGATATAATGATAACTTAAACGTAACTTCCGCGAAGGTTTTCTAACGGGGTCTTTTAATAAGGGAGTTATAAAATTTCTTCGTAATCGTATCCCTGGTATTGCTAACACCAATAGGCGTCGGTGAACACTTTCCACCAAGAATGCCGTCTGTGTGTTTGCTTACTTCAGAGAATAAGAAAAAAAGATATGTTGATATTATTATATTCATTTTGTTGTTAAAACATTTTCCATGGGCATTTTCGTGTCACTCCAAAGTTAATTCTTCGAGTGACAAGTTTTGTTTGCACGGTTCATTAGTTTACGTCAAGCCTAATTTGTTTGGGATAAGCGCTCAAAAACTGGTAACTTCGTGAATATTAATCTTGTTTTTTATAGTGGACAACCTTCTACACAAGAAACTTTTAGAGAAAACTTTGTTATAATATCTGACACTTTATATTTTATCTTTTCTTTATAATGCTTTTATGTTTATTATATAATATTTAGATGGATTTGTAAACTCACAGAAAATCTCGATTTTGAATGTTAAACATAAAACGGAATCCTTGTATAACGAATTATATAATAATAACAATTATTATCTATGGTTTACAGTGTATTTTTTTTTAATTCATTATAATTTTTGTCAACTAAAGAGACAGCATGCCGTGATGTGCGTTAACAAGTGCCAGAACCGACTGGTAAAATTTTAATACAATAAATTTATTGTATAAATCAGGTATTAGTAATGGATTAATTACTTAATTTGAGTGTTGAATACGGTTTAGAATTGTATAAATGGGATTCATTTATATAATTTCATTATATGGATTCGGCTTGTACATACATTTTAGTAGATTGGGATTACTGCAATAATTTACAAGAAGAAGTTACATTGAAAATAAATTTTGTAATAAATATACCATTATTGTTTTAATTGTAAATAACCTTTCTGAAACGCTAATTGTGAGATGAAAGCTTATGAAAAACAACCTATTACGACCAAGACAAGTATCAAAATAAAGTGTACCTTTCTACTGCGTATTACAACTATCAGTGTATACTATAATACTATAATACACGTGTCAATTTTACTATGAAATTTTCCAAAAGTTTAGTTTAGGCCCTCTGCTCTTAATCTGCTCCATATCCGTTCTTTATAGGCATGCTATTTGTAACTTCCAAAAAAATAATAAACAAAAAATAAGGTCTTCTTTCCAAAAACCGCCATAATATATTAGGCCAAATATTTTTAAGGTATTAGAGAGTGCTTAAATTACCTGGATAATATATAGCTTCTTTTCTAACAGCATATTTGGCTTGTGGTATCCTCAAGGTGCAGATGAATTCAGCTGGTGAAGGCAGGTCTATGTCATTGAGTGTGACCGAAGCAACCGCTGAGTACCTTCCATTAACCAACTTCAGGTTATGGGCGACGCCATCTAATCGCCTGTTTACATAAAGAAAAAAATAGAAATTAATATGAATTTGTTAAATTGATCAAACAAATTAATAAAAATACGTATAATAAATAACGATATCACTTAATTAAACCATACTTGGTAGGTGATGTAGGTAAAGTGAATCTCCTGAACGCATCATTATTAGCAACTGCGCTTATTGAAATACATAATACATATTTAAATAAGTGTAGTTGCTAACAATGAACAAAATACATCTTGTTGCTTTCAGGGATTAATTCTTGAAGTTGGAGAACTTGGATGCTGATCCCTTAGCGTTTAACTTAGTAGTACTGTTCAACGAACAGCGTTTTGATGACGCTGCGGCCTAGTTTAGGCTACTTAAATATAATTATAAATAACGCGCACTAATACTTTATGATCCAGTTGCTACTGAGTTGTTACAAAAGCCACGGGTTGCTATTACGTTGCTTTGATAGATATACTACGTCAACTACTACTGAGTTGAATGCAGGGATGAGCATCTAAGTTTTCCAACTTCAAGAATCAATCCCTGAAAGCAACAAGATGTGTTAATTACCCTTCTACAAGAAAGCATCAGCACTCCAACAACAAACTACTACCAGCATCCACCACTACAAGTAAGAGCAAGTCTAAAAACTTTACAACATACATAGTTATTTCCTCTATCTCTCCGGATCCGGATCTCTATTTGCGACGATCCTGACATACAACTTTCACTTTATCTACTTTAGTTAATCTCTTCATACATGCATGCGTTTATTTGAGATATTTTTTATCTGCCCAGTTTTTAACACCTGTGCTATCCGATCACAGCTATATGTCGTGGATTACCGGCACCAACTCTACCATTCATACTCCTGTCATACGTTTGTTTTGTGATTTTACTTTAAAATTTTCTCTATATGTATAAACCACCTTAATTGCTTTTTCATTCAACTCTGTCGGGGTGAAGGTAAGGAAAGGAATGCTCCGGTGGTTCGGGCATGTGGAAAGAATGTATGATGAAAGAATGACTAAACAGATATACAATGCAAAAGTGGATGGATGCAGAAGTCGCGGAAGGCCACGACACACCTTCCATGATCAAATTGATCGTGTATTAGCAGAAGGTGATGTCAGGAGCCTTAAGAACAGACGAGCGTGCATGACAAGAACTATGAATGTCAAAGAAGCAAGTGAGGTGTGTAAGAATAAGCCTAAATGGCGCTCTGTTGTTCGTGCCTACCCCGCAAGGGACCTGGCGTGAAGTTATGTATGTATGTATGTTAATAGATCTTCTTTTAATCCATAACGTTCCCTTATCACACTGTTCTTTATCATATCATTCAACCTAACCTCACATATATTTCTCAAAAACTTCATTTCAACTTCGTTTATCTTATTTACATGCTTCTTCTGCCATACCCAACTTTCACTACCATACATTAGTGTTGGCACCAACACCCCTTGTTGGACAGCCAAGCGTGCCTTTACAAACACTTTTTGAATGTTAATAAACGAGTTTGGAACTCCATTCATATTATGACCAGCCATTACTCTCCTTACTTAAACTCTTATAGTCGTAAATGTTAATTTAGGAATTTCTTCAATTTAAGTGCCTAGTAGCTAAAAATAAAAAGCATTAATCAACTTGTTAAAAAAAATGGTCGCGGACAGTCATGCGCTCAGGAGAAGTGCGTTAGGTGCTTTAAACCGATAAATTTCTTAAACGATATCGTACACGTTAACTACGGAAATCCGACTAGAATATTCTTGGTTAAGCCCACAAATCATTCCCAGAACCATCCTATATATTATAACCTAATAACACCCATCACCGCAGCATCCCGTACCGAAGTTTCTACTTCCCGCGATTTACCTCTAATTCACGAAATCACTTGACTATTGTCATCAAATTTCTATAGGCCTCCCTCCTTCCCTTCTGGTATTTAATCAATGGACCTTCACAAGGGTTAGTTGTGAGAATTGAAAGGTCAAAGTATATTAGTGAATCAACCGTCAAATTCACTTAGAGCTCCCAATCCCTTCTTTACAGTTTCATCGATGGGCGTCCACAGGGATTATTGGGGGATATATACGTATCTAAATATACTAGAATACACTAATTTACGAGGAGCACTATAACCGCAATCGAGTCTGATGTTATGCAATGAAATTGACTGCATTTAAATGTATACCGCTACTTCAAATTGCGATTCAGGTGTATACTGCCATTAATGTAGCCATAGAAGAAAATACATTGATTGTACTTAATTTTTATTTTTTTTATTGCTAAAGAACAGCAGACAGGCTAACGGTCCGACCGTGATAGAAAGTGGTTACCATCGCCTATGAACATTAACAATACCAGAGGTATTGCAAATGCGCTGCCGGCCTCGAAAAGAAACTGGAACATGGCCGTTGATGTCGGAACTCAGCATTAGGTTGTTATGGCGGCATACTCTAGACCAGGGATGGTAGACATTCAGTAGGGAAAATGCCCTAACACCTGGCTGTGAGTAATTTTTATTGCTCCCAACATACATTTTCATCATTCAAATCCATTGAAATACATTTTAGCATCTTCGAAATCGCCGAAGCCACCTAGATTGTACGAGGGAAACATATTACCTATGAGGTCATATTTAATATGTCAATTGTATTCATTAATTATCGCAAAAATATTAATTCAAAGTGTTTCGTATGTCAAAGCCTACTTTTTATTATTTTATTAATTAATAACAATTTAAAAGAAATTGCTTTACAAATTATTGCGAGAAATGAAGCTTAAAAGAAAGTTAAACAGGTTGTGACATTGTTTATATTGACATAATATTAATTGTTTTGAAAGTTATTTGTCAGACAATAAAAAACGCTATAAACAGACAAAATCAAAAATGAAAAGTAGATATGTATTGTTATTCAAAAACATTACACAATTTAACAATATGGACAGCAATTAAACACAACGCCAGAATGCAACAATAACCTTAAAACCATTCAGGCCAGTCAACAATGAAATTGATGTGGCATGCCGTCGTATAAAGAAACTTGGCACGCTTCTGGAGCGAATATTAAACTTAGTGGCATTGCAGACCACCTGGCTACCGACTGCCAACTTTCAAGATAGATAGCTTTTTATTCTTTATTTTTAGAAGGGAATATTAAAGATTTTCTCTCCTTAGGCTTATTATCTTCTTAGTAGACATTTAAATAATATGAGTATATATTAGTATCAATATATACATCATGAATATGTGAATAGCAACCGAAATAGCTATACAATTGATATACAAGATATACAGATAGACATATGTTTATGTGTTATTGCTTTTATCTTAGAATGTCTAATGAGGAGATAATCTTATAATAAGACTAAAGAAGTTGTTGTTTTTACTATATTCTAAGTATTTTTTTCATATTTACTCACCTTTTAAACCTCTGGACTTCCAAAAATAATTCAAAACCAAAATTACCGACACTAACGGACAGCAATTGATTTATATATATATAGATGTATGTAGCGAAAATTTAAGAAAATATTAACTGAATATTTTTTTTTGCAGGCAAATAAACTAGCAGACTGTCTTGTGGTTTTTATACACAATGCACACGTGTCTTAAAAAAAAAACAAATGCTCACCTCTCAGGCGTGGCTAGCGTGAGGTTTGGCGCGGGGAAGGCGCCGTCCGCCGCACAGATGACGTTCACAGTGTCGTCGTCGGTCTTGTTCTGGATCAACCGGAAATTCGTCTCCGGTACTGTAATTTGAGAATCCCAGTGGGTTAAGGATATCCTGTTACTCTGTATGATCTTATTAATGAGTGAGATTTTTTGCCTTTTTCACAGAACGCTTCAATATGCGTGGACATAATATATACTTAAGTTTATATAAAATAGCATATAATAAATAAAGCAAGACTAGTGTCGACAAATAAATATATGTAAATAGAGCACAAGAGGTATTACCAATGTCGGAGGGAAGCTATGACTATGACGATATGACGTATTGTTGACTGGATGTATAACGCACAATATCATTTGTTTACATTATAATCACTTCTAAAATTCTTAATGTAATTTAATTAGATTTGTTAATGTTTCTATAACTTCAAGATCGTTCTAACCTAATAAAAGTTATGAATATTGTAATTTAATAAACGACCAATGAGAGCAGAGCATGTCTAGAGCGGGGTCAGCGCCCTCTATACTTTGAGTAATATCTACTTTGGTAGACTGAAGAGTTTTTGTGACACATTTGGTTGGTGGCAACAGGTCGAGTTGGACCATGGAGTATTTTAAAGAAAGTATTGAAGCTGGAAGTATGAGCGGGTGCCCTGAACCCGCTGCTCGGTCTAAACTATGTCATAATGTTGATCAAATCTTAATTAAAAGTGTATAAACCGTGGCTATTGTGTTTTATGCTCGCATTTTATCCTGATGACGCCCACTAAACCTGCAATAATTAAAGATGTCGTGAGAACGAGGCCGTTCTGCGACATATATATATATATATATATATATATATATATAAACTATTATGTTTAAAAATAGAGAAGAGTAAAAGAAAGTAGAGTAAACGCGGTCGAGATGCGAGCACTGCGCAAAATCTGCGGAGTGACGCTCGCGGACCGCGTTCGTAATACCGAAGTAAGAAAGAGAGTTGGTCTGAAAGAGAGTGTCGGGGTGAAGGTAAGGAAAGGAATGCTCCGGTGGTTCGGGCATGTGGAAAGAATGAATGATGGAAGAATGACTAAACAGATATACAGATATACAATGCAAAAGTGGATGGATGCAGAAGTCGCGGAAGGGCACGACACACCTTCCATGATCAAATTGATCGTGTACTAACAGAAGGTGATGTCAGGAGCCTTAAGAACAGACGAGCGTGTATGACAAGAGCTATGAATGTCAAAGAAGCAAGTGAGGTGTGTAAGAATAAGCCTGAATGGCGTGTTGTTCGTGCCTACCCCGCAAGGGACCTGGCTTGAAGTTATGTATGTATGTAGTATGTATGTATTATGTTTAAATAGGGTAAAGAAGTAAAACAGTAGAAACAAAGGATGAGTTAGTAGATATTTAGAATAGTAACAGTTAAATGTAATAGAATAAGGAAAATAGCATTATAAAAAGTAGATAATAAGGAAGTAGAATGTTTTAGAACTCGAAAATTGGTATTCAGGAATATGTATTTAAAATAAATAAATTTGGCAAATTATACCCTAACAAGCCTGTGCATCAGGAGGAGATTAATAAAAAAAATATATGCGTGGACTGACCCGCAGTAGCCCGATTTTTTATATAATATCTTATAAATTAAAAAAACCTTATTCTTGAAAACAAAAGCAAAGTTTGAAAACTTTTATGAGAAGTCACTGAAAGCTAAAATATTCATTAATGCCACGGTAACCTGACAGAAAATTGATAGTTCAAAACTTTTATCGAAAAATAGAGACAAAGTTTCAGTCCGTGACATCAACAACTTTGGTGCACGAAGTATTTTCTACAAAAGAAGGCAAAATGGCGAAATAATGTTCATTTATGTGAGTTTTGAAAGTTCACTTAGCAGCTAAGTAAGACGACATTAAGAACTTTAAATGAACTTTTAAATTCAGTCTTTACTTTTACTAAAGCGTGAAAGTTTTTAACCGTTGTAATCTTCAATCGTTTTTAAAATCTTTGTCCGTCATTCCGTCTGATATTGTTATTACTCTACGAAGATTCTGGAAGGGTTCAACCGATTTCAGTAAAATTTTAAGGAATAAAAGAGAAATTTAACTTTCTTAAGCGACTTTAAAAAAAGAAGGACGTTCTCAATTTTTAGTGTAAATCTTTTTCTTTAGCGTTAAATGCAATACAGAATCGGAATATTTTCATATAAATTTCGTTGTTAGCGGAAATCATATTAATAATATAATATAATAACAGCTCATAAATGTTCCACTGCTGGGCTCGGGCCTCCCAAAATAACGGGAACAGACAGTACACTACACCCGCCACGCTTGTCCAAAGCGGGCAGGTGTGACACATCGGTTATCTTGATGTACAGGTTGCATCACGATGCTTTTCTTTCACCGTTGTTAGCACATAGTAATTGTAATAATATTCACATTAGGCCAGAAAACTGCCTAAGTAGTGCATACGTTCCGGCCAGGATCGAACCCGCGCCCTTTGGGTTTGGGACGCTTGCATTAACCATTATGCTACCACAACATACTTTACGACACAGAAACCATATACGTAACTCGTAACATAAAAGTGGAAAAAAAAATACAAATTAATATTTTCCAGAACATCTTAAAGCCATCTAAAACAATAAAAATCCACCATAAATTTGCAAACCATAGTAATTTTTATGTTTTACTACGCGGAATGATGCTCTAACAGATACGACAATTCTAAAGCATGCTTTTTGGAATCTGATGTTACGAATAAGTCTCCTGATGTTTTTCTCTTTTACTAAATTCTTTATGCAAACTCGATCTCCAATTTTATGTTACAGATACACTATTTTTTTTATTGCAGGTGTTCAGCAAACAGGCCCACTTGCAGCACCAAAGGCGCTACAAATGCGCTGCTGCTCTCGTAAAGGAGACTGGAACCTTGTCACTAATACCGGAATACAACACAAGGTAATTTTTATTTATTGCATGAGCCCAGCAGACATGCAGACGGCCCACTTGATGGACAGCGGTTACTATCGCCTATGGGCATCTGCAACACCAAAAGTGCCACAAATGCGCTGCTGCTCTCTTAAAGGAGACTGGAACCTGGTCTCTAATGCCAGAACACAACACAAGGTTATTATGGCGGTATACTCTAGAACAGAGGTGTTTGCCATCAAATACCCTACCACCTGACTTTGGGTTGTTTTGTGTCGAAATTGTATTCTTTTTCCGTTCCTGCACAGATATAAGCTAGAGTAAGGAATCAAATCATTGTCCAAAAACCATATCGCGACCACACTTGTTCTAGACCTGGACAAAACCAACAACATATTGACTAGAGATCACATGTTGTACTTTCATATTATTCAAATTTTGTTTTGTTTTATTTATTCAGAAACCTTACAAGTGCGATCGGCATAAAACGAAATGCGACGCGGCATCTGTCGCTCGCTATAAAAAAACTTGCTTGTCCAACGAAAGGGGTTGGCTTAAGAATAAATTTAGGTACCTACATGAGTTTGTTTTGAGAAATTGTATTAATTTTAAATTAGGAAGGAGTAAGATAGAAGAAAGACAGAAAAATAGTTGCTGTCGCAAATAAATGCACAAACATAAAGTGCTATACAGCGTGGGAATGCAGTCAGTCTTCTGGGCACTCTTCCGTTTGGTAGCGATTCGTATTTTTTAAAAGTTTAATCCATTTAAATATTATAATTTGTATTCTAATAAGTTAGATATAAATATTTCTTTATTAAAATACAAGGATTAAAAAATAATTCAGTTTTATAAAAATGTGGGTACATATAATTTACGAGAATGACGCTGGAAATTCAGCATTATGCTGTGTCAAGAGCTGACAGCGCTAATTTTCAGTTCCAGCCTTCATCAAATCGGAATTGACTTTGACAAATTATTTGTAACCTTATAACTATTAGAGATCATGAATAACTAAAATATTATGGTAGTTGATACGTTGAATACCTTGGCGAGACTTTAAATACCTATCTACTACATATAATTGATTAACAATATGCATACTTCCATGGCAACAAAGAAGAAATGTGTAAACAAAACATATTTCTAAAATGACAAACTCGCGCTGGCTACTTCCTTTACCACTTTCTTGCTGACTGTCATTTTTTCATGCAAGTGGGCATAATGAGAAGACGGGATCAATAATAATTATAATTTACAATCGACCTGTAAAAAACGCAAATTTGTATCTGTAATAAGTTGTGGATATGAGTGAGGGTTCTGATTGCCCATTTCTCCTCCTCGCTATACCATCCCTATCTATTATATATCCCATTCTTCCCATCTGACTCTCCCAACCCATCCTCTCTATATCTTCCAAACGGCTGGATTGTTGGATTCACACTTCGCGTTGCAAAATCTACAGACGACGACAACAATACGAGGGCCGTCTGCCTGTGTCCCAGCTTCGAACCAAAAAACTTATTTCTTTATTATTCTTATACTCTCATCAACGCAAGTGAGGCATGAACATGGAGCTATGTTCACATTCAAACATAGTGAAGGCGCCCATATACAGAAAGATTCGGCGTTACGATGGATCTGAAGAAAGTCGTGACGATCCATGGCGTCGAATTGCCGCTCAACACGCGATACGATTGGTCGCTGCGATCGTTCGTTTACGATCATTCATATGTGAAATAAGACATGTGCCATCACAGCAATTCAAAACATGCACTCTTTGAAAATTGATAATGAACTTTTGTTCATTACCTATATTGTAGTAAGTTTAATTCGGCTACAGAAGAAAAGAACTTAAGTGTGGCTTAGGAAATGGCTATTGAAGCGAAATAAATATTCACGTGTAAATATTTAAAATGAATTAGGGTTCCACTAAAAATACTAGCATAACTTTATGAGAATGATCGATCAGAGCCTTCGGAGAGCCGAGAGAGATCTTCGTTCGATCGTCACGATATTAATATGATTGTATTGGTTTCTGTTGCGATCACAATGTCTTTGATTAAGTAAATCGTTAACGATTTGGACATACGTCGTTGCGATCGGTCTGAAACGAGGGATCGTATATGTTGTTTGTTTCCTCTCTATATATTTGAAATATCTATGCTTCTCAAAACTAATCCTCATCTATTTAGTCTGCGTTCGGAGGTCATTCCACTTAGTAGACGCGATTAATTTAAAATCAGCACTATTAACTCAATTACTACATCGATGCGCAAAAGTGTCTATTGCATGGTGCTCTTTGTACCTATATAACAAGCTTCCGAAGTCTCTTAGAGAGCTACCATTCAAACATTTTTTTTTTACTATAACCTAAACATGTTTAAGGACGATAAAAATTTATGAATTGACATGAATATATTTAACATGCTGTAATGGTAGACATTTATTATTTAGATGTATTATTACTTATAGATTATTATTGTTATTTTTAAATGATGAAATGAGAAATGAAATGTAATTTGTATTATATAAGTCAATTGTGCACGCCCAATTATGGCCAGAATCCATTGATACTATAAAAAACCTCAACATCTCTGTACATGCATTACGCAATAAATATATTCTATTCTGTTTTATAAATGACAATATCATCCCAGACCTATCGTGACTTGTACCATCAAAGTGAACGAAAACTGTGACCGCGTTATAGCTAGTCGCAGTTAAGGCCGAAAGAAAAATTCGGTGCCCCGAAAAAGAAATATCAAAATTCGTTTTCTTTGTTTCTACAAGACATTTGTTGTCTCGATATACAAATTCGTGCACTTGTGACTTTGGCTTGTATTTTTATGTTGAGTAAACTTGTATGATTTATTTTTGAGAAAACATTTTCTGACCTTTTCGTCAATTTTAGATGAAGAAATTTCTATTCATTTTTCTCTGGTAAATAAGATACACTTTGTTTATTTTTTATAGTATAGATTCATTTATTATTGCTAAATACAAGAAATAATGTAATACAATAAAAGTAAACATAACTTATTTATAATGTTTTCTTAAGTTTTCGCGACTTGTATACATAATAAAACTACGTTTTATTTTTCGTTTCACCCATTTTAATATTATATAAAAAAAATGAACTAGGCATGTTTGCCGAAGAGTTTCTTGCGCCGCGCTTCTTCTCTTCAAGCCACAACATGTTGTGAAGCGGTGGTAAATTAGATTAGGCTCTCATAGAGTAAATAATATCCATAAACAAAATTAAAACTAAATAATTAAAATTAACAAGTTTGCGGTAGGCTAAATAAAACTTTAACAATACACATTAGACAAATGTCATCTTTGTCGTCTGTGACCACGGCCACTGAAAAGCGGCCGAAACGTCAGATAAACCAAAATCAAATAAATTACCGCGCTTAAAACCGTTGAAATATAACTTATTTATCTTTTATTCTACCCATAGTCCCTCAAGACTATAAGTAGAATACTGAGCCAAGATTAATGTGTTTATTAGTGGCCAGGTTCCAGTCTCCCTTTAGAAAGCGGCATTGATAGCACCTTTGGTGTCATAAATTTCCATAGGCGGTGGTAACCGATTTCCATCAGGTCGTCTGCCTATCTGTTGAACACATGCTATAAAATAATAAAATATTTTTTAAGATACTATTTTAAATTTTACGTTAAGAACGTATCTTATAACGAACGTATACTTTAGATACCTAAGCTAAAAAAAGTAAAGTACGAAATATATCGACTGAACATTTTCTAATTATAGTAAAAAAAAAATTATCTTTGTGGCTATATAAAATAATTACTCAATTTACTCATAGTCTCAAAGGACTATTATTGGACAAATTATGTAAGTTACTTAATATATAATAAGTCTAGTTAAGTTAAAAAATTTATTACTGTAATAGATTATACCGTAGGGTATCATGTATTAATATCATTTTATTGGTAATTTTGTTACACGTCAATCAATAACATTACAAAGTTGTAAAAGTGTTGTATTTTGTTTCATATCTTTTCTGTTTGTATGTTTATTCGGGATTCACGCAAAAACTATTGGACTGATTTCGACGGGGTCTTCGTTGAGCAGCAGCAAATTCGCGAAACAAAAATTTGCGGTACGTTTGATACCTGGGATCCCGGGTGAAGTTTTTTGGAAGTAGTTTAAAAAGGCCAGGACAAAAAAAATAAGTATGATGCAATATTTTCACTGAATCAAATTCTCTGTGCAAAACAACTATAATCTTTGCTACCGATCCATCCAATGTGGACGAAGTCTATAGTCATATTCATCATATTTCAAATATGATATGAATTTATTATGGCAGAAATAGCATTCCAGACCTTCGTCTTTATTAGATAGTGTTTGACTCGGCTTTATACATCTCAGAAACAAAATTTTACACTTAGTCCAAAATGTTCAATATGGAGACCCTGTCTTTATTATTTACCTACAGGATCCTAAAGGAATCAATGACATGTACATTCAAATGTGGAATCTCCTTATAAAGGACCATGGGCCACAAAAGCAACTTATCGTCAAGTTTATTATTTGCCCTCATGCTATAAGAAAATTAACAAAAATAATCTTACCAAAAACTATCATCTGCTTTGTTCTAGAATCTTCCTCCATAAATGTGGACACCACACATGTATAATCTCCAGAAATGTCTGTATTTGGCTTAACAATCCTCAACGCGCGATGCAGTTTCATAGGATCATTTGAAGCTCTGTATGTGAGGTCGACCCGGCCTCTTAAAATGCCCATGTCCTGGGGCTTTTGCGACACTATCCATTGGTACACTGGCCTCGCGTTGTTCTTAAAGAACCACTTCACCATCAAACCTGATGTGTCATTGCCTAATGTATAATCACAGTCTAATATAACAGCGTCCTGTACACCATATTGAATAATTTCTGGCACCACTATTTTCACTACTTTCACTGCGTTGAGTCCTGAAACAAAGAGAATTGCAACAATTAGTTCATATAACAGTAAATAGACAAAAAATCTATTCATAATCTCTAAAGAATATGAATAGGAATATAATTTAATATATTATCAAACAAACACATATGTATTGCATAATATAATATTTAAAAGTTAATAAAATTACGCTTATAGTGAGTAATATGCAACGGATCGTCTCTGGGGCTGGGCTGATAATGACAAGTTCTTTTACGAATTTCCCGTGCTGAGTATCGAACCCAAGACTTCTGGGTTCCAATTTTATATATAAATATGTAGATTACACTACTTAAGGTTTCTGTTACACATTATTACTATAACTTATGGCATAAGGTATATATCAATAGTCACAGCAATTAATCTATAGGGGGACTTGTCTTATTTGTACTCTAGGGGGTAGTTCTTAGGAGAACAAAAGCAAATAACTTAGATACAAATAAATAAACATGGAGTTTAGAGATATAGAATTCTTATTAAGTGAGTAATCAACAGCAGCACGAATTTAAACTTAAACATGGTTTCTTAGAAAAGTGAATTTTAAAAATTGGACAATGGTACGTGTTGGGAACATTTTTCTTAAATCGTACTACAGTAGTCCTGAATCGTACTTTTACTATTGTTATTAATTGAAAATTTTAATCTTGCTTACGTTAATTTCTCTAATTTTCTGCAATGGTCACAAAAGTATTATAATTGATACCATGTTTGTCGACACCAGCACACAACTCATGATGTAAGGACTCGCATTCAGAGCACTGGATTATATTTTCATTGCAGACCTTACAATATCAGTTTTCATATTCATTTCCTTTTTTCTAGCTTCAATCTTTATCATTCCTGTTTACAGTGATGTCTATCTTCCTTTTCAAGACCTATTGTTCCTTAAAGATGGTAGAACGTAAATTTAGATTTATCCAATATACGACTAGCTTCATTATATTTTAAACTTCACTTTTTATGTACATCGAGAGCTTTTTCCATATCACTTTTTAACAAATAATTATACCACTGCTTAGATAGATACCAGTCTTGAACAGCAACAGAATATTATTTCCCTCCTAATTCTTGCCTACACGAAATATCCCAAAACGTTTTCACAAAACCTCCAAAACAATCTCTACCCGGTTAGCATTTGTTATAACAAAGAATCCACTTACGAATAAACGTACAGTTTTATGATGAACTGGTGTACTGCATAGTTCAATTACTCACAACAATTTTGAGAAAAATGCTTGTAAAATTGGCCAAGAAATTACATTAAATCTACTACTATTTTAAAAATTCAGTCATAGAGTATTATCCCCCCAAATTGGTAATATGCTGGAACCTTGTCAAATTAACATTCACGTGACATCATCCGCAACTCGACATGTACGCGTACTCGCCGGCCAGTGATGCTAACGGTACTGAGTGTTCGGCTACGGCTACGTCATCAAAATGACGGCCAGTCGCAATAGCAATTTGCGGAGATAATACAAGGAAAAAATTGTCACTAGGCTTAAGTAATGTAGCAAACTATTTGTTTAATTTCTTGTCACTACTACTGCAACTGCTGTTTTTGTCCAGAAGTAATGATAGGGTCCGATTTAAGAGCAAGTACGATTAAGGTGAGTTTCTCCTACCAATAATTTATCAGTGATTTCAAAATAATTGCCAAATTTGTACAGTGCCTGCGACTTCATCCACGTGGAAGTATTTTTCACGGAATCCTAAAAAATAGCCCAAGTTATTCCTTATAACATCAGCTATCTGCCAGTAAAAGTCCCATCAAAATCGGTCGAAACCTGTTAGAGATAAGCCAGAAAATCCAGATAAAAAAAAAAAATTGCAATGTAAATTTTTTGCATTTTGGATCTAAAATGTTATTATGTTAAAATTACTTAATAATTAAATGTCATTTGTAGATTTCTGTCTGTCAGTTCGAAAGATTTTCTCGAATAGATTCCGAACCGCCTCAATCGGTTTCAATAAAAAAAAAAAAACATTATGTTGTTTTACATACTAGAGCTGTCCATTTCCTTTTGCAATATCATCTGTGCTAACTACCATGGAAGGGGAAATATATGAACGAGCTATACGATTGTTACTGACTTTAGGAAGATTATAGGACAGAGGAAAGTGGCGTGCTCTCGTTTCAGAGGCCAAGCCTCACTTTGGGTTGCTGAGTCAACGGAGTTAGTTAGTTAGTTTTTAATTAGTTAGGATGATTATTTTTCATCTCTGTAGATGTAAGTTAAGTATCATTCCAACAACATGGATTTGATTGCTCAAAGGTGGGTTTGTACAACATAATCAACTTTTCTGACAATATTTTCTTAGGTTTTCACGACTAGTATAGATAACAAAACTACGTTTTAACGGTTTTAAGCGGCAATTGATTTGTATTTTATTATTCCGCCGTTTCGGCCACTTTTCAGGCCGTGATCACGGAAGAGAGATATGACTTTTGTGATCTATTTTTGGATATTGATACGATTAGGTTACAACATTATCATAAAGCAGGTAAAAGGAAAATAACGAGAGTAAACAAAATTTGTTTACATGTCGAGATCGCTGATGTGTAAGCAAATATGGTGGGCGTGTCACGTTTTTCTGAAATACAAAGCCTTCAACCCAGCAGTGGGTTGTTTATGTTGTTACTAAAACCTATTAAGTGAAATAATATTACGCTGTAAGTTGATGAAATTTACTTTCTTTTACTTTGAATAAAAGATACAACACTTTTATTTTTTTACATATTACCTATGAGTAAGGTGAGTATCCAGTATATTTAACACTAGCGGCACGGCGTAGTTTCATCCGCACTCTGTCCCGCTCCCGTGGTATATAGCGACATGTTATGTAGCCTATGACACTCCCTGTTAACGTAACTTTCGAACAGTAAAAGAATTTTTTAAATCAGTTTAGTAGATCCAGAGATTACCCCCTACAACGTCACAAACTTTACCTCTTTATAATATTAGTATAGATTTAGATGTCCATGAAATGCTTTTTTTTATTGCAGGAGTTCAGCAGCCAGGGAAACGGCCCACTTGATGGAAAGCGGCTACCATCGCCTATGAACATTTGCAACACCAAAGGTGCTATAAATGCGCTGCTGTTCTCTTAAGGGAGACTGGAACCTGGTCATTAATACCGGAACACAACTCAAGGTTGTTATGGCGACATACTTCAGAGCAGGGGTGGTAGCCATCCAGTTGGGCAAATGCCCTACCACCTGGCTGTGGGTTGTTTTGTCGCCTCTTATTACAGGCCACCCGGATGCAAGAAAATGGATTCTTTCTCCGTTCCTGCACGGATAGAAATAAATATAAAGACAGTTATGTTTATAACCGCTCTACCGTTTCTACCAAATCCTATATAAATAAACCATCATAATAAAAACGGACAAAACATTTTCTGATAACAACATCGGAACGCAATGCCCCAAAAACAGTCACGTATTCTGACTGACAGCGCATTAACTGCCTTCAATAATAACGAATCGGAAACAGGCAATATTGGAGTAAACATAACAACGGTCCATCCAGTCGATAATGTAAACAAATTAATATTCATTGACGAAGAAACAATTTACGACGGCATAGACACATCTGGAGTTACTTTAAAGAAAACTCCCTTTGCTAATCCATAACCATCAGTCTTGTAGTCGACAGACCATTAATATTTATGCAATTCCCAAGTCAACGGTGCTGAGAGCTTATTTAAATTCATCCTTGCTGCTGCTTAAAAGCGGTTGAGGATAGGCACGACCTAAAAATTTGATTGGGCATCCACTTAAAATTTCAGCAGCTGACGCTTTTGCTGTAAATAAAATTGAAATGGAAAATAACGAATTCATAAAGGAGCCATCGAAAGCACTTAGGAATGTTGACAAGGACTCTGATAATGATAAGTTGGGAGTATTAAAAATTTAAAATTATTTCGTTGCGACGAAACACCGAGGCGAGGTGTAAAGGTGGGATTAGATGCAAATTTTTAAAGTGTTTTCGTGATGGTATTCACTTTTATTTGACCTCATAATATAATATTTACTTGTATCTCGTAAAGGTAATAATGCTGTAATTTTAAGTAGGCAGAGACGATAGATCTCCACCTGCTACGATCCTGACAAACACTTTTCGCTTCATCTACTTTCATAAATCTTTTTATACATACACGCATATTAAAATCTTAATATATATAAATTACGTGTCACGTTGTTTGTCCGCGATGGACTCCTAAACTACTTAACCGATTTCAATCAAATTTACACACCGTGTGCAGTTTGATTCAACTTGAAAGATAGGAGATAGCTTACATCCGGCAGATGGCGCTGTAGTCGGGTTCTAAATTTTATTTCTTCAGGGCAGGACAACGTCTGCCGGGACAGCTAGTATATTATAATAATTATATAATCAGATATATATAAAGTTAATCAGTTTAATATACCACTTGTTACTACGTTCAGAATATTTCAAATAAAACAAATTGAGTATTAAACTTTAAAATTATATTAACGATCGATGCGAATAAATCTGCCTAAGGATGGCCTAATGGTACTAAAACAACTAGAACAATTTAGTCGTTCAAAAAAGACTCAGGCTGGAATTGAATACGAGAGTATAAAGAATATCACATCATAAAAGATGACATACAATAAAAAAATGAAAAAATATGATCTAGTCCAATCATTAACACAATACATTATAATGCGCTTTTAGTAGTTTACATTAAGTTCATTCTTTGTTTTAATTTAACTTTTTGTCAGTATCTTTCTGAATTAGAAACAAAGAAAATATCTGTTTTGTAAATGGGCTCGAAAAACAAAGAAAATTGTAAAAAAATTTTTGGAGTTCTATTCTGCAATTTAAGAAAATATATTGTCACCCAATTAATTTGCTGTGCCGAAGTACTATCTGACTATCTGCCAACATCTTAAACCATCCTTATAATTACCTTCTTCTTTTTTATCTATGCCTTAACTCGTATAACATTGTTGGTAATTACGAGAAGACCTACCAAAACAACATACAGAACAAACACACTATAACCCCTAAAATCCGTGTCGTTAGTGGCTGAATTGCTTTGGGGTGCCACAAGAGCACTCGTTGTGGTTTTCGTGTTACTTCAAAGTTCACGCTAACGATCTGAGGTGTCGGTGTCACATTTGAATTTAGTTCTTGTTAGGTCAGCTGACTCTTCAATTCTAGAGTCTACAGTAGGAAGAAACCCACTTATACGCTTCTGTGGGATACGAGTCCGTAGACGATTTCGTGAAAATTGTATGTCTCCTTCCCTTTATAAATTTGGAACTACAAAGTAGACTTTAAAACTCCATAAATACTTGTAGAAGATAGATAGATAGATAACACTTTATTGTACAATAAAGTGTTATCTATCTATCTATCTACCTACCAATACAATCATGAACTTAAAGACTAAAATTATATCTACTTATGTACAAAGGGCGGTCTTATCGCTAAAAAGCGATCTCTTCCAGACAACCCCAGGAATGAATTGAGATGATAATGGCGATGGTGGTATACGTAACATATAGTACGAACTACTTACATTTTAATAATAAATACATAAATGATATATATACATATATAAAGAAATTTTATATATTACATAGATATATACTTAATATACATACCATACAAATACATATCTACAAAATATATAAATGAATTTAAATATCATATTCCAACGACAGGTAGTATTTTTTGATCATAGTTTTAAATATCGCTAGCGATTTTGCTTCGCTATGATTTTCTGTACATAGGATGTTAATGTAAAATTATTTATCATTTTTTTGCAAATGATTGATGAAATGATTATGCTTATTGTACTAAGAATCAGTGTCGTGTTGGAAAAACGAACGAGTACGCTACTAGAAAAGTACCAAGTTACTATGACTACTGATTTGAATGTGGCATATTAAAATGTAAGTATCTCGCATTAACCGTTACCTAACGACCGTAGCTACCTCGTAGAATACTTTAAACTTTTATCTCACTTTCAACAAAAGAAAAACTGATCTTATCAAATCAAGAATTTTCGATTTTATTCCGTAGCCAAATAACGAAAACAATGGTCGTTTTTCATAACAAAAGAACCCTTTATAGCTTATCACGCAATTGCCTAATTTTATATAATTATGCCCGCGAATTCGTCCACGTTTGATGTAGAATATTTCCGCGGGTTTTCCGGAACACAAAATATTGCATCATTTAAATAATCGCTTTAGTGACAACTGTGTCGGAATAAGCTAACTTTTATGCACCTGAACAACCTTAAACTGCTCTCGGGAAATTTAAAATATGAAGTATACTATATATATATATATATTGGCTGTCCCGGCAAACGTCGTCCTGCCCGGTAAAAAATAGGGGTTGAGGGTTGTAAATTTAGGGTTGTATGTATATTTTTATGCTGTATCATAAAAAAATATCTAAAAATTTAAAAAAAAGGGTGGACTACCCTTAACATATAGGGCGATGAAAAATAGATGTTGTCCGATTCTCCGGAACGAACATTGTGACACGAGAATTTTATATATAAGAAGATTATGTTAGTGTACTTCAAAATGAAAAAACGATCTACATAATAAACATAACTCTAAAACATTAGTTTTGTTTCTTAACAGTCTACAAGACCTATGTTTGTTTTTAAAATAATTTAATAGATTTAACTCTCGTGCAATATTATCCACCGGATCTAAACGAACGCAATTAGAAAGATATGGACAGTCCCTAAGCTTAGAGTCACCTCAAGCTAAGGGAACTTGAATGAACATTGTCAGAGGGGCGATAACGTCAGCGCGTTTCGACTCGTATTTTCAGAATTCCATGTCCAACTAGGAAAGTTATGACGTAACTATATGTAAAGAAAATTTTTGAATTTCAATATACTTTTTTTATATCATAGGGAATACTAATATTATTGATGTAAGCATTTGTTTCTGATTACAAATTTCAAAGTTAGGCATTGTACAGACTAAGCAGCTATCCGTATTGTAGCAATCGGATTTGCAACCGCAATATGCGGTTGAGTATCGGCCGTACAAGAACCACATAGGGTATATAGCAAGCGCCCAACTGACCGGCGATGGAGCTGCAGTCAGCGTCGAGCAACAGCAGTCAGTCAAGTCGAGAAGTCGCAGTGTATTGCTTATAGAAATCAGTTTTACCATCGGACAACCAGACGCACCGGTTTGAGCCACCGCTTCATGGTGGAAAAAGCGCCAAGTGTTTCGCTTCATCTTTTCTGGTGCGCGCTGCCGAAGATTGGAATAATTTGGCGAAGTTCGATCCTGCAGGGAGTACTGTTCTCATCTTTGGGACGGGTCAGCCAAATACCAGTTGGAGGTGTTGGAATTGGAAAAGAGCCAGGAAGCTGGTCGGCGATGATCGTCTTTTTGATGATCGACTCCAGAGTCTAGAGCATAGACGCAAGGTCGCAAGGCTGACTGTGTTCTATCGGATACATTTCGGGGAGTGTTCCTCAGAATTGCACGAGCTGATTCCTCCATCCCCTTTTTACCATCGGACAACCAGACGGACCGGTTTACGCCACGGTTACATGGTGGAAACACCACCAGTCAGAACCAAGCGTTTCGCCGCATCTTTTCTGGTGCGCACTGCCGAAGATTGGAATAATTTGCCGGAGTCTGTTTTTCCTTACAAATACAATCTTGAAGTCTTCAAGTCACGAGTGAATAGGTATCTTCTAGGTAAGCGTGCTCTATCTTAGATTGCGTCATCACTCAACATCAGGTGAGACAGTGGTCAAACGCAAACCTATACTTCCATAAAAATAAAAGTCTGTTTTTAGTAACAAATACAATCTTGAAGTCTTTAAGTCACAAGTGAATAGGTATCTTCTAGGTAAGCGTGCTCCATCCTAGACTGCGTCATCACTTAACATTAGGTGAGACAGTGGTCAAACGCAAATGCATGCAGACTACTAGGCGCATAGTGCGAATGAGCGCTTAGAATGTCACTCTTTATTTCCTAATTATTGTTACAACCTAGGCGCTGACAAAGACAAATTCCATGTACAGATATGTAGAAGCACATTTTATTACCTGCCAGGATTTGAAGTAATCGTAATCCTTTTATGATCGTCTTCTTTTGTTCACTTATTTATTGGCATGCTATTACTAATTATTGTGGAGAATAACAGTAAAAGAATTGTTATAAAAACTTGAGTTATGCGCAGGAGTGTTCAACTTAAGTTTAGTAGAAGGGCGTAAATTATGAGAGCACGAAAGAAATTCAAAACTTTGTTTAAGATAATCAGGAGTACTAGGGACAAATAAAATACTATAGAGAAGAGCAAGGATGTGAGTATTCCGGCGAAATCGAATTGGCAACCACTTGAGTTTTTTTCGGAATTCAGAGACATGGTCATATTTGCGTAGTCCAAATATGAACCTTATGCAAAAATTTTGAAGGCGCTCAAGTTTATTAAGTTGTTCTTGGGTTAAATTTAGATAGCTGGCGTCAGCATAATCAAGGATAGGAAGTAATAAGGACTCTGCTAGCTTAATTTTGGTGGTAGTGGGTAAGAAATTCCTCAACCTTCTAAGGGATTTGGATGAGAGATAAAGCCGCCGACTTAATTCGGTGATATGAGGTCGCCAAGACAGCTCACTGTCAAATATAACGCCAAGGTTTTTTACCTTATCACTAAAAGGAATGATTGCCCCGTCAAACATCACACCAGGTATGGTACTCCAGTCGACCTTATTAAGCATCCGTGAGCTACCGATGACGATGAGTTGAGTTTTTTCAGGATTGACATGAAGCCCAAAGGACTTGCCCCACTGCAGAATGCGTTCAAAATCAAAGTTTATGATAGAAACTGCTTTGTCTAAGGTGGCGACAGGTGATTGTGTATAAATTTGTAAATCGTCTGCATAGAGGTGATAGGTTGAAGTGAGTTGATTAGAGATGGAGTTAATAAAAACAGCGAACAATAAGGGAGAAAGCACGCCGCCCTGAGGAACACCAGCAGTGAGTTCACACCATGACGAATAATCATCCTCGACACGAACCCGCTGCCGGCGGCCATACAGGTAACTGTGAAACCAGTCAATTACTGTAGGAGATATGTTAAGAGAGCTTAGAATGCCAAGTAATATTTCAAAGTTAACATTGTTAAAAGCACTGCTGAAGTCCAGCAGCGATAGCACAGTCAATATAGTAGTCAGTATAGTTCTAATAAACTCTATAATATTTCCAACGGCATTTTAATTCGAGTCTCGCAACTCGTAACATTATTAATTTCCACTTAGTAGGGCATTTGCTCGTATGGATGGCTACTATCCCTGGTCTAGAGTTTACGACCATAACAACTTTGAATTGTATTCCGGCATTAATAGTCAGTTTTTAATCAGCTTTAAATTGACACATTCAGTGTTATAAATGTCCATAGGGGATGGTAACCACTTTCCATCAGGTAGGCCTTTCTACCTGTTTGCTTTCCCAACGCAATAAAAAAATTGAAATAAAAACCATCAAAAAGTTATCAGCACTATACTATTAATTTTCTATATTACTAAAGACGTAAAGGTAAGGTATACTGTGGGATTACTGTAATATTTCCCATTACCGGTGAGTGGGTGGATGGAGCTTAACTCAATAAGTAAACAGTTCTAAGTATCAGAATTAGCCCTGAAAAGGTCAAATATTTCGTAGTAAGTAAATGATATTTAATGGCTTGTTTGTTTAAAAAAGTAGTTTATTCAATTTAGTAAAAGCCATTACGATAAGTAGGTTTTCAAGACATGTGTGACGGGTAGTTGATGGGATAAAATGGATGGAAGATGGAATAAAAATAAAATCTCTATTAACATTAAGAACATGGTCAGGAAATACTAACTGCAATATAATGTAATTTTATGTAATTAGTATTATATTCCATATTTCTACATGTTTATAATGTTTAAATAGTCGCATTCGCATCGCAGATATCTTATAAATAGTATAAAGCACGGTGGCGTAAAAAACCCGACTACTAAGAGCCTGTCCGCACAGCGATTTTTCATAGCACGATTTTTTTCCGGTAATTCTGTAACACATAGAATATTATAGGAGTAGCCGCACTGGCGATAAAAAAATCTGTGACTTGATGCAAATTGATCGCGAAACGGTGCGATTTATTTTCGCGCGAATATTTTGTACCGTATAGAGTAAGTATGGATATGTTCGCACAGTGGAATAAAATTCGCGCGTTTCGCTCAGTCGTGCAACGTCGATATTGAAAAGATGTCGTGCGCTTCTTCTCATTCTCTCAATAAATAATGAATTGTGAAAATTAAATAAGTAATATATTTAACCATTATGTATAACAAGCCTATATTTACTATTTAGTTACATCCTAGGACTATTTCGTAACAACCTTTTCGTTACGTACATTTATTTTAAGAAATACTCATATAGAAGAAAACCGTATGGTATTGATTGTAACAAAAAAATGGTTCTCCTGTAAAATCAATACAAGTGCATTTGTGCCCGTGTTCTACCGAAGGTGCGAATTAAATTTTAGTTCGGTTGTCCATTTCACACGTGCGTCTCAGCCGAGAACTGAAGTAAACTGACAAAAATAGTACGAAATTTTATTCGCAGTGCGTACTAGGTGTAATTCCGGTCGCGGAATTTAGTCCGCGCGACTAAAAATCGTGCTGTGAAAAATCGCTGTGCCGACAGGCCCTTATATATAGGTAGCACCTTTGGTGTCACCAATGTCCAGAGGCGACGATAACCTCTGGCCATCATTCAAAAATGGCTTCTTAGAGCGACTCAATTATAATATACAAAAATTAGCTAAGTGCATGTTTGTATACGACTCATAAAGCATTCCATAAAGGCGACATGCGAGACCAATAGTGGTTATGATTGGATGGCACGCTCGCAACTGATAGTACCGTCAGACTCGCACACTACAACAATGTGCTTGTATACATACAACAGTTATATATTTAATTAGAAAAAAAATAAACACAGTTACATTGGATACATTTTTAGATAGAGGGGGAGCTGTTATATTTTACATATAGAGACGTGTTTGTTGTATTTATAATGTGGTGAATGATGGTGGAACCATCTAGTTAGTTTAAGAACTTTTAGAAAAAGCTAGAAAATTCTGGAAGGACATATAAGACAAAAACGGATATATTTAAGAAAGAGATAGACGATGAACGAAAGTTCTAGAATAGAAAGTTCGGGAAGGAAAAGACAGAGATAGATAGACGTTACAAAGGGATAGATGCATAAACGAAAGTTCCCGAATAGAAGGTTCGGGAAGGAAAAGTGCGTACCCCGTTCGCACGTAACAATAATTTTACTGCTCCATCTGGGATAATGTTATAATGCGTTACACGCAGAAGTAACGTTGAGTTTAATGCGTTTCTTGTGATGCGATGTTGTTATTAATTGTCAATGACGTTAAATGTTGGCAAACACGTTTAACATATATATATACATTAATATAGCTATTCGTTAACGGCATTATTGTTAACGCCATTAAGGCTTGTAGCAACGAGGATTTTTCGATACTGATTTTTCGGGCGATAGCAGGGATTCTATAGACGCGGTCGTTTTCTAGATGCATTATTATTTTATTCTGAATAAAATGAAGAAGTATTATAAAGCCATCTTCTTATCCTGTGTTGATAAAAATTGTAGGAGTAAAATGGTTTTAAGTCAGTAATTTGGAGGTGATTTCATATATATTTTTTTTAACTTAAAACAATTATAGAAAAAATGACAATAAAACACGTCTCATATCTGGAAGATAATAGGTACATAAAGATAAGATAATTTTAGTCAATTAATGATCTCTAAATACCACCGGAAATTTGTATCGTTTGCACCCCAATTTCTACCTCTTGCGGCAACAAGAGCCTTAACAAGACGCATTTGACTACAGTTGATAATTATAAGATAATTACATAAATCAAAGGACAAGGGCACTACATCAACAACTTTGGGACAACTTGGAGGATTGCAGACAAGCTAAGCTGGCAATGCCTCGAGTAAACCTGCGTTTCTCCAGGAATATCTTAAAGCTCAGTCGGTCCCGGCTGAGACTAGTTATTAGCGCAGCCACTGGACATGGCAATTTTGGCATGGCATGAAGCATGCCTGGAAGAAGAAGAAACAGCCGCCTATATCCTGCTTGAATGCGGAGAGATGGCTCAATTCAGGGAGAAGTATTTGGACGCCCCAGCTAGCCTCCAAGAAGTCTTCAGCAACGTTAAGAAACTGGTGAAATTCCTGGAGGAGCTGGGCTGGATGGAGTAAACCCTCATCCACCCTCGCACGCAAAATAGGCGCTTTGTCGTCGATTTGCGGAAACCGCCCGCTCGCAGAGGAAGAAGAACATAATCCCAGGTAGAACTTGGCCATAAGAATCGACTATTAAATTTTTAACATTCATTTGGCGACTAAACTCGGAATAAAGAATTAAATAAAAAATACCTCATACCATAAAAATACTCAACGGAACCTTATTATTTTAGTTGAAATAAAACTGTTACTTATAGCTTTTGTTATGATGACATACAATTTCTAACTCTCAAACAACAATAACTGGATATATAGGTATAGCTATACAACACGGCTGTCCCTTGCCTATATACAAAAACGCCCTAAGCACAAAACTTTCACCCAAATTACTATACAAACTTAAAGCTTCTAAGAAGCTTTTACGGTGGTTCCCAAACATCACGCTCTACACAACTCTACAGTACTTTACAACGAGTGTGTCAAGGATACCAAAAGCTCAAAAGTTTTAGCTGAAATAATTTCTGCAAAGTTTAACAATTGCTCGTCGAGATGGCACTTCAGAGTTTTATGCCTTTTTGAGGGCAGCAAACGAGTGTACAACTACTGGCGAGCACAGACTCGTGTTAGATCTTTGTACTATTTGAACGATTAATTTTACTGATAGGATTTTTTTATTTATTTATTGCAGAACCTTGCAAACAGGCAGACGACCCAGCTCATGGGATGTGATTATCGTCACTTGAACGTTTACACCAGGAGGATAGCAAAACCAACTCGTTCATATTTAAGATGGAATCAAGATGGTTCAGGGGGATGTGATAAAAGAATTAGAAAGTAGGAATATGGAGGTGGGATAGCACTCACTCAGTCACCGCTCGAAACACGATTAGCTAACCGTTTCATCTAGCCCACTATAAGAGCTGTTATTATGACTAGTGGTCGCCCGTGGACGAAATTCGACCATAATAATTGCTGTCAAAGACCATACTTCTATCATCACAGATTTCGCTAAGGCTATATTGTTAATTTGACTTGAACAATAAACAAAAGAGTATATATGCGTGTGTATGTCAAATAGTAGTGCGTGAAATATATTTTTATGCATAATAAAAAAAATAGCATTCATCGCTTCTTCTCTATATAATAATAAGTGCGGGAAATTTCATACTCCTCCGTCCGCGCAATTTTCCTAAAAAAGGGGTACAAAGTTTTTGCTTCGCGTATTAATATATAGATAATGATTTCAGTATTGCTCTACCACGGTTTTGGCGTTTAATATTCCTTTACAGAAATTAATCCTTACAAGCGACACTATGATTTGGTACAATAATACAGTTGTATTTATATTTTCGAAATCAACCGATTTTTCGTCAAAATTTTATTTTTCTTCAAAAACAGTCTCCAGACTCCTTTGAGTGTTTTTCGCTATTTCCTATAGTTTAAGTATTTGGCCCTGGAGGCCTTCTTTAAAAACTTACCCTGTAATAGTACAGGGTGAATTTTACATTCTACATATAGATGTATGTACGTATTGTTTGTAATTTTCTTTGTAATGATTTCAATAAAAAATATTTTGAATATCTATTAAAATAGTTTTTGAGATATTTATTTTCGGGGTGTTTTTGGTTAAATACTTTTTCTTGATAGTTGTTCGACATTTGTCACCTCTCACCACTAATTTATATCTGTGCAGGAACGGAGAAAGAATAAAATTTCCTGCGGCCGGGCGGCCTGTCGTAAGAGGCGACAAAACAACTCACAGCTAGCTGGTAGGGCGTTTTCCCAACTGGATGGCTACCACCACTGGTCTAATGTATGTCGCCATAACAATCTTAAGTTGTGTTCCAGCATTAGTGACCAGGTGCAGTCTCCCTTAATAGAGCAGCAGCACATTTGTAGCACCTTTGGTGTTGCAAATGTCCATAAGCGATGATAACCGCTTTCCATCAAGTCGGCCGTCTGCCTATCTGCTGAACTCCTGCAATAAAAAAATATATTTGGGAACGACTTAAGACACTTTATCCACACATAAGTAATTTCTTTTAAGAATTTCATGAGATTGGTACATTGAATTATTTAAACAAGGACGAAGTATCGACTACTTTGCGTCCTTCAAACTCCTAAGTAATATGTTTCAAATTGTGTTTCATTTAATGTATAACTAGTGAGAGCAGCCCCGCTCCCTTGAGCTCGACGTTACGTCCTATACGAGTCAATACCGTCAGTCTTCGAGGCATTATTATTTTTTAATTCAATTCTGAGACCCTTGCGGACCCTCTGATGTTATTTATATTTAATTTAAAAGACTGCGTGTAAGAGGCAGCAAAGGTTTGTTGTGTTGTCAGCTCCTATAACTGACTCTGTATACATTCAGCATTAAAATTTGACATAAATGCCTTAGGATTAATTTAAATCAACCAGTAACGGTAAAAAGGGCAAAGATTGGTTAGTAAACATGGACATTATTAGTAAGACTGCGTGAAAGAGACAATAAAGATTTGTTGTTTTGCCGGTTCCTATAAGTTATTCTGCGTTATTTGGCGTACTATTGATTAAATTTGTCAAAAATCCTAACAATTAATCTAAATTTTCTATCAACGATAGAAAGGTAAAAGATTGCTTATTAAATATGTAAATTATTAGTACGACTGCGTGCAAGAGGCAGTAACGGTTTGTTGTGTTGTCGATTTCTATAAATTACTGTCCATTACATTTGACTAATTACTGATTAGAATTTGACACAAATCCTTACAATTTATCTAAATTTTCTATCAACGCTAGTAAGATAATAGAGTGTTATGGAAATTTTTAGTATGACTGCGTATAAGCGGCGGTAAAAGTTTGTTGTGTTGCCGGTTCCTGTAAGTTATTCTCCATTACATTTGACTTACTACTGATTTAAATTTGACAAAAATCCTTGCATTTAAGTTAAATTTTCTATCAACACTAGAAAGGTAAAAGAGTGGTTAGTAATTACAGAAATCCTTAGTAAAACTGCGTATAAGAGGCAGTAATAAGTAAAAAGGCGTGTAAGTTCATTCATTCATTCATAAAGGTTTGTTATGTTGCCCAGTTCTATAAGTCACTTCACATATTTGGCGTACTACCGCTTAAAATTTGATACAAACTCCTTACGATTAATTTAATCTACCAATGGTAGGAGGGCAAGGGTTAGTAAATAAATGGAAATTATTAGTATAACGGGTAACTAGACGACCGCCGTCTTTAATTGTTTTGTTGATAAATCTTAGCAACACATTAACTAGACAAAATGCCAATAATTTTAATTACTGCTTAACAACAATAAATGAGCCATTTAACTACGTTTACATACTTGTACTGTATCATACTTACGACCTCAAACTTTGTACGCTATCTTTACAGATAAATAAAATTAAAGTGTCTGTTTGTAATTTGAAAATAAAAATATCTGGGAGGATAACTCGGCCCAGGAGATTACGATTACCAAAAAGGTAATTTTTAGATTTTATTGTTTGTCTATCTGTCTGTTTGGATGTTCTGGATAATCTCTGAAACAGTTGGACCGATTTTGACGGGACTTACACTGGCAGATAGATGATGTTATAAGGACTTAGACTACTTTTTTATTTTTAGGGTTCCGCGGGCACAGCCTGTTTATAATATATACTTGTCGGAGAAGGCCTCGTTCTCGTGATATGTTCTTTATTGGTTGCAGGTTTAGTGGGCGTCATCAGGATAGAATGCGAGCATAAAATACAATGGCCACGGTTTATACACTTTTAATTTAGATTTGATCAACATTTTGACATAGTTTAGACCGAGCAGCGGGTTCAGGGCACCGATCATACTTCTAACTTCAACACTTTCTTTAAAATTCTCAATGGTCCAACTCGACCCGGTGCCATTACTCAAATGTGCCACAAAAACTCCTCCGTCTACCGAAGTAGATACTACTAAAGTATAGAGGGCGTCTGACCCCGCTCCGAGCCATATGCTCTGCTCTGATTGGTCGTTTATTAAATTACAATATTCATAACTTTTATTAGGTTAGAACGATCTTTAAGTTATAGAAACATTTAACAAATCAAATTGAATTAAATTAAGAATTTTAGAATTAAAATGTAAACAAATGATAGTGTGCGTTATACATCCAACAACAATCCATCCAATTCATAGCTTCCCTCCGACATACTTATAATACTATGATGGCGTTAAATCCCGGTTGCATTCGGAGCGTCCGCTTCGACGTCCAGGGTCCGCTTTCTTACTTTTTCTTCGCCACTTTGCGCGGTCTTCGGTATTTCTTGTGCGAGTATTGAGGCCATTGGCACCCATGTCCATACTCCATAACGTCAAGCCTGCATTTTTTCGACAAAAATCCTCTATTTATATATTAATAAAATCAATTTTTGCCTCGTCCAGAGCTGCTTACATCCAGATACAACGAGTATTTTCGCTCTGCCGGCGCCAGAAGGTCACATATTATTTCCCAGCGGACCCCTGGGCTGGGCCGCTGCTATTAATAATGGGTTTTCTTTGCCAACGGTACATGCCGGTGACAGTAACGACAGCACTTTTACTTAAATCATTTATCGCACGCGCCATTTTTATTTTTGTGCCTTTATGTGGGAAAATAAACGGGAAAAACAAAGGCCAATTTTCAAATAAAGAATGTTTAATGAACTTGGAAATATACTATGCCTACGGTTCTATAGCTAATTTGTAATTCGACATCTGTCTATCAACGTATGAATTATTAGATAAATATATTACACAAGCCTAACGAATAGTGTAGTGAAAATGCTAAATAGCTATAGGATGGAAACGCGTTGGTATCACACCTGGTGTAGCAAACGTCCGTAAGTAACGGTAAGGACTTTCCACGAGGCAGTGGTTATTCTGTTTGCTTGCTACAATATACGGCGCCTCAAAAAGGGCCTAAACAGATACTTAAAGTCTCAACGAGGTAGGCAATGCATCGGTACCCTTACTGTTGCAGATGCCCATGGGCAACAGCAACCATCTACCACCAATTGGATCATTTCTCTGTTTCTCTTCTTCTTTTTTGGAGGATTATAGCTCCAACGTAATTAGCATTGACTTTGCCAATGTCACAGTATAGTTGATAAAATGTCAGATGCATATATTATATGAGATAAAAGAAAGAGAAAAATTTGACCGGTAAATTCAAATTCAGGATCACAGAATTTGGACAAAACAGACATAGAGTGTTTAACTAACTACACTATAAATATATGTTATTTGAATTTCTCGGGTTTCCTATAAGCAAACATAAAAAAAACTGAAACCCTATGACAACATTGGATGACATGACAATTCAGTTACACATGACATCGAATGTTGTGTATATGAATTGAATTCAAGTTCATGTTAATTTGTCATATCCAAAATGTAACATATATACATATACAATTACTATATATATATATATACATATACACTTACTAACATGTATACTTATTTATAATTTTATTCTAATATATACAACTTTTTTTATACTAATACTTTAAAGTATACCCGCCACGCTTGTCCAAGGTGGTTTGGCAGGTTTGACACAACCGATGTGTCAGGATCGAAACCGTGCCCGACTATATGAACTAAACTACTAATATATTCAAATACAGTAAGGCATTGTTTAATATCGGCCTTTCACACGAAGTGATTAAAAATTATTAATTCTGTCAATTTGGAACTCATCTACTTCATACTGTTCATACAAACTAGAATATCAAATAAATTTAAACTAATGAATGCCGACGTTAATCTAGTAATTATATCAAAAAGCTTTTTACTAATCTCGAAATGAATATTTAAGACCTATTTAGAGCTTTATACTTAGTAAAACTTAAAAGACTGTGAAGTTAAAAGAATATCTTAAATTACTTTTACTAATTCATATTGTACTCTTTAAGTATGCACTCTGAAATCAAGCTCAAATCAGCCCAAAAGCTGAATTACACGATTCACTTCTGTCTTTTAGTTTGGCTAAAATTATCAAAGTGATTCACATAAACACAGACTTTGATAACTGTATGCAATGTCGTCGATTTCTCCATCATAAAACCAAAATTATTCAATTTAGTTGAACCGCATAACGCTGTAAAAGTTGAAACTAAATTCAATGAGTTGAAATGAAATGAATAGAATGAGAGAAAATCTAGTTGCAATGTTGACTATTTTTTTATTAATATTTATTACCTGATCATCGTCAATTAGAGTCGCTTACGCTGGTACGGCCACGTTTTTCGCAGACCTGCTAATTTCGTGGGGAACAAAGTCTAGCTATGCCGTCTCCGTCGGGTCCTGGTCATAGGGGAAGGCTTAAGAAATGCTGACTTGACGTTGGAAGGATATCTCAAAACGAGGGATGCTGAAGACTGCGCGAAGTGGAGAAGAAAAAGTAGAAAAACCGGGAAAGAGGACCCTGGGAGTTGGAGTTAACGATCCGAACGCAATCGGGATTTATAGCTCGGATGATAATGATGATGGTGATCATCAATTATAGTTAAATGAATGAATTGTAAAGGTAGACCAAAAAAAACATGGACAAATTGTGTGGAGGTTGAATGCTGCTTTGTAGAGTGACAGAGAACGTATGCTAAAATAGAGGAGTATGACAGAAAAATATAGATTATGGTGCCGTTTTCAAATGTTTGGGATAAGGTGAAAGAAAAAAGATTGTATTAAAGGTACAGTCTTAGTTAACAATCTTAGAAATTATGTTAATAGAGTTCATTACTCCGATGAACTAACAATTTGCAGTAACATCTCCACAAGACGGTTTGCTTGCAAGATTGCTCGAGTGATTTTGCAAACGACTACAGGTAATAATGAGTTGCCTGCTTCACTATTATTTTTTGGTACCAAAATGATCATAATACCAAATATCAGAATATAGCTTCTAATAACCCCAAAACAAATCCACTTAAAATTATCTACTACACCAAGCAATGGCTGAAAGTTTAAACTTTAAACCCTCAAAACGATTAAATCAAAGTGGAATAACAGAACTACCCTCAACTGTGTAGTTTTCAAAGTTACAATATCAAAGGCATCCGGGTAACAGCAATCGAAACTTCCGCCAATTGGGGTTTGCTTAATAAAAACAAGTTGACGTGGTTAAGAGGTCTTTAGACTACGAGCAAATATTAAAAAAATATATAACATCGTAATTATTCTTATCATCTCACACGTTTTTCATTGTATGAATCCAACAGACAGGCAGACGGCCCGTGTGATGGAAAACGGTTACCATCGCGTATGGAAATTTGTAACAACAAAAGTGCTACCAATGCACTGTCGTTCTCTAAAGGGAGACTGGGACCTGGTCAGTAATGCCGGAATGCGGCATACTCTGTACCAGAGGTGGTAGCGATTTAGATAGGCAAATACCTAACCCCACCTGGCTGTGGTTTGTTTTGTCGCCTCTTACGAAAGGCCGGCCGGCCGCAGGAAATTGTATTATTGCTCCGTTATTGCACGGATAAAATAACAATAAGGGATATCGAAGATTGGTTGAAGTGAGATCGTCAGGGCCGGCCATCGTTCAACCGGGTCGGAGATGCATGCGCGAGTGATAGCGGGGTCGAAAGACACCGAGAGGGGTTTTGGTACTAGTGTGGGGAGATGCTAGTGCAACCCCGACGTTGAGAATCCTCCCCCCATCGCGATTCCCCGTGGTGGAGTTTAGGTATTTCACTTTTGTAATACAAGCTGAACAGTGTCCACTTCGCTGGGTGTCATCCAACTATATCAAGCCGTTTAGTCAGCGCACGCCAATAAATCAATGCATCAGCCAGTTTTTCTCGGAATTAAAAACTATTATTAATCACAATCAAATATAGCTTATATCATTCAGGAATAATGTAGCCTCCAGTTGGTAAAAGGATTTTCAAAGTCGCTTAGTTCGTTCAAGAAATTACTTCGTACAAACAAATACAAAAACTTTACCTATTTATAATATTAGTATAGATATAGTGACCATAATTTAGACCTCAATACCAAGCTTTAAGAGCATGTAAGAGCTTTTGACATATTATTTGACTTAGAATTTAATGCTATGAATCAAATACCTAATAATGTTGATGTATATATCAGCTAAGAAGACGTATAGAAAAGTGCAACCCTGTACTGAGATCGATCAAAAACTGAACCAAAAGGTCTCTTTTAAATGCCACGACTCGTACAAAATGTATACAGCCTGCGTAACCTCAGAGAACCCAAGTTTGTTCAATTATTGGTTTAATTACATCTTGGTTTGGTTCTAATTATGACTTCCAGAATATTGATAACAGATGAGTTGGTTTTCTACGTTATTTGAATTTTGAACTTTTCAAATTTGAAGCCTGGGCAAACTTAATCAAGAAATGGTAATTTTTAGGGTTCGATAGCCAGTTTGGCCAAAAACCAAACACGTAAGCTCTTACTGCTCAAGCGTGTTCTACCCTCTGTACAATGGAAAAGCTCTGATGAGCCATTTGATTTGATACGTCGCAATTTTATTATCGATCCACTCGCCGGCGATTGGGAGTTCATCCACACTTCCTAGACACTTGGAAGTTAACCACTGCACGTGGCGCAAACTCCTTCATGCCATACATGTGCAAGCTGTAGAATAAACTCCCTTCCGCGGTTTTCCCAGGGCGCTACAATATGTGGAAATTCAAAAATTGGGTACACAGATACTTTAGTCTGAACGAGGTATGCAACGCATCGGTTAGTTTTGTAGATGACCATAGAGATAGTAATCACTTACCACCAAGTGAACGGTTTTTCAGTTTTTCCTACAAGCAAACAAGAAAGCTACATAGTCGTCATTTACGTCCGTCTATCCATTTATATAATGGCTTTCGGACAAGACGGCTTCTGAATTTTTTTTTATTGCTGGAGTACAGCCAACAAGCTGACGGCCCAACTGTGATGGAAAGTGGTTACCATCGCCTTTAAACATTTGCACCGCTAAAGGTGTTGCTGGACTTGTATATGGGGATGGAACCTGGCCACTAATGCTGGAACTCAACTCAAGGTTGTTAGTGCGGCATGCTTCAGACCAGGGGTGGTAGCTATCTAGACTGGAAAATGCCCTACCACCTGGCTATGGATTGTACTGTCGCCTATTACGACAGGCCGCGTGGCCGCAGGAATTAGTATTCCTTCTCCGTTCCTGCACGAATAAATGTAAATGTAATTGAGTAAGCTAAGCCTTTGCCGGCCTATGTTACTGGCACGCAGAGGTCCCGGGTCGATTCCTGGCTTGATTTCCCTAAACCAAATTTCCTTTATTAACTATGGTCTGGGTGTCTCAGATCGGCCTCAAAGTGGTCCGTTGTATATTATCCATAACACAAACGTAACTTGCTTAGCTTAGTTATATAGAGCGTGTATGTTGGTCTGTCGATATTTATTTAATTAAATATGCATTTCAGCGTTATTTTTAAATATATACAGAGAGTTACCCTTAAAACCTTTATAGTTTGGTTACAAATGAATAAGTTAGAAGATTATAAGAAGAAAAAAATTGTTTTTCTGAAAAATTATAGTATTGTTACATACCGACAAAGAAATGCGCACACCTGACTGTCGTAACGCGCTGTTTATTGCCTCCCCGAATTTAGGAAATTCTTTTGTTTACTTTGTTTTTAGAATTTGTAATTAAGAAAAACATCCTATTGTTACCGTACTTGTTTTATGGCCATCATTAGTGTCGAACTAATCCTTGTTGTTATTGCATTGC
Organism: Dendrolimus pini; assembly: GCA_949752895.1. Taxonomy (NCBI): domain Eukaryota; kingdom Metazoa; phylum Arthropoda; class Insecta; order Lepidoptera; family Lasiocampidae; genus Dendrolimus; species Dendrolimus pini. The sequence continues at coordinate 3,737,944 of OX457130.1, read as the reverse complement.
GCCGAAGCTTGCCAGGTGTGCGGATTAACTCAGTGAACGCGGTACTTTGTTGTATTATGCAGTTTAGTATAAAACAATGCACGAACAGAGGAGTGGGGCAGTCAAGTGAGGATTACGAGACGAGTAAGACGTACATTCGATGAGCGATATAGTGAAGGACTTTGCGCGTGTTATAGAAGCGCCTGTTTTATACGTGTTTGTACAGTTCTAATAAACGCTATAGTAATCCCAACGGCATTTTAATTTGAGTCCTGGGTAGCTCGTATCAGTATATTGCTTACAAAAATTGTCATTTTTATAAGTTCAAGTTCAAAACCACAATTTCCTGCTGCCGGGCGACCTGTCCTAAGAGGCGACAAGACAACTCACAGCCAGGTGGTAGGGTATTTGCCCATCTGGATAGCTATCACCCCTGGTCTAGAGTATGCCGCCATACAACATATAGTTATTATTTGTTCCGGCTTTAGTAGTCAGGTTAAACTCTCCCTTTAGAAAGCGGCTGGATATGGGGTAGCATCTTTAGTGTTGCAAATGTTCACAGACGACAGTAACTACTTTTCATTACATGGGCCGTCTGCTTCTTTGTTAGCTCTACAATAAAAAAAGAAAATTCGTTTTCCAAAGAAACCAAGCAACCTAAATAGAAAAACTGATAGCAATGGAAAATAATAAAAACCGTATTACGTTAAATAATGAAAAGTTACAACCTTATTTCCATTTTTATATAACATTTAGGCATATAATAAAAAAAACAATATTTTCTAAAAACAGACGTTATCTCCTCACCACAAATGTTCCAAACAAAGGCCGGAACGAGTAACGCTTCTAATTAATTAATGCCGAAACTGCGAATGCAGAACAAAGTAGCTTTTTGCCACACAAAAATATCGTTGTTACTGTTAGACGGGAACGGCCCGAATGTAGGTCAGCACGCCCTGAAGTAACTTACAAAGATCTTAAAATGTGGCGAGAGTTATAAGCTGAAGCGGGGCGATTTAACTCTTTATTTCTGCTGGAATCTCAAGCAAAAGGTTAGAACGTAGTTGACAATGCTTAATACTGGCTAGAAAATGTCTCTTTTAAATTCAGAACACTATTGATGTTATTTTTTTTACATTATAAATCGTCAAATTTGGGCATTATGATACACGTGTAGTTTTAATTATTAGAATATTTTCAGGCATTTACATAATTAACAGTTTAAAAAAAGTGTTTAACAATTTCTGCAGTGAAAATGTAATCGTAGTACATACATACACACATATTATGACGCCTTTTTCCCATGGGGGTAGGCAGAGACTATAGATATGCATTTGCGACGATCCTGACAAACAATTTTCGCTTCATCTTTCATTAACCTCTTCATACATGCACGTTATTTTGATATATGCTGACCTCGTTTTAACACTTCTGTTATTTGATCATGGTGTGTACGTCGTGATCTACCGGTACCAACTCTACCATTCACAATACTGTCATACACTAGATTTCAGATTATTTTCATCCATCCTCTCTACATGCCCAAACCACCTTAACATTCCTTTATCAACTCTTGCATCTTCTTTCAATCCACAACGTTTCCTTATTACACTACTCCGTTTTATATCATTCATGCTTACCTCACATATACTTCTCAAAGCTCTCATTTCAACTGAATTTATTCTACTTTCATGCTTCTAAGTATAATTATATTCAGAACGTCTGAACCGTGTTCGGTAATTCAGTTTTATTTTAAACAAAACCTATAAATCTGCTTAAAAAATAATATGGTAGTAGGTGGGAAATTGATTTTTTTTAAATAATAATTATAAGTTTCATGTCAGTCAGGATAAAATACTCGTACTTGGTAATAAATACTCATAAGTTTTCAACTCGCCCCTTCGATCTCCACATTATCTCCGTTGTTTGTCCCAGTCAAAGATCTATATTATGTTCGAATGTGGCATTAATCAACTGAAATTTTTAAATTGTAATAATTTCTATTATATAATCTTTAAAAAAAATCTACATACATATAAACACATTAGACAACCTATAAATGAAAAATCTCCAAATGTAAGCCACACTATAGGCGTGCACGATTTATCGACGTAATTCATTCGTTTTAGAAAAACCATCAAAAATACATCTAATAAATCATATAGACACACGCATGTTTTCATATATTCATGCTTTAATAAATACAAATCTGGTACAATTTTATCTCGGTAGTTGTTGTTAGACTAATGTATTAGAATATTATATATTTTTCTTTTTCGTTTATTTTAATTATTTTAAAACCACTTTTGTTATCTATGGAAGCCCCCCAGATATTCCAGTTTCGGATATTCACCCCCATTTCCTTGGGCTCCCACGCTCAATTCAACGGTTCTTTAGAACACTTATTCCGCGTACAACAATGATCTGGAGGGAACTTCCCTTTGCTCCACGACATGGGGTTATTTAAAAAGCGTTATAAAATTTCTAAGAAGTCGGAAACGCGTTGGCGACATACCGGGTATTGCAAACGTACATACATAGGTGACGGTAACCACTTTCCATCAGGTGAGGCGTCTGCCTGTTTGCCTGCTTCAGGCAAAACAGAATATGTTTATTAGAATTTTGTGTACATACATTATTAGTATTATTATTTTATCTAATTACCGAAATATGGCTAGCGCTGTGGGTTAGAGTGAGAGAGGAGGAGTCTGCCTACCGCTGCCGTACGTGTGAGAGAAAGAAAAGCTAGAGAGACTGGCGACGTAAAGCGTTACGTAACGAAGCGGTTTACACTCCCATAAGACTTTATCACTTTAAAAATTGAATAATAAAATAAATTGTGTGGTACACGCGACAAAAAACAGAGGGCGACTCTGTCAGTTTGTCGCGTGTACCACACAACAGAAGCTGCAGGGTGTGTAATTTCTTGTGATCTCCGTACGCCTGCGGGCCCACGCGTCTCACTTTGTTAATACGTACACCAACTTTTTTGATAAATTAAACTTGAATTTCTTTTAGACAACAATATAAGAATTGTGACAGAGGATAAGGAATTAATGTCGAATTTGCATCCTTGTTTTATTCCACAGTTACTTCCTGTTTACGTGTTATTAAAATTAGTTTAAGGAAATTTTCGCTTAGCTGAGAATTGTGATTACCTCAAGGCTACTTTGATATAAGATATTGTGACAACTTGTTATCACACTAATCACGCGGACCCTAAGAGCTATATTCAAGATTATGATATCAGCATGGCTTTACTACGTACAAGTTTTCACCATTAACAGTCGTTATAAAAACATGTGTTGTTATATACCAAATTTCAGCCAAATCGATCCAGTAGTATTTTTTTAAACACATAACAAACAAAGAAACAAATATATATTTTTATCCGAAAACTATCCTATTTTTCGGGACGAAAAGTATACTACGTTCATCCTCGGCATCGAAAATATATATATAGGTACACTGAGTTTCAGCCAAATCGGTCCAGTAGTTTTTCCGTGAAAACGGAACAGACTGACAGAATTACTTTCGTACGTATAATATTATAATAAGGACTATACATTTGTATGTGTAGTCTTGTTTTTTAGTTTTTTTTGTGTTTATCTCTTTGTTCAAGATTCACGTAATAACTACTGAGCCGATTTCGATGTTGTTGAAGCACATATCACTAGCTTATTCGAACACAGTATAAAATAAAACGATTGCTTACATTATTTCTTAATAATGCAGTTACTTGCATAGTGGGAATTCCCCGGGATATTTCTCGAAGGTAGTTTAAATTAGTCTGGGTGCATAAAAATCGGCTCATTCAATTACGATTTGCTAACAGTCCAAAGTGGACAAAGTCGCCGACGAATCCTAGCATGTTAATAACGTTAAGAAACCTTTAACTAAACGTAATTAATTAACATCAGTTAGGTATGTGTATAATATATCACCTGTAATAGAGTAAGCAGAATAGTGTCGTAAGACTTATCCATTATCTAAGGTAAGTACTAAATTATATCCTTGAAGATAAATAAAATTGAAGTGTCTGTTTGTAATGTCAAATATACGGTAAATGTTTTGAGAAACAAAAAATTGTCGGTCGGTCTGTCTGGGTGTTTCGGCTAATCTCTAAAAAGGCCAGCCTTCAAAAAGGAAGAGCCATCAAAAAGTCTGGACTTTTTGATGGGCCTTTCACTGGCAGATAGATGTTATAAGACTAATTTTCAGTGTTCTGTGAAAAAAAATTCTAGCAGACGAAATGAATATACTTTTAAAATGAAGCTCAAGTAGAACGCGAAGAGGATGAGAAAGGGAGTAAAAGGAATAATTAGTAAGATAATGTAACCTTAACTTTATTATTCGACACAGGAAGTACAATTAACGTAATATATTCCTATCCTAAATTCCAGGCGCCATCATAAATCGGGCGGATACAGTATTTGCAACACAAATCGACAAGGCTCTTAGTTAACCAGCAACCAATCACGAGCTATCTATATGAATTTATCCCTTTGTCAGTCTGTCTGTTCCAATCGATTTGCAATGTAAACGAATCGCATTTACATGATTGCCATCGAATACGATGTTTATGTATAACAGATACTGTTAAGGTGATTGTACACAGTAAGGATTTGTTGCCAGCGATTTGGTCGCTCATCGCTAGATACCATGCCTTTATTTCATTTTTATTCTATTTTGTTATATTTACACGAGTGTAATATGTAATTTTAAATAAGCGTACTAAACAATGTGTAGTTTTTATAAAGTTTTCACATCAGTTACATAAACATAATTAAAACATATTTCATTAAAATTAAAGCCATAAATTACATTAGAATTTCGAGATTAAATTAGTAACAACTATAAATAAAATTACTTAAATACAAGGAGTTTTGAAAGTAGACGTTACAATATAAAATAATACTGTCGGTTTTTTACTATTATTTGAATAAGGCTGATAAATTATTTTTGATATGCTAGAATTATATAGAAATTGAACAAGATTACACTTATCACGTATATATGGGGTATAAATAAGTATAGATTATTTATGAATTGTAATGCATGATTATTGCAAATATTTATGCAAAAAATGATTGTTTGATTGAGTGATGAAATAATAACAAAAAGAAATTTTTAAAGATATCATATTATAATATGTCGGACTATTTAACTAAGTACTGTCTAATCTACACAGATTTCGAGTGTATAAGACATATTAATAATAATCAATACTTAAGCTACTCGGTTAAAAATTAAAAAGTTTTCACTTAATAGACACCTTACATAAAACTTTATTAAGTTTCGCGACTTATGTATATACATAAAAAGAGAGAAGTTGCTACAAAGTTTCTTGCACCGCTTCTTCTCTTCAAGCCACAACATGTTGCGAAGCGGTGGTAAATGGAAGATTAGGCTCCCATAAAGTAAATAATTAACATAAACAAAATTAAAACTAAATAATTAAAAATTTAAAAACTTCGTTTAAAAAAACCGACTTCAAAAACTAAAAAACTAAAATGTATAAAATAACTTATTTCTAAAGCTATTATTATTAATATATATTATCTAAAACATCTTAAAGTCGGTGCTTAGTAATTTTCAAAATATAGTAATTTTTATGTTTTGCTTTGCACCGACTTCAAGATGTTTTAGATAATATATATTAATAATAATAGCTCTAGAAATAAGTTATTTTATACATTTTAGTTTTTGAAGTCGGTTTTTTTAAACGAAGTTTTTAAATTTTATTTGTTACTTTTTAGTGTCTAGCTATGTATGGGTGGACCTACGAATGGTGCCGCGCTTCTTAAAAAATATAGGTCCCAAGAACCGGGAACAAAAAAATATTCGTAAAATGAAAACTACTGGGCCAAACTATGTCAAATTTTTAGGGGACTACATGGCAGCTATTCCGCGTCGAACAAAAAAAGAATCACGTAAATCGAATCATAAATCTCAGAGTAATCGGTGAACATATGGAACGGAGTGAAAATTATTTTCATGAAAAATGTTCATAAAATGAAAACTACTGGGCCAAACTATGTCAAATTTTTAGGGGACCACATGGCAGCTATTCTGCGTCGAACAAAAAAGAATCACGTAAATCGGATCATAAATGACGGAGTAATCGGCGAACATATGGAACGGAGTGAAAATTATTTCCATGAAAAATGTCCATAAAATGAAAACTACTGGGCCAAACTATGTAAAATTTTTAGGGGACCAATTGGAAGCTATTCCGCGTCGAACAAAAAAAGAATCACGTAAATCGGATCATAAATGACGGAGTAATCGGCGAACATATATAAAAAAAAAAAAAAAAAAAGATCCCGACGAATTGAGAACCTCCTCCTTTTTTCGAAGTCGGTTAAAAATAAACAAGTTGGCGGTAAGCTAAATTAAACTTTAACAATACTCATTGACACTTGACATCTGTTAGCATTTGTAATAAATTTGTTACATTCATGTAGTTTCCCCATAGATGGCGTTGACCAATATCTTAAGGTGCTATGGTTTGATTTACAAGACTGTTAATATTTCGTGTAAGTGCAACGACCAAAGCTTCGTTTGAAAAATCAGTGCAGTGTTACTGTTTAGTGCTTAGAATATGAACATATCTTTGTCTTCCGTGGTCACAGCCACTGGGAACTGGTCAAAATGTCGGAATAATAAAAATCAAATAAATAAATTACCGCGCTTAAAACCACTAAAACAGTTTTATTATAAACACCTTACATGTTTTGTTAATACGAAAAACAAAAAAGACAAATGCTAATTTACGAAAAATTACACAATTGTACATTGTAAACGGGTCTTAAGGAAAAATGGTATGGTAAGGAACAATCTGCGGGATGACTATTGATTTGGTTATTTGTTGGAATAATTTTCGTGGGAATCTTCTTTTTGGGGTCGAAGTATCCTCCGCAAATTTTCGTTGGGATCAAATATTTTATGTATGAAACGGTTTTGTTCCATGCAAAAAGGGATATTCGCGAATATGTTTGGTATACAGATAAGGCAGTTAGTAGATGCCAGCTGCCTTACATTTGCCTATTTAGAAAAATACATACTTATTTTTACCGAAAATACAACAACAAAAATCATTGCAATTTTTCACGGCCTGCCTGATGATAAGTGCTTGCTGATAAGCTAAAATTGCTGATAAGTCGTATTCATTTCAGTCTTCCAATTTGAATAGAAGTGAGATATAAAATTTTTAAAAAGTTTCATACTAAAAAAAAAAAAAATTTCTCAAAACTTCTAATTACATGACAAAGCTATAGCCATTTTGCCAGATGGTAGGGTATTTGCCCGTATGGATGGCTGCCACCCCTGGTCTAGAGTATGGCGCCATAACAAGTATATATATATATATATATATATATATATATATATACATACATACATACATACATAACTTCACGCCAGGTCCCTTGCGGGGTAGGCACGAACAACAGAGCGCCATACAGGCTTATTCTTACACACCTCACTTGCTTCTTTGACATTCATAGCTCTTGTCATGCATATATTATATATATATATATATATATATATTATCTTATATTAAACTTAAATTTTTACTTCTTCTTTTAACTTAGATTTAATTCTTATTTATATCTTTAAAATTTGATATTTCTACCTTTAACAGTCTAATTCCAATTCCAGTATTGCTTCACTATTCATCCCTACTAATATTATAAATATGAAAGTAACTTTGTCTGTCTGTCAGTTGCCCTTTTATAAACTCAGTATAAATACTTTTTTGATGTCGAGGATGAACATAGAATCTTTTTATCCCGAAAAATGGGATAGTTTCGGGAGATGGGATGGGATAGCACAAAATATAATTATAATTGAGGAATATGCAATACATTTTTAGAACAAAAAGTGGCAGCAAAAGTTCAGAACATTAAAAGTTAATTTAATCTTTAAGCTGTAATAAGCCATTATCAGCTTGCAGAAAAGAAGTTGAAAGTCTCCAACAGTCACGTTATAAAAATTGAGAAAATACACCCGGAATGGACCGGAAGGTTGTTTGGCAAATTTCCAAAGGAACTTAAATTCCGTGCCTTCTGTTTTAAGGCGCAACCTTTGATATTTTCATTTCGAGGTCACGCGTAGAAAGTAGGGTACAATTTGTTAAGTCTCAGGTTTTGGGTTACGAAAATAAGCGGCTGAAGGATTGTAATCGTGTCAACTTATGTTGTCTAAAGGCATGCGTAATTGTCTATCAAGTGGTGTGAGTACCAACGCAATTTTTTTTATTAATAATTATATCAGTCCATATATATCCCACTGCTGGGCTCGGGCCTCTCACTATAGGGGGTGGTATCGCCAAGTAACCTTCTTTCAGCATGTACAAACTTTTCTTTTATTAAATAAATTCTTCCTTCAAATCTGACGGCGCGTTCCCCTTTCGCACGTCACGTGAATCATTCATTGTCATATCATAAAATAAGTTAAATTAAATCGCCCCGCAAATGCAAATATATATATAAAATAAAATAATATAACATAAAATATACCGCGCCCGGAACACTATAAATATATACTTATATATATAACATATACATAACCCGCTCAGCTCCACAATTATTGTGAAATATATTAAAACACATTACATTAAATAAACTATAGCATAATAAACAAATAAAATGAAGTGGACGGAGGAGCCGAGGGGCAGCTGCTTTTCATGCCTATTAATCAGGTAAGTGCGTGCTCATTCTCAATTTCCCGTCCAAATTGTCCCACACTTCTTTTCCTGTAAAATTGACACAGTTCGCTTATCGCTAAACCCAGCGCCGGCGCACCAGGGGGGAAACAGACAGTATACCCACTACGCTTGTCCAAGGTGGCTTGGCAGGTTTGAGACATCGATTATCTCGATGTGCAGGTTGCATCACGATGTTTTCCTTCACTGTTGTTAGCACGTGGTGATTGTTACAACATGCACATTAGATTAGAAAACTGATTAAGCGGTCCATGCATTCTAGCCAGGATCGAACCCACGTCCTTTGAGTTCGTGACGCGTGCGCTAGCCATTACGCTACCACGACTTATATATTTCATAATGGTCCAAGATCCCAGTCACCCTAGACTTACGATGCTCTCGCGCTTCCTAACACAGCGGAACTCTTAAAGAGTCTGGGAAGATGTTTGGCCCGTCAAATTTGTCTGGCTCATTGGAAAATGTTTTACAATATTATAGTTGATAATATATCTAAAACTCAGCCTTCCTAAAATGACGTAAGTGCCCACATATTGTTTAAAGTGTCTGTAAAAAGTTACAGACCACAGGAAGTGTCTGGCAACTGTATATCTTTGTTTATAACAATATCATAAATATGACATATGTAAAAACTAGCCTTGCTACTTTGACGTAAGTTAGCATGGTTTTTTTCTACGTTTGATACCTGCTAGCTGAAAAACGTCCCGATTTCAGCTTAGCGAGTATCTATTCCTTTCTACGTTTATCTGAAACTACCGATCCTAAACTTTTCTTTTTTCCTAAAATCACGTAACTCTGGGGTGACTGGGATCTCACTCTATAATAAAAATAGCGTATATTTTAACAATAACTTTACCTACAATGATAGAAGGACAGACGCATATGAGCATATAATAAATTTACAGTTCTTCCCAAAATGTGCCAGAACCCTAAAACCTAATATAATAAGAAAGTAAACATTATGAACTAAAACTGTTACTTACGTAAGTATTTTCATGTCACGTATGCTACAAGATGTAAAATATAATAAGGTAACATCAATACAATATACCAAGAATTACGTAAACATTACGAGATGCCTTCATATCGTAAAGAGATTCCATTTCTGTTGATGTTTTATTAGGACATCACGGCTTCTAAACGTTATGAACAGGTTTGCTGCTTCATGTAACTAATATCAGTAAAGTAGATAGACAACACTTTATTGCTCACCAAAATAAACAAATTCAAAAACAAAATGCATAATTACAATGGTTATTGGCAAAAAATAGGCGGCTTTATCGCTAAAAGGATACTCTAGACCAGAGCTTTTTTAAGATTCATTAACAAGCCTTCAAACTTCTCTATTTTCTTTCACCATAGCCCAATTATTCTAGGTCGGCACAATATGTCTTTTCCTTCCACACTCCTCTACTCTGACATACATCTTCTGTCACACCACATGTCATCATACTGTTACGAGCTACAGGACTCGAATTAAAATAAATGCCGTTGGGATTACTATAGAGTTTATTAGAACTGTACAAACACGTATAAAACAAATACAAATAACACTGGATGCAACCAGTTCGCACTGCACGATTCAATGTAATTCAACACGCGCAAAGTCCGGCACTATATCGCTAAACGAGAGTACTACAAACGTTTTACTCGTATCGTAGTCGTCGCCTGACTGACCCACCCCTACGTTCGGGCATTGTTTTATACTAAACTGTATAATACCGACAAAGGGGCCCCATTCACGCACATCTGGCAAGCTTCGACGTAATGCAATAAAAACAAGGATTAAGTCGTTCGACACTAATTACAGCCATAAAATAAGTATAATAACAATAGATGTTTTCACAGTTTAAACACGAAGTAAATAAAAGAATTCGTTTTTACAACATGCAGGTGTGCGGTCTTTGTGGGTATGTAACAATATCATCCTTCACACAATCCATCCATCTTTTTTTGGTCTACCTTTACATTCTACATTGTCTTACTCCACGCACATACTCTTACTCTCACAGGAAACTTACTCAAACTCAATATGAATAAGACCGTATGCGTTCCGGCCAGGATCGAACCCGCGTCCTTTGAGTTTGGGACGCGTGCGCTAGCCATTACGCTACCACGACTTACTACTATGAATATATTTTCACAAAACAATATTTTTTTTAATAAATTAGATTTGGGAAATCGCTTTCTTCTTCAATTGACAGCTCACGCCACGCACGCTTAAAGCTTCTTTGTAGTTATTGATGTCCACTGTAAATCAGTCAGGGTGGTAGCCATCTAGACGAGTAAATACCCTACCATCAGGCAATATCACCAACAAGTCAAGCATAGAAGGTACAGTTTGAAATTTAATTAACGTTATAGTCAGGATTTAAATTATAATAATATTCCAACACAATACACTGTTTTATATACAACGTACTTAAGACTTAATGGCCATAGTAACAACACCTTTACTTTAATCACAAAAGGTGAGAGAGTATAAAACAGGATTTACTTACAGCCCTCATAATGTCTGAGGAAAGAGGATAGCATAATAAAACAACAAAAGGAATACTGCTTTGATATTATAGCAAGATACTATAGGGTTTTACTATGCATATACGGTTCTGTACACAGTTTAGCAAAAAGAAAATCCATATTACATGGACTTTATTCGTCAAACCATTAGTATAAAAAGCTACTTGGTCTATATGAATGAAATTTGACAAAAGATGTAATTATGTAATGAGATTCTAGTAAAAACTAAGGGTGTTTCATATGTCACAGTGCGTCAACAATTTTTCATTCATTATTATTAAAACAACATAAGTCAAATAATATTTAATTTTATAACAAACTTGATATAATAGATAAACGAAACAAATATATTATTTTTAAACTAAAATACTTCAAAACCGTTTTTATCAACAGATTTCCTTGTTACTTAGGCAAATATTTATACAATAAAATACTATCTTTTGTTTCGCTAAATAATCATAAATTGAAATTTAAAGTTTATAGTTGGCTGCAAACACAAGATTATAATTAATCTGAAAATCTACTCTCAACATGGTGATTTAAGTAAAAATTATATAAACACACACACATACACATTTCATTAATGTTCAAAAAATAATTGAGCATTGGAAGAGCACCAACATGTAATATAATACAGGTTTTTACCTAGTTTTAGGTGTTGAAGCCCTCATACAGTAGTTAGTAGTTAAACTTTATTGTCTTTTATACTGTTACTTCTACATGTTTTACTGAATAAATTATTCTTATTATGTAACTGATAATTGAGTTGTTGGAATAAAATATATATCGATTTATGTATTTTAAAAGTTTACCATTAATTATATTTATAGTCGATACGAAAAACTCTTAATGTTATTTTTTTTCAGTTAATCATAAAACAATCAAAATTGACAACATTTTAAAAAGAGTCACGTGGCTAAGAACGCACCAGGATTGGTCGTCATGTTTGAAACGTCATAATGTTATAGGAATTCCCATGGACGTATTATATATACTAACTATCTGTACCCGGCAGACGTTGCCTGCCTTTAAAACATTAAAATCTAGAACCCGATTCCAGCGCCATCTACCGAGACCAAATGTTAATCTAAACTGTTCTCAAATCCACAGGAACAGACAAAAGATTTCATCAAAATCAGGCCCACCGCTTAGGAGTATCGCTACGCCTCGTACTGGGTCCAATCGTTAATTTAACATATTTTATTTATATTTTAACTTATTTACCATTCCGGGACAAACTTGAACACATACAACAACAAAAAAACACCTAAATTCTGGTACCCGATTGCAGCGCCATCTACCTGGTTCAAATTTGAATCTAAATCATTCCAGTACTCAGTCGCATCCCATCCCAGACTAGCTGCTGCTCGCGGCTTCATTCGCGTAGATTAGAAATAGTAATAAAATATTTTAATTTTTTTTATTGCAGGAGTTCAGCAGACAGACAGATGGCCCACTTGATGGAAAGCGGTTAACATCGTCTATGGACACTTGCAAACACCAAAGGTGCTAAAAATGCGCTGCTGCTCTCTTACGGGAGTCTGAAACCTGGTCACTAATGCCGGAACACAACCCAAGGTGTGTTATGGCGACATACTTTAAATCAGGGGTGGTAGGCATTCAGTCGGGAAAATGTCCTACCATCGGCCTGTGGGTTGTTTTGTCGCCTCTTACGACAGTCCGCCCGGACGCAGGAAATTGTTACCTTTCTCCGTTCCTGCACGGATAAAACATACAGGTGAAGGTAATAAAATCTTATGAAAAATTCACGTGAAAATATCGACTTTAACAAGAACTTTTCTCTATGTGTCTAATCGAATATCGATAGAACATAATATACAATTATTCAGTCATTCATTTGAGATTAGCCATATAAATTAAACTTTAAAGATTAGTTTTGTGTTTTTTTATAAAACAAAGATGGCGTTAAAAATATTTATAAATAACTGAATTGGTGTCGAATGGAATTGAAAGCCCTTGTCAAGTGAAACGACAGGGGCGCATAGTACGGAATCCCTCTTCGCAACAAAGTCATATAAAATGTGGTAGATAATGTCAACATCATTCTTCATTTTATACTACAGTAATAAGAGCAATAATAGCACAACTATGTGTATAATCAAGTTCTCATATTCATGTTGTAGTTTAGAATATTTTGCCCTCCTTTTAGCAATAATACTTGCAAAATGGCGGTTTTCAAAAAATCCTGTTCAACAATTTTTAGATATCTAAACAACATGTCCAGGTTATTTAGCTTTTTAATGTAATTTATTATAATTTAATCACTGAAATGTGCAAATATGTGTCCATTGGCAGTGGGTACATATTTGTGGCTTTCAGGGTCGAGACTCGACCAAAAGGCTGGCTTGCACCTAGGGCACCGAATCAGAGTTGCCATCCAACGCGGAAATGCGGTCAGCATTTTGGGCACGCTCCCCGCCGACAGCGATTTGGAGTCAATTTTTTATTCATAGATTTATGTTATTTTGTAAGTACAGCATTATTTATAGTATAGTTTAGTTCATTTAGTTTTAAAATTAACTTTTAGTTTTATTATAGGTATCATATTTATGTTTTATAATTACTAAATATAAATTGAGCTTTTTAGCGTATCAAAAGAATAATAAAAAAAATGGCTTTATGGTATATTTAGCGTCTTAGAATACAATTTTTGCAAAAAGTGAAAAACTCAAAAATTACGATTATTATTGCAAACACAACTAGTAGAGCAGAATCAAAATCGGTTAAAAAAATTATGTGTGTGTAGATGCATGCAGTAGAAGTGAAACAAAGTGTGACAAGGTGTAAATTCGTGACGATACATTTCATATATTATATCGTTATAATATATTTAAAGTTTAAAACACGAAATTTGAAGTATTAATGAAACACTTCAAAACATTTCCAACTCTATCTCTATAAGCTTACTGTTTAAATTGTTAAGTATAATGTATTCTATCTTATTCTCTCTCAAGCTTAGTCCTATAGATTTATGTGTTTACTGTTTATCTCTTTTTACTGTCGCTATTTTGTTTCATCGAGTTTCAAATCACAACAATTCTAAAGAAGTTTCACTTCAAAAAGTAAAAAATGAATAAATAATCGCTTTGATTTTGATGTGTAAAATATAAGCAGCCTACGATACTAAAACATAGCCTACAATTCTTAAGGCAATATAAAACGAAAATGCCATCTATCTCCTACCCATAATGTCATTCCTGAACGAAACAACAGATAATCTCGCGTCAGAATTCTTTGCTTTTGACATCAATGGCCTAATAACAATATGAACACGATCTTTTGTTATTGAACGAGAGAATGACACAACATGTTTCAGAATGTGTGACTATAAAAATGTATGAGTAGTAATAAAATGGAATAAAATCGAAACCACAATACATGGGTCTCAAAAGAAACACGTAAGCGCCATATGAAAATGTGAGTTATAGTTATTGGATTCTGATAGCTGGTAGGTTAAGAACGCTAGATTTTGTACCTAGAATTACCTATCTTCTTTTGTGAAAGCAGTTCTTCTGTTGTTGAGAATATTAGAATTGAGGGATGTGATCTCGTTATCAAATATGGCGACCTAACTTCTGCTTTTATTAGATTTCGATGCAGCCACGTAATTTATTTACAAGGTTTTGAGAGGAGAGAGAGAGAGAGATAGATAACTCTTTATTGCACACCAAAACATACAATTACAAAAACAGACCATATTTACAATATTTTCTAGGTGACACAATAGGCGGCCTTATAGCTCAAAGCGATCTCTTCCAGGCAACCTAAATCAAAAACAAATTTGAATCAGGCGATGTAGTTGGTGAAGAAAAAAGGCAATGGAGACATAAATACTCAAACTAATTTAACAAATAAATATACAAATACATACATAGTCATAAATATACACGTATACAATAATATATTAAAAATACGTAAGTTATTATAATAAATGTAGTAGCATGGTTATATTGTGTTAATCAAACATAGCTATTTATGGACAAATAGTGTTTTCTCAGTAACTTTCTAAATGTTGGTAAGTTGAAAGTTTTTAAGAGTAATGCGCATATTTTATGATTCTAATACCTATCGTATAGGTTACAAATATTGTGTATCCAAATCTTTCTGTGTTACTTTTACCGATATATAGAATACATGGTCTGTTTACAACGTGATGCTTCTTTCGAGTAGCGCACAATTGAAACATTATGCAGAATATTAGTTCCAGTATATCAAACTAAAGCATATACGACACCAGAATCAACGTCTCTAGAATATTTTGGAGTTCATTAGCTGTATAGTAAAATCTTCAATCACTCATAGGAGAATTTTCTGAATTACAAATGAATTGTTCCTAAAATTCCTAGCACTTAACAGTAGCACAAAGCGGAGTGTCAGCGGCTTCCAGCAGTCGCAGTAAATGACAGGGCATGACTTGGCTCTAATTCGCTAAGTAATTACATACACGTCACACTCCACACGGGACGTACCGTGGTACACCCCGTTGTAGGGTGACCAGTAACATGACATAAGAATGGGACGGATACATCAGTTAGGTTACTTAGGATAATGAATAAATTCTTTATTAGAACAGGATAGATCCTGTTAAAATATAAGTGAAGTAGTAGGAAGCTTTTTGTAATTTCTCTTTTTTATTACAAAGCTGGCAAACAGGCAGACATTACAAATGAAAATGATAACCATTGTCTGTAAACTTCAGTAACACCAGGCGCAAAGCCAACGTGTAGTCACCATTTAGAATAGGATAAGAGAACCTCCTACTCTATAGCACAAATTAAGATAGATAGATAATACTTTATCACACACCAATACAAAAATGAACTTAAAGATTTAAATTATATTTAGTACAAAGGACAGTCTTATCGCTAAAAAGCGGTCTTTTGCAGACAACCTTAGGTATGAATTGATGATAATGGCGGTGGTGGTTTGCGTCACATATAGTACGAACTACTTACTTTTTAATACATAAATTATATATGTAGAATTTTTTATATAATTAATATACATACCATATGTAATAAAAAGTAGTAAATAAGAAACTAGTAATAAAATATGTTGTAACTAGATAAGAACTAGTAAAATGTAATAGAAATAAGAGCTCGATATATTTAATTTCGATAAAAAAAAGAAGATAAAATACCTTAAAAAGATATACAAAGTCGAATTATGCTATACGTCCGATGGAAGGAAGGGATTAAAAAAACATGAATTACTTTCAATGAAATCACATACCTACTTAGCAATGTCGAAGAACGCAAATGAATTATCTTGGAAAAAGTGTGAGTTCCCGTGGAATATAGTATAATAAAGGGTATAAAAATCCACATGAAAGGCTATAGTTTTATTTATTTTTTTAAACTTTTGCCAGGGCAATTCAACCACGAATTTCAATATGGAAAAGCACTCTGTGAATTATTGTTATGTCTTTTCTTTATCAAATAACAAACCACAGAACGAAAACAAGTAATAAATAAACTTGATATGTGACACGAGTACGGGAAGTCTGATAATAAACTAATATTAACTACGAGGTCAATATATGTTAAGAATCTCTTGATAACAACTTGAGTAAGCTTTTCTGTCGTGATTTTATTATTGTTATGTTATTTTTGATTAAATATTCGGAAGCTCTATAGGCTCTTAAAACGATTGTTTGGACAATACAGCCTTGTTTGAGTAGAACGCCTTGTTTTGAAGGATTGAATATGGCCAGATCAGATGCAGTCACTGTCTTGAGGCTTCGGTTTGGACACATTCCATTAAATAAATTCGCTCACCGCATGGGAAAAACGACCTCATCAAATTGTTCAGCGTGTGAAGTGGTTGAAGATATCTATCATATTCTATTGGAATGCACCCGAAAGGAAGTGGTGGAAGTGGAGGTGACTATATCGAGCGTTATACTCGTAGGCTAGATAAATTAGATATAGGTCTCTGTAATACCATATTGGCGTTACCTACAGCAAGAGAAGCCAAAAATAAGCCAATGTACTATTAAGAATAGTTAAAATAGCACTTAAAAATAGACAAGTAGTTAGTTTGTGTACGTCTATGTTCGAGGGCCTCTAATTGATTAAGCCCTCTATAAAAAAAGATTGTTTGGAAATTAAGTTCTGGTACAAGTGCGTGAACATCAATCAACATCGGGAATTCCGTTCATAAAACATTAAATTTTATTTTTGGACGTATTAATATTCGTTCAGGGTTACTGATTGTCCTAAAAATAGAAGTAATTGGCATTTCGATAAAACAAAACTTTATTTCAATGAAAGAATTTCTACCCACTGGAGCATTCCACGCAATTTTGTTCGTATAAACTATGATACCGTCTATTTTGGATACTATTTCATTCTAAGTTAATAATACTTGCCTCAATTTATCTCTGATTTCTTAAGTAACTTGATCAATTTTATTTACTTTGATTTCATGCTCAAAGGGTTCTCTCCTAAGCAAACTGACTTTAACTTTCAAAAGTTAATATTATAGAGGACTGTTGACACCTTATAGAATGTGTTTCTGAATATACATTTTCGAAATTTATTATAATAAAGGCATCAATCGTTTCAATTACATATTTGTGCGATCACTAGTCCCGGCAACTACTTTTGACACCGCAAATTCAACAGCACGATTATTTATATTTTTAACACTTACATCTAAATGATTAACATCCGTTTACACTCAATACTTTATATCTCTGATAATTAATTAGTTGGTTATATACCTAATCTCCTACGAGGAGGGAGATGCTGGTGATTTGTCACACAGGATTGTCCTGCTACTGACACCAGGCTCTCACCAATGTCTAGTCATTAAGAACATTTTCTAGCAAATATTTATGTTATGTTTTGTTGTGAGAGTAAATCTATAATATTATGAAATTATATAAATGCCGTGTCTATACATTGAAGCTATTAAATTTTTTTATACACTATATGGAGAACGCGATACATTTTTTTTAGATTTCGTGTTCGTGATTCACGTATAAACTACAAAGCCGATTTCATCGCGGTTTTCGCTGACCGATAGCCAATTATTAAGCTTAAAATCTGCGCCACTTTCTACTTTCACCCTGGGAATCCCACGGGAATTATTCTGAGAATTATTTAAATGACCACATCTAAAATAAAAACGAATTTTAATGTGATTTTTTTACTGAATGGTAGCAAATTTTATGTAATAAAAGGTATGATATTTTTTATCCCGGGAATCCAGCGAGAATTTTTCCGGGAGCGGCTTTTTTGGGTTATTTGGTTGCTTAAAAATCGGCTTATACGGACACAGTTTTCACTAAAACGTTTACTTACATTCTTATTTCAATTCTGCAGTCCTTTGTGTCCAAGGAATTTTAAATCAAGCGTAGATGAAGTCGTGGACATGGTAAATTATTGTTAACGCTTTGAGAATATTAAACGAACACTAAAGAAAATAAATGAATCCTCAAACCGGGGTAGGCCAGATTGAAACAATCTCGAAATTTTTATCTTAAATTCAACAAACTCATGGCTACCACCGCAAATATTCAAAGGGCGAAAGCAAGAAGCTGAATTGTAAATAAATAATATAATGAAAGCGTTCGCTGCAACACGCCAGTTTAATAAATCAAGTAATTTTATTTAGCTGAATTGCTAAATGTTGGTTTCGAATTTAGCAAAAAATAAAAACATTCCGAGTGAAATATTGAGATCGAGGTTTTTAAAAATTTGTGGTGAAAATTGTTTTGGTAATTAATGGTGGCTTTTTAGCGTGTAGTATTTGAAGTGTGCTTTATTTTTTATATTGCCGATGCAAAGAGGTTATACTGGAGCATAGCCACTAATGCCCGGACACAACTCAAGGTTGTTATGGCGACATACTGTAGAGCACTGGTGGTAGCCAGCCAAACCGGCGACCGGCAAAGTCCCTATCACCTGGGTGAGGGTTGTTTTATTATTATTAATATATTGCATTAAGTCTCAAGAGTAATTTTAGGGTGCAGTAACATCATTGCAAAAACAAAAACACTATAATTTCGACATATCTCACTAAAAGTATTAAGATTTATTTATAATATTATAAAATTCTAAAAATGCCGTGTCCGTATATTAAAGCTATTTAAAAAAAACACTACATAAATGTGGGAGAAAGCAGTTCAATTTTCTTAGGTTTCTTGTCTGTTTGTTTGGGATTCACGTGAAAACTACAGAGCCAATTTTGATGCGGTTTTCGCTGATCGACCTAAAATTCTGAGACTTACAAATTGCGGTACCTTTTATCCTGATTGTAAAAAAAAATCGAACTCCAATGTGATTTTTTCATTGATCGATAATAAATATATATACGATAATTTATGAAATAAAATGTGTGATATTTTTATCATTATAATTCTCCCGATAGCGGTTTGCGGTTGTTGATTGGTTGTATTTATGATTAGGTTGGTTTAATTAAAAATTGAAATCGATTTTTTTTAAATTATAACATGTCCAAGTCAAAACATACATATACCGTTTTAACGCGAACAAAGCCGTAGGTATGCCAGGTTTTAATAATATGTCAATTGTTAAGTTTATGAATTACACAGTTGAAATGTTTTAGATAGATAGATAGCTATCACTTAATTGCACTCTAAAATATGCAATTATAAAACCAAAGTAAATTTTATAGGCAATAAAATATATTTTATAGGCAATAGGTGGCCTTATCAGTTAAAGCGATCTATTCCAGGCAACCTAAGAGCCTGTACGCACAGCGATATTTCACAGCACAATTTTTTTCCCGTAATTCTGTAACACATTGAATGTTATAGGAGTAGCCGCACTGGCGATAAATAAATCGCGCGAGAAAAAAATCTGTGACTTGATGCAAATTGATCGCGAAGCAGTGCGATTTATTTTCGCGCGAATATTTTGTACCGTATAGAGTAAGTATGGCTATGTTCGCACAGTGGAATAAAATTCGCGCGATTCGCTCAGTCTTGCAACGTCGCTATTGAAAGTTGTAGTAAATTATCGAATGATTTTTTTGTCATTCTGTAATCGCCAAAAAACTTTTTGCTGTATTTTCTTAACTCTTGATATTTTATGTAGAAAAATCCTTTCATGGGTCTCAATGCCGTATGTGGGTGAATCCAATGTTCATGACATCTTTTGATACGTCTGTTTCGCCGCCTTTAGCATTAGATAAATTAAAATTTTAGTTCGGATGTCCATTTTACACGTGCATCTCAGCCAAGAACTGAATTAAACTGAAAAAATTGTACGAAATTTTATTCGCAGTGCGTACTAGGTGTAATTCCGGTCGCGGAATTTAATACGCGCGAATAAAAATCGTACTGTGAAATATCGCTGTGCGGACAGGCCCTAAATTAAAGGAATTTCTTAGCTAATCTGCCGATGTAGATGGTGCAACAAAAATGAAAAAAAATAAAATAAATATACATATCCATATATACATAGTCACAAACATATAAACATACATAGTTTTAGCATAAGAGATACACAGAGACAAGTACCGAAACTTATTATTACCCATATTTAAACGGGTAGTCGACGTCAAAATATGTTACAACAAATTTTTTTTGCGTCCCTTAAAAAGAAATATGATATCTATTAAACACTGACGTACAAAAAATGGGTACCCAATAAACAATACATTAATAGAACGAACAATGGAAAAAAAACAGCCATAACTCTTCATACAGGGACAGAATTGTTTGCCCTATAATAACTTTTGATACTCAATTACTCCCAACATTTGTCAAATATTGTTACAATGTGAAAAATGATTCTCTTATCTTATTATCAAGCAAGTTTTGTGTCAAAGACACACGAATTTATGACATTACATTGATGATGAATTGTGGCTTACAGATACGTGGCGATAAGACAAATAAACAAGCCTTTGTCTAATGAATAATAATAATACATTATCGAAGTATGTAAATAATGTTATTTCTTAACGTCTTTAGAATTATCATTTTATCATTAGAGAAAGAATACAATTTCCTGCGGCTACTCGAACTGTCGTAAGAGGCGTCAAAACAACCCACAGCTAGATGGTAAGGTATTTGCCCGTTTGGATGGCTACCACCACTGGTCTAGAGCGTGCCGCCATAACAACATTAAATTGTGTTCCGGCATTAGTGGCTAGGTTCTAGTCTCCATTTAGAGAGCACATTAGTAGTACCTCTGGTGTTACAAATATCCATAGGCGATGGCACCCCCTTTCCATCAGGTGGATCGTCTTACGGTGTGCTGAACTCGCGCAATACCAAGGTTAACAAACTACGCTTGAATTTCAAGAGTGAAAGAAAATGCCAGCTGAATTTCTGATCATTCTTTCCTATCTTCTTTATCCCAGTCTCTCCTATCCCATTCCCTCTATACCATTCCAGAACCTGGCAACAGGTTATTATCGCCAATCTGTTGCAAATATGTATAGGCGACGGTAACCAGTTTCCATCAGATAGGCCGTCTGATCGCCAGCTTCGCAATATAAAAAATGTATCATGTATAGTGTTGCTTTAGTGGTTAGTTTTGTCTTGTTCACTAGATGTCGGTATTGTTGATTTTTTGCGTAAAATTACGCTACGCCTAAATATTAATCTAAGAAAACTTATTTATTTAGTTCTAAATTCCATTAGTTTTTCTTAAGCCAACTGAACTTAAAAAAAAGTGAAATAAAAAAAAGGAAGAACCGTACAATTTGGCCAGTAAACAGCAAAATTAAGAAGAATAGAAAAATATATATATTTTGTTGTAATATAAATAATAAAATAAAAATTGTACCACTAAAATAAGAGACTATCAGTTTATAATGAAATAAATTTTGATCCGACGATTTCAAAATCAAAACATCTTATCGCTAAAGTCCTCAAACCTCATTTTCATGACCCAGAAACTCATACATATGTAAACATCAAGAACACTTCAGGACACGTCATATGAAATCGTGTCAATATTCAAAATACAATTATGTTAAACAAATAATAACATGCCAACTATGGCAAGACTTACTTTATTGGAAAATCCTTATTTTATATCTATATAATTATAATATAAATTACATACTATTGAATACAATGTAAGAAAACTTAACTTATTTGTATTGTATTCTACCCATAGTCCCTCAAGACTATAAGTAGAATACTGAGCCCAGATCACCGTCTTCTATGGGTAAGGTGCCCAGAAGGCTGGCTACGTTTCCTCGCTGGATCGTCATACTGATCCGTTGGCCGAGGTAGGCACCAGCCCTCTGATCACCTGAAGAGTCGATGAGTCGTTTTGATAAATTTTGGTAGAGGCTCATGGCCTCAGGACCCCACGGTCCAAGCGTCTCGACAGCAAACAGCACAAAAATATAACTCTCACTGAGGGTTGCATATTTCCGCCGCTTGAGCGATTCCGCTGTTTCCGCCGCCGAACCGGCCGATCTAGAAGTGTTTGGTAAATGGGATGCGGCCAACGTGTCTACGCAAGTCGCATCCCACACCAAAGGCTTGCCACGCTGCCAGGGAATTAGAGTCATTCCGTCAGGGCGCCTGCCATCATCAAGTGCAATACCGTTCGGCTCCAATAGAGCCGGCACGTTAGCGGTGGCAAGCGCCCTCCGTAAGACATCATTCAGGGCGGCGTGGCGTGACCATCTGCCGGCACTGCGGCGGCAAGAAAGACCGTGGTATCCCGGGTCGATTACCTCTATACCACAGACACATGTGTGTGGTGCACATATGCGAGAACCTAAGCGCAGGTTTATAGCCAAAGAAAAGGAAGTATTATCCAATAATGTACCTATGTTTGGGGAGGGGATAGCTTGGAGCCAAAAACCAGACTCTTTGCGAGAAACGGCAAGGATGCGGGCACGTCCTGTAGAGTTAGTTGAATTTAGAAGTTCTGTGTTTAATCCTCTACATATAGGTTCATCCCAGCATCGTTGCGAATTCATGATCGTGGGAATGTCTTCACTAGGGCAGACCATTTTCCAGGCGTTTAGTGCTTCATTTAAAAAGGATGTATTGACATTATCCCAGTGTTGCATAATTTTTTTAAATAATGAGCCAGTGCTGTAGACGGATGAAAGAAAAGCCGGTAGAGCAACGCTAGAGATTTTGCGGATGCCTAAACCTCCAAACCTAATGGGTAGGGGAGCTTGGATCCAGTTGTTGTCTGAGAGTTCTGAATTTAAAATTTTACTAAGCACATCTTTAATGCGATTATCTAGTGGTTTTATAAGATTAGGAAATTTCCAAAGCGGGGCGCATCGTAAAACATATGTTAATTTTGGTACAAACAGACAATGTCGTATAATGTGATATGCAATTTGAGAGCGGATATCGAAAAGTTTAGAGTATGACAGATCAAACGCGGCTGATTGCTCAGACAGATAATTTGGAATGGCCTCATCTAGAATAGGGGCTCCAAGCAAGCGAAGAGAATCCTTCTCCAGGACCTTAATACCGGGTGCGACGACATTGAACATATTGCTAATATTGTCGCTTTCGTTTTTAGACAGGCTATCGGACAAGAAAATTTCGCATTTTGAGAAATTTAACTCTAATCCTATTGAATTAAATTTTGATATCAGGATAAGTAGGTCTTGGAGTACAGTTTCTGCGTCGCCGCCTAGAGTCCCATCGTCTAGATACCACACATTGAATTTAGATTTGAGGGATTCGATGACCGGATGGATCGCCAAGCTGAAGATGGCCGGACCTAGCGGGTCGCCCTGTTGACAGCCCACAGATGATAGAATAATGTTGTTTTTATACATAAGATTTGTGGGTTTTGAATAGCTTTCATGAAGGTAATTTGATATTTCTGGAATATTAGATGTTACTTCGTGTAACATGACGGACCTGTCGACAGAGTTAAAGGCATTCTTTACATCTACTTTTAAAATAACTTCTCCGCATTTATTATTTATGAATGACCGTTTATTTTATTGGAAAATCTGAGGAAATTAATAATAAATATGGTAACCCGAGTTATGATCAAAATGTCTTAAGTGAACTAAAGCTCAGACCTTGAACAAGATACGGTCAATTTTCAATTAAGTTAATATAGTACTAAATAATTTTAAAATGAAAATCTCTTACTTTTACGATCATCAATCTCATTTCCAAGACCCATATAACTCATATTTAATACTTTTAAGTCATACGATACATATGAAGTCGTCTCAGTATTCAAAATACTTTATGTGAAACAAACAATAACATGCCGACTATGAAAATTAGTACATATTTTATTTTAAAATCTAAGAAACTAATCGCTTTAGTTTCTTCAAAGAGATTCTCAAGAAACTCTTTGATGCCACCCGTGATCAGAAGGCTGGCTCATATTTCGCCCAACAAATAAGCATCGCCATACAGCGCGGCAATGCGTCCAGCCTTCTGGGCACGCTCCCACCTGGCAGCGATTTGTTACACAGTCTATAATAGCTTGTAATATTTATAAGTTAGTTTATTTTTAGTAGTTAATTGTATAGAAAATAAATATATGAAGGGAACCAATAAATATTGGTGACCCGATTTATGATCAAAATGTTTTAATTAAAGTAAAGCCTAGACCTTTAACTAAGATAGGTACTGTCAATTTCCAATTAAGTATATGTAGTTCTGATTAATTTTTAAAATCAAAATCTTCTAGTTTTAGGGTCATCAATCTCTTTTTTATTGAATGATTTCGGCAAATAGTTAGACCCCCAAAAGTGCTACCAATATATTTCCGCTCTCCTAATGGAGACTGAAATCTGGCTACTAAGCCGGAACCGGACCAGGAGTGGCAGCCATTTAGGCGGGCAAATACCCTACCACCTTGATGTAGGTTGTTTTTTTGCCTCTTAAGACAGGCCACCTGGCCGCAGGAAATTGTATTCCTTCTCTACTCCTGCACCGATGATTTCCACGACTCACGGAACTCATACATACACATCGAGGGCTTCATAACATAAAGGCGTAACGCAAAAATGCCATTTTTTCTTTTTGACCAAAAACTATACATGTTACAATTTAGAAAGTCTTATCAGTATGCAAGTGTACCTAAAAAGAAGGGTATTCCAAATTTCAGTCATACAATCAACTAGTTTTGTTTTATTCACAATTTTCTCCCTTGTGTAAAACTGCACTCTGGTCTGTACGCCCATTTGTTATGAAGCCCTCGATATGTAAACCATACGACACATTTTATTATGAAGTCTCAATATTCAAAATACAATTATGTTAGACAAACAATAACAAGCAGATTATCGCAACACTTGACACTTAATAATCGACAATCGATAAAATGACTTAAGGGGGCAAGAGAGGTTAAAAGGGGGTGGCATTTTGAGTAATTTATCACTGTGTGACGTGAGTGCCTTATGTTTGGTGATTAGGCTGCCATAATGGTTATATTGTTGTTTATAACTCATGAAATCATGTTTACAGAAAGGAGTTAAGAAGTGGGATGTCTTTGCATATTAGTAGTAGATTTACATGAACATATTAAGAAGTTTATTATTATTAAAGTGTCCAAATTTTCATATTCCATGAACTCTTTCCAGTTATAGGTATACTCGATTAGCCACTTCTTAAGTCGGCTAGTGAATACATTTGAACTGTCGGAAAGTTTGATATTATTAATGTATTAAAATTACGTTTTAACGGTTTAGCCACTTTTCTGTAGCCGTGATCACGGAAAAAATATATATCTCGAGAATTTTTGTCGTAAAAATAAATAAATAAGAATTCAAAAAAACGTTAAAGGTCGTCTTGTATTGGGGCTTAAAGCTTTATCCTTACGTGACAATCTCTGCTATTGCACTCTCGTAAGTCGCGTAAAAACTTCGTTTCAAGAAAGAAGTGTATCTATATTAGGATGGGGCAATTAAAACGATGATAAGACACTAGTACATTTAATATATCAATGAATGACATAATAGTGTTTATCAAAATGTTCATTACATTAGAGGAATTCATATTATTATCAAAGGTCATGCAAAGTTCGATACGATATTTTTATTATTATATATGAGGGTAATAAACTATATTTTCTATAGCATTTAGCTGTTAAAGAAATGGCTTTCCATTCCAGAGACCTGAGTTACCTACAGTTTAAAAAATATTAATTTTTAGTTAGGCAAATACTTGATAGCTTTAGAAACCATATGTTACGACATCCCGTCACATTCCCGGAAAGCATCCCTTTCCCGGGAACATTTCCTCTTCCACCTTCATTTGGCCGGTTTGTACCAGAAGGCGCTGCGCACACACACACACGCACCTAATTGGCCGAGCCGAATCTACAATGGCTGCCTAAATATCGTCGCGACTACACGCTCACCGATAAATAGTCCAAAACCGTCGAAAAACTATTGCATTGTGCCCTAAAACCGCTCCTTAAAGTGCCAACTGTGTCCCGGACATATGTGTAGTGTTTGTGTAATACCAGGTCTCGTTCTCACGGCCTGGACTTCTGCCAGGTCGAAATCGAGGCGATCAGGAAGCGGGAAACCGCAGCCATGATCGCCACTTGGTCTGAAGAGCTCGAAAACCCTGTGGCCGGCGGCTACACGGTGAAGGCAATCAGACCGCAGCTGACGGAATGGGTCAACCGTGAAAGCGGAACCCTGACCTTCAGGATGACACAGATACTTACCAGACACGGGTGTTTCGATAAGTATCTGTGTCACATTGTGGGCTGCTTGTCTTCCCCGGACTGTCGCCAGTGCGGCGCATCCGACACGGCGTTTCATACGCTAGTCGAGTGCGTGGCATGGGCGCCTCAGCGTTTCGAACTCGAGACACACGTAGGAGCGGTCGACTCGCTCTGCAATTTGGTGCAAGCCATGTTGCATAGCAGCGAAACCTGGGGGGCTGCGGTTACTTTTTGTGAGACAGTAATGGCTCTCAAAGAGGCCGCCGAACGAGATAGGGAGAGGAGTAATACTGCGCGTGCCAATGCGTCTTTACGAGGTCGCCGGAGACGCAGGTACGCGCATGAATTCCCACCCTGAAATAATACCGCTGCGGGGGGCCTTTAACTTGCTAGGGAGCAAAGGATCATCGACCCCCGTATGACGAAGTGGATGTGCTCTGATTCTCGGGGCACATTCAGGCACTTTTTGCGCTGGATCGGACTGGGCGTAACTATGTTCTAAGTCTCAGCCTTTCCGACACAACAAAGCGTGGGGCACATGGGAGGAGGGTGATTTTAGTGGGTATTAGGCGGTGCCCGTGCAGCGTATCCTTGAGTCTCCACACATGCTGAGTCGATCGCGAGTGGGTTACATAGCATGCAGTAACCTCGTTCGCGATCGATGATGGTCTGATCCCCTGCCAGGACCCAGTATTGTGCGTAAACAGCATTTCCCCCGCCTGAAAAAAAAACCAGGACCCGATAATCCGGCCAAAATCCTGCATAATTCCATACACAGTTCCAGTGACGTTAAGCGTTCATTTTTTTCTGCTTGATTCACTAGGATTTGCGAGGCGGAATCAGGTCTAATAGAGATCAGGGTTTGCTCCGGCTAAGTAGCCATTCATATCTTACCATTATTGGTCCTTCGAGCCGGATCTGAAACAGCGACCTATGGATTACTCCACGCTCGCCGATTTAGGGTTCGGTACAAAAATATGGAATCCTTACGTGAGACTTTTTCGTACCGAACCCTAAATCGTCGAGCGTAGAGTGTTCCGTTGATAACTTGCAAAAGTCGTATATAGTTCGCTCTGTATGGTGCAAACTAGGCTCCGCCAATTAGGTGCGTGTGTGTGTGTGTGCGCAGCGCCCTCTGGTACAAACCGGCCGAATGAAGGTGGAAGAGGAAATGTTCCCGGGAAAGGGATGCTTTCCGGGAATGTGACGGGATGTCGTAACATTTTCCCCCCAATTGAAATTCGCAAGGATTTCAGAACAAGATTAATCGGATAGTGCTCGGAATGTGAGACTAAAACAAATAGTTAATATATATTTTTTTTAATTTATTGATGCACAAAACAAATTACAATCATAGAAATAAAAATATTAAATTAGTAACTAAACAAATCTGGATTGCAATCCAAGACAGGTGTATACAGAAAAAATAACATTCGACTAATCATGTGTAAACACTTATGTGTGTATATACATACACACATACACTCGCACTCACACGTACACACGCACACACACACACACACACACACACACACACACACACACATACGCTATTATCTATTTAAATCTATTGTAAACACTGGAAAACATTATTTAAGAATATCTTTTAATTATTTGCAATATTTAGAGAAGTTGTTTTCAAATATATCAAGATCAGTGTTGTTACTTGCCAACTCATTATAATATCTTGCCATTCTTACAATAGGATTAAAGTAAGAGATGTTACTTTTGTGAACTTGAAGTGCAAAAAGATTAGTGCAATGTGATCTACGAGCAGTATATCTGATATTAAAAGATATTTGTGAAATTAAGCCACTTGAGTTTATTATATAATGAATAATTTTGTACAAATAAACTAAATCAAAGTATTTACGACGAATAGATAAGGATTCAATTTTGAAATGGGCTAGTCTCAGTTCATAATTTAGATTACTTCGACCTGGTTTTAAACGATAAGTTAATATCCTGAGACATTTTCTTTACACTCTTTCAATGTCATCTATGTGTACTTGATAGTACGGAGACCAAACTGGTGTAGCATATTCCAAGAGACTTCTCACAAGTGAAATGAATAAGTATAGTACCGACTGAGAATTTTTGAAGTCTTTACTTGATCTGAGAACAAAACCCAACAGTTGATTAGCTTTAGAAATTATGTGAGCGGAACGACAGTTTCTCATCAAAGATGACGCCTAAATCTTTAGCAACAAAGGACCTATTTAGAACACAGTTATACAATAAATAATCATTAATAATTTTATGTCGTTTATTAGTAAACGATATGACAAAACATTAGTTAGTATTCAAGCACATATGATTAGAATTTCACCATTTAACTATACATATACATTTAAATATACATGTGTGTAAGTCTTGCTGCAAAAGAGAGCAGTCCGCTGGACTAAAAATATTGTGAAATATTTTTAAATCATCAGCATATAACAAATGGTTACAAACTAAGTATCCTGTTAAGTCATCTATTAATATATTAAAAAGCAAAGGGCCGAGAAGAGAGCCCTGTGGCACGCCTGATGTTACTGTGATAGGCGATGAAAGATAGCCCTTCAAAGCTACCAACTGACTTCTCTTATAGAGATAAGAAGAGATCCAACGATATAAATTGCCATATATACCGTACAAAGCCAATTTATGACATAGAAGACGATGATTGACCTTATAGAAAGCCTTAGAAAAGTCAGTATAGACAGAATCAATCTGACCTCCAACAGCAAAAGATTTACAAAGAAAATCCTTATAGACAAGTAAGTAGATTGCTTATAGTAGACTTGTTTTTTAGGAACCCATGCTGTTTTTCAGAAATTAGAGGTTTGAAATGATTATATAGATACAAGTACACTGAAGATTCAAATTTTTTAGCAAAACATGATAAAATGCTGATAGGTCTATAATTTTCACATCTCGATTTATCACCACTCTTATGAATGGGTATAATGTATGCGGTTCTCCATAACTTAGGAAAAACACCGCTTGCAAGCGATTTGTTGAAAAGTTTGCATAAAGGAGAAGATAATTCTTTTCTACAACTCTTAACAAAATGAGGGGTATTCGATCAGGTCCAGCCCCTTTATTAATATTAAGTAGTTTAAGTTTCATGAAAACTTCACTCTCATCTAGTACAATAGAAGACAATGTACTAATGATTCTTAAAATAGTTGTTTTCTTCAAAAGAATCAGAAAAGTCGGCTGTAGTGTGTTACGTATAAAATACACACCCTATAGCGTTTTGAAAACAGGTACTGCCATCTGTTGCGTGTTGGCGTATTACTAGCCACCTCTCGTTCGATAGTCATATCGTCTTATAAGAAATGCAACTACCATCTGCATTAGTGTGTCGTCAGATGTCGTTGTTTTTAAGCTTTTGAAACTCCAATATTAAATCCAATCTCAAACGGATAAATACTTCAATAGTATCCAATTTGTAGACGTGTGTAGAGGTTCCAGGTTGGATACCTTAGAAAAGTGCAAGTACGGTCTATGGACAAAAGGAAGTATAGCCACGACATCTGACGGTCACAAGTCGTTAGAATTGATCGCCATTTTAGAACATCTAGAATGCAAAACGCGGAGGATGTGACGACACAAATGGCTGCTACTCGAAGTGAATGGCAAATGACTAGCCAGGAGAATTCGATCGGCGTCGTGTCATTCCTACTCTCGAGTTCTTAATAGACGGTCGAACATAACTTGGTTTTTTTAGTGGTGCATAGTAGCATCGTTTTCAATTCAGTGATTCTTATCTTAAGGTATGTAGCCTTAGTTCTTCTTTTCACGATCTTAGCATCGGATACATCCTTCAGATAGTATAGACCTACATTCTTTACAGAATGGAGTACCATCGCAGAAACGCGTGGTTCTCATGCAGGGCACTCTTCGGAAACCTAGGCGATCCTCACGCCTTCGTTTAAGTTCCCCATAGGTTAGTAAAGTTGTAGTTATATTAGTTTCCAATATTCAAATTAGTAAAGTTTAGATTGTCCAATGTATCACGCCTGTTCAACGTGACACGAGTACTAGGCTCGTGGATCACAAACCAGGGCGACTGGGAAAGCGGACCCTGATTTGTACTATTCCATCAGGTCACCTAGAGACGAGCTTTGACTTGCCTTGGCATCGCCACCCGTCGCCGACCGTCCCGTATTTTAGTACGCGTTAATTATAACGCTATTTAACGCACGTTCCAGTGGGAGCAACGTACGGGGCCCAAAGGTTGCGCTGGTCTTCCGAACGGTAGGCGACCCCTCTACGAGTCTCCAGATAAGACGAGTTATACCCTGGCTGGACTGGTTGCCGGCCCATCTTTCTACAACCAGTGGCGCTCAAACATCTAATTACCAACCATATAATTAAAAGCAGTTCTGAAGGTATTGTCTCTTAAAGTAATCACAAGCGAATCCATACGTTGATGGTCTTAGACGGACTCCATCCCTGAGATCCTCATTATTTATTATTATTGACAGAAAAGTTTTGGAACGTCATCCGGGAGGTGTTATTTAAGTTATACTATTGTAACTATTTAATTTGTAATCTTTTTAACGGAGATTTTGTACTCCAGATATTGGGGGGTGTGCCATTAGGAGATCGAAATAAAGAAAACGTAACTGGCTCTTTGAATGGTTTTATTTCATAACTTCCAATAGTATAAATACACCATCAATATTTAAATACAACAAGTGTCTTTCACATAAACAGAGCTAAAATATTGTGAGAAAAGCTCAATTGTTCTTAATCCGTCAGTTGCAACAGTATCTTTGAATTTCATGACATTTGGAATGGATGTATAATTATTAGATCCATGGAACCTTCTATTATTTACATAACTCCAAAAGGTTTTGATATTTTTGTGAAGAGAATTTTCAATAGAAGATACATATTTATTGTAACAGTTGACAGTTAATTTCTTACATCTTTTCCTGAGAAGTGAGAAAGTATCATAATCTCGAGGATTTTTAATTTTTTTTAATAATTTATTTTAATTATTTTTCTCCTTATTGCTGCAGTTAATCAAAGGCTTGCTATACTAAATTAGATAACTGTGATGTTTAGCAATAGTTTCTGGGGTATATTTATTGATTATGCCAAATAACGTATTGTAAAAAATTTCGCAACATACATTGACTGATATCATTGTGAATTAGTATTTGAGACCAGTCAGTTAAATTTAATTCATACTTAACTTTACTTAAATCGCATTTGGAAAAATTTAATCTTTTACAATTTCGTTGTTTCAGAGATTTAGATATAGATTTGAGCGGAGATATGGTCTAAGATCGAGCACGCTTACCTAGAAGGTACCTATTCACACGAGACTTGAAGACACCCAGGTTGTAGGTTTCGGGAAAAACAGACTCCGGCAGTGTATTCCACTCCTTTGCGGTGCGTATAATGAAGGTGGACTCAAAGCGTTTAGTTCGAATAGGAGGTATGTCCACCATATAGCGGTGCCGCATGCCAGTTCGTCTGGTTGTCCGATGATGGAAGGGGAAAATGAAATTCTATTAAACGAAGAGATTTTTTACTTGGAATATGAGATAAAGTAGTTGGATAGGTATATGAAGAAGTTGATGATGGCCATTGTAAATCAGGAGTATTAAAATCACCAATTAGTAAGAAATTATCATTAGGAAGTTCATTTAATATAATATTTTGGCAATGTGAATAAAAATTATCTATATCATTAAAATTCATGTCAGGAGGCAAGTAACAAACACAGATATTGAGATTAGGGACATAATTTTTATCGTGTTTAACAGTAATCCAAATATCCTCAAAACGGCTATCCCAGTGTGTCTGACGAATAACTTCAAATCGTTTGAGAATAGCAATTAGAACTCCACCACCTTCCTGTTTTTTACATTGAGTTTCAACGCGATCTCGTCTATAAATATTATAACGATCATCAATAATTTCGCCATCAAAAACACTATTATTTAAATTCGTTTCTGTCAGGCAAATAATATCAAAATTTGAGTTTAGTACATGTATGTGAAACTGAGTTAACTTACTATCCATCCTATTAACATTTTGGTAATATATACTAACCATAATTATTATGTAACAGGGGAGAACAAAATATAAATTAATTATAATAACTTAGGATAATTTGTTGAGTGAATCTATATTCTTTACATGTATAGCCGGGGATTGTTCATCCTTACGAATATAAATTTGGCCAAAACGAATCCAAACTAACTTATATTTCTTCTCAAGACAAAATTTTGTGGCCGAGCTATGTAAATCTTTCGCTTCTGGTGATAAATGTTCACATAAATAAATTTTACGACGTTCACCGTTGATACCTAGATATGTAGTACTCAGTATGTCATCGATGGAAAACTTATTAAACCGAGTGGTAGCTGAGAGTAGTTGATCCCGAAGTCGCGGTGAAGACAGCGTAACCAGAATATTTCGGGGATGATTACAAGCAGTATTCATATTTACTACTCTGCGGCAGGCGCGAATATCGTTGTCAGAAATGACAACTTGAAAGCACTCACAAAGTTAGATTCAGTTAATAACTTAAGACATCCGTGGCATTGCATGATTTAATAATTTATTATCTCTAAATGAAGTA
The DNA here is from genome assembly GCA_949752895.1 of Dendrolimus pini. NCBI lineage: Eukaryota > Metazoa > Arthropoda > Insecta > Lepidoptera > Lasiocampidae > Dendrolimus > Dendrolimus pini. The sequence continues at coordinate 3,704,493 of OX457130.1, read as the reverse complement.
GGTAGCAGCAAATAAGCAACTATGATGCATAAAAGCAAGTGATTTGTATGAATGAGTTACTATGCAGGTATGGTTGAAAATTTCGCGGCGCAAGCGCACTGATAGTTTAGCGCAACTGGTAACGTCCGGGGGTCGCTCGACGAACGACAATGACTCGATCCCGCCTCCAGTCCGCTTGTTTTTCAAACAAAAAATATTTCGTTTAAACAAAACAATATCACTCACGCTCCAAACTTTAAGCAATAAGAAAAGAGACGTCGGACACAATCCAAGATGGCCGCTGCCTCAAACGTAAATTAGCCAAAGAAGAAACGAGAGGGGCCGATTTTCTCTTCACAAATCAGTCCAAGTTACTCCGAATAAAATATACAAAGATTCAATATTTAAACTAAAAATCCACTATACACGTTTGATCAGTTCGATATCTTGTAGTAATTATAGATTTTTAATTCTATATATAATACATGTCCTTGACGTGTAGTGACTAATTTACATTTAATTTAGTAATGAAATTGTGTCACATATGCCTAGAAAGCTGAGTATTCCTCTATAACGAATAATAACGTCATTGAGTACATTTCGTCTTGCAGTGGCACATCGAGCAAGGCGACAAGTGAGCCACAGACAAGAAAATGTCCATGTATAAGTGTAACTGCTTCTTTACGACCCGTCGAAAGAACGAAAAGATGGCGCTAGTTTAATAACGTTACAGTTAAATAAAAAGAAAATGGAATATTTGACAGTCAATACTAAAGACTCGATTTTGGGATGGTATTTGGGGATTTGATCCTGCTGCAAATAGACCACCAAATTAAGCACGTCGGTTGGTTCAGTAACGCTATTTCCTATGAAGCTGACGTAACAACCACTAGATACTGTTCAGCTGTCGATCGGCGCCTATGAAAATGGTACCATAAGGTAGATTACACTTTGACATAGGCTGCGGTGAGACATGAACCCATTTAGGGAAGCTAAGGAAGCTTCTAGGCTGAGCGCTGCTACTACACCGGTGTGTAGTTTGACTGAAATAAAATTGTAAAATATATTTTATAAAAGGCTGTATCAGAACAGTGGAAGATAGTAGGTTAGCGGTTAGCATGGAACCGGTTCAATTTAAATAAATATTTAATTATTTTAAAACGAATTCATAAATTAATGTGTATTGTAAAAATTAAATAAAATTGACAAAACAATTAATATATGAAAATGATTAAATTATAAAAAGGACACTTATTAAATGTTTAAATTATAAAATTAAGAGTATAAATAACATAAATTATGGAAATGAAAATTACAATATAAAAAAATTAAATCATGAAAAGATAAGAAAGACTGTAAATGTTTCCTTGTTTTTCAAATTTACGCGGCTATGTTTCCCCCCACTCGCAAAGGTCCTGCTGTATCGAGGTATGGAGACAGCATGTTATTCGACTTTGTATAAGGCGCGGTTTGACTGGGATCGCTACCATGGAACCTGACTGACCGACTGGCCGGCATTGTACAGCTGTCAACACGCACGGAAGGAAGAGGGGAGAGACGAAGCAATGTGGGTTAGTAGACGAAGATGTTCTTACTGATGGCATGTGACCAAGATCTTCATATTGAAGTTTTACTTTATGATATACAGGTTATATAAATGGATTAAAATAAGCGTAATTTTGACAGATTGATTTAGATATTTTCAATTTCGATTTCGTTGATAACGAGTTTGAAAGTTCTTCGAGTTGACAGGACTGTTGACCGACCTCGTTGAACGCAGATGTGGACGTGATGAGAGAAGTAACAGTCTGAGTAGGGGCGCGAATAAACGAGGGGTCGTGGTACTGGCCAGTTATCACCCATCCAAACACACTCGAAAGCGCACATGGTAAGCCAGGACCTGGTGCGTAACGAGGGCCAAGATAAATTTGATCGAAGCAATCCACGCCTAAGAGAATGTCGACAGAACTTGGTGTGAGGAAATTCTCATATGCTAATTTTAAATGTTTGAAGTGGTCACTAATTGTTGATGAAACGTGTGTTCTAGGCATGGGAGAAGTGATTTTTTGGAATGACTACTAACGGTAAGTCGAACCGGGGGCTATCACTGTGCTTTGGCATGATAGAACAGTGGGTGATGCCATGTATATTGTTTACAGAGTTCTGACCTAGACCGGTGACAGCTATGTTACATGGTTGTACAGGAAACTAAGCTTACGAGCGCACGAAGTTGTTATAAAAGAATCCATTGAACAACTATCTATAAGGGCACGCGCATACTGGTACGAGCCGTGCACGTCGCGTAGACGGACTATAGCGGTACCTATAATTCTAGCTTTACGCAGGCTATTAAGTCCAACGACTGCACTGGTTAACGTAGTAGTTTCCTTAGGCATTTCCATGTGCAAGAAGGTGTTATGCTTAGAACTACAAATCAAGCAGGTTGTTCTTGATTTACATGCTTTAAAATCATGTTCTGAACGTAAACAATTAGAACAAAGTTTAAGATCATGAACTAATTGACTCCTTGTTGGGGCGTCCATACGTTGGAATTTTAAGCATTTGTATATACTGTGGGATTCATTACAGCATAGGCAAGGGAAGTATTGTTTTTCGACATGTGTAGTGGTAACAAAAGATTTGAGCTGTGGACTGTAATTATTTTTATTTTTGATATAGTTCTAGGTTGATTGGTATGTGAACAAAGTTGTTTATTATTTGTATACTGATGGGAAGGGAAAGCTGGCTGACTCACTTCCAATATTTTAACATAATTTCGTGCGAATGCGAATAAGTCGTCAGAAATAGGTATCTCGCATGTATTTTGTAATTCAAACCGTTGACGAGTATCAGCGTCAAGCGTGCGCGCAGCGAGATGAAATAGTAAAAACTCGCTAAGCGGCTTCATGTCGAACGCGTGAAGCGCATTCACCGATTCGTACAACGTATGAGTCATATTGTTCAAACTATCAAATGAAAATTTATTTAAAGGTGATAATGGACATAATTTGTCTAAATACGAATTCGCTAGCATCCTTTTGTTATCGTATCGATCGGTTAATGCGGTGAACACAACTTGGTAGTTCGACGAAACCCTTCGCGATTGTTAAGGCGAAGCCAGATAAATTAGAAATTAAATAGTGAAATTTTTCAATTTCGGAAAGTGACGTATGATGTATGAGGAGCAAATAGCTGAAGCTCTTTGAAGGTTTGCCAATTTTCAATATTTCTGTCAAACTGCGGTATTTGGAGTTTCGGTAATCGAACCTGAGAAGACCGAATACACTCATTATTTTGAGTAGAAGTTGTAGGCAGGAATTGAGATTCCAGGGAATCTGCGGCTTCTAACACCTCATAATATAATTCGTCAAATGAATCTAATGTGTTGGAATCTATTTGACAGGAGGGTTCTTTTTCTAATTTCTTTAGATTTATTTCGTGATTAATTTCCGAAAAAGTCTCACGTAAGGATTCCACATTTTTGTACCGAACCCTAAATCGGCGAGCGTGGAGTGGTCCGTTGATAATTTGCAACAGTCGTATATAGTTCGCTCTGTATGGTGCAAACTCCTCTTCCAAAATCTCGAGCTCGTCTATTAGGTTAGCCAAGTCACTTGGTCTGGACAGGCGACTTTGCAACTCCCGGGGTGACCTGCGCTGCGCGTTTCTAGGGCGATTTGTCATATTTGGTGGTTCTTCGATGTCATCATCTTGAGTTTCATTCTGTTGATCAGTCTGCAGATTCTTCCGCGTTATTATTACCAAAATAAATAGACGCCACGCTATTTTGTGGGACTTCTCCAGGAATCAACTCAACATTCTGTAGAAGAGCTAGTGATACCCTAATATCGGCAAGAAGAGTCTGTATGAGCTTTAATCTTGATGCTGTTGGAGACAAGTTTAGAGTGCGCTACTGTTCAGAAAACACATCATATGGACCGGCCATAGCCATTAGTCTTCTGATTTGTTGCTGCAGACTGTCAGACATTGTGTCTCTGCCAGTGTTAAGAACTCATCCAAAGGCTGTGTATTATTTGTTTTACAAATATTAAATGTTTATTTCGTTGGACCCTAGATGGCACCAGTGTCGTTATAGTTCGCGGTATGGTTTATTATGACAGTCATATTGGAAACTGCTTACTTTTGTCATAAATATCTTGCTTTGAGGTAACCACCGTTTTATTTGGGGTACCCCGGGTTCAAGGAACTTGTACGAAAGGTGTACATGGTCCTTAGAGTCGAAGAGCGTTTTTGAAGAACACAAGTAAAAACTAAGATAATTAAATAAAGATTAATAAAACTATTCATTGAAAGGTGGCGCTAGTGGTAAGAAGATACTGGATACCTATTGAAGAGTGTAAGTCGACTTTGAAAACTGTGAGTACATTTTTTATATAAGTGTTATATTATATAAAAATATTCTAAGTGTTTTAAAAGACTGAAATATTACAAATTTCAATTTGAGAAGCATTAGTTGTGAGACTTAGAATAATTTCGCTAAAAACGACGGGACGTGGAATCCATGCTGGATTTTGCAGCGATATAAAACGACAAAAGGACTTAGAAAAATAACACTTGTTGACACTTTGAAGAAAAATTTAGTCTTGATAGAACTTAGAAAAATTCACTCTTGCCAAGACTTAGAAAACTACTTGTGTCAGCACTTCAAATTATTCTCTACAACACTTGGAAAAATTGTACTTTCATCACTTCGTATAATTACCACTAGCAACCTACACGTTTAAAATACAAATACAAAATGGAGAAAGAATTCAATAAACTAAAAAATGTAAAAGGACAGATCGAGAAGGGTTTAGTAAACTTTAAAATGTCTCCCAAAGAGCACAAAACAGCAAATTATATCGATACAAGGTTAAGATATTTTGGAAAGTCAATGGATAAATTTTATTATCAGATACGAAACTATAGTCGGTGACTGTGAAGACGAAGATTTGTTCGACTACTTTAAGGAAGATATCTATGAAGAAGTCTACGATAGCTATGTAACTTATAAAGTTGAATATAAATCAGGGACAGATGGAATAAAGATCGTCAACTTAAAATTCATTGGTGAAAAAATATCTATAGCTATTTGTAATCTAATAAATACCAGCATTAAAACTGCCCCGAAATTCTAAAAGAGAGTTGTGTGAGACCGATTTACAAAAATCAGGGTAGCAAAAATGATTGTAACTACTATAGACCTATACATATGCTTCAGGCCATTGACAAAATTGTTGAAAAAGTCATTTGTGACCAAATGTATGCATTATATAAAAAACATAACTACATTTCAGAAAAACAATTTGGATTTCAACCACAAAAAAGTACTACACGACTCCTTTCACTATTTACAGATGAAATAAACAAAAACCTAAACGACAAAAAGCACGTACTCGCTTTATTCATTGGTTATTCTAAGGCCTTTGACGTTTTAAACCACGACATACTTATACAAAAATTAGAACATAGTGGTATTCGAGATCCATTACTGGCATGGTGTCGAAGCTACCTAGAGGACCGTTACTTCAAAGTAAAAATAAATAACACCTATAGTGACAAAATACTTATGTCCCAGGGCACAGCCCAGGGATCTGTAAGTGGACCTTTGCATTTTGTGATTTATGTTAATGAACTACCTAACTTAATGAAGAATTGTTCCACTTACCAATTTGCTGATGACACTTGTCTACTAATAGCCGAAAACTCCGTTGAAGAAGCAGAAAATATGCTACAGGAAGACTTTGACACAATCCAAACGTCGTCACACGACGTAAGGCTCGTCTTAAATACAAAAAAAAAAACAAAACTACTTCACATACACTCAGCACACAATAAGACAAGCTACGAAACCAAACTCAAGGAACACGACCATACTTGCCTACACAACACACAACGCCACACATGCAACTGTAAAGTCATAGAAATAGTAAAATTTTACAAATATCTAGGATGAACTTTCGACAATAAACTCACTTGTGTACCACATATACATAAGGTTTGCACCAAACTAAGAGCTATCTTAGCTAAAATGCGTATACTCAAAAATAAAAATCTATTTAAAATGAGACTACTATATAACGCAATAGTAGACTCCATAGTGTCATACGGGCTAAGCAGTTATGGAAGGACATTCAAAACATACATAAATAAAATTTACGCTCTAGTTATGATCTCTTCCCGTCCTTCGATATTAGATTAGTAAACATGCACCTGCGGGCGACATGCTGAGTAAGCTTTCTCCAGCGGAAGGCCCGCAGACGCATGTCAGCATTTATTAGCTTTAAGTTTTGTCTTAAGATTTATTCATTATTAAATTAGAGACCTGCAATTCGGTCACACGTATCTTTTGTATTTTTTTAAAAACCCTTTAGGCCCGAGCCAAGACTTGACTCTCTTCAACTCCGTATACTAAAAGTCATCGTGCCACATCATATTAAAGTTCGATACCGGAACCAAGACAGTTTACTATTCCGACACTGTGGGGTCCTACCAATACAAAAGAAAACAGAAAACTACTTTAAAAACCAAGAATTACAAATAAGAAAACAACACAAAACACACACAAGATCAATTTCAAAACAGACACTAACCATTCCACCTCACAATAACCACTATGGCAAAAATACTACACACTATATCATACCCAAATTATTAAATCAATTGCCCACTTCACTTAGGCAATCTTTAAATGACAAAAATGTAAAATGTAAATGAAAAAACTACTATTTAGAAAAACAAAATTGCAGTGAAGCCTATTAATTGTATGAACGTTCGTGTCTATGCACATGTTATCTGCATATATGATGGTTGTATTAATTTTTTATTTTTTATTTTTTTTGTAATCTTATTTATTTATTTTTCTTTTTTTTACTGAAATTGCGAGGGTGTGTTGCATCACACGCAAACCTCATAGGTTTAAGTGGTGCCTTATTTGTATTTATAATGTAAATTTTTAGTATAGATAAATAAAAAAATAAAATAAATAAAGATTACTGAAACTATTCATTGAAAGGTGGCGCTAGCAGTTTAATCTAGAAAGATAATTATCAATTGATTAAGTGTCAAGTGCGTGCGTGGAGTTGGACATCGAAGTAGGTGGCGCTAGTGGTAAGAAGATACTGGATACCTATTGAAGAGTGTAAGTCGACTTTGAAAACTGTGCGTACGTTTTTTAAATATTTTTTTTATATAAGGCCTTGGCATCCACACTAGCTAGTTACACTGGGGTTTCTAGGGTGCAACATGGAATGATATTTTCGCTGGCATATACGGCATTTCAAAAGAACACGACATACTTTGGAAGTATGGTTACTTCCTAGACAATTAAAACACACACCCAAAGACCGGGCAATAATCCGACGTGTGTCACTATCTTCTTTAGAAAACTTCTTGCAGTTAGCTAATTTGTGATTATCGGAACAATGCGGGCATGTAAGTTAACAACGCCATGCATAACTTTGGCTTGACTTGTATAACCTTTAGGTTTAGCATTTGGTTCAATAAATTCAAGAGCACGAAACCGTGTCTCTAAAAACTCGCTAAACCGTTTAAAGGTGGGAAAATCATCGGATGATTAGCTTACATGCAGTTCCCACTGCTTCCGAGATTCTAAATCCAACTTCAAACTTATGACGTATATGATTATTACATCCCACGAAGTAACATTAACTCCAAGATTCGTAAGTTCATGTAAACAAGCACTCGTTACATCTAGAATTTCTTTCAGTGCGTTTGAAGATTCGAAAACCATATCACTTTGTCTAAATAATCGTTGTAGTATATTATTACATAAATTTCTTATTGTTAAACCTATGTTCTAGCAGTTCCCAACACTTATTGTAGTTAATGTCAGTTATAGGAATATGTTTACTAACTGCTCTGCTTCACCTGATAACTGCGTTTTTGAAGTGAAACTTCTATATAGAAAAGAAGTTGAACTTGAAGTTTCACTTCTAATATGTGTGCCGGCACACATTTTTAAATAATGAAGCCGTTCCACGTTATCTAACTTTCTATTGTTGTGCACTAGAGATATAAATAAGTCTCAGAACGAAGTCCATTCGGCATATTTTCCGCTAAACGTTACCTACGTTCTAACTATTTTAGGTAATTTTACAAAATTATCAGGTAAGCCATTTCTAGGCGTTGTATTGGAACTATCAGACATTAGTAAAGACAGTAGATTCTTTAGTTCTACTTTATAAGTTACATAGCTATCATAGACTTCTTCATAGATATCTTCCTTAAAGTAGTCGAACAAATCTTCGTCTTCACAGTCACCGACTATAGTTTCGTATCTGATAATAAAATTTATCCATTGACTTTCCAAAATCTCTTAACCTTGTATCGATATAATTTGCTGTTTTGTGCTCTTTGGGAGACATTTTAAAGTTTACTAAACCCTTCTCGATCTGTCCTTTTACATTTTTTAGTTTATTGAATTCTTTCTCCATTTTGTATTTGTATTTTAAACGTGTAGGTTGCTACTGGTAATTATACGAACTGATGAAAGTACAATTTTTCCAAGTGTTGTAAAGAATAATTTGAAGTGCTGACACAAGTAGTTTTCAAAGTCTTGGCAAGAGTGAATTTTTCTAAGTTCTATCAAGACTAAATTTTTCTTCAAAGTGTCAACAAGTGTTATTTTTCTAAGTCCTTTTGTCGTTTTATACCGCTGCAAAATCCAGCATGGATTTCACGTCCCGTCGTTTTTAGCGAAATTATTCTAAGTCTCACAACTAATGCTTCTCAAATTGAAATTTGTAATATTTCAGTCTTTTAAAACACTTAGAATATTTTTATATAATATAACACTTATATAAAAAATGTACTCACAGTTTTCAAAGTCGACTTACACTCTTCAATAGGTATCCAGTATCTTCTTACCACTAGCGCCACCTTTCAATGAATAGTTTTATTAATCTTTATTTAATTATCTTAGTTTTTACTTGTGTTCTTCAAAAACGCTCTTCGACTCTAAGGACCATGTACACCTTTCGTACAAGTTCCTTGAACCCGGGGTACCCCAAATAAAACGGTGGTTACCTCAAAGCAAGATATTTATGACAAAAGTAAGCAGTTTCCAATATGACTGTCATAATAAACCATACCGCGAACTATAACGACACTGGTGCCATCTAGGGTCCAACGAAATAAACATTTAATATTTGTAAAACAAATAATACACAGCCTTTGGATGAGTTCTTAACACTGGCAGAGACACAATGTCTGACAGTCTGCAGCAACAAATCAGAAGACTAATGGCTATGGCCGGTCCATATGATGTGTTTTCTGAACAGTAGCGCACTCTAAACTTGTCTCCAACAGCATCAAGATTAAAGCTCATACAGACTCTTCTTGCCGATATTAGGGTATCACTAGCTCTTCTACAGAATGTTGAGTTGATTCCTGGAGAAGTCCCACAAAATAGCGTGGCGTCTATTTATTTTGGTAATAATAACGCGGAAGAATCTGCAGACTGATCAACAGAATGAAACTCAAGATGATGACATCGAAGAACCACCAAATATGACAAATCGCCCTAGAAACGCGCAGCGCAGGTCACCCCGGGAGTTGCAAAGTCGCCTGTCCAGACCAAGTGACTTGGCTAACCTAATAGACGAGCTCGAGATTTTGGAAGAGGAGTTTGCACCATACAGAGCGAACTATATACGACTGTTGCAAATTATCAACGGACCACTCCACGCTCGCCGATTTAGGGTTCGGTACAAAAATGTGGAATCCTTACGTGAGACTTTTTCGGAAATTAATCACGAAATAAATCTAAAGAAATTAGAAAAAGAACCCTCCTGTCAAATAGATTCCAACACATTAGATTCATTTGACGAATTATATTATGAGGTGTTAGAAGCCGCAGATTCCCTGGAATCTCAATTCCTGCCTACAACTTCTACTCAAAATAATGAGTGTATTCGGTCTTCTCAGGTTCGATTACCGAAACTCCAAATACCGCAGTTTGACAGAAATATTGAAAATTGGCAAACCTTCAAAGAGCTTCAGCTATTTGCTCCTCATACATCATACGTCACTTTCCGAAATTGAAAAATTTCACTATTTAATTTCTAATTTATCTGGCTTCGCCTTAACAATCGCGAAAGGTTTCGTCGAACTACCAAGTTGTGTTCACCGCACTAACCGATCGATACGATAACAAAAGGATGCTAGCGAATTCGTATTTAGACAAATTATGTCCATTATCACCTTTAAATAAATTTTCATTTGATAGTTTGAACAATATGACTCATACGTTGTACGAATCGGTGAATGCGCTTCACGCGTTCGACATGAAGCCGCTTAGCGAGTTTTTACTATTTCATCTCGCTGCGCGCACGCTTGACGCTGATACTCGTCAACGGTTTGAATTACAAAATACATGCGAGATACCTATTTCTGACGACTTATTCGCATTCGCACGAAATTATGTTAAAATATTGGAAGTGAGTCAGCCAGCTTTCCCTTCCCATCAGTATACAAATAATAAACAACTTTGTTCACATACCAATCAACCTAGAACTATATCAAAAATAAAAATAATTACAGTCCACAGCTCAAATCTTTTGTTACCACTACACATGTCGAAAAACAATACTTCCCTTGCCTATGCTGTAATGAATCCCACAGTATATACAAATGCTTAAAATTCCAACGTATGGACGCCCCAACAAGGAGTCAATTAGTTCATGATCTTAAACTTTGTTCTAATTGTTTACGTTCAGAACATGATTTTAAAGCATGTAAATCAAGAACAACCTGCTTGATTTGTAGTTCTAAGCATAACACCTTCTTGCACATGGAAATGCCTAAGGAAACTACTACGTTAACCAGTGCAGTCGTTGGACTTAATAGCCTGCGTAAAGCTAGAATTATAGGTACCGCTATAGTCCGTCTACGCGACGTGCACGGCTCGTACCAGTATGCGCGTGCCCTTATAGATAGTTGTTCAATGGATTCTTTTATAACAACTTCGTGCGCTCGTAAGCTTAGTTTCCTGTACAACCATGTAACATAGCTGTCACCGGTCTAGGTCAGAACTCTGTAAACAATATACATGGCATCACCCACTGTTCTATCATGCCAAAGCACAGTGATAGCCCCCGGTTCGACTTACCGTTAGTAGTCATTCCAAAAAATCACTTCTCCCATGCCTAGAACACACGTTTCATCAACAATTAGTGACCACTTCAAACATTTAAAATTAGCATATGAGAATTTCCTCACACCAAGTTCTGTCGACATTCTCTTAGGCGTGGATTGCTTCGATCAAATTTATCTTGGCCCTCGTTACGCACCAGGTCCTGGCTTACCATGTGCGCTTTCGAGTGTGTTTGGATGGGTGATAACTGGCCAGTACCACGACCCCTCGTTTATTCGCGCCCCTACTCAGACTGTTACTTCTCTCATCACGTCCACATCTGCGTTCAACGAGGTCGGTCAACAGTCCTGTCAACTCGAAGAACTTTCAAACTCGTTATCAACGAAATCGAAATTGAAAATATCTAAATCAATCTGTCAAAATTACGCTTATTTTAATCCATTTATATAACCTGTATATCATAAAGTAAAACTTCAATATGAAGATCTTGGTCACATGCCATCAGTAAGAACATCTTCGTCTACTAACCCACATTGCTTCGTCTCTCCCCTCTTCCTTCCGTGCGTGTTGACAGCTGTACAATGCCGGCCAGTCGGTCAGTCAGGTTCCATGGTAGCGATCCCAGTCAAACCGCGCCTTATACAAAGTCGAATAACATGCTGTCTCCATACCTCGATACAGCAGGACCTTTGCGAGTGGGGGGAAACATAGCCGCGTAAATTTGAAAAACAAGGAAACATTTACAGTCTTTCTTATCTTTTCATGATTTAATTTTTTTATATTGTAATTTTCATTTCCATAATTTATGTTATTTATACTCTTAATTTTATAATTTAAACATTTAATAAGTGTCCTTTTTATAATTTAATCATTTTCATATATTAATTGTTTTGTCAATTTTATTTAATTTTTACAATACACATTAATTTATGAATTCGTTTTAAAATAATTAAATATTTATTTAAATTGAACCGGTTCCATGCTAACCGCTAACCTACTATCTTCCACTGTTCTGATACAGCCTTTTATAAAATATATTTTACAATTTTATTTCAGTCAAACTACACACCGGTGTAGTAGCAGCGCTCAGCCTAGAAGCTTCCTTAGCTTCCCTAAATGGGTTCATGTCTCACCGCAGCCTATGTCAAAGTGTAATCTACCTTATGGTACCATTTTCATAGGCGCCGATCGACAGCTGAACAGTATCTAGTGGTTGTTACGTCAGCTTCATAGGAAATAGCGTTACTGAACCAACCGACGTGCTTAATTTGGTGGTCTATTTGCAGCAGGATCAAATCCCCAAATACCATCCCAAAATCGAGTCTTTAGTATTGACTGTCAAATATTCCATTTTCTTTTTATTTAACTGTAACGTTATTAAACTAGCGCCATCTTTACGTTCTTTCGACGGGTCGTAAAGAAGCAGTTACACTTATACATGGACATTTTCTTGTCTGTGGCTCACTTGTCGCCTTGCTCGATGTGCCACTGCAAGACGAAATGTACTCAATGACGTTATTATTCGTTATAGAGGAATACTCAGCTTTCTAGGCATATGTGATAACATAATTTCATTACTAAATTAAATGTAAATTAGTCACTACACGCCAAGGACATATTATATATAGCAATAAGAATCAATAATTAATATTAACTATTTGTTTTTGTCTCACATTCCGAGCACAATCCGATTAATCTTGTTCTGAAATCCATGCGAATTTCAAGTGGGGGGAAAATGTTACGACATCCCGTCACATTCCCGGAAAGCATCCCTTTCCCGGGAACATTTCCTCTTCCACCTTCATTCGGCCGGTTTGTACCAGAGGGCGCTGCGCACACACACACACACGCACCTTATTGCCCGAGCCGAATCTACAATGGCTGTCTAAATATCGTCGCGACTCCACGCTCGCCGATAAATAGTCAAAAACCGTCGGAAAACTACTACATTGTGCCCTAAAACTGCTCCCTAAAGTGCCAACTGTGTCCCGGACATCTGTGTAGTGTTTGTGTAATACCAGGACTCTATAATCCGGCCGAAATCCTGCATAATTCCTTACACAGTTCCAGTGACGGTAAGCGTTCATTTTTTCCTGCTTGATTCACTAGGATTTGCGAGGCGGCATCAAGTCTAATAGAGATCAGGGTTTGCTCCGGCTAAGTAGTCATTCATATTTTACCACCATATATTAAGTGCCTGTAGAAATTATAGTACTGGCACACGTACATGGTTACTATCTCGCTTTCCAGTGTAGACGCTGGTCAACAAGGGTTGTTGGCGATGTTGCACAGTTAGCAGCTAGGCATGCACATTGTACTTGCATTTAATGGCACTCTCTCTCTGCCATTCAGCATTATATTCTCTGCTACTCTGTTTTAATTTAATTGTAAATTTCGAAATAAGTCCACAAAGAGTTTTATTATGAAGAAGCAACTGCTAATAAATATATAGTTAATCATGACGAATAAAAATTGCGTAGGGGTAAAGAAATCTAAAGCCGTTGATCTACAGTAAATTATACAAAACATTTATTTTATAAAAACAACCGCAGCCAGCACTCAACCCCAAAAAAAATCCAAACACAAATAGAGAATCGACACAATCGGGCGCAAATAAAAGCCTCCGACCGGAGAAAAGGCCGGAACGGACAAACCCGGAGTTGTCGAGCCGTTAACGGGAACGCGGGATGTGTCCATTTCCAGGGTCCATTCCATTAAACATAGACTGGATAATCTTTAGTGCGGTGTCTAAAAGTGCATTTTTATACAAATTAGCATGTGTGCTACATATTATTATGCTGAGGCTCAATCTATGTAAGTGTTAAAGATTTAGGGGTCTTAATATTGTGGCGAATGATGGTGGAACCATCTAGTTAGTTTTCGAACTTTTAGAAAAAGCTAGAACATTCTAGAAGGAAAAGATAAGGACGGATATATTTAGAAAGGGATAGACGATAAACGAAAGACAGAGATAGATAGATGTTAGAAAGAGATAGGTGTATAAACGAAAGTTCCCGAACAGAAGGTTCGGGAAGGAAGAGACAGACAGAGATAGATAGATGGGTTCTAGAAAATTCTAAACAGCTTAAGGCGCGCCTACCGGGCAGTGTTAGAGTTCAGTTCAGTTTAAGACAGTCAAGTGAAAAGTGCGATACGAAAGAGTTGGAGGAAGAGTTTAATAGAAGACACTGACGAGTTTAGTGGTGAATTTAGTGAAAAGTTTAGAAGTCAGTAAGTGAAGGAGGAGTGTAGCGTAGCTCGAGAGACGAACCAGAAGCGAGCTACACGCGGCAATATTGGAGGTGAGCACTGCAGTACTAGGAGGTGGTCTGAGCAATATCGGCGACGGTCTTGTAAGCGAGACACCTTGTCGTCGAGACTGTGCATCGTTGGTCGTGCGTAAAGGGGCAACCCTGCAGAGAGGTTTTACGTGCGGCTGTGTAAGTCAATAAAAGCGTTTAGTTGAAAACTGGTGTTTTCTTCCAATCCATAAGTGCATACCCCCGCTCGCACGTAACAATTTTTTTTTTTGTATAAGCAATGACGTCTCTGATGAGTTGCTGTTCAGAGTCGCTGGCACTCTACACTTTATTCAATCACTGAGTTAATACAAGTCTTTGAATTTTCTTATAGCCAAGACTAAAGACGCTTATGTAACTTGCCACGAATATCTAAGAAATATAGAACGTCAATAATTAAATTAAAATAATTAATACAATTAAAAACTAATAACAAGCTAAGTTATTAATAGTACAAGTAATTATAGACTGTGTAACACATCGCTACCAGATGGAAGTATTTTATAATATTACCATCTAATATAAAAAGACAAAAAAGTAATTTAATTACCTGTATGGACGCCGGCAGCGAATACGTGTTGATGACAATTATTCATCATGGTCTGACGTTACTGCTGGTGTTCCACAGGGCGGCGTTTTATCTCCTCTCTTATTTGCGATTTTCATTAATTAAATCTCCGATAAATTAACTTCATCCTATCACCTCTATGCGGACGATTTACAGATATACATTCAAGCTGCTCCAAATGATTTAAGTACTGCCGTGAGACAAATCAATCTAGACTTAAACCACATACTTCATTGGAGTACAATGTTTGGTCTTGCAGTGAATCCTCGTAAGACTCAAGTGATAGTCATCGGTAGGCCCAGAATACGTGCAAAAGTTGATTTCGCAACCTTACCGAACATTGTTTTTGACGGCACTTGTATTCCATTGAGTGACACTGTAAAAAATCTGGGTGTAGTCATCGATAGTGACCTGTCTTGGAACTCTCACCTCTCCGAATTAAGTCGGAGAGTTTTTCTGTCTTCTAGATCCCTGAGAAGGCTGAGAAATTTTCTGCCTACTGCCACCAAAATTATGCTTGCACAGACTCTTTTGTTACCCATTTTAGATTACGCTGACGCCTGCTATCTTGACTTAACCGTAGAACAGCTAAATAAACTTGAGCGACTTCAGAATTTTTGCATTAGGTTCATATTTGGCTTGCGAAAATATGACCATGTTTCTGAATTTCGTGTAAAACTCAAGTGGCTCCCTATTCGCTTTCGCCGGAATACTCACATTACTTTATAACATATTATTTATTCCTAGTAGTCCTCCCTACCTTAAGGAACGTTTTGATTTCCTTCGCCTTTCTACTTCCCACAATTTACGCACTCATACGTATCGTAAACTCACCTGCACACACTTCATCCTTTTATGATAACTCTTTTACTGTGCAGGCTGTCAAACTTTGGAATGCGCTGGCTCTTACTGTGAGAGAGGCCAAAACACCGCATACATTTAAGAACGCACTCAGAAAACACTACTTTTCCTTAAATAATTATGCCTAATTCTTATATTATAGACTATTTAATATATATGTATGTATATATATGTATGTATACGTATGTATGTATTTAATTTATAAAGTAGTTTAAGTATGAGTATTTTATTTATAAGTTATGTAGTTGAAGTATGTTTATTTATGATATTTGATATTTAATTATTTGCACCACCTACATCGCCAGATTAGATTAAGTTATTCCTTAAGTTAGGTTGCCTGGAAGATATTGCTTTCAGCGATAAGGCCGCCTTTTGTTTCTACCTTGACAATATTGTAATTGTATATTTGGTGAGCAATAAAGTGTTATCTATCTATCTATCTATCTTAAATATAACCTAAATTAACTAGAAGTATTTTTTTATATACAAGTATATAAAAAAATATCTCATTAATATTACATTTTATGTTATAATAGCAGCCCATAAATGTCCCACTGCTGAGCTCGGGCCTCCTATTATAGGGGGCACGGACAGTAAACCCGCCACGCTTGTCCGAGGCGGCTTAGAAGGTTTGACACATCGGTTATCTCGATTGCATCACGTTGTTTTCCTTCACCGTTTTTAGCACATGGTAATTTTAACAATATGTACGATCGGCACAACTGATTTATGACCCACTTTGCTAATAATTCCTTTAAAACCGTCAAAATAGTAAGGTTTATTGTGTGTGTTGCACTTAGGACGTTATAAACATTAATAAAAATGCGTCACTAGCCTCAGAACTACGTAATTTTAAACTTTGTTATCATTGTACTAGATATGTTTTAGATAAAACAGTAATGATTTGAAATAATTTGAATCTCGAACTGAAATCTGCCTTATAATTCTAACTCTTTTCATTATAGAAAAATTATTATAATTTTAAAAATAAAATGTCATTCTGAAAGTATATCAGAAGTCAAGTAAAGTCAATGAGAAAAAAATTGGAACTCAATATCTAAAAATTAAATTGTATAATGGGTAGTCTCGCAGAACAAAGAGCTCGGATTGTAGTGCTCAGTGAGGAAGGCTATAGCATTCGAGAAATATCACGAGTGTTAAATATAAGTCGGAACACAGTGAGAACATGGATCAGATGGCACGCTGAAGAGGGCATTCTTGAAGATAGACGAAAACATAATCATGGCGTTCGTCGAATAACAAACCAACAAAGTACAGATATGCAGCACCATTATGAAGAACATCCTTTTTCTCGTACCCAAGATTTCGCGGCACGTTACGACGTTTGTTTACAAACCTTAAGAAATCATTTACACCGTATTGGACTGCATTACCGGCATTATGCTAAGAAAGTATACTTAACGGATGCACACAAAACTGCAAGATTAAATTTTGCACGTAATTATTTAGACTTTGACTGGACTAATACCATATTTTCAGATGAAAACTCATTTAGATCTTCTCAACATGGTCGCTTAACTTTGTGGCGTTATAACAATACGCGATACACAGAGGATCACGTAGTACCCAATCAATTATCTGGTCGAATTTCAGGTAACATGTGGGCCTGGATGAGTACCGGGGGTATAGGTGAACTTGTCCAAATTTCTCCTCGTCAAAACGCATTAAACTATGTCGATTTGTTGGAAGAATCAATGTTACCGACAGTGCGAATAGTGTACCCACTTGAAGAAGTCCCTGTATTCTCCTACGTTCACGACAATTGTCGAGTACATACCGCCAGAATTGTCTCGAACTGGCTTACCCAGCACGAAGATGAAATTACTCTAATTCCATGGCCATCTAGGTCACCAGACCTCAATCCAATAGAAAATTTATGGGGTTTGATGGTTCAAATGTGGGATAACAGAAACGAGAGGACAAAGGAAGCAATTGAGCAGCACTGTAATGAAATTTGGAATTACATGAGGGGAACCGACATCTGCAATCGTCTAATCGGGTCGATGCGTAATCGACTATTAGACGTCATTGAAAACAATGGTGCTTATACCCGGTTTTAGGTTTAAGTAAAGTAAAATGAGTGCCATTTCTAACTTTGAAATACAACCAATTAATAAAAATTAACAAAAAAAAATTTTTCTTCCACATTAATGTTGTTAATGTTTTATTTTCTTGTGTATTTCTGCTACCTAACGTATAACGATAACCCTAATATCTAATGTTGTATATACAAAAGGTTTGGCCTGTGTCACCTTTGGCTTGTCGATTTATGACCGGTTCCGATATCACACTATTCACTCCACTTGACTTCCCCTGCTTTACCGTAGGTTGAATTTTGACATTGCTTGTATAGAGATTACTTCAAATTTTAATCGTTAGTAAGGCAAATAAACGGTCGGTAAGATATAGGAAACGGCACTTAATCCAACATACTTAATGACAGACATAGTAATAGCACGTAATAGTATTTGTCAGATGTTACACAAGTATAGACGAGTCTCTCCGATCTGTTTAATACAACATAGTCAGTAACTGTCAATGTCTAATAACATGATAACAAGTTCGTTACCAAGGAAATGTATGTTCAGGCGAATTTCAACCTAATTGTATTTCACGACTGTAAGAAAATGACCTTATGGTGGGTCATGTTTCAATTTGTTTGATTGTACATACGATTAGAAAACTGACTAAGTGGTGCATGCGTTCGGAACAGGATCGAACCCGCGCCCTTTGAGTTTCTGACGCGTACACTAGCCATTACGCTACCACGGCTTTATTTAACATTAACATTTTATGTTATAATAATTTAATATTCAACGTCATTAACAATGTCGCATCTCATATAACGTCTTAAGCCCATCGCCATAGCCACGTGAAACAGCCTAAATCTTTAACATTTTCCCAGATGAAGCCCCACCTTTATAATAGTCAACTAATTGACATGTAATTTTTTAAATTGATTGATGGCCCGTTCTTATACTTTACCAATCACTCATTTGCCTTACTGCCGGTTAAAATTTGAGATAAACTCCATACAAGCATTGGCAACTTACATTTATGGCAGCTAATACATATTTATAAGAGATATTATGAAGCTACCTACAGTTGTAGTAATTACTCGTATAATAATGTCTTAATTTATTAGATTATGTGAGATTTGACGAAACAATAACTATTTTAAGGCAACTGTTTATTGATCTGTTACAGTGAATAAAGGATTAGTTATTAAATACGATACTGTCATATTTATGTACTGAATGTTTTGGTGGTATTTATTTGTAACAGGTATTAACAAATAGCTGAACGTTTAATTGACGGTATTTAAGCGTTGCGAGAAGTCAGGCAGAGACAGTTGTTCTACCATTCGCCAGGCATTGCGCTCTCCGGTAAATTGAGTAAACTAAATACATACATACATATTATCACGCCTTTTTCCCATGGGGGTAGGCAGAGACTATAGATCTCCACTTACGACGATCCTGACAAAACAACTTTCGCTTGATCTACTTTCATTAACCTCTTAATACATGCACGTTTATTTGATGTGCTTTTTACCTGACCTCGTTTTAACACTTCTGTTATTTGATCATGGTGTGTACGTCGTGGTCTACCGTTACCAACTCTACCATTCACAATACTGTCATACACTTGTTTTGTGATTCTATTTTCATCCATCCTCTCTACATGCCCAAACCACCTTAACATTCCTCTTTCAACTCTTGTTATTACATCTTCTTTCAATCCACAACGTCCCTTATTACACTATTCCGTATCATATCAATCATGCTTATTTATAGAAATGTATTTGCATGATTTGATAAATGTATGAAATTGAGATGATATAATAGTACATTATGGTACTAGTGTGTAACATTGGTGATTACCGCCGAGGCACCATTGAGACTCGAGCCGTAGGCGAGGGTCTTAAGAGAGCCGAGGACGGTAATCATCAATACACACGTGTATCATACGACGTTTTTCAACACACTTGTGAATAAAATAACAACAAAAACTCATTTTATTTAGTAGATAACAGTTTTCCTATGCGCGCCGCATTGCGATCGGCCACAGACTAAAGGGATGAGAGATTATTGAAATGAGATGATTCTGCCACGTACAAAATGGGGAATTTAAAGTTCTCTTTTATTACAGAGAAAAAAAAAGTTTTATATGAGTGAAAGTTTTATTTATTAAACACGTACGAGTTAAAATTATCTATTTAAATAAGAAGTTGCATGAAATGAGCAAGCAATAGGAACATTAATTTATTTGTTCTATAGAACACGATATTTATATTTTTTATAAAAACTTTTTTAAGAACAAAGCAACTCAACCAATAAAATTTAAAAAAAATCTAATATATCATAATTTTTTTTAGTCACAGTTTGATTATGGGTGTCATTCTGTACCTAATTGCGGTGACCATACGTGTTGCTATCAAAAGATTGGATAGAGGTATTCTTTCTCTTGTGCCTGTGGTTACGATACGTGCATTTATTGGATTATTATGCGAAGTTTCGATGACGCTTACACAAGCAATGTCAAATTCAAACGCAAGTATTCATAAGCCAAGTGAATCAATCGTAAAATATAGGATCCGGCTATTAAAGAAAAGATAAGGCAAGAGGTGTAGCTAGTGATGATGGACAGCTTTCGGTAAGCTTCGGTCTTTTGTTGACCATTCCGCAATGCACGAAGACGGTAGTTTTAAGCCATGCAGTTACAAAGAATTCTTGTAGCCGGGACACTATTTCGAATTCATTTCAAGCGCTCAATCAAATTCATGTAATAAATATAGGTATTTCTTATAGTTTTAATGTATTTATATTTAATTTTGTAACTTCATATTTATAGAAACTACAGCCTTGATATTTACAAGAAGCTAAATTAATCTTTATTAGAATCGTTCAACGTTCCTAAAGAATATTAATTCTCTAAATATTTACAACTAATAGCACAGTAAAGAGAAATATAATAAGTACATTAATATATTACTAGCTATTCCAGGAAATTTCTGACAAACTCAGTTTTGATATTGCTATCATTGAATTACAAGATGATAAAATTATTACATATTTCCTTTTCCTTGTGATTAAAGCCGAAACGATGTTAGTTATAGTCGATATCAAAGTAAACAGATTTCTGCTTAAAATGAAATTATGTTTAATTTCACTTTGAACCAAATGACCTCGATCTACTTTACCATGGTTCATCTCAGTGTTGTCAAACTTTTGAAGTGAAACTTCTATATAGACGGGGGGGTCTTACGATTTTTCGCTCACGAAAAAGTGTCTCAGTCACGTGGTCTGGGTGGTTAATACTTACATTTTTAAACTCGTGATATCTTTTGAATGGAATGTCGGAAATGACTAATTCAAAAAGTTATATGTAGGTATTGAAGCAGTCTTGAATATGAAGTAATTTATTTTGATAAGGATTAATACCAAGATACAAATAAAGAGCCTTTTCTAGCGGCGGCAATTTAATAAAAAAAATTTAAATAAAAGAACACTTATTGTGGCATAACTATAATAGTTAGTTACATATGTTGTCGCGACACTTTTTGTAGATAATGATGTGTTCTGCAAAGTCGTAGTACATTATTTCATTCTATCATATGTAGTTTTCGCAGTGCACGCGATTTTAGGTATTTTTTACACCTTGGGTTACGTTATTAGAGTTTTAGTAAGGATCCCAAATTTTTTTTGGAAACATAATATAGCCTATGTCACCCGGGGATTGTGTAGCTTGCCAACAGTGAAAGAATTTTTTAAATCGGTTTAGTAGTTTTGGAGCCTCTTCATTGCAAACAAACAATTTAATCTTTCCTCTTTATAATATTAGTATAGATATTCATTATATTTATTATAAAATTAATTACATGTTTGCATATTATAAAAAGTGCAAGATCTTGCGCTGGAAGTTGTTTAATAAAATTGAGAGCTGGATTGCCCTAAAAAGCGCTATATCTAGCTCCTAAAGCGCTAAATTGCCAGCTCTGGTGAGCCGAGCGCCGGGGAAGTCTCGTAAACGGGAAAGAGAGCGAGAAAGCGAGCGAGGATATACCGCGTCCTCAGACGATCTCGTCCCTCTAATACCTAAAATCGCGTTCTGCGCATCGGAAAGTGCGATGTTCCGAGCCGCTATTAATGGAGGCAAACTTAAGTTTGCATCGAACTATACCTCTGCTCTCCACGTGACAAGGCATCATTGCCTCTATTTGTGGTATGTGTAAAAAAATATTAATAAATAAATAGAGTTTGTTAAGGAAACAAAAATAACAACAAGAACACTTTGCCAACGGTTCAGTTTTTCTAACCTAACCTAACCTAACCTCGAAGGGATTACTGGAAACTTGTCTCTGATGCCATTGGCATAATCTAGACAAATATCAGTGGCCTCTCTACACTCAATACGAATAAGAATGTTACACTGCCTTATTGTGACTGAACCACATTATATATTTATACTAACTGTCCTTGACTTTGACGGCGTCGAATTTTTTCGCGAAACCCTAATACAAACTAAAGTATCTTAAGTTATTCCTTATAACATCAGCTATCTGTCAATGAAAGTCCTGTCAAATATATTCCAGCCGTTTCAGAGCGTAGCCGGAACATCCAGACAGAAAAAAATTTAAAAATTGATATTTTGATATAAATCCCGTATATACTTTCATATATATTTAGTAAAAGGCTGACTGTCAATATTTAAAGTCATTAGCCATGTCGCATCTCAAATAACGCATTACGGCCATTGCCACATCATATCGGTAACTTTATCGCAGGTGTGGCTCTAACAAGAACGGAGAAAGAATACAATTTCCTGCGGCCGGGCAGCTGTCGTAAGAGGCGACAAAACAACCCACAGCCAGGTAGGGCATTTGCCTAACTGGATGGCTACCGCCCCTGGTCTAAAGTATGTCGCCATAACAACCTTGTGTTGTGTTCCGGCATTAGTGACCAGGTTCCAGTCTCCCTTAAGAGAGCAGCAGCGCATTTGCAACACCTTTGGTGTTACAAATGTCCATAGGCGATGGTAACCGCTTTCCATCAAGGGGGCCATCTGCCTGTCTGCTGAACTCCTGCAAAAAAAAATGTATTTGTTTGAGTTTTACTTTATTTATATTTCATTTTGTAACTTTATATTAATAGAAACTTAGCCTTAATATTAACAAGAACCTAAATTAATCTTTATTGGAATCTTTCAACGTTCCTAAAGAATATTAATCCTCTATATATTTAAACTAATAACACAGTAAAGAGAAATGTAATAAGTAAATTATTATATTACTAGCTATTCTAGGAAATTTCTGACAAACTGAGCTTTAATATTGCTATCAGTGAATTTCAAGATGATAAAATTATTACATATTTCCTTTTCCTTGTGATTAAAGTCGAAACGATGTCAGTTATTGTCGAAATCAACGAAAACAGATTTTTGTTTAAAATGAAATTATCTTTGACTTCGCTTAGAACCAAATTACCTCGCCTCGATCTACTTTATCATAGTTCACCTCAGAGTTATCAATTATTTTTTCTTTTTTTATTGCGAGAGTTCAGCAGACAAGTAGACGGCCCAGTTCATGGATTGATGAAGGGGTTACCATCGCCTATGGACATTTGCCACACCAAAGGTGCTACAAATACGCTGCAGCTCTCTTAAAGGAGACTGGAACCTGGTTACTAATTCCGGAACACAACTCAAGGCTGTTATGGCGACATACTCTACACCAGGGGTGGTAGCCGGGCAAATACCGTACCACCTGCCTGTTGGTTCTTTTGACGCCTCTTACAACAGGCCGCCCGGCCGCAGGAAGTTGTATTCTTTCTCCTGCAATATATAAAACAAGAACTTAATTTTAAAACAACCTTGACATTTCAAAAGAATTCCATTATTATTTTTGCGAGCATGTCACAGATGTCGCCGAGCGACGCAAGATAAAAATGCACGTGTCAGTGCAGTGTGCGCCCCATTTCAAGTTTATATCTCACAGAAATATGTTTATTCGGATAGAAGAATGCAATTGGTCGATTCATTGAGGCGGATAAACATATACAAAAGTTCAATATCGGAAGAGAGCGTTCAATGAATTGTACGGTAAACAAATTGTCAATAATTCATTTGTAAAGACAGATCGCGGAATAACGGTTCTTTGTTCAGCATTTTTTACATTTTTGAAAACGACACAACTTTTAAATTAGGTTGAGATTAAGCTCCAGTCAAATGTTATTTCATTTTTGTTGTAATGTTCTAACATGTTTAGAGATTTATTTTAGGCTGTATTTTATTTCAAATGCAATCATAATTATTGTGTCAAGGTGGGTTACACAGTTATAGGCCGGCGGAGACCTGGCCATGGGTATAATGCATTATATGTGATGCTATATTGTTTTTAATTATTAATGATGTTTTACATCATAAACACAAATGTGGTTATTCGACAACGGCATTATCTCGTGTTACCAAGCATAGGTCAAATCGACGGGTGCAAAGTAAATAAAGTTATCTAAAAAATGATGATTTTTAGTTTATTGTACAATCGTTTTAATAAAATAATTCTTTGCAATATGACATTATTTGTTTTGCATATATCACATTATTTCAATAAATTTTTGTACGTAAAAAAGCCAGCTACGTATGTTCTTTCAAACACTACGAAGTTAATACGACCATCTTTTCGCTCTCCTGTAAAGTAGCTATTTTGCAGATATCTCTTTTTACTTTGCACCCGTCGAAATTATAATACAATCAAATATGCCTTTTAGGTTCACAAAAAAACTATTGTTTAACTTCAGCACCTACAATTTATTTTAGGAATTTATTTATTCTCGAAGAACATTTCTAAAACTTCACTTATTGAATACATGAAAATTTAAGACTTATTTTATACTTTTTAGTTTTTGAACTCGGTTTTTTTAAACGAAGTATTTTTTTATTTGTTACTTTTTAGTGTCTAGCTATCTATGAATAGGCCTACGAAAGGTGCCGCCTTAAAAAATATAGGTTCCAAGAAACGGGAACAAAAAAATGATCGTAAAATGAATACTACTAGGTCAAACTATGTTAAATTTTTAGGGGACCAAATGGCAACTATTCCGCGTCGAACTAAAAAAGAATCACTTAAATCGGATCATAAATCTCACAGTAATCGGTGTACATCTTAGATCTAAGGTGTACATACATAAAAAAAATACAAACCGGCCAAGTTGAGAACCTCCTCCTTTTGGAAGTCGGTTAAAATAAATGTTTGTCTGTATGTCCTTTATAGAATCGTAAACTATACATTTGATCATGTGATGATCTTTAGCAAAGTGGTTGTGCATGAGCCAAGGAGTGTTTCTGAGTTGGTTCACAATTGGACCCGATAGGTGGCGCTGCTGTCGGCATATAGATTGAAGCTTTTTCAGGCAGGACGACGTCTGCCGGGGCAGCTAGTAGAATTCATAAGCAAAGTATTTTCGTCCTCAGGGTCTTACATTAATCGTTAACGTTGGACCCCAAGACCTTGGGCTCCTGATCGTTGTGCTTACGGCCACAGAATTTTATGCCAATGCCAATATTCTGTGTCTGAGACCCCTAAAAATTAACGCGGTACTCCAAATAACTGCCTTTTAATGACCACCCTGTTATAAAAGTTGCCAATTCTTTGCACGGAATTGTTAAAATA
Organism: Dendrolimus pini; assembly: GCA_949752895.1. Taxonomy (NCBI): domain Eukaryota; kingdom Metazoa; phylum Arthropoda; class Insecta; order Lepidoptera; family Lasiocampidae; genus Dendrolimus; species Dendrolimus pini. Next base: position 3,678,979 of record OX457130.1, on the reverse strand, counting down.
TGTTAATATACCAGCGATTTAGTAGTATGGTCTGTAGATATTTTTTTAGGGATGTTTTATTATTCGCATGTTTTGTTTAAAATTTTATAACAAACTAGCCTTTACACACGGCTTCACGCGCGTTGAAAAAGGATATGTATGGCCATGAAATGGGCTTGTTTAATTCTTACAAAAGTCGACCTTAATTTATAATTTATAATATTTTATCATTTCATCATAATAAATTAAATAACCGCAACAACCTTTTTTTAACAAGGGTAACCAGACTAAGCATGTGTCCGCTATAGCAAAACGTAACTGAAAACGGTTGTCATGCCTCTAACGTACCGTATCGGTATTGATGCAGCTAGCAACGGCTATCAGTTATCTAATATCTAGGTACAAACAACTGACGATAACGCTACGTTGCCAACCAACTGACAATCACCATAGCTATTCAGTGATTTCAGTGATTCCGTTTTCGCTACGTTGGCAACCGATCGAACGATAATAACCAAAATAATTATGCCTTCTCTCTCTTTCTAAATGATTCTTAACTTGCAAAACAGAGAAAGCGCGAATATTGGCTAGCAACTTAATCAACATTTTTTTTAATGCATTTATGGTTTGGCAACTAACTTAATCACAATTATCCAGCAACTCACAGACTAAAGAGGGATTAGCAACATTTCACGAATATTGTTATGAACCCAAGACAACCTTATTTCTATATAACTATGGCTTAACTATAATAACCTTTGCGGAGTTTTTGGCGGGAACTGAAAGGGGACGTTGTGCTGTGCAGTTTTATTTTCTAATGATGTGTAAAAATACTCTAAAATGAACAATAGTTATATTGATAGTTTTTGAGTAGTGATTATGTGTTTTTGTAAGAAATGTGAACTGTATAGTCAAATGTGACCTTTCGAGTTTTCACAAAAACTCCGTTGAATGGTGTCGGTTGTAGCCTGCAATACAACAACGCGCTAACTATACGAAGATTTAATACATCAGACTTGGCTGTATGGACTAAGATTCCTTTGCCTGCCTTTGTGGCGAATTCTACAAAAAAAAAAAACCTTTGATAGATCAAACTGTAACAGTGACGGTGGTTTATGGTTGCTAGAATTTCGACGAATAGCGTTCATTATAGTTTGACCTATGAAAGGTTAGTATAGTTAAACTTTGCATGAAGAGACATAAGGTCGTGATTACTTTACGAAGTTTACGATATTCATGTCATATAGTTTTTTTTTTTTTAACATGCGCTCGCATGTGGCGTATTAGTTAAAAACCTGCTTTTATACCGATATTCGGCAACGGTTATCAATACCGGTATTGAAACCAAATATCGGCTAGATACCCGTTGCCAAAAATTACTGATAACGCCCATGTCTAAACCAGACTCAATCTAAGGCGGGCCACTTTAGTGAAACAAAAACAATTATATTTGACAACAAAAATATTTGCTTGTATACTTATATTAGTAAATTGTAAACCATACCGCGATCTATTTGTTGAGTAGCGCCATCTATCGATGTACAAAACAACTTTTGCTCCATACTTACAATATTATTTTAAAAACTCGCGTTAATAAAGGGTAATTTTTTATCCGAATGAGGACCGTCAGCCACGCATGGGGGGATAATCGAGGCCGGTGTGTGAGATTCGCCAGATCGGGGTGACACTAGCACCTCATGTGTGTAATCCTATTGCCACGCCACGATCAGGTATACCCAATTAACCCCTCGCCCTTATCCCAGGACCACTGGTATATGGCCCAGCCTCTGTGTGGGCCCTAGCAAGCCCAACGACCTCATCCACTGCCATGAAACTACTTTTTGTCCCCACCAAAAAACGGAAAAGGGAAGGGGCGAAGCCGTCCCACCAACCGGAAACACGCGGTGTCACTTATAAGGATATTTTTTAAAGGCAACTACAAGGGTCGACATCGTGGTGTTGGGCCTTCACGAAGGCCCCAAGCTGTCACGGACATTCCGTCACGCCCAACTCCTGGAGTTACTTGCAGGACCAGAGGGCGACGCGAAAGTGGACGCGTTAGCGTCGTGCGTTCGGGCGACCCCCGACAGGCTAGCCGAAGCCATCCAGCCCCGCGAAAGGGGGGAGATATATCTCTCCAGGCTAGATGACTTGGTGACAGTTGACGCATTGAAAGATGCTGCCGCCCGTGCGGGCTGTGCCCCGACTCATCCCCCGATCGGTGCGGCTTGTGACCCCGCAGTTCTAAGGGCAGACATAAGCTTACGGACTGCAAGGTCCAAACCCCCTACCTAGTCTGCGCAGCGCCGGGTAAAACTGCAACGCATCCTATGGTGTCGAGGGGTTGCCTCCCTCCCATCATCTGGAGCAAATTCGTACCTGCGAGGGCACCAAGGACTTAGACTGGAGGTTAGGTGCCAATGGGCATTAACTAATGGAACACGGGCGCCTCCCCCAAGCAAACACCGACCACTCCTCGAAGTGGAGGTCCGGCATGGCGATAATTGTCAGAATTAGCTCTGTCAACCCACTCCCCACCATCATAGTAGGTTCAAAAGGGTAGCGGGGTAGCTGCCTGACGTCAACCCGGTCGGCCATTGACACGGCTCCAGGTCTTTGATATACTGGCTGATGTCTTTACCGGCGCTCGGGGCCTTCACCGTTTAGCATGTTTCCTTGTCCCATGATTCCATTGCAGGAGGCCGCTGTATACGGGGTACCAGCAAATTCATCCCCATCGTCCTGCTGGATAATGAGGTACATTCTGCTCCCCGGAATGTGCCAGAAGAGCTGTGAACGAGGTCGTCACGGTGCAGTAACCACGTACTAGATCTCGCGACTCCCAACTGAAGTGCAAATATGAGGCGTAGGTTATATTTAGTGGATCCCCCGTATCCATGGCCCGAGTGTGTGTCGCAAGAAAATACATTCTCCTGTGTTAACAGATAAAAGTCATCTGAACTTGCCCGCCCTTACGAGTTACGTGTTCTGGACGATTGTCAATTTTTAGTATTCATCTTCTGTGAGGGCTTAAATCACTTTGACTTTGAAGAATCGCTTAGTGAAATTGACACGTGTCTAGATATACTGGTAGTAGTCGGATGGTCTCAAGTTTCTTATCTGGGAGAATAAATTGACTTACTATCAATCTATCCTCTCGCTTAACCACATAAAGGCAATCCAATGAAATATCCAGTCATATTTATATTTATGTCGTAAAACGTTTATCTAACTCCATAAATCCCTACATTTGGCCAATAAAAATAGAAAAATGTACTACACTTAATTCAGTTGATATCTTTAACCAATTCCAAGAAGATTTACGACTAATAAAATAAGTTTCTTATCGTGGTCGATATTAGGTTTTGCTGCAGTTAATGTTCTAATACAAATATTTATACCTACCTATCGATAATGTCAAGGTTAAGTTTTAACAAAAACATAATTTTCTATCACCTTCTTCCAATGAATGGTAACGGCACAATATGTGTTTTCCTTCCATACTTACATGTATTCCCGCATTCACACAATCCATACATCTGTTTTTGGGTTATAACAAAAACATTTCAGTAATATAGTAGCCAGCATTAAAACACTGCAAATATAAGTCCCTTGGTTAGGGTATATATTTAAAGATTTTAAGGGTTAGTACTCTAGGGCCATAGTGACCTGACCACCTTTATAAGAGGGCGGACTTTTTTATGAGCCCGACTGAGTCAAAGTTCCTTGGCGTTCCAGGTAACATTCAGGTGAAAATAGCGTACACTGAACACCTGCGCGGATAGGTCTGAACGCCCTGGATGTGGATGATGACTGGAGTTAATGGAGTAAGATTCTTTTACCTATTAGACCTTGTTACTGTTTGTATTAAAACCAGTATTAACCTGTATGTAGTCTTCTGTGGTATTATTTTAATTATCTTTAAACGCGAGCATTCGCCCGCAACGAAACTTTTATGATTCGATTTTGAACACTTAGTTGATTTCACAATGTCAGACAAAGCGGTCGTTGTGTTACAAGTTGTATCAAAATACATAAAGATTGTATCCTTGCACACAATATAATATAATATAAAACTTTTTATTGTACAAAAACATTAGAGAGAAAAAATATACAATAAGCTTAAATACTAAAAGGTAGTACAATGGGCGGCTTTATTGCTTTAAGAAAGCTCTTTCAAGCCTTTCAACCTTTAGATAGACAAGGTCTAATTGCAAAGATAGCGTTGGCGTGAAGTCGAAATAGATAGGTACTAATAATAAGACAAAATAATTATTATACATATATTATAGCTTAATTAATGATGGAAGAATGACTAAACAGATATACAATGCAAAAGTGGATGGATGCAGAAGTCGCGGAAGGCCACGACACACCTTCCATGATCAAATTGATCGTGTACTAGCAGAAGGTGGTGTCAGGAGCCTTAAGAACAGACGAGCGTGCATGACAAGAGCTATGAATGTCAAAGAAGCAAGTGAGGTGTGTAAGAATAAGCCTAAATGGCGCTCTGTTGTTCGTGCCTACCCCGCAAGGGACCTGGCGCGAAGTTATGTATGTATGTATTATAGCTTAATTAACAAACTGCAATGCTTGATTTTCCCTCACCGATGTAATGCTCGAATCTGTAACGTTACATCACAAGCGAATGCTCGTGGTGCGGGAGCAACTTTAGAAAGTTCTTTTAGAGTTTTTAAGTTTGTCAAGGTTGTTGCGATAATCCTTCTATCCCCTATCCCATTCCTTTATCCTACCTCTCTATCTCTATATACAATCCCTTTTGTCCTATGCCCTCGATCCTGTCCTAATGCCTATCAACGCGTTGGCTTCGCCTCTGATGTTGCAAACGTCTATAGGCGACGGTTACCGCATTTAATGTGAGATGGACCGTCTGCCTGTTTGCTACCTTCGCAATAAAAAGGAAAGTTAAGTCCTAAGTTCCTGACAATTCTTTGCTCTGCTATAAAATTTCTTGCGAGTGTGTATTTACAACTATCACTAATAATGTCATGTTATGACATTGGCAAGTGCTTTCCGTTTCGGTTTTTTTAACATATCTACTTAAATAATGTTTCTGCGGTAAGCTGAGAAACATAATTTTGTGTTTTCAATATTTACTGTACTTAGTTTTACTTTTTGAACAATAAAATGTTTCTTTTTTCTTTACTTAAGACGGCCCACTAGATAGAAAGCGGTTACCATCGCCTATGGACACTTGCAACACCAATGGTGCTACAAATGCGATGCTGCACTCTAAGGGAGACTGAGACTGAGAAACACAGCTCAAGGTTGCTATGGCGACATACTTTAGACCAGGGGTGGTAGCCATCCAGTCGGGCAAATGCCCTACCACCTGGCTGTGGGTTGTTTTGTCGCCTCTTACGACAAGCCGTCCGGCCGTAGGAACTTGTATTTTCTCCGTTCCTGCACGGATAAAAACGGTTTTCATTCATTCATTCATTTGTGAATATTTCGCAAAATATTTTTAAAATAAACACATTCGCAACTTTTCCTCCCTGATACATATAAACTCATCAATAATTCAATGCTAGAAAAATAAAAAATCCACATAACGAGAGCGTTTTGTTTGCCCAGAGGGAAGCTGATTCGATCCAATGTAAGGCTTTTATGTCCTTAGCAAATATGCATTGCCGTAACATGTTTTCTTTTTAAAGATTTTTTTTCTGTTGTCGAGAAAATGATATTGTTACCTTATGAATATTTAAAACGTTCGGATGTGGGTAGATGTGTATATATTTTGGACGAAAATACAGAGTACGTTATGCGATGTTTGTATAGGCCTGCGGATGTTTAAAAAAAATACTTGTTTTTTTATATAGACGTGGGGTTGAAAGCCATTGTGCGTCGTAATGCCAATGTTAAGCTTTTAACATTCTGACCAGCGATGGTGGAACGATCTAGTTCGTTTTAGGATTTTAGAAAAATATTGAAGATTCTGGAAAAAAAGACAAGGGTAGATGCATTTCAGAAAAACATAGATGATGAACAAAAGAATAAAGGAATGAAGATTGAAATTCTGGAATAAAAGATTCAAGGAAAAGACAGAGATAGATAAATGTTTAGAAAGTGATAAACTATAAATAAAGGAATAATCAAAAGAAGATCGAAATTATGAGTTCCAGAAGATTCTACCGGGTATATAAACAGCGTAAGGATCGCCTACCGGAGAGTTCAATTGGAGACAGCGAAGCTTGGAAGAGAAGTTTAATAGAAGTCAGTGACAAGTTTAGTGAGTAGTTCAGTGAAGGAGTTTAGTGTGGTTTAAGAGGAGAATCTGCGGCTGTGTAAGACAATAAAAGCGTTTAGTTGGAAAAACTGGTGTTTCCTTCCAATCTTAAGTGCGTATCTCTGCTTGCATATAACAAAATTGTAAGAGAAAAGTTCAGTTGTAGGTTACAACGAGAAACTCTGGAGTTGACTTGAGCCTTAAATAGGGATATGATGAATGATGGAAAGTTCGTTAACTAAACTTGTTCGAAGGGAATTATACCCGAGCCGTGTGTTTTGATTAACTAGGCGGCCAACAGGTGGAGGTAGGGGGCGTAAATTTTCTACGATTTGGAAGCTAAAATCGCATCATCTATTGACCATACAAAGAAAATAGGAAAGACAGACGGGTAGACATGACACATGACGATTTAATAAGGATTCAGTTTCTTGTCAATACGACAATAAAACCCCTGAAATAAACTTAATTATTTCTCAAACAGTTATTAATACACTATCTGACTTATAAGAATTACAAAGTCATATTTCTGATCTATCTGAAAAAAAGATAAGTGTCCAAATTAATTTTAATGATAAAAACCCTATTAATGAAGTTTAAGATCGTTTTTTTGATAAATGATAAAATAGTTAATAACTATAAAACTTTTGTGAGGTAAAAAAATTTAAAACAGAGTTTATAATTTTAACTTTCAAAAATATTAAAAATGTTCTTGACAACACCTGCTCTACACACTTTGTTTTCAGTTTCACGCAAAGCATTAGAGGGATTAAACAAAGTCATTCCAAAGTTGAAAACTTAGAATAAAATATATAGCGCGAAGAAAATGAAAAATATCCAAATTTATTTAATGAAACTTGAAGTATTATAAGAAAGTGACTTTTGGATGTTTGTCTGTCACTTTTTCAAATCAGATAAAGGAATGGGTTATCGTGAAATTTAGTAGGTATAGTTACCTAAGTTTGGTAAAGGCGATATACAAAAGATATCTGAAATGTATAATGTTGTTGTATGTTCAACGTTAGAGAAGTCTTCCACTAACGGGGATAAATCCAGAATATTTAATAACCAAGAAAAATCTTTACCATATTTGTCGCAAAACGCAAATTTAGAGAGAGATCTGGGCGAAAAGAGTGGGTCCAACAAGTGCTTCCTTGGGTCTGTGGAAGATGATATAACTATCAATGGTCTCATAACAAGAAATAGATTTAATGCACGGGTGTCCGTTTAGGAACGGAGGTGGAATACTAATTCCTGCGACCCGGCGGCCTGTCGTCAGACAATTACAGTACACTGCTTTACGTAGGCCTCCCCAGGCCGGCATCACTCATCCCAGTCCTGCGCCTTCCTCATTCAGCGCCTACCGGCGACTTTGCGCAGAGCATCTGAAACTACGTTTACCGAGACATAGTCGCCACGTCCTGGCGTTTAAGACGACAAAACAATCCAAAGCCAGGTGTGGCATTTGACCGGTTGGTTGACCACCAACCCTAGTCTAGAGTATGCCGCCAGAGTTTTGAGTTGTGTTCCGGCCGGCATTAGTGGCCTGATTCTAGTTCCTCATTCGACGCCGACAGCACATTATCAACACATCTAGTGTTTCAAATGTCCATAAGCAACGGTAGCCACTGTCTATTATGAGGGACATCAGACAACCTGTTTGCTTAAAACGGATCCCGAAGTCATGTGGGAAGAATTTCATTTACAACCTTCTTAGCTCGAAAAATTAGCAAGTTGAAGTGCGAGTGGGCAGGTCACGTCTGCCGCAGGACCGATGGCCGATGGAGCAGACGAGTCAAGAAGTGAAAACCGCGTCTCGCTAAACAGTGTCGGACGCCCTCCAGCCCGATGGACAGACGACCTGTGCAAGGTTGCCGGTTGAATGAGGAAATCAAAAGACAGGGACGAGTGGCACTAACTTGTGTAGGCCTACGTCCAGCAGTGGACTGCGAATGGCTGACGACGAAGATGATTTACAACCCTCAACAAACTGTATAAGTATTCAAAATACAAAAATTCAAAACGAATTCATAGTCGAAATGGGAATTTAAGTAAAAAGAGATGGAACATTACTAGAACCGCTAAGTATCTATCGGTAATATGGTATTCTCTACCTACATTCTGAATAATAAATTACGAAAGGTTCGGGTAAAACGGCCGCGGTCGATTCAGAAGGCATCGATCAAAAGAAATCACTTCTCATCTATAATACAGTATGGCATACATAACCGTTAAATCACCGGGCCAAAGTTTGTTACAAATTATCTGATCTATTATACATGGAAGCTTTATCATCTATATTAATAAAATTACAGTTTGTGTTAAAAAAAAAATCTTGGTAATATTCAGCAGATTGGCAGATGCAGAGGCACTTGGTGGGAAGCGGTTACCAACGCCTATGGACATTTGCAACACCAAAGGTGCTACAAATGTACTGCTGCTCTCTAAAGAGAGACTGAAACCTGGTCACTAATGCCGGAACACAACACAAGGTAGTTATGGCGGTATACTCTAGACCAGGGGTGGTCACTATCGAGTCGAACAAATACCCTGACCACCTGGCAATTAATTAGACTGCTCAAATCATTGAATTATTCAATTAATTAAATTATTCAGTTAATTAATTTAATTGGATATTTCATTTTTTTATATAAATCAATTTGCTTTATTCAACCAAATTGAAATACGGAAATAAACTGCCTAATTTCGGCTGTTGCTCTTATCTCTATTCTCGGTCAGCTTTTTCATATCTTTGTACAACACGATACCTCTATTTTCTTTTATGTGGTTGATAAACGCCCTGTCGGTCGTTTCTTTCGTTTCCTACCTTCCACTGTGCCTTTGATTTTGTTACATATATAGGAATTTCATTTAATTATGCGAGCTCAAGCACGCCAAGTTGGCAAAATTATTCATACTTCCTAATACGCAGACGAAGTCATGAGTAACGCCGAGTTACACATAAAAGCTTTTTGATTCATAATATATGAAAACTTTCTTTTCAAACTAATATCTTTTTGGAATACATTATTGCTGTAATGGATATTCGATTGTCTACATAATTGTTATTTATATTACGTAATACACGCAGACGGCCCACCTGATGGAAAGCGGTGACCATCGCTTATGGACATAACATACCATAATTCTTTATTTCCTCTTTAAGTTTTTTTAAATTTTTTATTGCAGGAGTTCAGCAGATAGGAAGACAGCCTACTTGATGGAAAGCGGTTACTATCGCCTATAATCATTTGCAACACTAAAGGTGCTACAAATTCACTACTGCTCTCTTAAGGGAGACTGGAACCTGGTCACTAATGCCGGAACACAACTCAAGGTTGTTATGGCGACATACTCTAGGCCAGGGATGGTAGCCATCCAGTCGGGCAAATATCCTACCACTTGGCAGGTGTAAACTAAAGTACACAGTGAAACTTAAAACTAGTAACAACATTAACTAAGAGGCTGGTGCCTGAATTAAGTTAAAAAGAAGCCTGTAATACAGGTCACCAGGATCAACTAGTAAGCCTTGATATTTGGCTAATTAAGAAAAGGTGCTTAGGTGTGATGTATTGTCTGTGTATCTGTAAATTTGCATAGGTGATTTAAGAATAAGTATGTGTAATTGAGCGAGAGTGAATCAGTCAGAGAATGTCAACTGTTTGCTTCAATTATTTGGAAGCTTGATTTTGCGACTGTACAGATATATGTGGATTAGGTTGTCAGAGAAATTGTCTACACGGATGCGTATTCAAGAAGATATATATAATAAGAAGGTATATTTCGTGTTGCCACTCTTATAAAATACAATTTGCGTGACCCGTTTTTTGTGTTACTAGTCTAAGGAATCAATTTTTTTTTTAATTTATTCATGACCATAGAATCAAAGTCTTTCAGTCGGAAACATGTTAATTAATAGGTTTTCGCATAGTAGCGCAGTTGTATTGCAGTCTACAACCGACGCCATTCAATGGAGTTCTTGTGAAAACTCTAAAGATCACATCTGACTATACAGTTCACATTTCTCACAAAGACACATAATTTCTACTCAAAAACTATCAATATCCTGCAACTATTGTTCATTTTAGAGTAATTATACACATTATTAGAAAATAAAACTGCACAGCACAACGTCTCCTTTCAGTTCCCGCCAAAAACTCCATCCCAAGGAATCAAATTTGTTTAGTGTTGCCACTTAAATATTGGTTTTATGCCACCACGACACCTTGTCGTAGACAACATTCATATGTTGTTTAAGAAGTACAGTATAATACCAAAGGTGCTACCAATGTACTGCCACTCTCTAATAGGAGACTGGAACCTGGCACTAACGTCAGAACTCAACTCAAAGTTGCTATACCAGGATACTCTAGACCAGAGGTTGCCATTTAGACGGGCAAGAGTTCTACCACCTAGATGTGGGTTATTTTGTCACCTCTCACGATAGGCCGCTCGGCCGCTGAAAATTTTATTCTTTCTCTACTCCTGCAGGGATAAATCTTTATCATATTTATTGCTTTGTAGATTCCAAAAGCAATTCAAGTGCAAATCAGGCTTAAGGTCTAAAAACTGATATAAAAACAGTACTTGCTGATGAACTGAAGATTATATGTACGCACCTTGTAATTTTGGTTTGTAGTAGCCCAGTCACAGTTGAATTTATTGTTATCGCATGCGTAATGTCTATTATATGAGGAAAATACGACTTCATTTACATAGAAAATGCTGTACAGTATTATTCCTTTAATGTAATTAATGTTACAACCAAAAGTTTCTTTGAATAGAAGTTTTGAAGTTTGTGTCGTCCTTTTATGATGTTTGTTTCGCTTTACTTTTTATACGTTACCTACTTTTTATGTAGGATTTCCTACTTTCGTGCAAACGGAACGACTATAAAAGAGTCAAGTCTGTCAATATTATAAGGACTATGTCATCATTATCTTATATATAAAAATGAATGTTTGTCTGTATGTCCTTTATAGAATCGTAAACTATACATTTGATCATGTGATGATCTTTAGCAAAGTCGTTGTGCATGAGCCAGAGAGGGTGTCTGAGTTAGTTCACAATTGGGCCCGGTAGGTGGCGCTACTGTCGGCATATCGATTGAAGCTTTTCCGGGCAGGATGACGTCTGCCAGGACATACTAGTATTTAATAAATTAACACGTGAAACAAAAAACTTGTACCCCTTTTTACGAAAATTGCGCGGACGGAGGAGTATGTAATTCCGCACACTTATAGTTTATACAGAGAGGGAGTGCATAATGCTATTTTTTTTAAATTATGCATAAAAATACATTAAATCATTAAAAAAACATTAAACACACTAACATGTATTTGACACACACACACGCATATATAATCTTTTGTTTATTGTTAAAGTTAAATTAACAGTTTAGCCTTGGCGAAATCTGTGATTATAGAAGTAGGTATGTTCAAACTTATAATTTAAATTAATAATTATGGTCAAATGGTCGACCACTGGGCGACCGCTAGTATTCATTATCCCTGTAGGTTTTTCTCAAAAATTACTAACGATCTTCTTCATAATGAGTTAAGTAAGATTCTAGGCGTCTTTAAGAACCTTAAAGAAGTAAGTTCGTACTTAGTCTAACTCAATATGAATGAGACCGTAAGCATAGTGATGAAATTTGGTAAGAAGGTGGAGAATTGTAATTCTCTAGTATGCTTCACGTACGGTTAAAGTTAAAAGCTTTATAAAACCAGAATAAAAGCGCAAATAGTCAGTTTGGACAAGTGATTTATGAAGGGCGGTATCGGGCACACACGGTGCAGGAAACGCGGCCGGCATCCGCTACCGTACCCCGGATAGGTTCCGAAACAAACGTATCTCTGGCTTAGTTAATCGGCTGAACATTATGAGACAAGCAAACTAAACAGCTTTACGATCGTTACCTATTAGAAGCGCTTTACAACCGGTTCGTATATCTTACTGCAGTTGAACCGCTCTAAAAATCCCCGTTTAATGTTTTTATTATCGCTCTCTCTATTTTCTTTCACTATATCCCAATTAATTGGAGTCGGCACAATCTGTCTTTTCCTTCAACACTCCTCTATTCTGACATACATTTTCTGTCACACTACATATCATCATATCATCCTTCACGCAGTTCATCCATCTTTTTTTTGGTCTACCTGTACATCTGTACCCATCCATCTTGTAGTTTAACATTCTTTTTGTCACGTGACTTTCATCTCTCCTCATTATATGCCCATACCAACTTAGTCTTCCTTCCCCTTCCAAAGTTTTTATCTATCTATATATAAGTATATATAATAGAAACGGCTGTACCGATTTAGCTTAAAATTAGTGGTGAGGTAGCTTAGAACCAGGATACGGACATAAGATACTTTTTATACCGTTGGAATCAGTAGATGGCGCTGAGATCGGGTTCTAGAATCCTCCTAATCACCTGGACCGATTTTGGGTGATTTTGTTTTTGTGTGTTTGAGTGGGTCCCCGGATTGTTTAAATCCACAATTGGAACCGGTAAGTGGCGCTGGGATCGGGTCCTAGATTTTATTTTTCAGAGCGGGACAACGTCTGCCGGGGCCGTAAGTATATATAAATCAATTGCTGTTCGTTGGTCTCGCTAAAACTCGAGAACGGCTGGACTGATTTAGCTAATTTTGTTTTTGAATTATTTGTGGAAGACCAGGGAAGGTTTAAAAGGTGAGTAAATATGAAACAAATTTTTGGAATATAGTAAAAACAACAATTTCGCATTCCCCTAGAAACTATAACTACCTCTCAAACATTTGATGTTCGTCCCGTCGTTTAGAAATCAATTAAATTTTAAAGTCGTTCAGAAATCAAATTAAATTTAAAGTGAAGTTTTTTTAATCAGATTTATTATTTATTGATTCTGACGCGTTACGAAGTTTGCCGCGTCAGCTAGTTATTGATAATTATTGGGTTATTATCAGTCTCCAATATTCTACTTCTACGATGTAATCTTAGTTTGATAAAAAAATATATAATTTATATAATATTTTCGTAAAACGTTTCATTCCCTACATCAAAGTGGCACTTATTCCTAATTATTCAAATTTTTATACCGCTGACCAACAAAATAAGTGGTGTAAGCACAAAGAAAGGTTTTTTGAACGACTATGTAAAGTGACCGTAGACTCGAGTGTTCTGTATGTGTATAATAACATATTTTACGCGCAAACCATCTTGGGCCTGACGTTAATGATCGTTGCGAATGAAATATTGGTGGGTTTATAAAAGAAAAATCAGGGCCGGCCGCTTTATTCGGGAATAGCGCAAGTCGGATAAGATATGAAAGCGTGGCCTTATTTGTTAATACATAAAATAATACAATAAAATAAGATAAAGACATTGAAATTTTTAAATTTAACTACTTTGACTAGTTTTTTTATTTTATCAATTCTTTTTTATTTATTTCACATGTATATTTCCTTTTTTTTATTGCAGGAGTTCAGTAGACAGGAAGACGGCCCACTCAATAGAAAGCGGTTACCATCGCATATGGACATTTCCAACCTCATAGGTGCTACAAATGTGCTGCTGCTCCCTTAAGGGAGACTGGAACCTGGTCACTAATGCCGGAACACAACTTAAGGTTTTTATGGCAGCATACTCTAGACCAGGGGTGGTAGCTATCTAGTCGGGCAAATACCCTACCACCTGGCAATGACTTAAAATAATTTGGAAACATTATTATTAACAGTATAGCTTCAAGACAGTGAACGTCACGTAAATGACAAAACATACTGGACACTTTATATTATGTAATACCTATTCATCTACGTTTGTTTTTGCAAATAAAGATAGATAGATTGATTGATTCCTTCTAATCGTTTAAAATCTTTAAAAAAAATTCAAGTAGGCAACATCATCACCTGAGCGTTCAATCTTAGTTGATGTCAGAGCGTTTGCTCAGAGTAATAATAGTTATAACTAGTTGTGCCCATGATTTCGTACACGCTCGACTTGAAATTCCCGCGGGATTCCCGGGGCACAAAGTACCGTATAATTTAAAAAGGACGTAAGATATCGTTTCAGTGAAAACTGTTTCGAAATAAGCTAATTTTTATGCACCCGAAGAACTACAAACCGCTCCCGGTAAAATCTCGCGGGGTTCCCGGGTAAAAAAATATGATACATTTTATTACATACATTATGCTATCGATCAGTACAAAAATCATATTGGAAGTCGTTTTTTTTAGTCTGGCCGTTTTCAATCTTTCGCGAAAAAATTCACGCGGGATTCCGAGCATAAAAAGTAGCGCAGATTTTAGTCTAAGAACTAGCTGTCGATCAGCGAATCCAAATCGAAATCGGCGCAGTAGTTTTTACGCGAAGGCCGAACAAACAAACAAGAAATCTAAAAAAATTGCATCTTCTTTATCGTTTATACAGTATATTCCAGTGGCTTCTTTTAAATAGTTTCAACGTCGTAGTAGTCGTAGTTCAACGTCAGACACGCCATGATTAGAAATTTATAATATTATAGATAAGCCGTGGTAGCTATTTTGTGTATAATTTGTTGTAGCAAAACATAGATAAAAATAAAGATCACACAACGAGCAGACTTATTGTTGAGAAGGGATTTTTTTCAGATGATCTAGTTTAGATTGTAGAAGATACATTTATTGTTAAAAATACCTATTGGTTGCGCCGAGGATCACCTCCTTGTAAATTCTTCCTCCCCATCCTCGCCATCAAGAATAGAATAAAACTTTAAATGAAGAATGCGCTAAACAAGAGACAGACAGTTACTGTCAGTGCTGTCATCGCAATAAATATAAATACGTAAATTGTTGGAACACAAAATAAATAAATTAAACTTAAAATTGCATTTAATGATCAAAGTCGTAACCCTAGTGAGTGTGTGAACCCCCCGGGGACGAGCGCAGTGTGACGGCGGACTGGTGGCGAGGTAAGTCGTTCCTTGCTTCTACTACCCGTCCCTTTGCCTTCTCCTGGCCATCGCATCGCGCTCTCACCTACACAAAACTCTTATTGGCATTTGACACTAATGTCATCAAACATTTTTATAGCATCCTAGCTATGCATAAAACTATATAGGTAGATTAGCTTAGCTTCTTCTATGGAACTAGCCAAATCAATAGTGAAGCGGGTTATTGGTTTATTTTTATACTAGAACATGATTTTATCTACAAGTCATTATTCATCATTACAAAGGGTCATTGTCTTTACAAGGATAACAATATCCTATATTCGAATCAATAGTTCGTTATTATTTATTTCGTTTTATTTAAATAAAACAGCATAAGGAAGAAAACTTGTTGAGCTCTCGTCGTCAGTGTAACGGGTCCCTAAGGGTAGGCAGTTTGACCTTAGCAAACTTATGTTTTAGCTTTGTTAAGGGTGCGATATACGCACCAGAATTAATTTACTTTGATGTAGTTTCAAGGTATATGGACATATTTGCTGTGATGACAGAAGTTTCGTCGGATAACTTTATTGAGACAAGGAAGGTCTTTGATAATGTTGTGTTGATGAATTTTGTTGAGGTTAATGATGTTATAACTAATAGACTATTTAGTTTAATTAATTTCTTATTTGATATTTTGTATTTTATAAATGCAGATTATCTTAAATTATTTAGAATAGCAAAACCAGTAAACGACTATCCAGGCCTGTATGAATATTTCTGTGTAGTTTTAGTATTATTCACACTATAACACGAAGATTGGACAAACAATGGCATTATTGAAAACTGACATATTTTTGAGTTTAAAGATTAATTAAAAATAAATAACCTTTAAAGAAAAGTCACTATTATGTTTACGTAGTACAAAAGTCTTTACGTGCGTTCAACTTGAGTGCGTTGAGGAATATTTCGGAACTATACCTAACAAATCTGATACAACAATATCAGACGTATATAGGCTGCATTTACAGGTTGTTTGTGGTACTAAAATTAACTGGTAAATTACTGTATTTCTGAGAGGAGATCACGTCTTAGTGAACGTAGTGTAGAATGCCCTTATCGAGATGGGTGTGTCATTCAGTTTTATGGCATACGTTGATAGAGATTTATTTATAACAATGGACTTTAATATTAAAATGATAATGGGGGTCTGATCCGCACAAACTTTATCGAGACAGCGAAACGCCAGATAGAGGTCTCAGGTGACCAAAAGACTAGTCTATACCTCGGACAACGTATAAGCCTTACCATACAACGAGGTAATGTAGCCAGCCTTTTGGGCACGTTTAAAACTGACAGCGGTTTGGCACTAAATTTCATAGTTTAATCTATACATATAATAAAATTGTAGAGGTCAAATTTCTGCACAATAAAAAAAATGCTAAAAACCGAGTCATGTAAGAAGTGAAATAGATCTAATTTAGATTTTATCCGTTTTTTTGTTTCTCTGTTTGTCTGTCTGTTTGTACCGGGTAATCTCCGAAACGACTGGACCAATTTAAATGAAATTTCGTATGGTGGTAGCTTATAACCCTTGTCAACATATAGAATACTTTTGATCCCAAAAATTTCAAGAGTTCCCGTGGGATAGGTAAAAAAACTTTAATTACTTAAACAGCTTATTATACAACTTATGCACCTAATTAAGTATTGATATTGCCGGTATCATCATCATCATCATACAATAAGACAATTTATACAGTCAAAAACAATTAGGCTATATATATCATCACGATCAGACCAATCAATAGCAGCGGAGCACCAATGATGAATGTTTTAAAATCGGGAGGGTTTTTAAAACTTTTTTTTAAACTAATCCACGCGGCCGAAGTCGCGGTCAGAAGCTAGTTTGTATATATAGTTTTATTTAGTTTAATTGTATAACACCAGTGATATCAATTTTATTTTCTTAAGTTATGTATTATTATAATATAAAGTATGTATAATTAAAAAAAAAGATATATGTAAATAAAATAATATACAATACACTTACATAAATCATTACATTAATAATGATAACAAGAAATTGAATAAAAAAGTATAATTCTATTTGTGTTAGAAACCCTATTTTGCTCTAAGCATGAATCAATCCCCTCAGTCTAGGTATCGTGCTTTTACGGGCCAGCACTAGCGTATACCTGGGTATGCCGTCATATCGACATGCTACTTTCTTCACTCGCAGCTTTATAATAGCTACCTCTATTTAATCTTCCAGTACTACTGCTAGAAAAGTAAGACAGTCCAACAGAAAAGGGTAAATTTCCTCCTAGCAGTTCAAATATGGAAAAAAGAAGAAATAAGGTGGTTGGATGAATATAGTTCGGACTGAATTTGAACAGGTAACTTTCACGTTAAATTCAATATTTCCAGTAAGTGTATTATGAAAACTTTCTACATTTCCGCTGCTGTAATATATTTCTCAAATCATGAGAAGTTATCACCCGAAACTTTCTCCAACAGGTTTTGATTTTCTTATTTCAAAGACTCTCAAATACTTTTTTTTTTATCTAAAAAAGGCAATTCTTCCAAACAAAGATAACGAACCCAAAAGATATTTTTCGTTGCCGAATTTATTTCGATTTAGGCGAAGGTTTTTCTTGTTCATTTCCTTCATTTGTACTGAAACCGATATTTTTCTCCCGATATTTTTAAGCATTGATTTTATAAGATTTGACTTTTACGTTTTTAAGAATTTCAAATTTCTACATTTCACAATGTAAACTATTTTGATACTATTTGTTTAATGATTTAAAAAAAGGTCTTTGGAATATATAATTATTATCATCTCAAGACCCAATTAAGAAGGTCTTTAAAATATGATTCGGATTTTTTAAACATTATTAGACAAAGAGTAGCAAAATAATGTAATATTTAATGTACCTATTAACAAATTTCTCTTATTGAAGGTTATTTTTGAATAAAATTAATCTTAAATGTTAAGGGTAGTCCACCCCTATTTTTTTTTAGTTTTTAGATATTTTTTATTTTTATTATTTTATGATATAGCATTAAAAAATACATACTCTATGATCAACCCCTATTTTTTACTGGGCAGGGCGACGTCTGCCGGGACAGCTTGTAAAATATAATAGAAAACATATTTTTTTAAATAAAAATACATCTGAAATAATATATTTAACAAAAAAAAAACAATTGTCATTATTGTGTGACTACAAAATATATTATGAGTTCTTAATATATTTAATAAATTGACAAAATGTCAATTTCTGGAAGGTACCAACAACGTGACTAGGGGAAACTATAACTCCCCTAGTCACGTTATATATTTTTTTAATCTTAATTAATAAATTATACTAACTATTATGTATCAGATTGTAATTAGATCAGAGCCATCATTGTAATATAGAGAAGGATGTAACAGAAGAATAAATGTAGCATGGCTAAAGTGGAGACGGGTAATCGGCTGGGCTCGGGCCTCCGACTATTGGGGAAATAGACTATACCCGCCACGCTTGTTAAAAGCGGTTTGGCGGGTTTGACACATCTAGATACGATGTGCATGCACATCACCATGTTTTCCTTTATCGTCGTTAGCACTTGGTAGTTGTAACAATGTGTGAAAACTGCCTAAGTAAAGCATGTACATTCCGGGCAGGATTTTAATCCGCGCCCTTTGAGATTGGGATGCGTGTGCTAGCCATTACGCTACCACGACTTATTACTAACCGGTGACTAATCGCCGTAACATGCGACAAACTAATGCCACTGAAACTAAAAGGTCAGGCATATAAATTTGTCATACGACCGGTCATGTTATACGGGTCCAAATATAAGGCCACTAAGTGATAAGCCACAAACGTCTCCACTCAGCCGAGATGTGAATGTTGAGATGAATATGTGTTCCGAAATGGATTAGGTGAGAAATGAGTACATAAGTGGATCTTTGAAAGTTGCACCCGTGACTGAAAAATTGAGAGAAACAAGATTAAAGTGGCTTTAATGAAGAAGGATGAGTCAAGTGTCAAAAATAATGTTAAAGTGCAACATGGATGGATACAAATGTGAAACAAGACCAACAAGGAGATGGCTGGATTGTGTGAAGGGAGATATGAGAATTTGTTGTGTGACAGAGGACGTATGCCAGCTTCCAGAAGTATGTATGGAAATGATATATTGACCCGCCCCAAATAATTGAAGAAAAGGTGGAAGAAAAGAATTATATTAGAACCATAGATATTCCCAGACCCACAGAATCATCTAAATATATCTGTAAATAAAAATCTGTCAAAACATTAAAAAAAACTGCTATTTATAGACGCCTAATCATAAAAAAAACTGATTTTAGAATTCTGTGTCTCTCTATCTGAAAGTTTGCTCGAATGGACTACAAAACGACTCATGACCAGTTTCTATAACTTACTAATCATTCATTTGCCTTATGAACCCAAACGGCAAAACGCCACGGGACAGAATATAACTTTAAGGCTATTAAAGTTTATTTTTTTCTTCATTAAAAGGTTAAAGAGCAGTATGTAATATAATAAAAAAAATATAGATTTAAAAAAAAAACTTGTTCTTAATAAATAATAATTTCGATGTGGAAGCTACTTCAGTAAAATAAAATAAATCTAAAACTTCAAAAGATTCAAAGTCTAGAATTAATTAATTCATATTAATGATATGCTGCTTTAAATAGAGTCTGCATTAATATCATAGACAATAGCAGACTTGTAAAAAATTCACGACTGATTAAAATTCTCTTTGAATATACTTTTAAAGTGAAGAAAAAAGTTTCAAGCTTTTTTAAAAGCATCTCTAAAAGAGGTAAAAACGTTCAGTTTCAAAGGCATTTGCTGAAATAAGTTCGGTTTAGAAACTGGGTGCCTCAAAGAGAAATTTGATTTTCCGGACCACTCTGTACATCCACTGAATTTTTATATGTCCGGAAGTAGCTGCGAGGAAATTTATTTTGTTCTCTATTTTCCTCAAAATTTTTATCTCACTTTAAAACGTTCGTTTTACATTATTCATTTGATATACTCTACTTTTAAATTTGCTTAACGATTTAAAGAAGTTGTCTATGAAAAAAAATTTAAGAATTTTGTTTAAAGAATTAAAGATAGAAAAAAGTACACTCATTAGATTCAGTATAACCGTTTTTTTTAAATGTACTATATTTGAGGAGCAATATTTTTAAAATTATTTCTTAAAAAAAAAGATGATTATTATAACAAAATAATACTTGTATATTATTAATTTTACATTTAACAATAATTCAAAAGATTCTAAAGTACTAAGAGTTAACATGAAAACCGCAGGTATTAGAACTTATAATTTTTTATACAGAAGTAGTCTATGTTCTCACCCCTTAAATACAAACCAAATGCTAATTCTAATCCAAGCTCTCCAGTTGTAACCGTTACCAACGGACACGACCAACGAACCGTATCAAGCCTAGGGAACCCACATAAATTTCCAAACTTACCGTTGAAACAGGTGACCAGCCATAAAAGCGTGGTGCACACATGCGTGGCACCACCACGCATAATACGTCGCCGCACCATCGCACTGGTATCATCGAATCACCATCCCACTATGTTATCACCACCCACTATCTACGAATGGATTCACCCTCGGGCAAGTGACGTAACGAAAGTTAACAGGACTTTTATACGCGACTGTACTCGCAGGAGTGCGACGCGCGACTGAAGTGAACGCTTGCTGTATTTTCTGTAAAAGCTCCGTCATAGAGGGGTGGAGGGTTGAAGGGTATCAAATGTTGTGTATCTCACTATCAAGGAAAGGAAGTAAGGGGTTTAAAAGTTTAAAAAATAAAGTATAGTATTTATTTAGGAATATGTGTTATAAATTCGGTTTCTAAATTCTTATTTATTAATGGAATTCTATTTAAAAGGATATTTATAGCGAGTACTTAAGCGAGATAGCGTTTATGTTTAAAAATTTAACCAATCTGTTTTCAATAAGAATTTTAGTGACACTTTTGGTGCTGCAAATATCTTTATTATGCCGCATAGCAATAATAATAAGCTGAGTGTAAAACTTGTTTGCTGAAAAAGTTGCGTACAAATTTTCAAAATATTCTTTTATTATTTTTTAAAATACATGTAGATATATGTAAGATACACCTATGTAAGTACGACGCTATTTCTTCAAATATTTTTTTTTTATTTTTTTTTCTTTTAATTTAGGCGACCATAACAGCTATTACCCTTAGATGGACCGTCAGGCACTCAGGTACTACCAAAAGCAGTTTTCCTGATGTATTAGATATATACCTATAGTCAGGACTTTTTTGTAGGGCACATGGGGGCGGGCACGCAGTGGCCTTAAAGGAAATTTCGAAAATATCAAAAATTGCCATAAAAACTGGAAAAATTTAAGAACTTGAAAAATATTTTAAATTTTTTTTTTACAAAAAAATGTTTTTTTTAACAGACCAAAATTATCAAAATACAAAATCTTATCTATCTTTCCCGAATAGTTACCGCGTCGCGTACAAAAAAATATAGACATACAACTTTTGAGAACTTGCTTACACACCCAAAAGAGAAGTGACAAAAAAAGGCCTGCCTGTAGTTATTTAATGCTGACAGTATAGAAGTACATTGCGAGAACACCCGGATATCGAGGTTATCGATGTATTAAACTTGCAAATCCGCTTTGGAAACGGGTGCTGGGTCTACAGTGTGTTCTCTTAAATTAAGTATACTCAAACGTAACACAACGACATGGCTGTGGGCTGCTGTTGTTAAAATGTTGTTAAACATCTATATAGCCCTACGCACTATTCTTACTGTAAAGGGAGTACTATATAGAGGTGGCATAAGTAAGAAAAAATATTTGAGAAATAAAATGAAATTGATTGATAGTGTCCGTCGTTATTAATTTCATATGAACACCTTATATTTTAATTTTTACACAGTTTTAATTCTGATCGGCAATTTTCGTATGCGTAGAAAAATACTTACCGCTGTTCGACATGTAAATAGAAATATTGAATTTCATTTGCTAGCGGAAAAGTGTTGCTCACTATCGCTCGCTATTAAAATTGGTCTACTGCACAGGTACATCAGGAGTAAATTTTTTTTATTTTTTTTATTGCAGGAGTTCAGCAGACAGGCAGACGGCCCACTTGATGGAAAGCGGTTACCATCGCCTATGGACATTTGCAACACCAAAGGTGCTACAAATGAGCTGCTGCTCTCTTAAGGGAGACTGGAACCTGGTCACCAATGCCGGAACACAACTCAAGGTTGTTATGGCGACATACTTTAGACCAGGGGTGGTAGCCATCCAGTCGGGCAAATGCCCTACCACCGGGCTGTGGGTTGTTTTGTCGCCTCTTATGACAGGCCGCCCGGCCGCAGGAAATTGTATTCTTTCTCCGTTCCTGCACGGATAAAAATTAGGTATATTTGTATAAAACTGTAATTGCCTATATATTTGTATTATATTCTGCTCTTATGATGCTTTGGTTGCATCCTTTGTAACGGCAGTCTTCTGGTCTTCTATATTTAATAATATTATTAAGCGACACAATTTTTATTGCATACGAGGTTTTTATATTTTAGTGAATTTAAAGTTGAAATAAACTTTAAAATGTAATAAATAGAGTGAGCTGGTGTTTATTATAGTAAGTAGTAAACAAAGTCAACTGTATCACCCGAATTAGTTCTCTATTAGATTCTCCCTCTTCGATACTCACGTACATTCTCCCAAGAGGGGGCTACCACGTGCAATGTTTAGTCAATGCCCCAATGAATGGCCTTTAGGGCTATCCGTATTTTTATCGTTGTCGTTAAACGGAACATTATTAGTTGGTAGGTACACTTCCTAGTTGATTGCTCGAGCCACCGTTCAAGCGAATTAATTGAACAGTTCCGGCGGCAGTTTTGTTTTTAATTTGCAATCACTTTTTTTTCATTAACTCACTTTATGCTGCCTGTATTTAAATTCTAGTTTATCAATAACGGATGTTTATTTTAAAGCTTGTTTTAAAAAAATAACAAATCTTTTTGAATATCTCATATGTTACTATAACCCTATAATACGATGTTGTCGTACATGTCCTGTCTTTGGAGTACCCACATTCGGACATCAGTGTAAACTCTATGTAACGACACTGAAGGGACTGTGCATTTTATAGCGTTATAGGGAGATGTCGTTAAATGGAGAGAAGCTTGTTATTTTTGTACGGTGTCTTTTGCGGCACCAGTAATTTTGTTCTATTTTTTACTTACTTTTTTCATATCTTGCAATATTGAGGCATCTATATGATAAAGGAAGTAGGTGCTTAGAAATTTATATCGAAATTTCTTTAAAATTTCGCTATGTATCATGCCAACAGTCGAGTTTATGGAGGCTAGGATAATAAAGCGATAAAAGAATGTACATAGCTGCACAGCTTTTACTAACTTTGGCAACTTAAAAGTGTTTTTTTATTATACTGTGTTTTGTACGAGTATAACGTTTTTATCTTGCCGTACTTGTAAGGAATATATGGAGATATGTTGCAAAAAAAAATATTACGTTAAGTCTTTATATTTATAACTATAATTATTTTCTATCCTTTTATTGCGCTTTTGTCTTATTGAATATGCACTGTTTGCTACAACTCCATTAATTCTTCAAAAGTTATTCTGTAACATAATTGTGTATAAAATCTTTAAAAAAAAAGTACTTAAATATAAAAAATAGAACAACAAATATAAAGAAAAACAATTTTAGCTAGATGTGTTGCTGGGGAGTTTCTTGCCGCTTCTTCTCCTTAACAGAAATAACACGTTGCGAAGCGGTGTACATAGACTAGGAAGTAAAATTAAATTTTAACCTATACCTATGTATGACCTTCAAAAAGTGTTCTACAGTGGAACTTATTTTGAATAAAAACTTTTGAATTTGAATTTAAATTTGAATTTGAACTTATTTGTATCATTATATTAAATACAAGCTAAATTAACTAAAGCCAAGTAATTTCGACCCTTTAAGGAGTTGGTCGTTTAATCGAGTGACGTTACATGGACTTTATTACACTGTAATTCAAAGTCACATCTACGTTTAAAAAAAAATAGTGTTAACAATTTTAAAATAACAAGTTTTTAATCCACTTATGTAACCTATCATTGTAACAATTATCATTTATACACCTTCCAAATACTTCCCATACCATAAAATAATGTCTATTTATAAGTTTGGGGTGTATACTTTTTTGGGTTACAGTCTAACTCAATACTATGTACCTAGTTATTAATGTAACTTTAATTGATTGTAATATGTTTGTATACAGTAAAATAAAATATTTACTTACTTATTTAGGCGTATAAAACAGAGTACAGCACGAAATGGTTACAAGTCTAAACGATTACAACATGAGCATGTTGAACTAACATACACACACGTCTTCAACGGACTTGTGCTGTTCAAATATGTATTTCATACAATTATAATAATGTATGCAAAAGCACGTTCTGGCATTTATACAAGCAGTGTTACAGACATTGATTATACAATGATTTCAGCTAAATTCATGTATAATCTTATGTTAAACTAGAATATACAGCGACGGGATATTCACTTTCGTTTCAAGACATTTCTGTTTCAAATCTTATTATTACATCTTCTTTAAATTGCAACGTTCCCTTATCACTGTGTTCCTTATCATATAATTATTTAAAAAAAATAACTTCCTATAAATCGAACAAATCATATTTTTGAAGTCGGTGAAAAAGCACCAAAGGTCATGAAATTGGTAAGAAGTCTATGAGACAAAATAGTTTGGGGACTATTACTCTAGAACGAACATATAAACCACAAACAACGTACCTCGTAGAAAGTAGACAATATCGCCAATTGATTTTTTTTATTTATTTTTTATTGCAGAAGTTCAGCAGACAGGCAGACGGCCCACTTGATGGCAAGCGGTCACCATCGCCTATGGACATTTGCAACACTAAGATGCTACAAATGCGTTGCTGCTCTCTTAAAGGAGACTGGAACCTGGTCACTAATGCCGGAACATACCTCAAGGTTGTTATGGCGACATACTTTAGACCGGGGGTGGTAGCCATCCAGGTTGGCAAATGCCCTACCACCTGGCAAATTTTGCCATTTTGAATGTTTCCAACACCAGTGGTTTTACCAGAAAATCTTAGTTGTAAGGCGAAGCCAAACCTTCAATGTTGTGTACATTGAAGGATTTGAATTGAAGGTGAAGAAAAACGTTCTTTAGAAACATTGCATGTAGAAGCGTTATAGCAAAATTTGAAGTTTGGTCTCATCTATTATTATAGACGGACTGTTCCCGAGCGAGTAAGGAAACCATGTCTGAAGAACGGTATTTTAAACTAGCGATGGCAATGCAAATACATACAAATCTTCTTTTTCATATCTACATCCACTGCTGTTATCAAAGTCACACGATAGTAATCTTTAAGTCGCAGTTTTCTTACGTGTTTTTTTCATCATTCATACGAGGCAATTTATCATAATTTGCATTTTAGCCCATAGTCCCCTTTAACCTCCACCTAGTAACCAGATGCCTTATCATTAAGACAAGATCAAAAAAAAAATCCTTTAAGCAAAATCTCACTCATATGAGATGAGATTTCAAATCTCAGCAATCACTCGAAGTTAATGTAATAAGATAGAAATAAAGTACTAAAACTGAAAGAAAAACATTGCAGATTTGTCGGTAATGTTTGCAAACACCGCAAAACTCGTATTAAAGTCTATCGACTTCCAAAATGGTTGAAGTTCTTCGTTTTGACGCTTGCCCTGATACCGCAGTACCGGAGAAACATGAATAAATAACCGCACAGAAGCAAAACTTCTTAGTGGTAAAAAACATCCGTATCTTTGTGTGCCTATACATTCATGCATTCTAGCTAAAATACATAATATGCATACCCAATGTGTATTTAGTATTTACACTTCTGCTAGCGTTGGCAAAAGATAAAATAATGAAGAAATATAATATTCAACAACTAGTCAAATCTAGATTTAGCCAAACTGAAAGTCTTTGACTGATGCCAAGCTATGAATTTCTTGTAGCAACTCGAAAATATATTTCACTAAAAGTTTTAGCCCTGGTCTAGAGTATACCACCATCACAATCTTGAGTTGTGTTCCGGCATTAGTGACCAGGTTTCAGTCTCTACTTTGGTGTTGCCAATGCCCATAGGCGATGGTAGTCGCTTTCCCTCAAAAAATAAAAAATTGACAAGTTCAAACTACCCACAATTTTGGCTTGAAGACAAAATAAAAATATCTTAAGATTATATAAAAGTGTTGTTCACGTTGAATCAGATTCTTACGTTATATCAAAATTAATCTACACAGCAGAACATCACTTGTCTAGTTACTGTCAAAAACTCTGCTGCCAACATAAGAATGATTGTGCTCTTCTGTACACATATCTAATAAGACGCCCGAAGGCTGGTTTTCAAGTCGTTGTATAGTCGCGGGTTTATTGCACGACTTGTTCAGTTTTATGGACTTAAAAAAGATGTGAAAAGTACTTTGTTTGTAATAATAAAATTTATTGAGTGTCATTCTGAATTTATTTTGATAAATATGACTAAGAAATAAAGAAAGAAAGACTTTATTTGAAGAAATATCGACGTAATTACTCCTTTCCTTATACACAGGGCATATTTTGAGAATTTGTACGTCGCATTTTCAGCAAATAGGATTTGCACTCATGTTTTTTTTATTGCTGAAACACAGCAGAGAGGCTGACGACCCAACTCTGATGGAACCTAGTTACCGTCGTCTATGAACATTAGCAATACAGGAGGTGCTGCCAATCTGCAGCTGGCCTTGAAGAACAAATTAGAACCTGGCCACTGATACTGTAGACCAAGGGTGGTTACCACTAGTCGACAGGCCACCCGGCCGCAGGGAATTATATTCTTTCTCTGTTCCTGCACGGATAGAAACACGGATAATTCCGGCACAGCAATGTGCTGTGCCGGAATTATATCCGCCACAACGATGATTTTCAGTGCAAACCTTCCTTTTAGCGTAAGATGACAAATGCAAAATGACCCAATTTTGTTAAACTAATTCTACTTGTTTAACATTTAATTAGTAAATCAAGTAATAAATTTAAATAAAACCAACAATAAAATATTTGTTACTTTAAAATAAAAATAAATACATAGCCATATAATTACTGAAATCTACTGGCACATCCCTGTGTGTATATCCGTGTAATAACTTGTATCGAATCATCTGTTCGAATACAATGCGATAGAGTGATTATCGAGTATTACCACATTCGTATGCCACGTCACTGACATGAGGCAACAATTGACATTTTACTTCATAACCTATAAATATTTAATGTGTTTTTTTTCTGTATAGATATGAAATATTTAATATATTGTTACGACCGACAAAGACCAATTCACACCTGCAGTTTATTACCTTTCCGGCATTTGGACTTCTTTTGTTTACTTTATGTTTAAAATGTGTAATTATAAAAACAGCCTATTGTGTATTGGAATATTTTATGATAGTCATTAGCCAGGTGTGATTCTTGGAAATTATTGTTACGCGGTCGAGTATTGTGTTAAGACATATTGTATTTGTACAGTATAAAGCAATGCCTGAACGGAGGGGTGAGGCAGTCAAACTAAGCCAACAGGCTGAAGTGTTATAATGGGGACTCGTTATTGACTCCACCGGCGGAGCCGATTCTAGTCTATCTTTACTACCGTTTCGCAACGTGTTATAGCTGGCAGAGAAGAAGTGGCGAAAGAAACTCTTTATCAATACGCCTAAGCTAATTTTGTGTGGCTATTTGTGTCTGTAACGAGTGGGTGCGATTGGTGGGTCTTAGCGTTGAGTGAGAGGGATAGGGCCGGGGGCTCTTTGGCGTATGTTATGCCAGGCTGATGTTCTGAGCCTAGGGGGATTCATGATCGCGAGAAGTTGGGTAATTTTATCTGGCCCGTCAATGAGGACATTGCGAGGACGCCGTTTGCTCGTGGGAGCATTCGGAGTGGGATGCCAGTAGTTTACAGCGTACTCGCTAAGGTACTACTTTTGGTGAGACGCTTAGCTGCTAATCAAACAATCTACGTATTCACGGTGAGCAGATCGCGGAGTATAGGAATTTCGAGGTGAGGTCAGCAGGGTGATTCTGTCCATAACCAAAATGATCAAAAGAGAGAGAAATGTTTAAATTAAAAATATCTAAAAGGTTTATGTCCAAATAGCTTTGGACAGAATGAAAGTCAAGCGGAACCGCAAGGAATCACTAATATCATTTTTAAAACCAATAATGTAGATATTAACTGAACATAATTTGGAGTACGTTACAAAAGCCGCAACTGATGAGGCTCACAGACGGATTTTCGCAATAATCTGAACAAAATTCAATTATTTGCCCCAACGATTATATTGGGTTAATACGCGGAAACCATTATAACGTTTTTATTACAATAATAATAAGATAAGTTCTTCTTTGAAAATATCATTTCTTGGAAATTTTATTTATGAGACAGTAGTTATGTTCTTTTTCAAATTAATATAATTCACATTCATCTTCTACGAACACTAATAAAACTAAATTGTTAGCACTTTCGAAATAAAACCAAATAATGCGATGCTATTATACAATATTTTTGTAATGTCAAAATAATAGTTTTTTACTAAATTTATAAGTATATATGGCACTTATATAAAAAACCAATTTTCAAAATTTATGTCTGCCTGTTTGGATGTTCCGGCTAACTTCCAAAACAGCTGGACCGAAGTGCATCTAGTGACTACTTAATAAAAATAAGTAAATGGTTTCTAGAATTTTTGTCTGTTAGTCTTGAAATGATTCTGAAACAGCTCAATGGATTACATTGTGACTTTCAAGATTGAAACAACAATTTATCATAAGCTTACATGTATGTTTGAACACAAACTTCAAATCCAGAGCGAATATAGCAGCGGGTACAGTACGCGCAAAAGTCAAATGCGCCTTGATAGAAGCTAGCTACGTGACTTTGCGCAGAACTTGTTAACTTTGAATGTTCAGTTGACAACTGACAATGAAAGCGAGAAAGAGATGCCATACGAGTCCGGATAGCGGATAAGCGAGAGCGCAACATTTTCCATCTTCGTTTACCACATGAACCTTATGATTGCGTTCAGCGTAATAGTTTGTACAAACTTCAGAGACGTATTTACATTTTGTAATTAATTTGAAATACAAACTGACGTAAACGTATATACCGAAGTTTGATTTATATTTGCATTAATTAAGAAGCGATTTAACTTGCAAAAATAACAAAATTAAGCACTTATCGTTTAGGACAGAATCTTGCTAGTTAAAATTTATATCGTTCGAATAAGTAACAAATAAAAAGTAATAAAAAATACCTCAATTCCATCAATCCTTTTTAGCCAAAAGAAAGCCTTAAAAAATGAGCTAATAATTTCTAGAACATATCAAGCATAGAAAGATTGTTTTAATTGAACCCTTTTTAGGACCAATCTGTAATTTATTAGATCCCTATATGAATGGAACCCATGTCTAATGAAATAAACAGAAATCAATTGCGTGATTAGATCAACTCACAAGTATAAAAAATATCCGACACAGTGTTGTAACTGATTGATCACTAAAATCCCGTTTATCCAAATTTTGTACCTTTTATTAGATTCTAGGCTCGTTTTACCCTATATTACAATTGATAGACATTTTAACTTACTCGGCTTAACCAAGGCGGATTGCCTCTCAGTAAACTGATTTATTAATTTTGTTTTATTTGACTATATGTGAATCTTCGTAATTTAACAAATTAGGTTAGGTCAAATTTATGCCTTGTGCCATCATCATTGTTATGTACTACAAACAAAAACTAATTTAATCACATAAAATAGTACATTATGGTACATGGTGTAACATTGGTGATTACCGCCGAGGCGCCATTGAGACTCGAGCCGTAGGCGAGGGTCTTAAGAGAGCCGAGGACGGTAATCATCAATACACACGTGTATCATACGTTTTTCAACACACTTGTGAATAAAATAACAACAAAAACTCATTTTATTTAGTAGATAACAGTTTTCCTATGCGCGCGCATTGCGATCGGCCACAGACTAAAGGGATGAGGTTTTTTTTTCCGCGCATAGGGTTTGCGCCTATTCTGCCACGTACAAAATGGGGAATTAAAAGTTCTCTTTTATTACAGAGAAAAAAAAAGTTATATATGAGTGAAAGTTTTATTTATTAAACACGTACGAGTTAAAATTATCTATTTAAATAAGAAGTTGCATGAAATGAGCAAGCAATAAGAACATTAATTTATTTGTTCTATAGAACACGATCTTTTTTTTTAATAAAAACTTTTTTAAGAACAAAGCAACTCAACCAATAAAATTTAAAAAAAAAATATAACTCACTATTGAGTTATAATTTTATTTAGTCACAGTTTGATTATGGGTGTCATTCTGTGCCTAATTGCGGTGACCATAGAGCCACTTTATGAGCAAGTGTGTTGAAAAAATAATATTATTCTTACACTGGCAGGATTTCTATAACAAAAATTAAGTAATAAGTGAGAGATAACCTCATTTCACTTCTAAAACTCACCGGCGAGCTTGCATAGCTACGATATCAACCAGTTGGTAAGTTTTCGTTTTTTTACATATTATGAAACAATCAAAAACCTACCGTTAAGTCCGTCCAGAAGTAAGTTGCACCTGGAGCATATGCTTCGAAGCCGG
The DNA here is from genome assembly GCA_949752895.1 of Dendrolimus pini. Lineage (NCBI taxonomy): Eukaryota > Metazoa > Arthropoda > Insecta > Lepidoptera > Lasiocampidae > Dendrolimus > Dendrolimus pini. Next base: position 3,648,095 of record OX457130.1, on the reverse strand, counting down.
GGGTCCGCTTTCTTATTTTTTATTCTTAATTTTTTTGCATATACTTCAATATTGCTCATTACCATCGGCCATCGGATGCCGCAGACTGGCCAACGAGAGCCGTTGAGAGACCGAGAGCCGAGACCAAGAGACCAAGGTCAAGAGGAAGAAGACCACCGAAAAGTCACATAAAACGAATAAGTAATATATTTTCCCATCCCTAAAGTAAATTTGTACTAATCCTGGTTCGAATGAACTTTGTCCAGCAAAAAACTTCAGAAGCGACTCGGATTGCGGTCGATATTTTTTGCCTAGATTATCTGCTTTAAGCTCTATTTTCATTACGTAGTAGTAGCAAATTGGCGTAAATGATTAAATCTAGCCTCGATTATTTAGACTGAATGTAGATTTACTTTGCAAATTAGATTTCTTAATAAGGTGCTAATTTTATATGCGTTTACATTCGTGACAAATTGAAAATAATTCCCACTTAACCTATATTTTGCATAAAAAATATTATGGAAAAAAGGACATTATATTAATATATAACTAAAATATACAATTTTATCCGTGCAGGAACGGAGAAAGTATACAATTTCCTGCGGCCAGGTAGCCTGTCGGACGAGGCAACATAAAACCCACAGCCAGGTGGTTGGGCATTTGCCCGACTAGATGGCTACCACACCTGGTCTAAAGTATGTCGCCATAACAACCTTGCGATGTGTTCCGGCATTAGTGACCAGGTTCCAGTCTCCCTTAAGAGAGCAGCAGCACATTTGAAGCCCCATGGGTGTTGCAAATGTCCATAGGCGATGGTAACCGCTTTCCAAAAATTCAAGCTGAATTTTTCAAGTATACATCTGCATAGATTATATAAGCGATGGAAAACGCAAAGCATTTTTTTTATTTCTTGTCTGTTTGTCGTTTTTCTGTCTGTTCAGGATTCACGTAAAAACTGCTGAGCCGATTTCGATGCGGTTTTCGCTGATCGACAGCTAATTATTAGACTTAAACTTTACGCTACTTATTATCCCGGGTTCTCGCGGCAATTTTTCTAGGAATGATTTAAAGTGGCCAGATTAAAAAAAAACAAATTCCAATGAAATTTTTCAACTGATAGATACCAAATTAATTGTAAAAAATCCCGCTGGATTTTTCCCGGGAGAGGTTTGAAATTTTTCGGGTGTGTGAAAATTAGCTCATTCCGGCACAGTTTCCACTAAAACGATAGCATAGGAGCTTTTCAAATGCTGCTGCTGGTTCTAAGAAAGAAGCGATACAAGACGTGTGTACATTTGATAAGCTATATAGTGACGGACTTTGCGCGTGTTATTGAATCGTGTATTACGTTTGTACTTGTTGTGTCCAGTTATATTTGTACCTGTGTTATATGTGTTTGTATAGTTTAGAACTATAGTAAATTCTATAGTAATTCCAAGGGCATTTTAATTTGAGTCCTGCAGCTGTAACACTATCAAGCGAATTTCAATACAACATCGAAAACAACGTGGCCTTCTACCACATTAAAATAATCACAATCGTCTCAGCATGTCGTAGATACTCAACGACGAAGATGCGCGAGCGCAGCCAGTCACCAGGTGCGCTTGCGCGACGCTACGGGAGCGCCCGTGGACACGCATCCGATTCGTTCGATGGGCAGTGCAGCTCAATGACCTTGTCAAGTGTCAAGTTGCTTTGTGTTTCGTTGACTGATAATTTCTTTTATTTTTCCTTCCACCCATTTTAATATTATATAAAAAAAAATAGAATTAGGCATGTTTGCTGAAGAGTTTCTTGCGCCGCTTCTTCTCTTCAAGCCACAACATGTTGTGAAGCGGTGGTAAATTAGATTAGGCTCCCATAGAGTAAATAATATCCATAAACAAAATTAAAACTAAATAATTAAAATGAACAAGTTGGCGGTAGGCTGAATAAAAACTTTGACAATACACGTTAGACAAATGTCATCTTTGTCTACCGTGACCACGGCCACTGAAAAGCGGCCGAAACGTCGGATAAACCAAAATCAAATAAATTACAGCGCTTAAAACCGTTAAAACGTAGTTTTATTATGTGTACAAGTCGCGAAAACTTAAGAAAATATTACGATAACAATAGGATGTTTTTAAAGTTTAAACACGAAGTAAACAAAAGAAATCCGAATACAGGAAAGGCAATAAACGGCGGGGTGTGGTTTACATATATGTCCCCGGAATCATAAGTAATAAGGGGGAAGGGGGGAGGGGGAGGGAGGAAAACTTACCCCTTCTGCAACTCCCATGTGGCGGAAATGTATAGTTCCTGAGTTATTAATGTTTTTGTCAATCTAACCTCACTTCTGTTTTTCACTAATATATAAAATAAATAGTGAATGGTTACCAGTCTGGTTCTGGTCTACACAAAACCTAACCTAACCAACTGTTTAAAACTCCACATATTTAAATTTTCGGATACATACAGTCTCCTATTTCGATAAATCCCGTCAAAAACGTAAAAAACGTCTCGGCGACAAAATTACCAGATCATTGTTGTGAATTTCAAACTTCGATAATTACTTGAATATGTATTTTTTCCGCTCAAAACCAATTTCAGTTGTTATAAATAAGTCTTAAATATATTCCTAATTACATTAACCATTAAAATCATCCAGGAAATCATCCGGGGACATATATGTAAACCCAACCCAAACGGCGTTTTACGACAGTCATGTGTGCGTTCTTTCTCGGTATGTAACAATATTATATAGTAAATTTATAAAACAACAGCTGATATTCGCTATTAACATCATCAACTCCTCCTATTTTGTGAGTGTCATTTGGTGTATGAACACAACACCACATGACACCAACCCCTACACAATAAAACCCGAAACAAATTTCTTGTAAAACACATCTGACCTCGGCTTTATGTGTGACCTTAGATAAAAACGCCTCAATCGATTATCACGACAGATGACCGACGGGCCCCGAGCTTAAAACTTCAAAGCAACCGTACATTTACGTTGGACATTTATGTATTAGTATAAAATATTGTCGGACCCCATTACGTAATGCGGGCTATAAAACGTTTCCGCGTAATATCACGGACGGTATATTCTAACAAGATATATTTCGATTGCTCGTGTTATGTGTAGAAGGGCCAATACCTTTTTAAAATAAAACTTCTTGTATATATGTAATATATGACTATGTAATACATGTATATATGCATAATTTCCTTAAAATTTCGTGTTTTAAACACGACTTTCGAAGTATTAACGAAAAACTTCAAAACACTTCCTACTCCATCATGGTATTTAAATCTATACATATAATAGAACTGTAGAGGTCGAATTTCAGTGAAAAAAATTTGCTAAAAACCGAGTTAGGGGGATGTAAGAAGTGAAATAGAACTAATTTAGATTTTTTAAATTTTTAAGCTATTATCGAGGGTTTTGAGCTCGGTGACCGAATAAAGAAATTCCGTAACGAAAATAAGCCTAACACCTCCCACTCCGCCTACCATGAGCGTTCGCTTAATGTGTATGTGTGCGTCCACACTGAATGCGCGGTGACGGGGGCCTGAGGCGGGCGCGGCGAGCGGAGGTGGCCACAGTGAGCCGCGAGCTCTCGTAGCGGTTCGAGGTATGTTTTGTTTCTCTGTTTGTCTGTTTGTACGGGCTAATCTCCGAAACGACTGGACCAATTTAAATGAAATTTTGTATGGTGGTAGCTTATATCCCTGTCAACATATAGGATACTTTTGATCCCGAAATATTAAAGAGTTCCCGTGGGATAGTTAAAAAAACTTTAATTACTTAAGCAGCTTATTATACATGTTACAATAATTTATACATTAAGAAGACGAGATCCCGCGAAAAAGTAAAACATTACCAAGACGGTGTCTAGCATAGCGTATTTAAACATCATATTAAATAAACTAGATGGTGCTGATAGTCTACTACATCGCGATTGTGACGCGGACGAAGTCGCGGGCATCAGCTAGTTATTAAATATAATGTATTCTATCTCATGCTCTTGCAGGCTCAGTCCTGTAGATATATCTGTTTAGCTCTTTTTAGTGTCACTTTTTCCTTTCACCGAGTTCGAATCATAAAGATTCTAATAGTCTAAGATCCGAATCTACATCGACCTTCACCGAGCTGATAATAGAATAAAACTTATTTTATAATAAATTTGGTATATAAGAAAATATATTAAAAATGGCTTTGCTAAAAAAATCCTGGACGGAATATTTGTTTTTTTTAATTATTTTTTATTAAATGTTGCAACATCAAGATATTAAGAAAATTTTATCCTGACTTAAAGTATAAAACATATTTAGTATATGTGAATGTGCAGTCGTTGGGTTGTTTACGTGGAAGAACTACTGGGTTGCCAGGTATAAACAGGTATGTCGATGCACGTTACTTTCACTTGATTGTATAATAGTTTTTTTTATATGAACATAAGCGCTTACTTTAAGTCAGGATAACATTTTCTTGTTATCTTGATGATGCAACATATAATAAAAAACATTAAAAAAAAAATCCGTCCAGGATTTTTTTAGTAAACTCGTATTTTGTAATATACCAAATTTATTATAAAATAAGTTTTATTCTATTATCAGCTCGGTGAAGGTCGATGTAGGTTCGGATCTTCTACTATAAAGAAGTTTCACTTCAAAAATATCTAAGTGAAATCCCTGACTAACTTGATCGTTGGGAGGCGGAGAACAAAGGAAAATGTATAAATGGATACATGGATATGACGTGTTTATAAGCTGTTTTGCCCGGAACCCGAAAAGGTGTGAAACAATCTTAAAACAGTAATTAAGTACGTAACTATTTACTTCTAAACAAGTTTGGTGTTCAAGCGATGGCATTAGCAAAGTTTCTGTATTAATTTTAACTTAAATTCACTCGGATAATAAATTTTGCGGCCTCTTTAGAAAGCTTAACAATTCAGTTAAATTAAAATGTTGAAATTGAGTTTAAATTTATGTAATAGTATTTACTAAAAGCCATTGTTTACTAGGCCGATGTACAGTTTTGAAACGCCAGGCGTGGAAGGTTGGTGCGCACACCAAATCGTCGCACGACTTAGACATGTGTGACGTATTCACGATGGTTGTAGCAAATTCTTCTCGTCGTCAACTAAAGAAGACAACGACTACCTACGGCTTTCATATATTCTTGAGCCTAATTTGTGAAAAGGTAAGAGTGATTTTAAATTTTATGTTTATTATTGTTACGAGTTGCAAGACTCGAATTAAAATACCGTTAGAATTTCTATAGAGTTTATTAGAACTATACAAATACGTATAACACAGGTACCAGAACACAACCAGTCCAAACGTAATGCACGATTCAATAACCCGCGAAAAGTTCGTCACTAAATAGATTACCCAATGTGCACAAGTCTTGCTGCGCTTGTGGTTACCGCTAGACTGCCTCGTCCATCAATCGAGGCATTGCTTTATCCTGCGTGGATGCAATATGTCTGCTCGGCCGCGTGGACCGAATTTCCTAGAACCACACCTGGCTAATGACTGCCATAAAAAATTACAATGCACAATACAGGACTGTTTTTCTAATCACAAATTTTAAACATAAAGTAAACAAAAGTCCAAATGCCGAAAAGGTAATAAAAGTGTTTCTACAGGGCTGCAGGTGTGAATTTGTCTTTGTCGGCACCTAGGTCGTTACAATATTGCTAACACAAATCTGCGAAAGCAGTCGCTTCAGGCCTCCCAAGTCTGGTTAACAAAGAGCACTACAGTGTTATACTAGGGAATAACTGGATGAAACACCCATAGAGCCCAATAAGATCATCTTTCGCCTAAAAAGGCTTGGCTGCGTGCCAGAGGCTACACGGATAAGCCTTATGGAGGCTCGTGTGATGCGAAATCTACATAATTTGCCGAGGGATAGTGGATTGTTAGATTGTTATTGACATAAAGATTATGATTTGGGACGTCAATGATGCATGAAGGGATTTATACGATTGAATTAATGAGAAAGGGTATAAGTAATTTATTGTGTTTAGTGTTTACTAAATTATAATCCCGTAGAGTTTGTATAACATGAAATTCCGGTCAATGTGTGTCGGACTCACATTGAGTTCCTTGGACGTAATGACCGTAAGCTGTTTTTGTTGTTTGACTGCGGAACCTAAAAAACTATTTAAATGAAAATAGGGGATATTTTCTCGAAAACTTCTCAACGGATTTTACTCAAAACAACTTTGCTTAAAAATATATCTAATCCGTATAAGTTCGTAGTTTTCTAAAATTAGTCACCCTATATATAGTTCACAAGTCCAAAGGGAAAGCATCAGGGTGATGCCGTAAGGTGTTCCAATTGCGACGCTAACAATACTTTGTGTTTGTTACAACTCCATTAATTCTTTGAAAAGTTGTTTCTTTTTTCTTAAATGTTGTATTTAATAATACCACATTATTATTACAATCTAATCTAAAAAGACTAATAAGTAATTTAATTATAACCTAAATTGACTAAAAGTATTTAAATTAGAAAGTGTCCATTAGCACTTTTCTTATTGTCTCTATTAAGGGGAAGACACTTTGTTAATGTGTTATTTAATAAGTTAGCACACTTTAGTTTTGTTTAAAGCACTAGTTCAAAAGGTTTTGCTCTTTCGTGCCTTCTCATTATATCCCTGTTGTCGAGGAGCTGGATCGCCTCAAAATCACGTGATGGTGAAGCCGATGCTCGTGAGCTTCCGCGTACTTTCTGATTAAAAGTAATTGTAATACAATTTTTGTATGTACTTAAAAAAATCCTGAGATAGATAAATATTATGAAAAAATATATTGCTAGACGTGTTGTGATCCTGGGGAGTTTCTTTCCGCTTCATCTCCTTTGAACAGCGATAACACGTTACGAAGCGGTGTACATAGAATAGTAAAAATCTCCAGAAATGTGAAGCAGCATATTAAATCCATAAATCAGTTTAATTTATTATTCTTCCTATTTACACAGATCTCTCGTCCAGAACTTATCGTCCTCACACTTGACTGTCACAGAATTATACCCGACTTCTGTGCGTCACTCTCGCCAGGTTTTGTATTTCAAGAACGAGAAAAAACGTGCTTCACATCACGTCTGTGATGACCATGGATGATATACCAAGATATTAAGTATGTAGCTATTGCCTACTAGCTTACATTAACCTATCGTTATGTAACAAACCTCATTACCGTAATACCACTAGATCGATGACTAAGGTCTTCTTATAAACCACATCGCTTAATCTTCTATACATTGGCGGCCACCTTCCGCCATGTCGATTAAGATATTACATGAAAGGGGTAATGGATTGTGTTGTTTGAAATGTCTTGGAAGGTGATTAATATTGTGGTGTTTAAACGTCACTCTTTAGGATGGAATCGAAGATAGTGGTATCTAGAACACTTTAACGCATATTGAAGTAAGTTAGAGATCTAATAATAGCTTTAAAATTGTCTTTTCAAATACCTTCCAGGTAAATTGTTAAAATATATTTCCTAGCGAAAGTTGGTTTTGTAAATAGAGTAATTTTTTTCAAAATTCATGTCAAATTTGAAGTGAAATTAGCACTTGTAAGATGGCTAGTTATAACGCTGATACTCGTTTTTCTATTGCATGAGATCAGCAGACAGACAGACGGCAAGCCTGATGGGAACCAGCTACCATCGCCTATAGACATTTGTAACACCAAAGGTGCTACCAATGTGCCGCCGCTCTCTAAAAGGAGACTGGAACCTGGCCACTGATGCCGGAACACAAAAAAAGGTTGTTATGGCGGCGCATACTCGACACCAAAGGTAGTAGCCATCCAGTAGGGAAAATACCCTGCGAAACTAAAAACTAAACAAAACTACTCAATTTATTCATTTATTGATGGATGGATCAAAACATTTATTTCTTTTAAAGTTCTAAAATCATTTATTTATTAACATTAATGTTGGTATATTTTTTTTATAATCGACAGACAAACACCCATATTGTATACTCCCAAATTAAGCAAGTTACGCTTGTGTTATGGATAATATACAATGGACTACTTTGGGGTCGATTCCAGACACCCAGACCAAAGTAAATAAGGGAGAAAATTCGTTTACGAAATTTACCACGCCGCCTCTGCTTTGCAGCGAGATAAGCCGTGTTATGTACTATACCTACTAATAAACAATTTGAATCAATTTAGTCAAAAAACACAACTGAAAAGACGAAACGATATACATAGCAATGACATTGAACGGTTTTATTTAATGTTTGCATGGATCACTTTGGTTGATTACTTCGAATTGAAAGACACAATTGATCCGTCTATTATCGGCTTACTTACGTTAACTCCTTGGTTTGTTGACTGTCAATTGTATATTTGTCTCGAATAGATTCCAAAAAGGCTCGTTGATTACAATAAATAATTAAGAGATTAAAGCAGTACCTAATGTCAGTTAAATTCACTTTAATGTCATGTAGTACGCCGAGATATAGAAAAAACAATGCACGATAAAAACAATTTATTTCACTTTATACATCTAAATACAATTCCAATCATCGACTGTACACTTCACTTTAATGGCCCTTATGCCGCAAAAGGTCGAAAATTGAGTGCAAACGAAACAACTTTTCGTTAGTAATTACTGATTAGTAATTTTGAATAAATAATTAATATAAATGTTCATAATATGAGAAGTAACGTATTTTTTTTTAATTTTCCTATTGTTATTTTAAGTTCAGAAAAAAATTCAATAAATCACCTCCATATAATTGACATGAAACCATTTTCCTCCTTCAATTATCAAAAAAGTATAAAAAAATATCTACATGTTTCTAAGAATGAGATAGATAATTTAGTTTTAAATGTTTTCTTTCTTTATTTTATTGACATTAAAATAACAATGCATCTCAAAACTGAACACGTCTATAGAATCCCCGCTATCGCCCGAAAAATTTGTACCAAAATATCCTCAAGGACGTTGGTGTTGCTAGAAGCCTTAAGTGTGTTTTTTTTATAGCCTCTAGAAGGCAAACAGGCAGGCGGGTCACCTGACGGAAAGTGGTTACCGTCGCCTATTTACGTTTGCAACACCACCACCACCGACGTATTGCCCACCTTTAAGAAATTTTATAACGCGCTTCTTAAAGAACCCCATGTCATAGCGCAAAGAGAAAACCGCGGGGGGAAGTTCCCTCCAGATCATTGTTGTACGCGGCATTAATGTTCTAGAGAACCATTGCGTAGTTGAGCGTGGGAGCTCAAGGAAATGGGGGTGAATATCCCGTCGCTGGCAAGCGGTGCGGTTGTATAAGTGAGGCGTTATTGGTACACAGATCGCGATTGGATAATCGTTCCCAACAAATACTAGCCGTTTTTATATTGTGCCCCAAAACCAACTGATTTGCCGTAAGCGATCGCTATACCAAGTGCCACCATCTTTAAACAGCGAATGTTTTCGGAAACAAGCTTGTCTTAAAAATACAACTACTTATTTTCACAACTGTCAAAGTTATACATCATATACAATTATCTATACATATAATAAAATTGTAGAGGTCAAATTTCTGTACAATGAAAAAAAATGCCAAAAACCGAGTCAGGGGGATGCAAGAAGTGAATTAGAACTAATTTAGATTTTTTAATTTTTTTGTTTCTCTGTTTGTCTGTCTGTTTGTACCGGTTAATCTCCCAAACGACTGGACCGACTTACATGAAATTTTGTATGGTGGTAGCTTATGTCCCTGGTCAACATATAGAATACTTTTGATCTCGAAAAATTATTGAGTTCCCGTGGGATAGTTAAAAATCTTTAATTACTTAAACAGCTTATAATATACTGCAAGTAGTTTCCCTGCAACGTAACATAATAGAAGCGGAGATTTTGATCGGGTGTGATGTCGGTGAGAGAGTTTTATCTTATATATATAATATATAAAGCTGATAAGTTTGTTTCTTTGTTTGTTTGCTTGAACGCGCTAATCTCAGGAACCACTGGTCTGATTTGATTTTTTTTCAGTGTTAGATAGCCCATTTATCGAGGAAGTTTATAGGCTACATACCATTATGCTTACAGCAATAGGAGCGGAGCAATTAAGAATGTTTTAAAATCACGGGTTTTTTTAATTACTTTTTTTAAACAAATCCACGCGAACGAAGTCGCGGGCAGAAGCTAGTTTACATATATAATATTATACAGTTCTAAACACGTCGTCTTTGTACATTAAATATATTAAAAACTAAAAACTGGAATAGACTATATAAGCGATAGAGAACACTGCAATGTTTTTTAGATTTCTTGTCGGTTTTTCTGTATGTTCAGGATTCACGTAAAAACTACTGGGCCGATTTTGATACGGTTTTGTGCAGATCGACAACAAATTCTTAGACTTAAAATATGCGCTAAATTTGATCCTGGAAATCTCGTGAGATTTCTTTTGGGAATTATTTTAAATGACCAGATTAAAAGAAATCGAATTCCGATGTGATTTTTTCTCTAATCGATAGAAAATTTTATGTAATAAAAATGTGTGATATTTTTTTTCCGGTAATCTCGCGGGAATTTTCCCGGAAGCGGTTTGAAGTTTTTCGGATGCATAAAAATTTGCTTTTTCCAACACAGTTTCCAGTAAAACGATAGCTGACAATCTTTTTTAAATTCTGCGATACTTTGTGTCCCGGGAATCATACTGGAATTACAAGTCAAACGTGGATGAAGTCGAGAGCATATTCTAGTAGTTTCATATAATCTCTTAAATTATGGCTTCATTATATGAGTACCTACAACTACAATTTCAGGCTATCTATACATATAAAAACTGTAGAGGTCGAATTTCTGTAAAGTGAAAAAACCGAGTCAGGGAGATGTAAGTAGTGAAATATAACTAAAATAGACAGAAATAGATAGATAACTAGAAAAATCAGCGTTGTGTCGGATATAATTCCGGCACAGCAATATGCTGAGTGCAAGCCTTGTTTGCTGAAAATGCGGCGTACAAATTTTCAAAATATGCTGTATAACAATATATAAGGAATGTAATTACGTCGCTATTTTTGCAAATAAAGTTTTTTCTTTCTTTCTTATAACTAATTTAGATTTTTTTTAATTTTTTTGTTTCTCTGTTTGTCGGTTTGTCTGTCTGTTTGTACCGGCTAAACTCCGAAACGACTGGACCAATTTAAATGAAATTTTGTATGGTGGTAGCTTATATCCCTGGTCAACATATAGGATACATTTAACCCCGAAAAATTAAAGAGTTCCTGTGGGATAGTTAAAAAAACCGCACCACGCAGACGAAGTCGCGGGCAGAAGCTAGTCTCCTATAAATAAATAGTAGCTGCAATATATTTTATATCTAATTAGGCTTCCAACAATTATTTATATATCTTGCAAAATTCAGAATATATGAATATGAATAGAATAGGCCTAAGTCTCACGCAAAATGTGGTAGTTTTAACAGAAATATATAAGGTTCTTTAGAAATAAGCTTAGTGTTTAATGACTAATTCTTGTTGACATCTAACACCAAGCAATAAATAACGTGCTACATGCAATCGGCCTAAGCCATTTTCATTTTATTAAAAAAATAATCTGCCAAGTGCGCGTCGGAACACGCACATTGCAGGGTTCCGTAGAAGCGGTAAACATTACTATGTAAAATTAAACACTACAACTCCATTATTCTTAAAAAGTCATTCTGTAACATACTTCTGTATAAAAAATATAAAAAAAATAAAGAAAAAGAATTTTAGCTAGACGTGTTGCTGGGGAGTTTCTTGCCGCTTCTTATCCTTAACAGAAATAACACGTTGCGAAGCAGTGTACATAAACTAGGAAATAAAATTAAATTTTGTATGACTTTCAAAAAGTGTTTTCCAGTGGAACTTATTTTGAATAAAAACTTTTGAATTTGAATAAAAAAGGTTTCTTCAACTCTCAATTACATGTCTGGCCTTCCTGATCTTTATTTACTGCACAATTTCACTGCAGCATTATGTAGTAGCATATCCATACTCCTTTTCATACTATAAAACGAAATTCGCTTTTCGAGTCTCTCTAAATACTCGCTATCTCCTAAAACATGCAACGGGTTTTCAGGCGGTTGTCACAATCAACTAGATAATTTTTCGTTAAAGGTTTATTTATGCATAAAAAAACCTAATTAAAGTTTTTATATAAGCAGCAAAGAAAATATTTTTCAATCCAGTCGCCAAGTGCGCAAAGATAAAAAAAAAAAAGAATAAATAATAGACAAACAAACACACATATTGTATATCCCCAAATTAAGCAAGTTACGCTTGTGTTATGGGTAATATACAACGGATTACTCTGGGGCCGATCCCAGACACCCAAACCATAGTAAATAACAGAGAAAATACGTTTCCGAAATTTACTATACCAGGAATCGAACCCGGAGCCTCTGCGTTGCTGCGAGGTAGGCCGGCTAAGGCTTAGCCCGCTCAACCACAGAGGCCGTCAAATGCAATGTAACCTGTGTGACAGTATGCTTGCTGGCTAAATAAACAACGGTTACAAACTAGGTTCTATTCATTATAGATGCTGCAATTTAAAAAAAAAATTGTGGTGTACAGTCGCGGGATGAAACGGGTCACCTTAAAGTCGACTTGCTTGCCAATACAAGATAAACAGCTCCGCCAACATTTTAATAAATGTAACATTTTGTTACGATTATAAAATTTATAGACACTATAAAAGAAAATTACAATGTTGACAATGGCAGGCACTGAGATTAACAATAGCTTTAATCATCAGAAACAAAGACGATATTATCACTACGCTTACCATAAATAATAAAACCAATAAAAAGGTCTTATATAATTCTCTAAATAATCTTCTTAGACAAGATAGAAAATCAAACGACTTGATCTAAGTAATTTTAAACTTTATTGACAAACAGTTAAACCTATTTTTTGTTGAATAGTCTGTTGTGTGACTTCTACACATTATGATTGTATACAGGTTCTATATTTGCCTTAATTGTTAGAGATCCCCAAAAAACTTGCAAAGGGTAAAAATCACCTTAAAACTCTTCCATAGTTGTTTGCCCGAATGAATTTATGTTAAAATATTCTGAAGCGATTTATTCTTTATCAGTACTTAAATTAAACCAAGTTTAAGAAATTAATTGGTAAATTCCCATTTGGTAAGTTACCATTTATTATCTTATAAGGTTATAAATATTATTACGACCGACAAAAACCAATTCACACCTGTAGTTTATCACCTTCCCGCATTTGGACTTCTTTTGTTTACTTTGTGTTTCAAATTTGAAATTAGGTAAAAAAACAGCCCATTATGTGTTGTAATAGTCATTAACCAAGTGCAATTCTTGGAAATTCAGTCCATGTGGTCGAGTATTGTGTCGAAACATATTGTATTTGTATAAATCAATGCCCCAACGGAGGGGTGAGGCAGTCAAGCGATAAACACGGGCGGAGCAAGACGTATCTACATTTAGTGACGGACTTTGCGCGTGTTATTGAACCGTGCATTACGTATGTACTAGTTGTGTTCAGTTATATTTGTACCTGTTTTATACCAAAATTATTTATCGACATTCATTAGTTGGTTACCAAAATTCTGTAGCGCTTCAGAGATGTTCACAGAAACAAGACTCCCCGGTTTTGCGGCACTAATTAGACAAAGAGTAGCGAACACAAGAGAAAGATTTTATAACTCCCAAAATAAAATAGTCGCTGCTCTGCTTGAAGTAAATGGACCATTGATGAAACATTGGATGAAAATACATAGTGACATAATCATATTTTAATATTATAATAGCAATGTAATTTTTATGGACCTAGTCTGGATTAAATGAATATTATTATTATTATTATATTATTATACGTGTTTGTATAATTCAAATAAATTTTATAGTAATTCCAACGGCATTTTAATTCGAGTCCCGTAACTCGTAAGAATACTATGGTTTTTTTTTTAAGAAAAAGATGTTATTTATAATTAAGTATGACAAATGAACTATACTAACGAATTATTACTATTGTTGGTAACCTAAATTTATGGCATCTAATATATAGTTAAGGTAACGAAGCTACAGTTGTAGTAGGTAATTACTCGTATACTAATTTCATAATTTATTAGATTATGTTAGATTTCACGAAACAATAGCTATTTTAAGGCAGATGTTTATTGATCTATTGCCATGAATAACAAGGTTAGTTAGTGAATACGATACTGTTATGATTACTAAACGTTTTGCTGGCATTTGTAACAGGTATTAACAAGTTGCTGGATATTTTACATTGGGAACATTTTAATTGACGGTAGTTTCAAGTAATTTATTGTCACGTTCTTACTGCTTGTCACGTTTTTATAAATAAAAGTACATAGATAGTGGTATTTATGTATTTATTTGTGGCTGCAACTTTTTTTTAACGCTAACCTTAGACATGAAGAAAAATATAAAGAAAGATATTTTTCAATTCGTTCCTAGAGATCTAACGGGACTAGCCAACAAACAACAATATTCAAAGATTTTCCTGTGATAAACGAAAATGGCCGGCAAACCACGGAATCAATGATGGCGTATGTCAGGTCACGAACAGGTTTTAACCGGCCAAATCCGGCGAATGTATGCAAAGGTGTGTGTGGTCTTTCGTCGGATATTACATCTATTGAATCCATTTTTTCAATGTATTACTCGCTTTTTCACAAAATAAGTTTTTGAATAAAATTTTCGTTGTATGTTTAGAGCCTAAGTCTTCAAAGTGTTCCGTATGGACCCCTGGGGATACATGAAGTCCACGTCAGTAAAAACAAAATGTGGGGGTCCGCGAGCTGAATTGAAATTTTTAACTATTCCATAAATAGAATAATAAGATATGATAACACCATGCGTCTGTAAAATTGATTAATTAAAAATATGTACTTAATCCAACGCAAAGAGAATTGTCAAAATTGGTTCAGAAGCAAAAAAAGTTAAGAATTGACAACCTTATCCTTTTTGATTTCTGAGTAATAATACTCTAAAATATAAAAAAGTATCAATATTATTCCTTAATCAAAATAACAAATCGATGAAAAAATCAAAGACAACAAATATTGCAAAGCAAAAGTTGCTGCCGGTAGAATGACATACTCTCTACACATGAGCAGTAATCCTCTCCAACTTGGTGGTAAACGTATTACGACGCACTCTTTCTGTCCATTAAAAAGCGGTTAATGGGTTTAAAGTGCATAGCCGCGAGCTAAGTGCATAAACGCGGCGGTTAAGAACACGCCGGACCGTCTTAACGTAATCCGGAAATAACGTAAGCTAGCTACTCTATTGTATTTTTTAATGTCACTCTAAGAGTGTTTCATAGAACGAAGTTTCTGAATTAATTTAATGTTATTATTATATTCCTGCTTCATTTGGGATAATGTTAGTATTATTAACTCTGTCATCCAGATGTAGCTAAGGGCTTAATGCGTAATATGTGACGTGACATTCTTATTATTTTTCAAATATAATAATGTTACGAGTGCGGGACTCGTATTAAATGCCGTTGGAATTACTATAGAATTTATTAGAACTATACAAACACGTATAACACAGATACAAATGTAACCGGACGCAATATGTCCAAATGCACATTTAAATAACACGCGCAAAGTTCGTCACGAAATGTACACACGTATTGCCTCGCTTGTGTTATCGCTTTGACTCCTCACCCCTCCGTTCAGGCATTGTTTTATACCAAACTATACAATACAATACTCGACCGCGTTGACTGAATTTTCCAAGAATTACACCTGGCTAACGACCATCATAAAGGATTACGATATACAATAGGCGGCTTTTCTAATTACACATTTTAAATATATATTAAACAAAAGAAGTCCGAAAGGTAGCCGAAAAGGTAATAAACTTCAGGTCTGAATTCACTTTTGTCAGTGTGTAACAATAATAATATATTATAATAAATTATATTCATTATTGAAAGGCATCTCGAGAAAGATTTTTTTGAAGCGTTATCATTAGATTTTTTTATTTTTATTGTAGTATAGTTTCGAGTTTGATCACAATCTCGCCCTATGTGGAGCGAAGATGCTGTCTAAGATGAAGCACGCTTACCTAGAAAGTCCCTATTCACACTGAAATTGAAGACACCCAGGTTATAAGTATCAGGAAAGATAGACTCCGGCAATGAGTTCCACTCCTTTGCGGTGCATATGATGAAGCTAGATGCAAAGCATTTCGTTGTTATATATCGGTTTCGCATGCCCGGTGCGTCTGGTTGTCCGATGATGGCAGGAAGAGATTTTTCAAAAATCAATTACTCTAGACAGGAATCGAATCGGCTGATTTTGAAAAAATATAACACTCTGTATTATTACACAAATAGATAGCTGTAAGGCCAAAGCCTCACCGCGTAAAAAAAAAACTCAAAATTGTCATTAACTGTGACGTCTTGCAATAAATGTCTTTTTGGCGTTTTTCCCGCCCTTCGCTCTTCCCGCGCCCGCGCTGATATTACATCCGCTGCCCGCTCCCACAAGTTAAAGATAATAATTTAAAGTGCCTTTTTCCGTGCTTCAATCAACTACAGTGTGTTTGTATGTGGTTAATTCATCTTGTAAGAAGAAAGAACACGGGCCGGCCCAAGGAAGATAGCAACATCGCAAATCATGTAAGTCGTACAAACGTTTTACCCAACCAAAAGAAAACCAGTACCTACAGTCCACCCCGTTTTTAAAACCAGTAGCATAAAATATCAATGTTTGTGAAGGAATATCATACGGGATTATTATTTAAGGAAAAGTAGTGTTTTCCGAGAGTATTCTTTATGTGGGCAATGTTTGCCTTATCTGATAGTAAGAGGCAGCTTTGACAGTAATTAGTTCTTTAATCAACTGCGCCTAGATTTGTTTTCCTTGCTCAGCCAACTTCTCTTTATTGCACAAGTGGTAATGTTGGCCGTGCAAAGTAGCAAGGAACCGAAACCAACCGAGAACTCATTAGCATAAAACGTTACCATATACCTCTTTTAAGGACGATGTAGATACTTTTTCTCTTTAACAGTAAATTACTTTGATGTTATTTTCTTTCTTCTCTTTGCGTCTAAGCTAAAGTACTTATAGCGGACAGAGAGCACCCCATGACCCGTCCGCCGGAACACACCTACTCTCCGCACCCCGCATACCGCCAACGCCCATAGCTTGCACAATTAGCAGCTAGGCGTCGGATGGCACGTGGAACTCTCTCGCACACTTACTTGCTCATTCGTAGTAGCACCAATACGCACTTTATGTATTTATTTCTTCTAAGTATAGTTTAATTTTAAATAACGTTAATAATAATCATACAGTCCAGTCTATATCGACTTTCATTTTAAAAGAAACAACTACCACCAATAGTAGTATATGCTACTACTAATGAAATGTTTAACAATCTGTTTATAGCCAGTTCCTATATTTCCTATTCATTCACTTACCTTGCCATTGGTTAAAATTTCACATTTCTTCTATCGCTTTCTATCCGTGCAGGAACGGAGAAAGAATACAATTTCATTTGGCCAGGCGGCCTGTCGTAAGATACGACAAAACAACCTACAGCCAGGTGGTAGGGTATTTTCGCATCCGGCTATCACCCCTTGGCTAAGAGTATACCACCTTAACAACCTTGAGTTGTGCTCCAGAATTAGTGCCCAGGTTCCAGTCTGCCGTTAGAGATCGGCAGCACATTGGTAGCACCTTTGGATTATTAGGTGAGCCGTCTGCCTGTCTGCTGAACTCATGTAATAAAAACATGTGGTGAGTGTGGTATTATAAAGATATCATAGATACCTATACACCTATTCGTTTATTATATATATTATTAGTTTAAAATGTTCCTTAGTTAGGTTGCATGAAAGAGATTGCTTTGAGCGATATGACTACCTATTTTTTTTACCATGACAATAGTCGTCCATTTTTTGTAATCGTTTATTTGGTGAGCGATAAAGTTATTTATCTATCTACGTTTTATTTGGATATTTAAGATATGATAATGCATAGGCATTATACTGGTATAAAAAATCCAAATATCTTTCTATTTTCTCAAGAGAGATAGTAGCAGTTTCTTTCGGACCTGTCTCAATAAAAATAGAGGCATAAGAATGTCGTTGAACGTCTGCAAGTGCCCTAACTGTTTCGATATATTATAATGTTGCTTTTAACTCGACGCCAAACGTCTCATTTTGTTTGAACCAACAATGGGTTTTTAACGTAACTGATTGATGATGATGAAATATGGTTGAGTGGGCCGAACAATACCCTCAATGCTGAAGGGTAACAAATTTTTCCTTGAACATTTTTAAAATCACTTTTTCTTGTTTCCTCTTCATTATATTTACTTTAGTTTAGCAATTTCTTTTTAAATTCCTATTTTATTTCAATTTATAATATAACAAGTTCTTAGATGAGCCTATGCTGACAATATTACGAGTTCTAAACATATATCACGATGATTTGGACTTATTTTCATATCTCATCAGGGGTGAATCACCAATTTATAGCCTTTCATTTCTAGGATTGGCAAAAACAAAAAAGGATTTATAGATTGCTATATATTTATGTATACATATTCATATTTAAGGTGCCATTTGAAATTATTGTCTTTTTTACACGCTTTATATTAGCTTCACTTGTATGTCAGTATGTCTGTAACCGACCCCTTTGAGCTCGATTTTGTCCTACTTTGAACGATCAGATTTAATTCATACTTTGCACACCTGTCAAAGGTCGATGACAATGCAATAATATAGTATCATGGAGCTAATCTGATGATGGAGTGGGAAGGTGGCCATAGGAACTCCTGTACTAAACAAGATAGACCCTTCGTGTTTGGGCCCGTATGTTTATATCGCGTGACAATGCAATAATATGGTACCATGGAGCTGATCTGATGATGGAGACGGAAGGTGGCCATAGGAACTCCTGTACTAAACAAGATAGACCCTTCGTGTTTGGGCCCGTATGTTTATATCGCGTGACAATGCAATAATATGGTACCATGGAGCTGATCTGATGATGGAGTCGGAAGGTGGCCATAGGAACTCCTGTACTAAACAAGATAGACCCTTCGTGTTTGGGCCCGTATGTTTATATCGCGTGACAATGCAATAATATGGTACCATGGAGCTGATCTGATGATGGAGTCGGAAGGTGGCCATAGGAACTCCTGTACTAAACAAGATAGACCCTTCGTGTTTGGGCCCGTATGTTTATATCGCGTGACAATGCAATAATATGGTACCATGGACCTGATCTGATGATGGAGTCGGAAGGTGGCCATAGGAACTCCTGTACTAAACAAGATAGACCCGTCGTGTTTGGGCTCGTATGTTTATATCGCGTCAAAATGCAATAATATGGTACAATGGAGCTGATCTGATGATGGAGTCGGAAGGTGGCCATAGGAACTCCTGTACTAAACAAGATAGACCCTTCGTGTTTGGGCTCGTATGTTTATATCGCGTGACAATGCAATAATATGGTACCATGGAGCTGATCTGATGATGGAGTCGGAAGGTGGCCATAGGAACTCCTGTACTAAACAAGATAGACCCGTCGTGTTTGGGCTCGTTTTACTTGTCTTGGCTAGCACTCTGCTGCTACATGATATGCAGGATCTCAAAAGCTTGTATTTAAAAACATTTAAACAAAAATCAACTAAAAAATGAAAAATAAATAATAGTTTAAAAAAACTAAAAAAAACACGCTTTTATAAAAAATCCAACTAAAAAAACAAAAAATAAAATTTAATATAATATAAAAAAGCGTGGGGTGTATTCAATTAATAATATAATATCTTAAAAAGCGCTTTGAATACACCCCACGCTTTTTTATATTATATTAAATTTTATTTTTTGTTTTTTTAGTTGGATTTTTTATAAAAGCGTGTTTTTTTTAGTTTTTTTTTATTTAGCTAAGGGAATGTGTACCGTACACGGCGGGATCGGTAACCCGACAGTACAAACCCACAAGAGAATTTTTGGTACTTAAGTGCTAGTAGTAGTAGTATATTTACCTGGTACTCCAGCCAGCGGTGGTGGGAACAGGAACAACGGGAACACTAATCTGTCAGTATTTTAAGGGAGGGGCGTCCCTTGAGAGGATATATATAAAATATCCTACTAAACTACTACTACAAGGGAAACACTACGAGGGATGGATAAAAT
The DNA here is from genome assembly GCA_949752895.1 of Dendrolimus pini. Taxonomy (NCBI): domain Eukaryota; kingdom Metazoa; phylum Arthropoda; class Insecta; order Lepidoptera; family Lasiocampidae; genus Dendrolimus; species Dendrolimus pini. Next base: position 3,627,945 of record OX457130.1, on the reverse strand, counting down.
GTATGTCTAAATACCAGGTGTACCGCCTCGTCCTATTTCGTCACAACCACTCACTTGCTCACTGAGTATATTAACTTATTATTGTTATAGTGTTCCACACACTTGCAAATATGTGAATTTTCAATAAATAATTAAATATTAAATTATTTCACGCGAGAGCTATCACACCGTGTGTCTTCGAGGCAACTCCGGGGCATACCCGCTTTTCGACACGATAAAAAAGTGCCGTATGTATCGCGTAACGATCGAAAATCGGCGCTCGATATCTGTATTCCGAACAGAATGCATTCATGCATCCTCTCAGATCGGAACCCCGATGAGGGCAACGAGAACTAATTCGGGCTACAAGGAGCCGGTTCTGCATCTTTTGTCAGGAAGGAGTTGTGATCTCACAACTCCTTCGTGAGAAAGAAGCTCTTCTCCTTCCTCTTCCTTCTAGTCGCTGGTGAATTATTGCGATTATCAACATCTGTTGATATTCGCAATAATTCACCAGCGACTCTCCGCATCTAGTGAGGTACCCTAGAACCTTAACTATAAGTATCTCACCGTGATTTCTCCATGCCTCTTAAGAAAAGGTCCTTAGACCGGGGACCCCAACGTCCAGGGTGTGGTTTGACAGGAATGTCCACGGATTTCGACCCGGATCCACTGCGCCACTGTTAGGAGCAAATATTGTTCTTAATCTATTAAAAATACCTAAGATAAGCAGGTAGATTTTGAGAGCTGAAACACAACGCTAACTTTATTCTAACCCCTCTCAAAATGAGCAAAGGAGAGAAGTAATTGACACACGTCATAAAGTAAAAAGGCGTGAAAAAGTTTCGTTCGGAATCACATAAGTTGCGAATGGCTGTGAGCCTTCGTTTCTAACTTTAGAATCGATGTGACAAAGTGCCTTGAAGTTTCTGAACGACACGATTCGCCTGGACAGCGTCCATCTTGATTGTGGTCGGAGACATTCGAGTCGTATTTTGAACATATCAAACATAGAAAACTGAACTCAGTAGTTTTAAATTTGATGGACTTTTTAGCGTTAAATATTTTTGGCTTCCTAAAGGAGAGGTTAAATCTCATTTATAGCTTGAAAATTACACCATTTTGAGTCCAGTGCGTCGAGTATGTATCTAGATGTAATCTTCGTTTTAGGGAGCATGTAAATTGAGAGTTCCAGTCGCTCGCTTACACCCTTTCCTCTATTACTCTAACTCCAATTTTCCAATCATGCCTATCCCATCCCTCCTACTTCATCCCCCTATCCTATCTTAGTCCTTTGGTATCAGCCTATTATTGCCAATATACGTAGGCGACGGGACCATTTTTTTTACAACGCTAGAATAAATATTCTAATTAAAATATAATAGAACACATGATATGAATATATAATATGAATATTTGACGCAAACTTGAGGAGGCGTATCTCCATAAGTCGACATTGATTGGCTGAAGAAAAAGATAATGTGAAGTCGAAGACACGTATAAAACAAAAAAGACCACAAAATGTCTGATCAACACGAAAGTCAGGGCGAAGCCAATTTAGAGAAAGAAGAAACGCTCCGTTACGTAGGTCGTCTCTCTGTTTATCTGGTTCAGGCAATAAAGCAAATATTTGTTGAATAAAGGAGTTCTAACCTATTCTGAAATCAAGCCAAAACTCGTTACACAATAAAGAAAAGTTCTTTTATGTATATTTTTTACTAATAAAATATTATACTTTGATATCTGAACTAAAAAATGTTATGAAAGTCATATAAATTATGGAAGCACAACAAGAGATACCAAACAAAGTTGGATTAGCCCTACGGAGCTACCTTAGGCATACCTAAATGAATCAAACCGGCACACCTAAGCCTCGTACACTAAATTATAAACACAAACACAAGCCACTGTTCTGTACACTGTGTTACTTTGAATTAGGTACGAACAAACAAACAGAGCGGCTGAAATTGCCTATGGTCTTATTTATTACGGTGCCCAAAAATAATAGTAGTATTTCTTTTGCTTTTAAGACAATACTTTCAAAGAACCCATTTAATTAAAATGTGAGTTATTGTTGATTCAAACGTTCTATAGTTATCCTAGTATTCTACCGGCAAAAGAGTATCGTCTATTGGGACTTCATGCCATCAAGTTAAAGTAATTTAATACTTATTATTTCTTCTTCTACAGCCAATCGAAGCTGGACGTAGGCCTTCTCCAGTTTGCGCCATATATTCCGGTCTCCTCTTCCCTCATTCAGCCACTATTCTGACATACATCTTCTGTCACAGCACAATTCATCATATCATCCTTCACGCAATCCATCCATCTTTTTGTTGGTTTACCTTTACATCTGTACCCATCCATCTTGCAGTTTAACATTCTTTTTATCACGTGACTCGTCGACGTTCTTCCTCTCAATTTTTCTATCACGGGTGCAACTTCCAAAGAACCCCTTGTGTACTCATTTCTCACCTTATCCATTCGTGCATAACCACACATCCATCTAAACTTTCTCATCTCAGCTGAGTGGAGACGTTTGTGCTTTATCACTTTAGTGGCCCAACACCCCGACCCGTATAGAATGACTGGTCCTATGGGAGATTTATATATTTGACCTTTTAGTTTCAGTGGCATTAGTTTGTCGCATATCAGTATCCACTGTCTCCACCTGTCTCCACTTTATATTCTATTCCCTCTAACCCATCCTGAAGGTTGGCAACGTTGGCTTCGCCTCTGTTATTCCGAACGTCTATTCAAACCCATCATTTCCATCAGGTGAACCGTCTGCCTTTTTACCAGCTTGACAATAAATTTTTTTATTACAACTAGTATTTGTCCGCCAGTTTGTCCACGTTATACAGGTAAGAAAGATTACAATTATTTTGCTAAATATAATATCGAAGGTTATTTTTAGCAGGATTATGGATTTTTTTATATGAAAATGCATGAATCACGGAAATCCCCGTAAAAACTCGGGATAAGTAATCTTACTAAAGGCATGTTTAACTACGATTGTTTTACTAAAAATTTCATCGATCAGTGAAAATTTTGTATCGAAATTAAAAACATTTTCAACACGGCCACTTTCAACCTCTCCCAAGAACATTCCCGAAAGATTCTCGGGATGTCAAGTACTGCAGATTTTAATTCCGGGAATTTACTATCGATTTCAATGAGATTTTCACTGATTGTGAAAACCACATTGAAATCGTCTTCGTAGTTTTTACGTGAAACCCGAACAAACATACAAACACAAAAAATGTAAGGAACGAAACACTACAATTTTGTAATATTATAGATAACAATATAGCTACAATACCTTGCTTGTTTATTTGGTTAGAACCCTTTATGTATGGGAAGTTATTATGAAATACAACGCTCTGCCTCATCAAAGCCTACAAACAATCTTAACTTCACAAAAAAATCGCAACAAAAATATAAAGAACTCACTTTCTTTACAATATTTTGTTCTTTCTATTCCTTCGTCGTCGACTCTGTTTTATGCTTCATAAAAATTTACTAGATACTTATCTTTCTGCTTATTCCGTATATCAGCATTCTATTAGTCTTATTGTAGCTGTATTTTTAGGGTTCAATTGCGAAAGAATGATTTAACTTTTACAGTTTATAATTAACTATATGCTAAGCTATATGTAATGGCATTTATTTGTTACTTTTTATCTGTGCAGGAACGAAGAAAGAATACATGTTCCTGCCGGGTGGTCTGTCGTAGGAGGCGACAAAACAACCCACATTCAGGTGGTATGGCATTTGCCCGACTGGATGGCTACCACTCCTGGTCTAAAGTATGTCGCCATAACAACCTTGAGTTGTGTTCCGGCATTAGTGACCAGGTTCCAGTCTCCCTTATGAGAACAGCAGCGCATTTGTACCAACTTTAATGTTGCAAATGTCCATAGGCGATGGTAACCGCTTTCCATCAAGTGGGCCGTCTGTCTGTCTGCTGAACTCCTACAAAAAAAAGTGAAACTTCTTCAGAATCGTTGTTATTTGACACTTGATGAAATGAAAAAGCGATACTCAAAAGAGCTAAACATATTCCTCTTTAACTTTAATGGTCTATCGGAATCCTTTCTGTAACTTTATTGACCATATTCTATGTATCCTTACTATTATAGAGAGGAGATATTTGTATTTCTGATTTTTTGTATTTTGATATGTTTGTAACGAATGAACTAAGCCTGCAATAGAATATAAGCGTTTCATACTAGGTTTCATACTACGTTTGTAGATTATAAGTATGTTCATTTGTATATTCTCTGAAGTTTAACTTCTACTACGTATTTCCTCCAAAGTTGTTAAAATTGACGAACTATAAAGTGAAAAATTCTGTAAAATTTTTTACAGTTAAGTGAGAAAAAAGTTCAAAAAATCCTTCATCTCGACATTATTTTAGTAATATGCATTGGATGGTTTTGGAATATGAAATTTTTTTACTGAAATATTTTTTTAGTTCGTAGTAAAATAATGAAAACACTTTTGACGTCCTAAGAGACTTTCGTTGCCTTTGACTATCAAGCACTTACCATATTAATTTATTTGTATTATCATAATCTCCGGTATTAAACATATATATGGTCTAGGATGAACATATACGTAGAAGGTTCCTATTTACACGGGACTTGTAGGTATCGGATAATACAACACTTGGGAAAAGAATTAAAAACAAAACGTTATTTTGTCACCGAAATTCCATGAGTTCATTTATGTTTTACAATTTATGTAAAAATGACACAAAAATTTTAAATGTATAAAACTATCTTAATTGATAAAAATGGTTTCATATGTAACTTTTTAAGTGGTTTCTAATTTTGTTATTTTATTGTAAAAAGTTCCGAATTTTGTTATTTGTATTTCTATTCATTATTTATACAAAACAATATTTAATACTTTAAAGACAATTTGTTAACTATGATTAAAAATACTAACTAACTAATGCATCGATAGATTACAGCGCCACCTATCAGTTCCAATTGTAAATCTAAACCATCCTCGAACTCAATCAAATACACACACGATATGTCATCAAAATCGATTAAGCCGTTTTTGAGTTTTAGCCAGCGTAACGAAAAGCAATTGATTTTTGTGTATAAGAAATTAAGAATGTTAGTTAATTAAAACCTTTTTTAACAATTGAGGTTCATTGTTTTAAATTTAAAATGAAATATTAAAGACAGAAATAAACTGTCCATTTTTGGCATTAGTAGCCAAAATGTCTATACAAGTACATTTGTCTATACAAGTACATGTGCCTATTCAAGTACATCTGCCTGTACAAGTACATCTGTCTATACAAGTACATAATATTATAAAAATATATAATATCAGCCCATAAATGTCCCACTGCTGGGCTCGGGCCTCCTATTATAGGGGGAACGGACAGTATACCCAGTATACCCACGCTTGTCCAAGGCGGCTTGGCAGGTTTGACATGACGGTTATCTCGATGTGCAGTTTGCATCACGATGTTTTCCTTCACCGTTATTAGCACGTGGTTATTGTAACAATAAGCACATTAGATCAGAAACTGACTAAGTGGCGCATGCGTTCCGGTCAGGATCGAAATCGCGCCCTTTGAGTCTGGGACGCGTGCGCTAGCCATTACGCTACCACGACTTTTTAATAATAATAACAATCAGTTCCCGCAGGGGGGGCTTTGTGGCGAAGCCTTAGGTGAGTGGCGACACCTCGTTCCTGACTCCGGGGGCCAAGACAAGGCCCCCGCCTCCGTGCTTGCCTTAACCAGCCGGCACGGAGTGGAGATCGCTAGAGCTAAGACTCAAGCTCCAGGGGTGGAAGTGATAAAAGGCATCACGTCAGAAGTAGCTTCGGTGAACCTGCAGCCCACCTCTCTACACCCCTTAGCCACTCACACCCATGTTGCCCCTGTCTATTATGACATTTTTTGGGGCCCATGCAGGGAGTGGCGAGTCACCGTCTGCCCATTTTTCCATGTTCCCTGAACATTGCGACGGGCAGACGCCATAGTCCCCATATTCCCAGAGCCCTAGTACCACTTAGAGTTCACACCAATAACCCGGTACTTTCTCTTCTCATTTCCCACAATAGTCCTAAACTGGCCGGGGCTTGTCCTTGGGTGCATTATTGTATGGTGTAGACAGGGATAATCGCCGGTCAGTGTCACGCCACATTTATATTAAATTTGTCAAGGGGCCTCTACGTGTTGGCCTCCCCATGGCCCCACGCAAGCCCTCCAAAAGTCCGGGCCATTTTTATGGCCCGTGGTCTTGAAAGACATACAGTATTATAATAATTAATAAATTACATACATACATACATACATTACTTCACGCCAGGTCCCTTGCGGGGTAGGCACGAACAACAGAGCGCCATTTAGGCTTATTCTTACACACCTCACTTGCTTCTTTGACATTCATAGTTCTTGTCATGCACGCTCGTCTGTTCTTAAGGCTCCTGACATCACCTTCTGCTAGTACATGATCAATTTGATCATGCAAGGTGTGTCGTGGCCTTCCGCGACTTCTGCATCCATCCACTTTTGCATTGTATATCTGTTTAGTCATTCTTTCATCATACATTCTTTCCACATGCCCGAACCACCGGAGCATTCCTTTCCTTACCTTCACCCCGACACTCTCTTTCAGACCAACTCTCTTTCTTACTTCGGTATTACGAACGCGGTCCGCGAGCGTCACTCCGCAGATTTTGCGCAGTGCTCGCATCTCGACCGCGTTTACTCTACTTTCGTGCTCTCTATTCCATACCCAACTCTCGCTTCCATACGTGAGCGTAGGTACCAGCACCGCGTTGTGTATGGCAAGCTGGGCCTTCTGGCTGAGGTTCTTAGCGCCTAGAAGTTTACCTAACGCTCCATTCACACTATTCCCCAAATTCACTCTTCTTTCTATATCAGCGGTGTACCTTCCATCCCTGCTAAAAGCACATCCGAGATATACAAACTCATTCACTTGTTCCAGCATAACATCATCGACCATTACCCTTGCATTCGTTCTGGTTGTTTCTCTTTCAAACACCATCACCTTTGTTTTCTTCGCATTCAAACGTAAGCCTCTCGCCTGACAATCATCTTTCATCATTGTGACTAGTGTTTGCAGTTCTGATGGCGATTCGGCTAAAAGCACGGCATCATCCGCATAAAGCAAGCTGCTAACAACTAGATCACCCATCCGCACCCCAACATCCATCAATCTTAATCTCTGGAGACAATTGTCCAGATATAGGATGAACAGCAAAGCCGACAGCACGCAGCCCTGCCGGACGCCAATATTGACGTCAAACCAGGGCGACAAGCTGCCGTTCACCCGCACGCATGCCATACAGTCCTCGTAAGTGGACTGTACAGCACGCAGCAAGTGGCCATCAATCCCATATCCGGGCAATATGTCCCAGAGGTCCTTCCGTACAACCCTGTCAAATGCTTTCTCTAGATCCACAAAACCGCAGAAAACCTTCCGGCCCATAGCCAGCTGCTTCTCCACGATATTGCGGAGCGAGAAAACTTGATCCATACATCCCCTTCCATTTCTGAAGCCCCCTTGTGCATCCCACAGTAATCCATCGGATACCACTCTCATTCTCCTTTCAACAATTTTCGCATACACTTTAGATGCTGTGCTGATCAAACTGATGGCCCTGTAGCTGGCGCACTCCATACGTGACCCCTTGCCTTTATACAAGGGCACGATGACAGCGCGCCTCCAGTCGTTGGGAACCTTTCCCGTCCTCCAGCACAAGTTGCATAAGGACAGGAAAGCGTCCCGGACGCAGGTGCCACCATATTTGATCATCTCAGCAGACACACTATCGATTCCTGCTGCCTTTCCATTTTTCAGACTTCTTATCGACCATTCGATCTCTTCCAAAGTGATCTCGGATGCTGACTCCTCGAAGTCAGTCACAGACTCAGTCGTGGTGCCAGCATCCGGGATATTATCATACATTTCTCTAAAATATTCACTCCATCGCGCTAAAACCTCTTGTGGGTTAGCAAGAATGTCCCCTCCTTTAGATTTTATTGATTAATTAATAAATTATTATTATTTATTTTTTATCAAAATTAGAATTCAACTAATAAACTATTTTATTTGGTATTAATATTATGTACCTATATTATATCACTATACTATTTCAATCTTTCATTAAACTTCTGCATGCAGAACCGCACGAATAAGGACGCGTCTCAATCACTCGACATTTTATTAGTGCTATCCGTGCCTGAGGCAGTGCCTTCTCTATACTGCCTATATAAAACCGCAATGATGTCTGTTTGTCAGTTACTTAATCACACAGAAAGGTTCATAATTAATAGATAGATAAATAGATAAATAATAGAACATTTTTAAGCGAGATTACATTTTGTATTTTGTAGCCTAAAAAACAATTGACCTAATATGCATTCTAAATTTATTATTTTAAGATACCTTTCGCTTTTCAACACACACACACACACATATATATATATATATATATATATATATATATATATATATATCACGCACATCTGCCTGTCGTAAAGCGCTGTTTATTACCTTCCCGGTTTTAGGAATTCTTTTGTTTACTTTGTGTTTAGAATTTGTAATTAAGAAAAACATTCTATTGTTACTGTACTTGTTTTATGGCCGTCATTAGTGTCGAACTAATTCTTGTTGGTATTATATTGCGTCGAAGCTTGCCAGGTATGTCATCGGTGCATTATAAAACAATGGTCCAATGCGGAGAGGAGCATTGAAGCGAGTATTACGATACGAGCTAGACGTAGATTTGATGAGCGATATAGTGACGGACTTTGCGCGTGTTATGGAATCGTGCAGTTTGTACTAATAGTGTCTAGTTATATTTGTGCTTATGTTATACGTGTTTGTATAGTACTAATAAATTATACAGTATTTCCAACGGCATTTTAATTCGAGTCCTGCGTAACTCGTAACAATATATTCATATGTAACACCGTGAAAAAATTAATAAAACAATCATAAAATTACGTATAATCGAATATAATAAAATAAAACTTATTTGTATTATATTCTACCCATAGTCCCTCAAGACTAAGGATAATACCGAGTCTAGATCACTGTCTTCTATGGGTAAGGTGCCCAGAAGGCTGGCTACGTTTCCTCGCTGGATCGCAATACTGATCCGGTGCCCGAAGTAAGCACCAGCCTTCTGTTCAGCTGAAAAGTCAATGAGTCCTTTTGATATTATGCCTAATATAATGATGATATGCCCTTTTGAAACTATTTATTAAGCTTACTGAGAGCGTTATACTACTTTGATACAGTTTTTACATGCTTTGTGAAGAACAATAAATACATCAGTAAATTCCTAACAGCAGAACAAATGCACAAACATTTATTTAAAAATCAATGACTCTTAATATCTCATAAGTTATCGCGACTTGTATCTCTTATATATAAAAATGAATGTTTGTATTTCCCTTATAGAATCGTAAACTATACATTTGATCATGTGATGATTTTTAGCAAAGTTGTTGTGCATGAGCCAAAGAAGGTTTCTGAGTTGGTTCACAATTGGATCCGATAGGTGGCGCTGCTGTCGGCATATCGATTGAAGCTTTTCCGGGCAGGACGACGTCTGGCGGGACAGCTAGTACATAATAAAACTACACGTTTTATTATGTATACAAGTGTATGAGTGCGTAAAAACAAAACATGCGCGTTTATTGACATCGTTAAATTTCTTGGATCCCATAGAGTAAGTAATAAACATAAACAAAATTAAAACTAAATAGTTAAAATGAACAAGATGGCGGTAGGCTACACACTTTAACAATACTCGTTGATACTTGACATGTTTTTCTTCCGTGATCACGGCCACTGAAAAGTGACCGAAACGTCGGAATAACAAATAAGCCTTTTTAAAAAGGTTTTTAAATACAAGCTTTTGAGATCCTGGATATCATGTAATAGCAGAGTGCTAACCAAGAGAAGTAAAACGAGCGCAAACACAACGGCTCTATCTTGTTTAGTATAAGAGTTCATATGGCGACCTTACGACTCCATCATCAGATCAGCTCCACGGTGCCATATTATTGCATTGTCACGCGATATACATATGCGTGCTAAATTTCAGCTCAATCGGTCCAATTTAACTTGCAAGATTCCACCCAAACATACATACATACATACATCCATTGCAAGTTAAATAAAAGCTTGTAAAAAAATCAAATAAATTACCGCGCTTAAAACCATTAAAACATAGTTTTACAAAGTCTGTTGCTAGGTTTGGAAAGTGCACAATTTTGTTGTCTTCAATTATGTACAACATTGTGATATTTGGCATGGTTTTCGTATCTTACAACGATCTCCTCTAAGGGTTATACGGCTATACGTTCGGATCCCGTGTGGGCCAAAACTTAATTAAACTTTAAATGAGTCACGCGACATATCGTATTTCATTATGCCGTCAAAGAACAAGTTTTGGTAGTATAAATAACAACAATTTTGATAGATAAATAGATAACACATTATTATATACCAATACAGAAATGAACTTGAAGACTGAAATTATATCTAGAGATAGAGATGATAATGGCGATTGTGGTATACTATAGTTATATAACATAGAATACGAACTACTTACTTTCAATAATAAATATATATATTTTGTACGCAGAAATTTTATATATTAAATAGATAAATACTTAATATACATATCTACAAAATATATAAATGTTTATAGATGAATTTAAGTACCATATACCAACGACACAGAGTATTCTTTGGTCATAGTTTTAAATGTCGGTAGCGAATTTGCTTGTCTGATAGCAACAGGCAGCGCGTTTCAAAGCTGGTATAGTGGTAACGGTAAAATAATTGTAGAAAGTTGAATTGTACGTAGGGATCTTCAGTTTAAGTTTAGTAGAAGGGCGTGAATTATGAGAGCACAAAATAAATTCACATCGTTCTTTAAGTTAATAAGATGCACTTGGGACAAATATAGAAAAGAAAAAAATTAAGTATTCCGGTGAAATCTAATTGACAACCACATGAGTTTATTTTTCAGAATTTTGAGACATGGTCATACTTGTGTAGGCTAAATATGAACCTTATACAAAAATTTTGGAGACGCTCAAGTTTATTACGTTGTTCTTGGGTAAAATTTAGATAGCTGGCGTCAGCATAACCAAGGGTAGGAAGTAATATGGACTCTGCTAGGTTAATTTTGGTGGTAGTGGGTAAGAAATTCCTCAACCTTCCAAGGGATTTGGATGAGAGATATAGCTTCCAACTTAACTCGGTGATATGAGGTCGTCAAGACAGCTCACTGTCTAATAAGCTACCATGGTTTTTTACTTGATTACTAAAAGGAATAACTGTCCTGTCAAAAGTTATGCTAGGTATGGTACTCAAGTTGAACTTATTCATCATTCGTAAGCTACCTATGATAATGAATTGGGTCTTTGTAGGGTTTATTGTAAAATTTTGGGTAGACGCATATTGTAAGAAAGGTAGACAAATCATGATAAGAAAAAGCATCCGCCAAACAGCGGCCATATTTGAAGACGTGAAAAGGTGACGAGACTATTTTTAAGTCAAGAAGAGAAGGGGTTGAATTAGGAAAACAATGCGTTGCATTCAGAAGAAAACTATTGAGATTTAGAGCTCGAACTAAAGTTTCTAGCGAAGATGACCGATGGTCCCGTTTCAAACAAAAAGTATTGAAGTCACCCATGAATGTTATAAGCGAACGAAGTTCAGTTGTTTTCTAAGAGTGTTTCAAAGGAAGAAAAGTAATTGACACGAAGGGAAGAGGTATAAAAGACACCAAGTTGAATTTTGGTATGAGCAAGGTCTTAGATAGATACAATAAACATTGTTTTTTTATTATTTAATTATATTATATTTGGAGGGATAGCAGCTGTAACTAAGGTACTTAATAACTAAGGTACAGGTAAAGATGAGTTATTAGCTATAGACAAGCATCCACAAAATAAAAATGAATTTTATATCATTCTTTATGTTGAATTCATATTTTATTGCAATGAAGTCGATGCTAGTCTATCGCAATCGCGTGTCCTATTTGTCATAATATATTGGAAACTTTATTCAATAATGTTCCTGTCAAACTTTGATTGCAACACTAATATTGTCAAAAATTAATTAACAACATTGCGGAACCAACATTTTGGTTGATAAAATAAACTCACTGGTTTCAAATCATTATCGAATATTGAATCAATGTTTGTTTAGCACTTAGTGTTTTGATATTTGGATAACCAAGCATTTAATTGAAATCAAATAGTAGAATTATTTTAGTTTATTTGAATACTAGTGCAAATCATAAAAAAATTATTAACGTCATACAAATTAAACATAAGTACTGGCTCTTCTTTCTTCTGCCTACAACACTCGCACTATTAAAAAGAAATATGGAACACTGGAATAATGGGAAAATGGTCTGTGCTGGTGAAGACATTCCCATGACCCTGAATTGGCAACGATGCTGCGATGAACCCATTTGTAGAGGATGAAATACAGAACATTTAAATTCAACTAACCCTAGAGGATGCCCCCGCATCCTTGCCGTTTCCCGTAAAGAGTCTGGTTTCTGGCTCCAAGCTCCCCTCCCCAAATATAGGTACATTGATGGATAATACTTCTTTTTCTTTAGCTATAAGCCTGCGCTTAGGTTTCGTTATGTGCACCACGCATGCATGCATGCATCTGTGGAACAGGGGTAATCAACCCAGGATACTACGGTCTTTCTTGCCGCTGCAGTGCCGCCAGATGGTCATGCCACGCCGCTTTGAATGATGTCTTACGGAGGGCGCTTGCCACCGCTAACGTGTCTGCTTTATTGGAGCCGAACAGTATTGCACGTGACGATGGTAGGCGTCCTGACTGAATGACTAAATATACAACCGACAGTAGACTACTAACTGTTCCTTTTTATCTTTATATGTCAGAACATTAAATGTATGTGAGTGAGGATGAACGGAGAAATCAGGATTTAAAAAGTAAGAAAAAGGAGGTTTGGGTTTCACAATTAGACTTAGTAGGTAGTTCTGGACTCGGTTTCTAGTTTTTTTTTTGTATTAGCATAGATTAATTTATATGTCACTGTCAGTGACCATTACTGTATATGACACTTGTCTATGGGATTCACTTAAAACTAAGAAGGAGTAAACGTTGCTCTATCAAAATAACAATTGTTTTATTTAAAATTATTAATATTTTAAAATAAGATACAATACATTTTTTTATATAGATACAATAATCCCTGAAACTTCGTATCCTAAAATACCTACTAAGTTAATACTGAAAAGGCTTTTTAATTTTACCAAATGGCTAAGTTCTTTAACATTTACATACAAAAAGCTTCATAAAATCGAATCTTTATTTCTCGTTATCAGTCGAAGAATTCCTGTACAACTTAAAAATTCAAATGAAAAACTTCGTATACATTTGCGAGAGCAAGCTGTAAGCGGCTTATTCCACATTATCACATTCGGATGGTTAATCCAGTGCAAATGAACCGCGAGGTGTTGCTGGCTGCTATCCAGAAGGCTTGCCAAGCGTCCACACCAATTATTACCAAAGATATATTTCATATTTTATTTAAACTCTGTATAAAAGGAAAGTTTTCAAATGTTGGCTTCTAGAAAATTTTCCGCGGCTTTGGTTTTAATTAAATTTAATTGGTTATAATTATTTTAATTAAAACCAATTAAATTTACATTATATAATTAGAATGTATATTTATACTTCCTGAAAATTGATTGATACCCTAAGCTATTGAGGAATGCTCATGAAAACAAAGTCACTTTCAAATATGTATTTTTTTATTTTTCTGTTTTATAGGCAAACTGGCAGACGGGTCCACTTGATGGCAAGTGGCTACGCAGAGCCGATGCATTGCCTACCTCGTTGACACTTTAAAAATCTGTTTACGCCCTTTTTGAAGAGCCCCAAATTGTAGCGCTCTGGGAAAACCGCGAGAGGGAGCTCACTCCACAGCTTGCTCACGTATGGCATAAAAGAGCGAGCGCCACATACAGTGGATAACTTCCAAGTGTCGAGGAAGTGTGAATGAACTCCCAGTCGCCGGCGAGCAGTGCGGTGGTATAATGATGAGATACCAAACCAAACAGCTCCTCAGAACACTCCCCATGGTACAGACGGTAGAACGCGCTTAGAGCGCCTACATCTCTTCTGAGACTTAAAGGTTCTAAACCCTCTGTAAGTTCGGGAACGTCGACAATCCGGACCGCTCGGCGCTGCAAGGAGTCAAGTGGGTATATAAATATAAGCCGCGTCCAGAAGTTATGCTGATGACTACTTACTATTATTGTATTGTATTACTTACTATTATTGTATATACTTATGTAAAGTATATACAATAATAAATTTATTGCTACAACATAAATAGTTGTTGCAATAAATAACGTAACCTTTTTGGTCAACCTTATACTGACCACCGACGCGTGACATCATGAGGCTATCGGCAAACCTTCTGCACACAGCTAGTAGGTATGCGTACAAAATATCACACGGAGTTTGATTATTATTTATTTCAAGCTCAATTAGTCCTCCAAAAACTTTTGATGTTTGATATTGTTGTGAAAAATATTCCAAAAAGTGTCATAAGTTTATTCCTTCCAATTATCTAGTTATTAAGGAACTAATAAGTTCTAATAATATACATAATTCGAGTTTGTAATAAAATTTTACTTTCTTTATATTGTGTTAATATTTGTGATAATTTGTTCCATTCTGATATTTTCAGTTTTGTTGTTAAAAGACAGATATACCTGTCTATTTCATCTAATTACTTTTCTAATATTGTATACAATATTATAATAGTAGTTATAAAATATACTTTTGCCTTCATTCTGTTAGTCGTTTACTCACTACTAGGTATCGTAACTTTGATGGCAGTAAATACTGTATTTCTTTCATCCATCCGCTTTCTTTCATCGACCCGTCAGATGAAAGAAAGCGGATTTGCAGAAATAAATAACCCGTTCATTTGTAAAATATGTAATTTAGTCTATAATATTTACATAGCCGAAATGAATTATGTCTAATAAATAATTGGATTCAAAAGGATTCCAATATCTACA
The DNA here is from genome assembly GCA_949752895.1 of Dendrolimus pini. Lineage (NCBI taxonomy): Eukaryota > Metazoa > Arthropoda > Insecta > Lepidoptera > Lasiocampidae > Dendrolimus > Dendrolimus pini. The sequence continues at coordinate 3,612,857 of OX457130.1, read as the reverse complement.
TTTTAGTGACGACTCAATGAAACACCATTTTTAGAAAACGTGTTAAAACGATGTGAACCGATAAGACATATTACAGTGTCAATGACAAAATTATAATATAAATTGTATGAATTAAGTACCTTATATATTTAAGTTACTTTTTATTTTAATCATTATAATTGAATACACATTTATATAATTTATTGGTTGACATTTTATTAGGTAAATAATTAATTAAATATATTATAACAGAATTTGTAAGCAGGATACTTATGCCGAAAAGCGGAATTTGGAGAGCTGTTCTATGTTAAATTTAACATCTTTTGTATACCCATTTTCGCATTAAATAAATTGAATTGAATTGACTTTTCTCGCTCTTTATGGTGACATAATAGTTGTCAATAATAAATTCAAAATCTGGCCAGCCAGTGGGCGAAGTGGTTTGTTTCGGCACACATCCATTCGCTTTTTTACATGCATATATCCGCTTTCTTCCATCGAGATCGATTTTTAACACGCTGAGGGGCCGAATTGGATATGTCCAGTTGCTCAGCAACCTGGTCAATGTACCTTTTTGGAGATTCTAGCACGAGGTCTCTTGCCTTCTTAGTTCCACAAGTCTCTTCATACTGTCTGAGCTATTTCGGGCTGTGTGCCCCCAACTACTTCAATATCCTTTGTTGATATACTGCTGATAACCTCTGGTGAGCTTCAATCTTGAGCTTTTCTAGTATGGAGATATTCGTTCGGCTAGTTGTCCACGGAATTCTTAGCTTCCTATATTATTCTAAAAGATATTGAATAACTTGAATAGCCAAATATGATAGCAATATACGGAAACTATTTCTAACATTAAATTGGTAGTAAAATAAAATAAACTTAAAACGAAATTCGAAAAATATTTAAAATAAATTCGTAAAGGCTTGGATTTGGTGCAGTTAAATTTAAAATGTGGTCAAATCCGCAATGCGTCGGGGTACCCAAACTACTTCCGCAAGTTTTTTCAAAACTGACCACTGTCTTTGAACAACAAAGCTGCGTGTCGCCAAAGAGTTACTAAAGTGGAAATGTCTAAATATATAGGTATTATTAATTGTGTCCACTATTAAACTACTAGGGATAGTTTATATTTTAAAAATTATAACGCTAAAATATTTATTTACCATCAAAAATCAAATTCAAAATAAATCTGTCCTATAGTTACATGGTGGTGACACCATGAATTTTTCATTTTCATTCGTGAATTCTGTACACGACAGTGTAAAGGCATTAAATGTAACACCTTAAGTATTATGGACATAGATACATATTATGTACTATAATAGAGATGTATCTATATCCATAACACTATCATGTATACATGATAGTACACTTTAATTAATATAGTCATCATCATTCGAGCGTTAAATCCCAGCTGCGTTCGGAACGATCACGCCGACGCCCAGGGTCCTCTTTCTTACTTTTTCTTCTCCACTTCGCGCGATCTTCGGCATCCCTTGTGTTGAGACCGTTGGTACGCATGTCATCCCTCACAACGTACACAGCATTTCTTGGGCCTACCTCTTCGACCGGGACCTGATGGAGGCGGCTTGGCTAGACATTTGTTGCCTACTTTAATTAATAAAGTCTGATAAAAATGTCTACATATATGATATATACTATGTCAATTTTATACAGGTTTAGTTTTTGCTAAAATGAAAAAAAAACAGCAATTTATTAGATTAATTAAAGAATGAAGACATAATTCTTCGTTTTGTATGTGTTGTATTTTACAGCTAATGACTTTATTTTACAAGTCCACTTTGAACTTACAATTATGCAGTTTTATTGACGCGAATGGAATCTCGCATTTTTGCTGCTCAACCTCACTTGCAGCCTGCGTTGGCTTTTTGCCTGTACGAACTTCTGACCAATGGCAATATTTCGTCGTTTATAGCCAATTAATTCGTCCTATGCTAACATAAGGTTTACGCCGACGACCGTTTAGCGCCGAAACAGGTTGGAAAAGTTTCAGGCATGTTTCCTGTTTGGTGTTGCTTTTAAAAATGTTTGTTTGCGTACGTGATATTTTACTTAATTCAGAATGTACGACTGTTAGGTTCGGTGTTGTTGACTATGAAACCGTAATGGGTTGTTTTAAACACTTTATTTGCACTAAAGTTAAACAAAAACCAAGCTTAGTAATTTCGAGTGTTTGAAATAGTTTTATGTGTAGTTTTAAACAGTTTTTAACTGTGGAAATTTGCTAGAGCTTTAAGGTGAGTTTTCTAGAATAAATTACGTGGGAGCTATTCCATGTCTCGAACTAAATTAAACTAAAAACATGTATTATATTTTTTTTATTTATTTTATTTTACAGAGATAGCTAAAGAACAGCTTTTCATAAACCTCCACAGTTGACAGGGAAATTAAAAAAAGTATAAAATACAATAAATTTAGAAAAAAAGAACAATATAAAAAAATTGTGAAAGGGAAACTAATTATTATTAAAATAGACTATGATTATATTTCATAGTATACTGGAAAAACCGTGAAATAACTATAGTAATAAGCAAATATAATTTTTGTATTGTATTATTTTATAGATATGCCACGAATAACGACGACTTGGCTGAATACCGAATAGTCGGCGACGGTCTCGGCTGAAGCGCGGAATATTCGGCCTAAGATGTGTATATTCATGCGTAACAGGATTTTTTAAAGTTAATTCTGACGTTTTAAAAAATAGCCTACGCGTAAGGTCCAAACCTTATTATATCGCACTAAACACTGTTAAAATGTAGTTTACCTATCAATAATTTATGAAAACTTAAAAATAGAAATTAATTTCATGCATAACAGTAAAATAAAATTTAAAAAGTTTTAGTATATTAAAGAACAGATAGCTATTAGAAATATTTAAAAAAATTGTGGTTTTATAATGTGTAATTATGATTTAAAGCTCAATGCCTTTATCGGGACCTATCTACGTTGATAGAAGCCTCATGCGAGCAAAAGCCTGGCCCGTGTTTTGGGTAACGCTTTAGGGTTGCCATTCAACGTGGTAATGCGGCCAGCGTTTATTCGAGAACGTTTCCAACTGACGGTGATATGGGACCTATTTATTATTTGTAATTTTTTTTCTCTAAGCTCTGGAATGTATTATATTTGTAAATTTTAATTTTAAGTTTGTGTATTTAAAATAAATTTATATTTATATTGATTTAAATAAAAATATGTACATACGTATCTAATAGCAGATAAAAATCTTGTTGAGGGAGAGAGAGCTTCTGTTAACATATAATTTAGTTTAACTCCAGAGGACAATATTATAATAAATCTTGCTAAGTAAAATATAACTATAATATAACTAATATTACTTTTTAAATTTATTATTAAAGTTACACATATATTCTTGTTTTTTTTATTACCTGGACTAAAATTACAGCTGCGAACGACCTTTTTTATGTTGCTAGTTTGGAGCAACTCACCACTACGCGTTGTGAAGTCACAGTAGTCATTTGTTGATTCAACTCACTTATCAATCAATAAATAAAAGATCAACCTAAGCTGTCATTTTAGTCCAGGTAATTAAAAATCAGAGTATAAATCAAATCAAATCAAATTACTGACAAAAAATTACACAGAAATAATGCTTTCATAGGTTCTGCACTAGGACTAACTAGCCTGTATCGCGTGTGTGTGTGTGTGTGTGTGTGCGTGTGTGTGCGCGCGCGCGCGCGCGCGCGCGCGTGTGTGTGTGTGTGTGTGTGTGTGTGTGCGTGTGCGTGTGTGCGTGTGTGCGTGTGTGCGTGTGTGCGTGTGCGTGTGTGTGTGTGTGTGCGTGCGTGCGTGTGTGTGTGTGTGTGTGTGTGTGTGTGTGTGTGTGTGCGTGTGTGTGTGTGTGTGTGTGTGGTGTGTTTGTGTTTGCAAATGATGGATCACAATATTGTGATATATATAATAAGGTTTATTTTGTATGATATTATAATAATAAGTTTTCAGTTTTTTGGTAATCTAGTTGCATAAGCCACTTTTGTGTGGTTGCTTTGATTTCAAGTCAGTTTAAATATACGATGTCACATTTATCATGTACCTTGTTGTACATACAGTAAAGAACTGATGACATAAAATTGAAGTTTTTTTTTTCTAACAGGGGATATCCGTTTGAGGACCGTAGGCCGCGATAGAGGGAAAAATCGCGGCCCGTGTGCGGGATTCGCCAGATCGGGGTGGCATTAGCACCCCACGTTGAGATGTGGGGAACTATTGCCACACCGCGGTTAGGGATACCCACTAAAACCCCTGTGCGATCACGAGTGTCCTTTGTCCAGGCTATGGGCTCGCTCGCGCATTCACCACCAGCCTGGACGGACGGTGGCCGGCCCCTTGTGGGCTGGCCTCTCCATTTGGTAGCCGGAGATTTGGGTTCCTCCGGCTTCTCTACCTCACCGCGAGGTGAGAGAGCCTCCTCTCCGGCCTTTATGTTTCCCCGCCGGTCGCTCGCACAGCCGTAGCCTACGGCGGTTGGAGGTCGTCGTTGACGACTCTCAAACGCCGCCGCCGACTCTGACGGGGGGGCGGGGGGGAACATGGTGGATTGCTCCCTCTCCCGCTCCGCCGTCTCCTTCGCGGACATGACGGTCTCGCAGAAGGAGGCGGCTGCGTCCCACGCGTCGGCGCTCCCAACCATAGCCTTTACCACGGCCGGGAGGGACAAATCCGCCCCGATGGCTGTGACGAGATCACGGTGCTGCTCGTCCCAGGCTGGACACACCTGGAGGGTGTGCAGCGCCGTGTCTTCGTCATCGCCGACGCAATGGTGGCACCCTAACGTCTGTTCGCGCCTTATTTGATACAGGTACCTTCCGAAGCAACCATGCCCCGAGAGGACCTGCGTCAGGCGAAACGTCAGGGTGCCATGACGCCTCTGCAGCCATTCTGGCATGATTGGCCTCACCGCTTGAATAACGGCGAGGCCTGCGCTGGGGTTCAGAAGGTGGTCCGCCCACTCTGCCACCTGGAACTGGCGCAACTCGTCTTTGCGCCAAAATTGACGTTTGGGAAAACTAGTATTATATGGGATGCAGGGGCATATTATTTTGGTTTGACGTTAGGTCATTTCGGGTAAAGAGACATTTCTGTGTTTTCTAATAATTGATTCAAGAATATAGAGCAAGTATTAGTCGCATATTGACGCAAACTTAACATAAAAAAACTCCTTGTGGCACTCGGCGACTGCCGTGGTAAAGCTATTGCATAGCATTTTTATCAACTTATGCAATTATAATTATTTATTTATTTTTTATTTATGCAGTATTTTTTTTCTTTGATATTAATTCAAGTTACACTTTTTGAGCGTGGTGACCGATAAGAAAACAAATCACCTATGTATACATATATACCTACATGTATACTTACGGGGCGCACGTGCGGTGAGTGTGGCATTATAAAGATATGATAGATACCTATACACCTATTTACTTTCTCACAAACAGCTGCTTACGTATTCGTCTGATTTCGGAGCAGCTCGTCGTCCATAATTTGCAATACCTGACATACCTCGAACCGCTACGAGAGCTCGCGGGTCACTGTGGCCACCGCACGCCCCCGCTCGCCGCGCCCGCCTCAGGCCCCCGTCACCGTGCATGGTAGGCAGAGTGGGAGGTGTTAGGTTTATTTTCGTTACGGAATTTTTTCATTCGGTCGCCGCGCTCAAAGCCCGCGATAAAAGCTATACAATAGCTTATATTATATTATATATTATATTTATTTAAAAAGAGCTTTAGCAACTACGGGTTAGGACTGTAATGGGTAAAGTGCCCAGGAAAGTGTCAAAATTAATTTTGTATTATAAGACTTGAACAACATAAGGTCATGACACTTTTAGGTCACGAACCCTTTCATTTAGACAAATTATAACTCCAACAGAACAGCGCCATTGCAAAACAGCTGACCGCGCGTCTGTCACTGGTAGTGTGAACATAGTACAAAACGTGCCATTTAAAAGCAATAACCTCAGAGAATACAGGCGACGGAATCAAGGCTTAGCTGGCAGAATGCCAACACTCACTGCCTCTTTGGGTGTATAAGGAGGAAAAGATTGACGCGGCCGTGAAGTTTGTAAATGCTTCTTTCTCGTCAACATTTTTTTTATAGCCTGAAGCAGACAAACAGCTATACGGCCAACCTGATGAAAAGTGGTTACCGTCGCCTATGGACGTTTGCAACACCAGGGGTTCTTCTTAAAGAACCCCATGTCGTAGCGCAAAGTAAAAACCGCGGCGGGAAATTCCCTCCAGATCATCGCATCAACAAGCAGCAACTAATCGCAGACGTAGGCTAATAAAAATTAATTTATGTTTTCAAATAACTTCTAGAATACCTCGCCGTAATAACCTGTATCGATATTTTTGAATACTAAAACCAGACTTGGCAAAACTTCGTGCAGTAAATCACTTTCATGTTCATGATCACTGAAAAATTGAGAGTAAAAAGTTTAAGCATGGGCATTTAATGAATAAGGAAGAAAGGTGACATGACAAAAATAATGTTAAACTGAAAGATTGATGAGTATAAATGTAAGGTTAGACCACAAAAAATGTATGAATACATGAAGGATGACATGATGATTTCTAATGTGACAGAGAATGTGTACCAGAATAACGAAACGGTTAGAATCGTGCAAACCTGGATTTTAAATCTGACAATCTCCTTACTGTAGCCAGTATCATCTATGTACTTGAAATCGCAAAACTTGTACAATTCAATGGGACTTTGTTTGAAGAATAAAACTATGTTAACGACTTGTGACACAAATAAAATTAAAGATGCCTGTGGCTTCTCTAAACGTTTTCAGAAGGAGCTGTATTTATATGGTTCCTCTTATTTATATTTTTTTGCCAACTGGAATTATAAATTTACGCCTAAGAAAATTCACTGTGTCCTTAAAAAAGTGGCTTATCAAAGAGTGTTTCTATACTGCAGATGAATTTCTCAAAAAAGTACTTGTCGTTATTATTTATATGAGAAAGCTTACTAATTTATATGTAATTTTTTTCTGTTGATATATTTTTTATTTTACTAAAGTTTATTTGTCTCGTTTCTGAACTAAAATATTTATATAAATTCAATTTTAGTATTTAGGTTATTTTGTATACCACTATGTGGTAGAATGTAATGTGCATCTACAATTGTATAACATCTGTATAAATTACATTCTTTCAAATAAAGATATTAATTGATTGATTGATCAAGGAATATAAAAGGAAAATACAAATTGTGCCGACCCTAAATAATTGATAGAAGGTAAAAAAAGAGTTTGTATAATTATTTAGTTGTATAACTATCGTATATTCATATGCTTAAGGTATTAAATTTAAACACAACAATATGAAACAATTTTATTAAAATTTAGTGTCAGATACTTACTATAAAGAAAAAAAAATTCTAAATTTAATTCTTGCAAGGTGGCAAAAATGTAGTAAATTATATATAAAAAATATGCTAATATTTAAGACAGATTTTAGCATGGAAAAACGCTGGAGCATTTCCGCCATACAACTCATATAATATAACAGTATGGTTATAAATATCTTATAAGTTACACAAGAAGACAGGACAATAGAAAATTACGGTTATTATCCAACACCGTAGAGTTTATAATACAAATATTGTTCCGTGTGTCCCCATGACCATGTCATTTTACGTTACCATTAGAAGCCTGATACCCAGAGTGGTGATTATTAAAATTGCTCGCTTTTAAACCTAATGTTGTTTTGTTAATTTATCCAATTATCCCTGTACACATATGTATAATTGTATATCGTTACAATTATGTCACGAAACTTAATTGTTGGTTCGTGAATTCGTAACAGACACGAATAGGATTTCAAAGACAAATCTAGGCAAAAAAATATTATTTTATTTATATTTAAACCCTTTTTTTAGTAGAAGTTTAGATGGGAGAGTGACACTATATTTATATTAGTTTTAAATTTAAACCAGATTAGAAGCATTTTACATACAGTGCAGGTTGTCTGTCAAACTTTGGAATATGCTGCCTCTTACTGTCAGAGAGGCCAAATCCTTACCAACATTTAGAAATTTACTCAGAAAGCACTATTTGTCCTTAAATAGCTATGTTTGATTAACACAGTATAATCATGCTAATACATTTATTATAATAACTTATGTATTTTGTAATATATTATTGTATACGTGTATATTTATGACTATGTATATATGTATGTATGTGTATATTTATTTGTTAAATTATTTTGAGTATGTATGTATCCATTGCCTTTTTCCTGCACCACCTGATTCAAAGGGGTTTGAGTAAAAGTGGCTTGATTTTTTAAGTTTGCGGCCAACGATTAAATTTATTCAGTAGATAGTATACAGTAATAAAAACACTTTTTGTTTTAGCGTTTTTGTCTAACATACATCGGCGCCGAAATATGTGAAAAAAATTGAACTAATTAAAACACATTATTTTTTATTGGATTTTGGGTAACTTTTTAATCTGCAGTTTATTCGTTAGTAGTATTAGGGTAATAGTTCACTTTAATTAGATATGTTATATTATTTCAAAAGCCATGCACAAAAACAGGAATCTTGCAACAAATAACCTTGCATAAAACTGATACCGTAAAACGGGGTCGATAGGCACGTTTCGTAATTTTGGATTTGATTATCTTTAATTATTTTTATGTCTGAATAAACGCTTACATTATTTTCAAATGAGTCTTATTGTTAATTTTATCATTTTATAATAATTTTATTGCTTTTAGTCATGCATTTAATAATAAATTGTCAAAATATAAAGGGGTTTGTTCGGAGGTTGGCATGATTTTATTATGAGCGGCCACTTTTTTAGCTATTGCTATATTTTAATAGTTCTGAGGTGAAGAGAAATTTTTCACACAGCAAACAAGCCAACGGCCCACCTCGTGGAGAGTGGTTATCGTTATCGTCACCTACTGACACTACAACACCAGAGCTGTCAAGTGCTGTCGATCTCAAAGGGGGCCTGGAACCTGGTCACTGAAGCTGAAACACAACTCAAGGTTGTTATAGCTACAAACTCTAGATCAGGGGTGGTAGCCATCCAGACGGGCGAATACTCCACCTGGTAATTGATTATTTTGTATCCCTAGATACTCTTTCTTCTTTCCTGCATGGACAAATATCCAATAACCAATAGACGTAAAAATATATCTAAGTCTTTTAGATGTAACTTTAATTTAAAAATGTTTTAAAGAATAAATTTTGAAAAACGAGAGAAATATAACCAGTACTTTCCTCTAGGTACGTAGTGTTTTAGAGTATTTGGGTGGTTTTTTTATTGCTTTATTACTGAACTCATGTTCAGCAAACATACAGACGGCCCACTTGATAGAAAACGGTTACCATCGCCTATGGTCCCCTACAAAGTGCTGCCACTTTTCAAAAGGAGACTGGAACTCTTACGACAAGCCAGCTGACTGCTGGAATGAGTGTTCTTTCTTCGTTTGTAATTTTCGGAGTGTTTGAAGTATTCTTCGTTTATTTAACAACCAAAAGCATTAGTCTAATATTCCTTATCACTTAGTTTGACTAATAAGAATAAGAAACCAACGAAACAATTTATATACTAGTCAACGGCACCAAAGATGGAGCAGTGAACGATTCACACAATATGTAAATTTATTACGTCAGGAATAACTTATTATTAAATAATCGTTGAGCCTCAAAAGTGTGCTGTTGCGTGACCCGTTGCTTTGAGGAATACGGTTTACGTTACAGGCGAAAGTGGGAAAAATACTACATAACTTAATAAAGGACAAGCGTCATTTAGATAGATAGATAACACTTTATTGCTCACCAAATATACAATTTATACAAAATACACAATTAAAATATTGCCATGGTAGAAACAATAGGCGTCCTTATCGCTTGGAGCAATCTCTTCCAGGCAACCTAAGTTAAGGAATAATTTAACCTAATCTGTCGATGTAGGTGGTGCAGATCATTAAGTATATCATAAATAAACATAATTAAATTACTTTATAAACTAAACACATACACACACTAACACACATACATATATAGAAGAAAACACTACTTTTCCTTAAATAATTATGCCCAGTGTATAATCAGTCCTGGGCGAGAGAGATTTTCTATACGATATAATAAAATTATAATACATATAGATCTCACAGAAAAATTTATTGCAGTGAGTGTCAACAACAATTAAATAAAATACATCCGCGTCATGCACGTACAAAATACACACCATACCGCGATTTAACTTTCTAGTGGCGCCATCTAGTTCTAAGTAACAAAATCTACAAACGACTAGGATTATTTAAGGATTGACAGCCTGCACTGTAAAAGAGTTATCATAAAAGGATGAAATGTGTGCAGGTGTAGTAAGTTTAGATTACATATTCCAACAAAATTTCATTTATTCACCAGCAATTTCAGAGAAATGTTACTCTGACATATAGAGGGATAAATGCATAGCCCAATTTTTGACTTTTATAGGCTGGGTGCTAAGGGGCCTCCGACCATGACCACTAGTGGCCATCGACAAGCCAACTGCTTATACGCTTTTTCATGCAGTTTGCAGGGAACCGCCACACACGTATGGCCTGTGGAACGTTTCCGCGCATCGTAACTGAGTTATCATCATATACACCTAATTCATATTTTCGCCTACAATTGACTTCAGTCGGAGAAAAATAGAATGGAATGGAACGGAACAGGAACGGAGAAAGAATACAATTTCCTGCGGCCGGGCGGTCTGACGTAAGGGGGGACAAAACAACGCACAGCTAGGTGGTAGGGTATTTGCCGGACTGGATGGCTACCACCTCTGTTCTAGAGTATGTTGCCATAACAACCTTGAGTTGTGTTTCGGCATTGGTGACCAGGTTTCAGTATTCCATAAGAGAGCAACAGCGCATTTGTAACGCCTTTGTTGTTGCAAATGTCCATAGGCGATGGTAACCACTTTCTATCAAGTGGGCCGTCTGCCTGTCTGCTGAACTCATGCAATAAAAAAATATTAAAAAAACTAGCTGACTCTGCAAACTTCGTATCGCTTAAGAATCAATAAATAAAAAAACGTTGATTTCTGAACGACGGGACGAACATCATACGTTTGACATTCAAAACCAAAAAATGAAAAAAATACTTCACTTTTAAATTTAATTTGATTTCTGAACGATTTTAAATTTAATTGATTTCTAAACGACGGGACGAACATCAAATGTTTGACAGGCAGGAATACTTTCTAAGGGAAAGCGAAATTGTTTTTCACCTGCCTCTTCATACCCTGTCATTGGAAAAATCAGTAGTGCTACGGCATTGCAACCACGAAAAAAAAAGAAGCGAAATTGTTGTTTTATTATATTCCAAGCATTCTTTTCATATTTACTCACCTTTTAAACCTTCCCTGGATTTCCTCAAATAATTCAAAACCAAAATTAGCCAAATCAGTCCAGCCGTTCTCGAGTTTTAGCGAGACTAACGAACAGCAATTGATTCTTATATAAAGATTGTTCTGAAAAAGCCCATTAAATTTAAATAAACCTCGCTTTATAAATATTAGAATAAACTATTATAGGTCAATGTGCTATATTTCTGAGTAACGCCTGCAGACGCCCACTCCTGAACGCAGCCGCCACCTACTCATAAATTAGACCTTTCTACTAGAAGTCAGAATAAAGTTCATGGAATAACAATAGTAATGAAAGAAAAGCGATTACTGAAAACATTGTAGAAAAGCTTTCTGCGCAAATTAGTGTTATACGAAATTTACGTATTACGTGGTATTAAGATATGTCATCCAGTCATCATTCAGTCAATTAGTTTTATTAATTTTTATTTAACAAAATTGAGTCGTTTCGGTTTTACGCCAACAGGAAGCTGTGCACTGAAAATCAGCGTTGTGTCGTATATTATTCCGGCACAGCAATATGCCGAGTGCAAACCTTGTTTCCTGAAAATGTGGCGTACAAATTCTCAAAAAATTCTCTGTGTATAATAAATTATAAGGTATATAATTACATCGCTATATCTTCAAATAAAGTTTTTCAGTCTTTTTTTCTGTTCAGTCTAGTGTAGGCAATAGATATACTGACTTTGAATAAAGTTAATTTCACACATCTTACAAAAGAATTCCACTTGGCGGCGTAAGTGCATGAGTACTTACGTTATAACTTGTAGTACAATAGTACACACTATTGTAGATAGACAAATAGATAACACTTTATTGCTCACCAAATGTACAATTTCAAAATACACAATTACAATAGTCATGGTAGAAACAAAAGACGGCCTTATCGCTAAAAGCAATCTCTTCCAGGCAACCTAACTTAAGGAATAATTTAATCTAATCTGGCGATGTAGGTGGTGCAGATCATTAAATATAAAATATCATAAATAAACATACTTAAACTACATAATTTATAAATTAAATAAATACATATATATTAAATAATCTATAATATAAGAATTAGGCATAATTATTGTACTACAAGTTATAACAAAACTTGTAGTACAATAGTGTGTTTATTAATTATTATTAGCAGTGTAACTATTGAATAGGATCTGTCTATATAAAATACATATTATTTTTTTTATTAGTTTTTAATTTTGTTATTAGTATTAGCTTGATAATGGTAAACAGTAATTAATTTATTTGTGGGTCGAATCTTGCTGGACGGATGGAAGGAGGCTTGTACTGAAAATCAGCGCGGTGTCAGCCCCTGCCACAGTATAACGCTGAGCCTCATTTTTGAAGATTTAATGTGCATTGTCATATTGTTTATATGTAACAAGAAGTGTACGTACTGTTTTTTGTGCATTATTTTGCGACGATAAATATTTTTCTTTATTTCTTTCATTCTTACTTAGGACACATAGCAAGAAAACAAAGTGATAATTTAGAAAAAATAATCGCAACATAGTTCGGTTATTGGTTGCGGATTAGTAGACCGTTGTAGTATGAGCGTAGGATTGTAGCAAAACTACATTATGCTGTGTCGACAAGTAATATGTATATGCCGTCTATCATAAAAAATGTAATGCACAGGCTGGCAAAATAAATTAAAAAATAATAGAAGCGCCACTTTCGTTTTGTTTAAACTCTAGCAACTCCAATGTTAGGTCAAGAGTAATTTTGATACTTACTAGTGATTTTTAGTACGACATTAAACATCCTGCGAGTATCAAGATGCTTTAGTTACGACATACATTTTGTCAGACAGATATTTTCTACCATGTCGGCTGTTTTTGGATAAACATTGTCGAATTATAACATTTTATTATAGTTAATGGTGTGCAAGGTATCATTTTAACAATTTTATTTTATGTACCTATTATAGTACATTCCATATTATGAATATTACTTATTATTTTAATAATAATTATAATATATTCATTAAAATAGTGTATGACAATTATTTGTATTTAGTTTAAATGTTGTACGGTTCAACGTCTGACGCTGCGGCCTGCTTTAGGCTACTTTAATATAATAACATCACTATAAATAACGCTCACAAATATATTGTGATCAAGTTGCTATTGAGTTGCAACCAGGGATCAACATCCAAGCCAAACTACTACAACAATAAATCCCTGAAAGCAACAAGGTGTATTTTCTTCACCCCACTACATGAAAGCACCAGCACTCCAACAACAACTGCCAGCATCCATCCACCACTACAAGCAAGAGAGAATGTACAAAGTTTACAAATGTTATTATTAATTATCTATATTCTATTATTATATCTTCTGCTTACACGAGTAGTACACTGTTGGACACAATCAAATTAATCAATCGCAGTGCAAGATTTTGCTATGGGTATATCGAGTTTCCCGTTTTCTAAAATTGATCTAACTACACAGATAAATCGGGAGGAATTATTAATTGTGTAAAGCTGTACCAAATTTAAACTTATATTTACATATTAAAGCAAAGTGTGTTAACCCCCGTTCAATAACATTGTTGTGGATAGACTTCGGTATGAAACAATAGTCAACACAAATACAAAATATGCTTGCATCTATACATAACCGTCCCTAAAAGAAAAAACGTGTGCGTCTCGGGACACCCGACAGAAGTGATAACTTAAGCTAATCTAAGTTGAGCTATTTAATATTGAAAATGTTTAACTTGAGAAAAGCTTTGGTTATTACTTAAATTTCATGCATGTTATATTAATATGATAATGTTAGGAAAGGTTATTTATTATTTATCTTGTATTGATTATAAAATACATTTTATTCTTAATTACAATTCTTGAATATATTCAATAGAAGAAATACGGCTAGGCCTGTGGGTAAGAGTGAGAGAGCAGGAGCCTTCCTACTGCTGCCGTATGCGTGAGAGAAAGGGTAACCAGACAGACTGGCGCCGTAACTCATTACGTAACGAAGCGGTTTACCCTCCCATAAAAAGTTATAACTTCAAAAAATGATTACACATATTACACCGTAAGCTCTTGTGCACGTATCCACCCCCTTAAGAAAAGTCGATTGTTCGTACTATAATTAGTCTGTAATTGCTTTTGAATGTATTTTACTATGCTGTCCACTTTGAGTGAGCTATTATTAAACTATCGAAATGAAAACCATTATTACAACAAAAAGCTTTTATAACAACATTTTTGAATATTTGCCGTCAAACTTTACATAATTATAACGACTGATCAGTCTTGATACTTGAGAATGTGTATAAATATTAGTGTTTGTTTATACTTTATACATTCTTGAGCAAAAATTGGAGCAGATTGGTATAAGAGGACTTCCATTAGATTTACTAAAAGATTATCTAAATAATAAGTCACAATATGTTAAAGTTGGATCACATATAAGTTTTAATACTATTATTTCTTACGGAATTCCACAAGGGAGCATGCTTGGCCCAGCGCTTTTCTTGGTGTACATAAATAGATTATGTAACATTGAATTAAGATGTTGTCAAGTTTTCTCCTATGAATATGACACAGCATTGATGTTTACCGTTAATTCTTGGAAAGACGTAAAAACACAACTGAACGCAGACTTTTTGAAGTAGTTAATTGGCTTTAAGCTAATCTTCTCACGCTTAATCATCAAACAGCTAATTATAAATGTGTTTTTCCATCTATAACAATTTACAACCAGAAAGTAACTTCGCAATAAATATTCACAACTGTGATGGCAATGATAATATTAACTGTGCATGTTCTTCCATTGAGAAGGTTATCAGTTGCAAGTATTTAGGGGTTACTACTGACCAACGTCTTTCTAGGCATACTCAAGTGAACACTTTGGCTAAGCGCATTCGTAAATTTACTTGGACTTTTTAACCGACTTTAAAAAAAAGGAGGAGAATATCAATTCTTCGGAATCTTTTTTTTTATGTATGTTCACCGATTACTCCGAGATTTATGATCTGATTTACGTGATTCTTATTTAGTTTGATGCGGAATAGTTGCCATTTGGTCCCCTAAAAATTTAACATAGTTTTGCCCAGTAGTTTTCATTTTACGAACATTTTTTTGTTCCCGTTTTAGAATCTCAAGATATGTTATTTTAAAATATATATATAATCTTTGTTCTTTTATCTGTAATCACCTACTATATGCCAGTGTGGGGTGGGGTTTTCTCTAATACTCGATACACATATTTAAAATCAAACACCCACACGCGCGCACACTCGCACACACAGCGTGCAATTTTTTTTTCCATGTAATAGATATATAAATTTCTGGTAGCTGTTGTTTGTTATAACGTGAAGAGTGGAATCTTCTGATACCACTACCAATGTATTATAAAGTTTAAGACATAAACTTCAATAATGAATTATTAGACACTTTATTGTTCACCAAAACAAAAATTACAAAAAAAACACAATAAGACAATAGTTACTTGGTAAAACAAAAGGCGGCCTTATCGCTAAAAGCGATCTCTTCCAGGCAACCCGACTTAAAAGAAATTCTTAAATTATTATTATATTATATATATTATACAATTTCAACAATCATTTGTGATCTAATTTATAGTATTTCCTTGATTTTTTTGCGACCAGTACACATACATAATATAAAGTAATTTTAATCAAATTTATTACAATAAAAAAATAAAAACTTCGTTTAAAAAAACCGACTTCAAAAACTAAAAAACTAAAATGTATAAAATAACTTATTTCTAAAGCTATTATTATTAATATATATTATCTAAAACATCTTAAAGTCGGTGCTTAGTAATTTTCAAAATGTAGTAATTTTTATGTTTTGCTTTGCACCGACTTCAAGATGTTTTACATAATATATATTAATAATAATAGCTTTAGAAATAAGTTATTTTATAAATTTTAGTTTTTTAGTTTTTGAAGTCGGTTTTTATAAACGAAGTTTTTAATTTTTCATTTGTTACTTTTTAGTATCTAGCTAGGTATGGGTGGACTTACGAATGGTGGCGCGCTTCTTAAAAATATAGGTCCCAAGAAACGAGAACGAAAAAATGATCGTAAAATGAAAACTACTGGGCCAAACTATGTCAAATTTTTAGGGGACAACATGGCATCTATTCCGCATCGAACAAAAAAAGAATCACGTAAATCGAATCATAAATCTCAGAGTAATCGGTGTACATATCGTATGTAAAGGTGATATAAGACGAATCAACCAAATTGAATAATTTAGGCTCAAAAGCACAGAACTGAAAGGAACTGACGGTATTCAACGACATTGAACAATTCAAATTTGTGTTTACATGGATCACTTTGTTTGGTTCATTCAAATTGAAAAACACATATAATAATAATAATAAACCGTCATACCACACCTGCAAGTATTAAATTTTAATTTTACCACATTCTATATTTTGTTTGGTTTTCTATACTCCAAAACATATTTAAAGGTTTGAAAGAATTTTCTGTAAAAGTATTGTAAACTATACAAGCTGATTTCTTTTTTGCTTTCCCAGACTTTATATACAAAGGAAAATTCGTTTACGAAATTAACTATATTAGGATTTGAAACCGGGCCGTGTGTGTTCAAATGAGGCTAGACTAGTGAAGGGTAGACCCACTCAACCACAGAGTATTATTTAAATCTATATATATAAATGAAAGTTGTGTTAGTTACACTATTTATAACTCAAGAACAGCTGTACCGATTTGGCTGAAAATTGGTGAAGAAATAGCTTAAAACCAGGAGACGGACATAGGATACTTTTTATCCCGTTGGAACCAGTAGGTGGCGCTGAGATCGGGTTCTGGAATCCTCCTAATCACCTGGACGGATTTTGGTGGTTTTGTTTTTGTGTTTTTGAGTGGGTCCCCGGATGGTTTAAATCCAAAATTGGAACCATTAGGTGGCGCTGGGATCGAGTCCTAGATTTTTATTTTTCCAGAGCAGGACAACGTCTGCCGGGGCCGCTAGTACTTAATATTTTTCCTTTATATAAATCCATTATAATCTCCAAATCCCAAAACTACATCATCGATTAGACACAACAACCGACATCAATTTTATACACATAAACTTAATAACCATTCAATATTACTACAATACAAGTTGAAATAAAATAGGCCCTTAAAAATGACGAATAAAGAGTCGATCGTTAAAATCGCCCTAAACACCCCGCTTGTAAGCTTCGAGATTATATCAGCAAATCAGATTAGCCGTAGTAATACCTTCGGTACGTCTACAGGGTATTTAACTCATACTATTTCATGCCGACAAATGAAATGGCTACAAACGAGCCATTTATTTTTTAATGGTATATGAATATTTGTGTGAATTGGGTAATAATTTCAAGTATCAAACAATTTAATTTACCTATTAAACAATAGAGTAGGTGACATACAAGTCAAATGAGAGACGTTTTATAATCTTTAAAATGCCTTTTTTTGTACTATAAAAGTAAGTTGTTACGTTATAACTTCAACGAGCGTATCAACAACGACGTACATATCTATACAAATAATAAAATTGTAGAGGTCAAATTTCTGTACAATGAAAAAAAATGCTCAAAACCGAATCAGGGGGATGTAAGAAGTGAAATAGATCTAATTTAGATTTTTTCAGTTTTTTTATTTCTCTGTTTGTACCGGCTAATCTCCGAAACGACTGCACCGATTTAAATGAAATTTTGTATAGTGGTAGCTTATATCCCTGGTTAACATATAGGATACTTTTGATCCTAAAAAAATAAAGACTTCCCGTGGGATTGTTAAAAAAACTTTAGTTATTTAAACAGCTTATTATACAACTTATGTACCTATTTAAGTATTGATATTGCTGGTATCATCATCATACAATAAAACCTATATATCATCACGCTAAGACTAATAGGAGCGGAGCACCAGTGAAGAATGATTTAAAATCGGGGGGGGGGGGGGTTAACTTACTTTTTTTTAACTATTCGACGAGGACGAAGTCGCGGGCAGAAGCTATTTTTATATAAAATTCTTCTCTTCGTGTGTGTGTCACTGAACTCCTCCTAAACGGTTGGACCGATTTTGTGGAATTGTCTTTGTATGGATTGCATTCACAATTGGACTCGGCAGATTGCGCTGAAAATGGGTCCATATATTTTTTTAGGGCGGGATAACGAGTAACTAAAAGGGATCGAGAAAGGCTAAAGAATAAGCTGGAAGTAGAAGAACACCAATAAAGAGGTGTTGACTATGTGAAATAAAATTATAAAAAAACCATAGAGGAAACATTTACATTTACACGACAACTTCCTCTGTAAGATAATAAAAGGCAAATCGGAAGGAAGAAGAAGAAAAGAAGACGTAGGAGGACGTTTATTGATCAAATAAAGGAAAGGGTAGGTGCCGTGTCGTATAAATAAATGAAACAGCTGACAGAGAATAGAGGATTGGAGAAAGCTCCACGGGAAAGAGCTAGGCTCTTACATATTTTGGTGGTGAAGCAGATAGGGGTCTGGGAATATGGGGACTATGGCGTCTGCCCGTCGCAATGTTCGGGAAACATGTAAAAAATAGCAGACGGTGACTCATCACTCTCTGCATGGGCCCCAAAAAATGCCATAGAAGATAGGGGCAACATTGGTGTAAATGGCTAAAGGGTGTAGAGAGGTGGACTGCAGGTTCATCGAAGCTACTTCCAACGTTATGCCATTTATTGCTTCCACCTCTCAATATTGAGTACTAGCTCTAGCGATTTTTCACTGCGTGCCAGTTGGTTAAGCCAAGCACGGGGGCGAGATTGCTTTGGCCCCCGGAGTCAACTCCGAGATATCGCTACTCACCTAAGGCTTCGCGACAAAGCCCAGGCATCATCTAGTGTTATGAAGGCCATAGACGACGGTAACCACCGTCATTCAGGTCAGGACCGTCATCTGTCTGCTGTACATCAGCAATAAAAAGAACCTAAGTAATAACTATTAATGAAGTTCATTGTTTTAGTACTCAAAATAATGGTTGGCAACAATGGCACTTTCAGCGTCATGCCATACAATATTATAATATGATTATAATTATTGAAGATATAATACCGATTTTATTTAGAAAATAATCAATAATTTTCGGTATGTAAGAATTCAAAGTTTACATGTTTTTTTTTAATTGCATGAGTTCAGACAGGCAGACACGACACCAAAGGTGCTACAAATGCGCTGTTTCTCTCTTAAGGGAGACTGGAACCTAGTTAAAATGCTGGAACACAACTCAAGGTTGTTATGGCGGCATACTCTAGACCAGGGATAGGTAGTAGCCTGTCAGTTCTTACGACAGGCCGCCTGGCCGCAGGAAATTGTATTCTTTCTCCGTTCCTACACGGATAGATATGATATGAATGAGATCTGAATGAAGTTCAATACACAAATCAAGATGAAATGTAGCAATAATATATTATATTTCTAGAATGAAAAAAAGGATATATATTTTATATCGGAGAATAGAATAGTTACTAGGATAAAGCCAGCAATATCACGAATAACAATTTAAAGATAAAATACGTTAGACGATGTGAACACCGCAATACAGAAATCAGAAATCATTTATTCATAACAAAATTACACGGCAATTTCTACATCAATTAAATCCACAGGTCATTCATTAATAAAATTAAAACTAGGTCATATTATAGGATATAAACTCGTTATGACTATAATATATACGACAAGTTAAGAATTTTTAAGTTACAAATGTTAAAAATAGACAGTATTTATAAGTATACAGATAAAGCTCAAACATTCATTATTCCAAAAACCCTTCAGCAGCGAAAAAAACTGCAACTTATGCTAAAATACGAGCATACCCAGTGTGTCAGTTAAAACAGGGACACGGGCCGAAATTAAACGGCGCCGTGGTTATAATAAAAATGAGTATTTGGAACACAATGACTGTTCTCCGTTGGCTTATGGCGATACGATAATAATAACAAGACGACATAGTTATATACATCTATAAATCCCTGTCGCATCGCTATCACATAAAGATACTCGCTCCGAAAGTGCACTACCTAACCTCTTGTTCGCAGTCAGAACACCACTGGCGCATTTCCCGACTGACCGGACCTCATCCGTTTGTAATTTAGACACGGCCTCCTAGCAACATCCCGCACACTGGTTCTTGAAATTGTTAAAGGGTCAGCTTACTGGCTTCCAAGAATTCCATGAAATACCAACTAAAGAAAGAAGAACAATAGATCACTATTCTAAATTCAAACGGATAATAAGATACCTGGAAAGATTTTTTTAGGACCATGACCAAAAGTTTCCTTTAGGTGCCAAAATGGTTTTTGTAAAATATGAGCTTTTAATACTAATATTAAAAGTTTCCGCATCGCACTTATCGATTTTCTATATGAATAACAGGAGAAAGATTGTTTTTTTCTTTTGATTGTTATATGTAATGAACAATAGGTTATACTGTAAAAGTGTTGAATTATTTTTGTAAATAATTGAATGCTCTACAAAAAAGATGCAATATTATTTTTTAACCGACTTCCAAAAAGGAGGAGGTTCTCAATTTGATCGGGATGTTTTTTTATATATGTACACCGATTACTCCGAGATTTATGATCCGATTTACGTGATTCTTTCTTTGTTCGACGCAGAGTAGCTGCCATTTGGCCTCCTAAAAATTTAATATACTTTGGCCCAGTAGTTTTCATTATATGAACATTTTTCATGTAAAAAAATTTCACTTCGTTCCATATGAACATCGATTACGCTGAGATTTATGATCCGATTTACGTGATTCTTTTTTACTTTGATGCGGAATAGTTGACATTTAGTCCCCTGAAAATTTAACATAGTTTGGTCTAATAGTTTTCATTTTATGAACATTTCTTATGAAAAAATTTCCGTGCCGTTCCGTATGTACACCGATTACGCTGAGATTTATCATCCGATTTACGTGATTCTTGTTTACTTTGATGCGGAATAGTTGCCATTTAGTCCCCTAAAAATTTAACATAGACCCAGTAGTTTTCATTTTACGAACATTTTTATGTTCCCATTTCTTGGACCTATATTTTTTTAAGGAGCGCGGCACCTTTCGTAGGTCTACCCATACATAGCTCTAGACACTAAAAAGTAACAAATAAAAAAACTCCGTTAAAAAAACCGACTTCAAAAACTAAAACACTAAAAAACTAAAAAGTATAAAATAACTTATTTCTAAAGCTATTATTATTAATATATATTATCTAAAACATCTTGAAGTCGGTGCAAAGTAAAACAATAAAAATTACTATATTTTGCAAATTACTAAGCACCGACTTTAAGATGTTTTAGATATTATATATTAATAATAATAGCTTTAGAAATAAGTTATTTTATACTATTTAGTTTTTTAATGTTTTAGTTTTTGAAGTCGGTTTTTGATAAATCAACTCGGTCAAAACTTATTTGAGGTTAAAGTCGAATTCACCATTGCTTTAACTGTTCTCTCCAAAAAAATCCTAGAATTTTTGTTTAAGGAGCTAAATACGAACTAAAATTACATTATTGACCGTTTTTAAAACTAAATTTAATAACAGTTATTTTGGAAATTACGATTATGATTTTACGATTAGTAGAGTGTTGTTATCCAACCGCCATGGGAGTACTGAGTCATAATAAAGCAGCGAAGACTTTTAAGCCTAGAACAGCATATTGTACATATGTTGTCCTAAGAATAGAGCGACACATCGTACAAGTATATAAGCGTGTAGACAATCCAATGTATTTCTGCAGTTAACAAAGCATCGTGGTTATGGGTTGTGGAAATACACACTATGGCACACAATACACAATGGGGGCGAGGGAGCTCCTTCAATTTGGAGCCCAGCGGCCAGCGGCCACTCTGCCATTATTAACAGACGTGTATACTGCCCACTGTGTTATTAGGGACATTTTTCTGGATCAACTCGGCGATCTTATTAGAGGGCTTTTGTTGGGATGCGTTGTCATCGTTGATTGTATTTTTAAAAAGTAAATGAATAAAAAAAAAGTTGGGTTTTGTATAAAGGATTGATGTTTTGAGGTTGCTGTTTACACAAGTTTCAATTATAGTTATACAGGGTGGCGCAATAGAACGTGCATATTGCATCATCTTTTTTCGCGGGGTAGAAAGTGCGCGGGTGGGGGGAGCCTGCATCGTTGGGTAGGCGGGCTCATGGAGTTTTAGTCACTATGAGTCACTTCGACGGGAAGCGTCGCGCATTTTGCGTGCGCGCATTTTACGAGAACTCTCGTTCATACATCGTTACTAGGCGTTTATATTGTTCTGAATATGTACTACAGCAAATTAGTGAAGCTCCGAGTGCTAATTTAATTAAAATATGGGTACAGCGTTTTGAAGAGACTGGTTCACGTTTAAACCACAAGCAAAAGGTCGTCCAAGAACATCTAGGACCGACGACAATATTGAGAGAGTTATGCAGTCTGTACGAGGAGATCCACAAATGTCTACTCGCAAGAGATCGTCTGTCTTACACTTATCGCGACGAAGTTTGCAACGAATTTTAAACTTGGATCTTAAACTGCATCCTTACAAGCTGCAGTTAACACAAGAATTGAAAGAGTCTGACTTCGGAGCAAGGCTCGCATTTGCTAATGAAATGCTTAACCGATTTTCCAATTTTGACAATATCCTTTTCTCAGATGAGGCCCACTTCCATATCAATGGGTTCTTAAACCATCAAAATTGTCGTTACTGGAACAGTGAGAATCCCAAACTCAAGCACCAGAAACCACTGCATAGTCCTAAAGTGACAGTATGGGCAGCAATCTCTGGTAGAGGAATAATTGGACCGTTTTTCTTTGAAAATGCGCGGGGGCAAAACGTCACTGTTAATACCGAACGCTATGTTGCGATGTTGGAAGGTTTTTTGGCTCCAGAGCTTGAAAATTCAAGAATAGTGAATTCTAGGACTTGGTTTCAACAAGACAGAGCTACCTGTCACACATCAAATGACTCCATGGCGGTTGTGAAACAGATGTTCCCTGGTAGACTGATTTCGAAAAGAGGTGATATCCCATGGCCCCCACGTAGTCCAGACGTGACGCCTCCTGACTTTTTTTTGTGGGGATACCTCAAGAACAAAGTCTACAGCAATAATCCGAAAAACATCGATCAGCTCAAAGAGAATATCCGTGGTGAAATGGCAGCAATTACACCAGCATTACTGAAGAAAGTTTTCAATTACTTCCGTTTGCGATTAGAGGAGTGTCGTCGTAGAGAGGGTCATCATTTAGACGATGTTATTTTTAAAAAATAAACTTCAGTTATTTCTTAATAATACCTCAGTTTTATTTTAACTATACCTTTTGTATTTATTTTTTAATCAATATTTTAAATATGCACGTTCTATTGCGCCACCCGTTAGAAAGCTATACAAGTACCTATTCTACATATTAATGTATCATAATCAACTGCTGATTAACTGATTCTTTTATTTTGTTTGCAACTGTCAGGATAAGGTTTTGTATGAAAGATATTTTTATGGAAGGGATGGATTATATTCACAATTGGAACCGGTGGGTGGCGTTGGAATCGGTTACTACAATATTGATGAAAATTTTGTTTGTATTTTAGTGTTTCCCTGTATTATTTAGATTCACAATTGGAACCGGTGGGTGGCGTTGGAATCGGTTACCACAATATTGATGAAAATTTTGTTTGTATTTTAGTGTTTCCCTGTATTATTTAGATTCACAATTAGAATCGGTATCTGGCGCTGCAATCGGGTTATAGATATATTTTTTTCAGGACAAGACAATGTCTGCCGGGCCCGCTAGTTTCATTTCATTTCATATTACATTATAATTTCAAAATAATACATCCTGCGGAATGCTTCTTGTACTGTATTAGACTTTACAAAAGGTAGACAGATTTTAATTCCATCAAACATTATTCACTTACGGTATCTAAAATGTTATTTCAATATTATATATTAATCATAATATACAATAACTAAATGTACCTAAGATTCACACAAGGCTTGTTATCTACTTTCCATTTAGTCCCTTAAACAAATTTAATTGCAACACTGTTAATTCGACCGTGAATATCATTTATGCCTCATTTATACATTTCACTGGTTGGTATATTTTATGTGAATGTCTCAGGATTTGTCGGTCTACCATTCCCGTCGAAAGATGCTGATCTGTGTATAACAAATGGCATTGCTTATTCTGTTTGTTCCAAGAATAAATGCTGATATAACAGAAAGTCCCCCTTTATTAATTGTAGTATGGAAATATTATTGCTTATAGTATTTTGTGCAGTGCAATATGTGTCTAAATGTAATATATTTTCGACGGAGGCCTTCCACGTGATTTAATAAATCGTCTTACATTAATTATCTAACTAACTCCGTTGGCTCAGCGATACAAAGTGAGTCTTGGCCTCCGAAACGAGAGCACGCCACTTTCCTTTGTCCTGCGCAGTGTCTTGCCAATTGTGGGTTTTTAGTGCTACTCTATTCTTGCAGTGATACTTGGGACGACTAACCAGTCGTCGACCGACTGGTCGCCCCAAGTATGTTTTCTTTACTTCCCGATCCTCCTCCATCCGCTCTACATGGCCGAGCCAGCGGAGACGGTCAGATTTTATCTCCCCCAATTATGTTGGGCTCGGCCATGAGATCCTCTATTTCGGTGTTGGTTCGGACCCTCCAGCAGCCATCTTCTATTATTGTTGGGCCCAAGATTTTTCTGAGAACCTTCCTCTCTGTGACCAACAATTAGTTCTCTTCCTTCAGTGTCAGTGTCCTTTTTCAAGGCTATAAGATCTTCCAAAGAAATATTTTTACCCTTTATAAATGGATTGATCTCAAATTTACTTTTCTTATTTAATCTATGCTCACTGAACCTTTTGTATACTTCGTAAAACTTTGTATATAGAATTGTTAAAAACTATTGAAAAAGATGGGATGTTTTTATTCCAAAAAAGTTGTTAATTGGTTTATAGTTAAAAACTTTAATTGAACGTTTATTACTTTAGTTAATAAGTCAAATATAATTATGATAAATATTGCTAATAATTTATAGATTCTAGTAATGAGTTACATTCTTTTGCTATGCGCATGATGAAGGTAGATGAATAAATGAACGAAAACTCTTTATTGTGCACCATAAATTAAAACCTTGAAAATTTAATATGAATACATTTCGATTAGAACAATGGACGGCGTTAACGCTTATAGCGATCTCTTCCGGACAACCCGGTGTCCAAGAAGTCATTAAAAGAAACATTTAATAAAAATTGCTGTTTGAACTAAATTAATTAAAACTAATTTAATCGTAATTAAATATCAAAGAAAATAAATGGCAATAATAAACTACTCTAAATATACATAATTAAATAGATTATAATAATATAAACTACATATGCCAACATGCGAACAATAATATAATTCTAGATCTAGATACTTTTGTAAAAAAAAAAACTTTCAGCTTGTTCCACAGGACATCCATATCATTGCAGGCTCATCGTCATACATCCGCAGGATGTATTAATAGATATAGATTTAACAAATTTACTTTAAGTGATTACAAACGGTTTATCACATTCTTGATCAAAGACATACCGCGTTCATCCTTCTAACTCATACATTAAACAGCCGGCAAATAAGCTTACAAGACATAACCAAATCACTGTAATAACTTACATATGTTCGTCCCAGTTCTGAGACTAGGAATATTTGGAGCGAACTAATATAGAGGATTAGTTGATCAAAGTCGATTACGGCTGAAGTGGTTGTCGGGAAGTGAGAAGTGAGGCCCGTAAGTGGCCTGGTCAGGGCGACATGTCCATCGCACACGATCGCAAGTAGGACAACAGCACAATAGATGTTTTGGAAGACTGTATAGATCATGTCGCTAGGATTCGCTGTTATTCGCGGATACCTGAACCATAAATGGTAATTATTTTTACTAAGATTTTTTAATATCTGCCCACAAATATATTCAAACAAAGACCACACAAATTGCTGTTGGATAAATATTTTTAATCCGTAAACGGATTTTTAGGGTAATTTTTGACAAATTGCATATGATTGGCATTGATGTATATTCATATTTTAAAATATGCGCACGAAATACCGACCCTTTATTAGAAATGTAAAATGATATCCAGAAAGTTGTCTGGGAGAAATTGCTGTTAGCTATAAGACCGCCGATTGGACTAGTTATAAGATTGTTAATTCATGTGTATTATTATTTTCTTGTGTGCAATAAAGAATAATCTATTATAATAAATTATATTTTTTTTTTATTGCCTAAGTTCAGCAGACTGGCAGACGGCCCACTTCATAGACAGCGGTTACCATCGCCTATGGACACTTGCAACACCAAAGGTGCTACAAATGTGCTGCTGCTCTCTTAAGGGAGACTGGAACCCTTTTTGTGTTAATTTTGTAATAATTGTGTATTTATTTTTGATAATCTTAACGAAATTTGCACGCCTCATAGGCAAAACATGTTAATCTTGTATTCTTGTCACCTCAAATTTATGTCCCATGTTTTAAGCAAATAAATGAATTTAAATCATGCTGGCATATACATAAAAATCAGAACTACCTGCAATTTTAGTATTTGTACTTTCTATCTCGTTATAATTTACAATTTAGTTTCAATAACTTATTAATGTTCTCACAGTTCAAGCGAATTGTAAAGATACGTTAATGAGAAATAAAGTTATTTAACCCGAACAGACATCTGAATCTTTATTTTTTAACGAAAATTAATTCTAAATAAATCACTTAAATGTTAGGCAATTATTTACAATTAGTTAAATCTATAATATTATATTTGTATTTGAATATATGTAATTCCACACATTTAGGGGAGTAGATATTGTAATTCTTAATATCAATCTTCACATTAACATTCATTTTGTACTTGAAACTGTTAAAATAAAGAGCTTCTTGTAATTAATACAAAATGATAGATGTATTTTGTTAGATTTTCTGGAATTTTGCAAATGTAAGAAAATTCACACAATCACACTCCACACGTGATATTTCCTCTTTAATTTAGATTCAAAACCAAATTTCTGGAATAATATTGATGCTTTTTAAAGTACATAGTGTAATGTGGTCTAAGTTCTTTTTTTAAACACAAAAATACTAAGATAAACAAATTACGACGCTAAAGTCACACGCCATAATAACATATTCAATAAAATTTCTATACCTTAATATCTCTTTACATTTCTACGTCAATTACGGATGAATACAGTATACCCTTAATAAGCAATTTGATGTCATAGCACACAATAGCCGAGACGAGTACGTGCGGTGTTGATCCTCCAAAAATTAGGGGTGAAGATAGAAGGGCATTACGTTCTTAGGGTATTAGCACATCAGAAATCGTGGGGGTTTTGAGCAAAATTTGCTGCCTTTGAAACTGGGGAATTTATGTGAAGGTTTATATATAGGATCTTAATGCCAAGCGGTTGAGTGAAGGGGCTTATAATATCAAGAAATTGTTGTGAATGAAAATTAAGGTTTTGAATTCTTAGAACACCTATAAATTTCTATACAACAATTTTCGTAGTAGCTACTTTGTAAGTAAACTTGCATGTATGAAGAGGTTAATGAAAGTAGATAAAGCGAAAGTTGTTTGCTAGTGGAGATCCATAGTCTCTAGGAAGGCTAGGCAGAGGCTTGCCTCCATAAGAAACAACCGTGATGATATGTATGTATCCACTCTATGTACTTCGTAAGCTGAATATTATAAAGCTTCACTATGAAGCTCACGCATGGATTGTATAGCCTATTTTAGTCAAAAATTTGTAATGATACTTCGGACAGACCACAACAATTATACGTATTAGGTTACTTGCTGTCCCTGCCAAGCTCTGGTTATTTTGTTTTATGACGCGCCTCTATTCAAACTTCTTAGTGACAGCTGATGCCTATTTCTATATTACTGGCATCATTACAGGATATTGTAACTATATTTTTGGTGAAATTATTTTTTTCCTCAAAATTTTGATATATCTATAAATGTAATGTAAGAATTTTTGTTACAGGTACTAGGTTAACAGGCACTGACACCGACGATATGTTACATATATAACATAAATATTTTTTTATTGCAGTAGTTCAGCAAAGAAGCAGACGGCCCACTTGATGGAAAGCGGCTACCGTCGTCTATGGACATTTGCAACACCAAAGGTGCTACAAATGCGCTGTTGCTTTCTTAAGGGAGACTGGAACCTGGTCATTAATGCCGGGACACAGCTCAAGGTTGTTACGGCGACATACTTTTGACCAGGGCTGGTAACCATCCTGTCGGCAAAATGCCCTACCACTTGGCTGTGTGGCCATGCTTATTATTACCCCTTAAATTAGATAGTTTGGAAACTGTCGTATTTTAGGCGTTATAATAAGTACGTACTTTTTATGTTGTAGACAAGATACTTATGCAAATTTAAGTCTAATTATATAAGAGTTCCAGTGAAGATTTTTTTGAAGGTCATACATAGAAGTTAAAAATTTAATACATACTCTACGCACACTGCTTCTTGTGTCGTTTAAGAAGAAGCGGCAAGAAACTCCTCAACAACACCTCTAGCAAAATTATAATTCTGACCAGAAGCATTAATATCCGGTGCAGATATATGAGTAGAACAATAATAAAACAATATTCTTACAGCACTTAAGCCAATAATTCTCAAAGCAACCTAAACTCCATATTAGGCTGTCGTTAGAAGCAACCGTACAATATTGGTATAATTAGCCTAATACGTGTCACAAATACTCCATTGAAATCGGATCAAGAAGCCCCATAAGGCCCCGTGTGAACCGATAGGATAATCCCCGCTCATGACGCCTATGAACTATATTTAGTTAACATAATATTATGTTTACGTTAGAACTTACATTTCATTACGAATACTGTATTATCGAGCTTGCAGATTTATTAAGAAGACTCTTAAAAGGACAAAACCATTTGAGTTAGTGTTATAATACTCTCATAATAATAAAGTGTAGTGCTATGTGCTAACATTAACAAAGACCACATGAACAATGTGTCTTCTCCTTAATAAAGACATTAGGAAATCTAGTTATTTTAGGTCAGATTTAAATTACTCATTAGTCTTATTTCCTAGATATCTTCCATAGAATGAACAATTTTGTTTAAAAGAATGAAATAATCGAGACGAATGGGGGCAAGCAACATTTTGACAACTTAACAGTAGGAACGTGTTAATTTGTAAATTTCTGCGGAAATAAAAACAAAAAATAATTATTATTAACCTTAGAAAATTGTACGTTTGGCTAAAATTTTGAAGCGAAGATTGGAAGAAAGAAGATTGAGGAGGTATCGACCATGTAATGAGGAGAGAAAAATAAATTGACTAAAAGCATATGAAACTGGAAATAGAATAAATAAAAGATGAAATAAAAAATTGTTGTGTTGTAGAAGTTCTATATCAAAATAAAGAGGTATAGAAGGAAAGAACATACAGCACTGACCCCCCCTTGATCGAGAATCTTTGAAAGGAGAAAGATACCATACCACATTTAAATAAAATAATTAGAAACCATGGTAACATAGTGTAAATGTATAAGTAGACTAGAGTATATTCCATTATAATATTCGTATTATAGATACTTTTGAGGTTAATAGGGCTGTTAACAACAATCATTATTTAGCAGGAATTAGAGTTACAGTAAAAACTGAAATCTATTTTCTAATATAAATGTCTCTATTTTCATATGAAAAAAACATTAAAATACCCAATCCAAAATAAAGTGCGTTTGAAGCGTAAAAGTCGAGGAAAGAAGGCACGTATCTGCGTGCGCATTCATTACGCGGCCTGGACCGCTCGTGACGGCGCATAATGTTCGGACACACCACCCGTGATCATTTATTACTTCTCACTGCTAAGCCATAGAAATAGCGAGAATACAAGAATAATATTTCATTAATTTATATTTTAAGAATCGCTATTCTATCTGAAAGGCTAGTCACTTCTATGATACATTTTATTATTCTTTTTTTATGAGATATGCTAGTAGTGACCAAGCTAAGCTAGTGACCCGCTGGCACACAGGGGCTTATAAAAGCAATAGGGAAAGGCAGAGCAAGCCGTGAAAGGACGAGATCAGGCTTGCTGCTGGACTTTACTGGTGACGCGCGACGTTAGACAGGCATCACTGGCATAAGCTGGAGGAGGCCTTTGCCAGGAGATACTGGATATGACCGGCGGGATACTGATCGGCGATTGTCCCTTTCTACACCATATAATAATGCACCCAAGGACAAGCCCCGGTTAGTGTAGGACTATTGTAAAGAATGAGAACAAAAGGTACCGGGCTATTGGGATAAACTACTAATCTAGTTACAGATCGGGTCTATGGCGTCTGCTTGTCGCAATGTTCGAGGAAGATAGACAAAATGGGCAGACGATGACGCGCCTCTCACTGCATGGGTCCCTAAAAATTCTGTACAAGATTGACGTTATAGACTAAAACAGTGAAAAATTTAAAGTAATACTTCAGAAGTTTATTTTGAATTACAACATGTTGACGGATATATGCTAAAGGAATATTAAATACTAGCAGACCCGTGCCCACTTCGCTGGGCAACAGAAAAAAAAAATTAATCAAAATCAAATATACCCTATGTCACTCAGGAATAATGTAGCTTTCCACTGATAAAAGAATTTCCAAAATCGGTTTAGTAGATCCAGAAATTACCCACTACAACGTCACAAACTTTACCTCTTTATAATATTAAGTGTAGATTTATTATATAAATAAAAGTTAGAGAAGACTTATATGTAAGTATATTCTCTAAAGTTACACCTCTACTGCGTGTGAACTGCATACACACAATTTTTTTTTCTTGTGTATCCGCCTTTTTTATGGCTCTAACTTATAGTAAATTTGTTGATGCTAAATGTTTATTAATGGCTACGTTTGTTTGTAAGGCTGGCAGATACTGAAACCGCATTTTGGAAATTATATTTAACACGTTTTTATCCGTTTTAAAAAGTAAATATTTTCGTTATTGTGCATAAATTCTCCCATATGGAAGGAGAGATATTACACAAACATTAAACTGGGATTTTGTTGTACAATATTGTAAAAGTAATGAAATATAGATGTATTTATATATACATTGAAAAATCATGATAATATTCTTTAATGAGTATTTTTTCAGTCTATAGATAGATATTAGCCACTAAGTTCACAAAAATTGATTCCCTCTCTTACTTTGAACTATGGATAAAAAATAATAATAATAATTTAAGGCTCTGAAGCTTCAAAAATATTACCAAACCAAACTGTTTTAAAGACATGAAGAATATTCGTTTTTTTTACAATCTCGAAGCCAAAATTAAATGACGAAAAACATGGACGTTTCCTATCTCTACGCTACTCTTCGTATTTTATGGACTACCACGCACTTGACCAATTTTTTGAACATTTATGGCAGTGGCATTTGAAGTTCTTAATATATGCATCTACCTAGAAGACAAATAAAAAAGGCAGTTTGAGTCCCGAACTCTTAGGCTACCTATCCATTGAAGCGGAGCGAGGCTGCGGAGCAGAGAAACAGAAATATTAACCTATAGGATTGCATAAAATTTCCGTTCCACTCCAGTGGACCGGGTTTTGCGAGCTAGGTTAAAAATTCATACACATTTTGGAACCGGCGCATGGCAGTGGTGCGAGGCGACGGGGAAACGGACCAGCCTCGGGACAAAGGTATAGGATGCCGCTAAAGTTCGACAATACTCTTGAACTCGGTCTAGCTCCGCACAGTCCGCAACTCCGTTTCGCAACACTCGCCCGCTCCGCTCCGCTGCCTCGCTCCGTGTCAATGGACTGGCAGCCTTAGAGTGAAGCTGAAAGCCGCCTAGATTAAGCTGGTTTTGGTATAGGAAGCCAATTACATACACGATTATTTAGTCGAATTAATTTTCAGTGGACACATTACTATTAACCACATAGGCACGAATCAAGTGTTATGAAATAAGTTTACTCACACAAGTTTTACAAACTGATTCATTTTATTTTATTTTTATTGTATGAGTTCAGCAGATAGGCAGATGGGCCACCTAATGGAAGGCTATTACCATCGCTTATGGACATTTCTAACACCAAAGGTGCTATCAATACGTTGCCGCTCTCTGAAGGATGCTCTAGACCAGGGGTTGTAACTATCCAGACGGGCAACCTACCACTTGGTTGTGGATTATTTTATCGCCTCTTACGGCAAGCTGCCCGGTCGTAGGAAATTGTATTCTTTCTCCATTCCTGAACGAATAGTTCATTTGACGCTGTTGTTCATTTAGGCTTTGTCTGTGCTTTTGTTTCTATAAATATAGGTACCATTAATACAATTGAAAACACAACAATAGCATCTAAATAACGTGTCGACAACGAATGCATAAAAAATTCAACACACTTGTCCATCACAGCTGCGTATCGGAAACTAGCTAATTGGCTGTCTGTACGTTTAATCAGGATGTATATTGATGAAGCATTTAGTAACATTACTTATGCATTAAGCAAAAACATTGCGTACACAGAAATGGAATGGGAATTATCCAGCTTAAAACGGTTTGTTTTGTAGAACGTTGCACATTTTAGATTGATAATTTAAGTAATTTTTATTTTATTTATTTATATGCAGTAATTTATTTATATTATTTTTTTATTGCAGGAGTTCAGCAGACAGACAGACGGCTCACTTGATGGGAAGCAGTTACCATCGCCTATGGATATTTGCAACACCTCAGGTGCTACAAATGTACTACTGCTCTCTAAAAAGAGTCTAGAACCTGGTCACTAATACCGGAACACAACTCAATGTTGTTATGGCGACATAGTTTAGACCAGGGATGGTATCCATCCGATCGTGCAAATGCGCTTCTTACGAAAGGCCATTGAATATATGCAACGAGGAGGGATGAAAGTCATGAGACAAAAATAATGTTAAATTACAAGATTGATGGGTAAAAATGTAAAAATAGACCAAAAAAAAGTTTGATGGGTTGTGTGAAGGATGATGTGATGATTTAATTTTGTGGTGTGACAGAAGATATGTCAGAATATATGAGTGTGGAGGGAAAAGACATATTGTGCCAACCTCACCTAATTGGGAGGTGAATCAAGAGAGAGAAATTAATACATTGAAGAAAATTTACCCTAACTCCAAATTAAACAAAAAACTTAGTTGTATTGTGCGTATATTACAGTCTCAAACTATAAGTTAATTGCTGAGCTCAGGTCCCAGTCTTATATAGGAAAGTTGCAAAACTAGCTAACTACATTAAGTAGTGGAATCGCCATACCGACCCGTTTGCCAGGAAGGCATTATCCTTCTCATAACCTATATAGATTTTTATAGTAGCTCATGACCGCAGGTGTCCACGGTGCAAGAATCTCGACATTTTGTATTAATATAAATAAGTAAGTTGTACAGAGGAAGGAAAAGATAAATAAGATGATAGCCTATATTTCAGTATATATAGAATAAATGTATAAAGTTTACGAATAGAAAACGATAAATATAGATAATAAAATAATATAGTATTAAAAGTGCAGATAGAAAATAAAAGACATCAAAACTCTAGAGTTAAATACAAAAATACTCGTAAATATATAAAATGATTAATTAACAAATATAGATATATTGACTAAACATGTAAGAAAGGAAGTAGATTTTAGGAAAATATGTAACCTACAATAAACACAAATGTTGAACTAGCTCAGAAGTTTCTCTAGATGTAATGACTCTATATATTTCTTGAAAAAAAAGAAAAAAAAACAAATATAAAAAAGCAATGAGTCCGGACAATCCAGTTCGTCTGGAGAGAGGAGATTGTAAATAATAATGTTAAAAAGTATCTCAATG
This sequence comes from Dendrolimus pini, assembly GCA_949752895.1. Taxonomy (NCBI): domain Eukaryota; kingdom Metazoa; phylum Arthropoda; class Insecta; order Lepidoptera; family Lasiocampidae; genus Dendrolimus; species Dendrolimus pini. Next base: position 3,578,573 of record OX457130.1, on the reverse strand, counting down.
ACAAAGAACCAAATAGTTGTAAATTATTTTATGTATGAGCGGTTTATCTACAGAGTAATTTCATCAATAAATGTTATACATTATTGCGGTGAAACAAAATCTCTTTGATAGAAACACAGGCTTTACAATATTTTGGATAACAATAACACATCAAACAGACGCTGTATAATAAATCAAAAACCATGAAACCACTGCAGAATTCCTGAATAAAGTTCGCCCAGTTTCACTATGGATCGTAAGTGACAATATTAAAGCGGGTATGTTTGTTTTTATGTTTTAAAATAAAATTATTTTCTAAATGACATCATTACTCTCAGATGCACATTTATCTCGAAGGCGCTCAAGTTACCTCGCTTGTGTCTTATAGAGTTAGGTAGTGATTAGACGCGGCAATAATATCGTTACTCTCAGATGCACATTTATCTTGAAGGCGTACCAGTTACTTTTCTTGTTAGTTTAGATAGTGATGTGACACTGTAATGACATATTACTCTCAGATGCACAGTTAATTTTGTGGAGTACACGTTACGTTACTCGTATCCCATAGACGTGGGAACATACTTAGCTCCAATTGGAAAGACTCCGATCTATGCTTTTATGTACCTATATATTATGTACCTTTTTAGTACAACGTTTTTAGTAAAATTTTGCCCAGAGTTCTCTCTTTCTTACCTTCTCCCAATCATTTGGGGTTGGCACAACATGCCTTTCTTTCATACTCCGCCACATACACCACCAATTATTATGTCATCATTTACACAATGCATTTATATCTTGTTTGGTCTACTTTTACGTTTGCACTCGTCAATCTCACAGTTTAACATTCTTATTGTCACGTGACTTTCATCCCTCCCCATTACATCCCCATTTCACCTTAGCCCTCTTCCTCTTTACTTTTCATTCACCAACAGTATATATTTTAAAAATGAATCAGACTTACTTAACAACGAATTCTGTAGTCATTTCGAATCTTAGACCATTAAACCAATGGACAAGCCTCGTATGAGCATACCCCTCCGCCAAGGTACAAGATTATAAAATCTAACGCGTTTATAAAAACTAGTTCAATAATCGATTTCTAACAGTCTTAGTATCGTTATGGCTGTGTGAGGAGCTCCTCAAAAATGCCAACCTGTGCTGTTAACGTGTGCGATAAAAAGTCAAATACCTCAAATCTAGAACTTATAGTTGTTTATTAAACTTGATGTTTAAAACATCGATTCTATAATCGAATTAATGAAACATCTCGCATCGACTTCCGACGAATCTCTGTTTTACTTTGAACTGTTATTGCGAAGAAATTGAGTCTATATTTGTATAACAATGCCCATATTGAAAGCTAGCGCACTTCACACACACACTCACGAGACTAATGCGAAATTCTTCAAGAAATTGTAGTCCTTATTGCGTTGGAGACTAATTTGAAATTTGAATATCGAAGTTTGTTTTTTTGGCTACACGAGTCTGCCTATAGTGATGATAATATGTACATATAACTCGTGTCGATATCGATAAAACTACCTTTGATACTGTTAGTCGAAAATATGTTATACTAATAACGACCCACTTTTAGGGTTCTATTGTAAAATAAGGAACCCTTATGATTTCGTCGTGTCCGTCTGTCCGTCTATTTTCCGAGATTAGGTCTACACTGCTGAAATTTGGTACATTTAACTGTAACCTATACTAGGAAAAATATTCAAATGTGAGAGTTTTTTTAAGTATTGCTCCCACAACATGAAAAGTTACGATGGTAAAAAGTACTGCTTTTACCCCATCGAATTTAGATTATAAATATATTTGTATATATTTATATAAACTTTTATAACACTACAATGTCATAAACATTACACTATACAACAATCATGCGACGTGTTTGGGAAAGCTTGACGGACTTTAATAAATTTAAAGTTTATTAGGTTTTACAAATTTTTTAATGATTTAAATACTTTCTTGTTTAAGAAGGTTTGCCTTCGGCATTTGGCATGGTTTAGTGCAATAGAGTTGTTTATTTTAACTTTAATTTTGCTAATCAGATATACTATATCAAATTATATTTATTTGGACAAATTTGAAAATCCTGACTGAATTAGACAGGGTTATTAATAAGAAAGGAATGCTCCGGTGGTTCGGGCATGTGGAAAGAATGTATGATGAAAGAATGACTAAACAGATATACAATGCAAAAGTGGATGGATGCAGAAGTCGCGGAAGGCCACGACACACCTTCCATGATCAAATTGATCATGTACTAGCAGAAGGTGATGTCAGGAGCCTTAAGAACAGACGAGCGTGCATGACAAGAACTATGAATGTCAAAGAAGTAAGGGAGGTGTGTAAGAATAAGCCTAAATGGCGCTCTGTTGTTCGTGCCTACCCCGCAAGGGACCTGGCGTGAAGTTATGTATGTATGTATTAATAAGAAATTATATATGAGCAGTATTACTGATGTTAACACCCTTGATGAAGAGTACCACCATTTCATGACTATTTCAATTTAAACCTTTACATTTTACCTTTATCTTTACTTCATATTCACGGAGGAACATCCTGAAACTCTTACACTAATAACTTAATGGGAATTTCATGAGATGTAGAGGGTGTCACTGCTTAATCTTTATTTAAAATTTATCTTTACTTCATTGTGATACTTTTCTTATCTTGTATCTGGGGAGGTCGCTGAGGTATTAATCCTCATATTTACTATTTTATTTGATATTTTGGAAGAGTGACTTTGATGTGATACGTTTACTCAAGTCTTATGGTTTTCCCAATTCATTATACACTTAAGGCACTCTAAATGTGTTTTCTAAAATGTTAGGACGTACTGCTGGAGAGTTTCTTGTCGGTTCTTCTCGCCAGCTATAGTACGTTGTGAACCGACGTAGCTTTAGATAATATTTATAGTTGTTTCAACAAATTATAATTAAAAGTTTGGAGGTTCTTCCTTAGTCTTGATGTGAGCTCGTTTACTGATAGCTAATGCTGTGGCATAGCATCAGCCGGGTGGATAAGGAGGGGTGCCTTACACAAAATTATATAATTTGTTATGAAATGTTCATAGAAATACTTTTGGCTTAAAGGCAAGGCGTACTCAGGTGATGAGCTTCTGTCATGAGTTGATATATTTGTCATTGTTCATAAAAACAATAATATTTTACACTTACAATATAATATTACTACAAATGATTATATATATTATACACCGATCTTTGAGAGTCTACCTGTTTCTAGATCAGCGCTTCTATATAACCTACTTTGTGAACATAGGGTTAACGGTATTGCAGCGAAGGGTTCTTACTACTAGATGATATTATTTTTTATTTATTTATTGATATTATGTTTTATTCATTTAATAAATTTTATTAATATTCACTATATCAATTCTTTTATTTCATATCAATGCTTCGGCTTGAGTATGTTTCACATTCCTAGACATCACAGCTTCCAGCCATGTTTACCCGGGAAAAGGGTTCTCGCCCGCCGTTATGCCGTCGAGATGGGGGCGCGGCGTGTTCCGCGCGCGCTCACTTCTCCCGCGAGGCGCGTTACAAACCGCCCCACGCTCGGATTAATAATTTTTTAAACCTTACTAATTGATATGTAGCCTCGAGTTAAACCGTGATCACAGCTGCTATAAAGTAGCCGAAACGTTGGCAAAATAAATAAATATCGCGCTTAAAACCGTAAATAACTTAGTTTAATTTATGTGTAACAGTCGCGAATATCTAAGAAGAATACTATAAAATAAATGAATTAAACTTATACTTTAGTTTAATTCCACTGTCATCATATCTATACTATTCAAAATTATTTTTCCTAGTTTAAATATCGACATTAAAGTATCGATATTTACTATCCCTATGAAATTCACAGTTTTGTACATAGTGATACCAGCATTTTTTCCCTCAAAATAAAGGGCATTTAAATTACGTTGCAAGCAAATATTTGAATTATATGTACATAATTATTTATTATGTTCATGGATTTTTTTAGCGATTAGGATTTACATAAAATTGTGAAAGTGTTAATATCACACATCACAATTTTCATCACACAATAACTATGATCTTATTTCAACTAGTGCTAGTTTAATAAATCATCTATGTGGTACTGTTTAATTATTACAATATTAAAGTTTATTTCATAATCCAATATTATAATAAAAAATAATAATGAATATTTAGTCTATTATGATTAAATTACGAGGCAAATTGAATAATGATATGGCAATTTCTTGTATTTTGAAATGTGTGTCGTCTTTGTGTGCGTAACGAGTGTAAATATACGCTGTCTCTAAACCAATTTGAAGATTTGTACATGTTTGCGTTTATGACAACACAAATAATATTTGGGTGTATGCGATTGTTTCAATGTGTGCTTTACTCTTCCCCCCGCAGCAAATGGCTGAATTTTTTGTTAGCTAAATTAGACGCGAGGCTCGTCCATGGTTTAATGGTCTAAGTTTCGAATGAATGAATGAATCATTTATTGCCAAAATGTATGTACACAAGATGTTAGAATATGCGTTGTTTCAATACATTTTGCCTTATTAGGCATGCAATGTCCAAATACATGTCATACTAATTATACTAATACATTTACATTAAATAATATATATAAAATTTTACAATTATACAAAATTATAATTATGTTACAAAATATCATTAGTCATGTCCTTATCATTTTCATAATCATTTACCGTATAATAAACTTTTTCCATTAAAATTTTCTTAAGTGACTTTTTAAAGAAATTTAAAGGCTGCACTCGTAGCATTTCTGGGAGATTATTGAATATGTTAGGAGCCATACAAAAGATACTTTTGCGCATCATGGTCGTTTTTGAAGAGCAAATACAGACTCTATTAACTACATACTCTATTTCGTAAACGCGTTTAAAACAGTGAATACAAAAATGGAGTAGAATTCAAAAATCAAATTAAATGCAGACTTAAATCTATTCTAGTATAGCCATTCCAGTAAACTAAATAAATTATTTTATATTTTTTACACTTACTATAAATTCAAAAGAGAAAAATTCATAAATCCATTGACTTGTACCACACAATAACCAAATTCCGGAGTTGGTAGACGGTTAAAGCGGTCCACCAGTAACTATTTCAAAAGCCACCCCTTTGATCGGGTTAGAGATTGCAACATTCTCTGGTTTATATTCGTTGCTATCCTGGCAATAATAGGCAAAATCGTGCATTTGTGTCGAAAACTACTTGTAATACTTTTACAGGTTAACTTTTCAACTGGGAGGAAGGAAGAGAAGGAAGGAAGGAGTTCAGCAGACAGGTAGACGGCCCACTTGATGGAAAGCGGTTACCATCGCCTATGGACATTTGTAACACCAAAGGTGTTGCAAATGCGCTGCTGCTCTCTTAAGGGAGACTGGAACCTGGTCACTAATGCCGGGACACAACACAAGGGTGTTATGGCGACATACTCTAGACCAGGGGTAGTAGCCATCTAGTCGGGCAAATGCTCTACCACTTGGCTGTGGGTTGTTTTGTCGCCTCTTACGACAGGCCGCCCGGCCACAGGAACTTGTATTCTTTCTCCGTTCCTGCACGGATAGAAATTTTTCTAAGCCCTTCTTGGACAAAAAGAAAAATGTAGAATTGTCAATGGATGTAGTAGTGATGAACAACAGTTGCTCATCACTAACAGATATTAGTCAAGTACTGTAGTGAATTTCACATCTAATGACGACTGACTACCAAATCTTTTAAAATCAATTCGTAATTCTGTGGGTAATAACTGACTGCCAGACAGATGGATTTATTGGATTTATGGATTTATTTTTTTGTTTAGTAATATTTTCCAATAGTTTATATTTTTATTTAATTTCTTAGTGGTGTAACTGTTCGTTGCTCTAAATAAAAATAATAAAAAAACACTCAAAGGAGTCTCGAGACCCATTTTGACGAGAACTAAAGTTTTCAATACGTTAATTAAATAATAAATTGCAGCGATTAATTGGTCGCACTACATTTTAGAGCAATCATGTTTACCCATTGACTGATTTGATTGATTGAAATAACGTGCCTTTTGAATATAAATTTATAGATGTATTAAAAATAAAATAATTTTCATCATTGGCGTATTGAACAAAATGAGTTGAAGAAGGAGAATTAATTTAAGAAAATGGAACATTTTGTTCAAAAACAACCCCTTCTGTTTGATTTTACTTCACAGAAATTAATCTTTACAAATGTAGAAGTAAGTAATGTAATAATATAAACATAACCGCATTGTGTCACGTTAGGCACGTGTTATCGAGATAATGGTTCCTCTTAAGGCTGGCAATTCATTCTATTCTGTTCAAAAGACTCGCAACACTTTTGGTTCGCTCATTGTGTTGCAAACAGCTATAGGCGACGGTAATATGATTTTAAACAGATATTAAAAATCCCAGTCTTATAAAAGTAAATACAATGTTTTTTTGCCACCTTTCTTTTAAAATTAAACTTTTTCATATTTTTTTTTATTGCATAAGTTCAGCAGACAGGCAGACAGCCTAGTTAATGGAAAGCGGTTACCGTCACCTATGGACATTTGCAACACCAAAGGTGCTACAAATGCGCTGCTGCTCTCTTAAGGGAGACTTGAACCTGGTCACTAATGCCGGAACACAACACAAGGTTGGGCGCCATCCAGTCGAGCAAATACCCTACCACCTGGCTGTGGGTTGTTTTGCCGCCTCTTACGACAGGCCGCCTGGACGCAGGAAATTGTATTCTTTCTCCGTTCCTGCACGGATACAAATATAAACTGTTTGATAAACAAACAAGCAAGGTGGGGCGGGACGGGCGTTTGTACCCTATCGTGTAAAAATGTCGTCGGGGCAATAATCGGCTGAATTGAACCGTCATAGGGCAGGCGACACGTCAGCCCTCGATAATTGGCTGAGTGGGGCTCGGAATTGGATCCCACTTTTGTGGTCACGCGACCCACTCACGCCTCGCTCCTACACTTACATATTAGTATTGCCAGGTGCAAAACAGAAGTTACATAAAACATTTCTCTACCAATATTTAAAAATATGGTCAGAAAACACTACCTGCAATACTTTTAATTTACTGCAAATTAAAATAGTATTAGAATTATGTTTACCACCATTGCCGATAAGATCATCCTTTGTATACAGTTAGAATATTACAACCAATCTTTAGGTTTTTGTGTAATTTTTTCACTTATCAATAAAAAAAATAATGTTGTGGTGGCATACATTATTTATGCTGCTATCATAAATTTAAATGTCATAGAAAACATTTTAAAATAATATATGTAAAATTGAAGGTAGGTATAATTAAAAAGTAAATGTGTAAAGCAGTTTATGGTATAACCGGTAGCGAATGTTGGAATGCAATGCAATAATACTTAACATAAAAAAGGGTTTATAGCATCTTTTTTTGAAATTGCTCTATCTTAAAATGGTTAAGAAAAAACCAAGATACAGAAATAGCATCTCAGCAGAGTGTTTTGGAACTATAATCTACTATAATGCGACTCAGTGGTTGTTACATCCAAAGAGGAAACAATAAGTGGTTAATTATTACCAAATATATGTTTAGAGGGCATTGTCCCCTAACTAGCGTTGAATAAGATTCGTTTATCCCGAACTTACCTTCACAGTGAACGTTTCTCATAGGTGCTTTACCTTCTTGTTAGAGCTGTAGATTAATTTGTCCACTGGTAATTTTCAAAGTGAAATGTGAGGCGGGTAGGGGGTGAACGCGAGACACCCTCCTATCTGGCTGCTCGTGGCGGATGGAGTTTCCCCAGAGCGAGCCGATGAGGTCCAGTTGATACACCACTTCTTTCACTACTCTTCGTTGATCTTGTCCTGTTGCAAGGATCCAGCAGGTGGCGTCCATTTCATTTATTTTAATTATCAGTCGGTAACTTAATCTAGTAGACAAGTTTTACTCACAATACCTGTATACGTTACGTTAGCTCCTAGCCGAACTAAATCCCCTGAAATTAGCTAGCCTTGGTCTTGGGAATGATGCTGTGTATGTAACAAACCACCTTTGTAATGGTGTAACAAGGAAGCTCTGAGAGGACAGAGCGTTTATGTATTGATATTATATTTGGATATAAGCTGTATGGCAGTTTATCAAGTGTGCCTAGTTGTACCTGTACCGTTATTATATTTCAATAAATTGTGTATTGACTGGTTTGTTGACTATTACTTCCATCAATCCCACCGTTAGGGCTCATTTTCTATAACAGTTGCCATTTAATATAACAGTCTTCACTTTTGCATAACAGTTTTATTAAATAACTTAAAACCTTTTAACAACAGTTTAAATATTTTAACAACACATTATAGGGGAACAGACAGTTGGCCACGCTTATCCAAGGCGGCTTGGCATGTTTGACACATCGGTTATTGTGCAGGTTGCATCACAATGTTTTCTTTCACCGTTGTTAGCAAATGGTAATTGAAACAATATGCACGTTAGATCAGAAAAGTGACTAAGTGGTGCATGTGTTCTGGCCAAGATCGAACCCGCGCCCTTTGAGTTTGGACGTGAACTAGCCATTAAGCTACCACGACTTATATGGATAACTATGCTCAGTCATAAATAAATACTTGAATTCAACGTATTATTTAAACTTAATTGTATTTGTTGAATTTGAAAGTCAAATTCAAAGTCGCTCAACGGGCTATGGAGCGAGCTATGTTAGGTGTTTCTCTTATGGATAAAATCAGAAATGAGGACATCCGTAAGAGAACGAAGGTAACCGACATAGCTCGCAAAATTAGCAAGTTAAAGTGGCAGTGGGCCGGTCACGTCTGCCGCAGGACCGACGGCCGATGGAGCAAACGAGTCCTGGAGGGGAGACCACGTCTCGGCAAACGTAGTGTTGGACGCCCGCCAGCCCGGTGGACTGACGACCTGCGCAAGATCGCCGGCAGGGGCTGGACGAGGAAGACAGGAGACCGGGATATGTGGCGCGTACTTGGGGAGGCCTACGTCCAGCAGTGGACTGAATTTGGCTGAAGATGATGATGATGAGATGATGTATTTGTTGTTTGATCGAGAAATTGTAAACTTGTACAAAAACAATTTTCTACAAGGAAAAAAATATAAATATATTTTTTACGAGTAACAAACAAAGCATAAACGACAAAAAACGATTCCGACGAATTGAGAACCTCCTCCTTTTTGTGAAGTCGGTTAATAATAAGATAATAAATAATTATAAAAGAAAGATACATCATTAATTGTTTTTCTGCATACCGTAATTTAAAAACAGTATTGACTTGTACAATCAGAATTTAGAGTAATACTTAAAAATCGATACATATACGAATATTCATCATTCTAGCATATGGTAACACTGCTTACATGCAATCGTTTTTATACGTTATACATTGTTTTGAATTAGCTTTTCTCTTTTTATTACTGCGCTTATATCGGTCAATATCAATCAATAGTTATGCGGAGGATATTACTCGAATATATCAAATTAACCTTCCACACATGACGTCTAAACGACAAGCTTATATTCAGATTATATTTATATAAATCCAGTAGTGTCTCTGAATACGGACAGGCAAACAAAGCTCTATGCTGCCATTTTTATAATATGTACCGCTCAGGAGTGGAATTCTTTACCGTCGCCTGTTTTTCTCGAAACATATAATTTCGATGTTTTCAAGACTTGCGTGAACAGATATTTATTTATTTAACAATTTTCGGATATTTTAAAATATAAATATTGAAAGATTGTGTGTGACTATTACAATTGCCTTCTTTGTAAGCGTGTTGTAGAAAGCGTTAAAATGTTTGGTTACAATTATTTAGTATAATAGTGCGGTAAGCTGTTTTTTACAAACATGTAGACAAATGTAAGCCCGAGACCAAGTCGAAGGCTACCATAGTCACGAATTTCTAACATCCAACTAATACACCGTTTTTCAACATTTTTGGGATAAAATTCCATAATATTAATATCGGATTATACGCTTGAACCCATATTATAACTTTTTTTATAAATATCGGTCGGAAAGTCCCAATAATATTTGACGGTTCTAATATAAAAGTGGCGCTCAATTGCACATGGCGTCACATGCGCGTGGTCAAAATTAGAAGTACATTTTCGTCTCTTTTCTATTTAATATAAAGTGAGACAAATGTATTGATCAAAAACACCTTCGAGGAGGTTCGATCATTCAGCTTATTTATTGTCGTAATGTTCCTTGCTAGAATTCTTAATTTTTTTATAGAAATTAAAAAAACCCTACAACGAAAAAAGGAGTAGGCGGTAAAATAGGTACTTAAGTGAGAGTAACTTCATGCAATATAGGTATATACCTACAGGCTTCGTAAATGCATTTTTGAGCAAATGTGTAGAGAATATTATAATTAATCACAACTTAGAACTAAATTTCCAACATAAATTTCAGATGAGCCGGTTGAGTAATTTAATAATGAACTGGAGGCTCACCCGACCTGCTGACCTGATTCCTTCAACTCTATCCTACGGAAACGAACTCTCTCATCGTAAATTTAATCACATGTGATTGGAAATAGTTATTTACAAACATTTCTAATTTAATCCCCTTTTTTTCATGCTGAAGTACAGCAGACAGGTTGACGGCCCAATTGGCCCGTAACATAAGAACGTTGCAAACACTAAAGGTGCTACCAATGTGCCGGACTCGTAATAAGTACCAGAACCTGGCCACTAATGCCGGAACACAACTCAAGGTTGTTATTGCGGCATGCCCTAAGCCAGGAGTGGTAGCCATCCAGACGGGCAAATGACCTACTACAATACAATGGCCCCCATTGAGCCCCCAATTACCTAAACAAATTTAGAACTAAAAAATAATTAAAATTAAGTTGGCGGTAGGCTAAATAAAACTTTAACAATTCTCATTAAAACTTGAAATCCTTATATTTCGTGATCAAGGCTACTGAAAAGTGGCCGAAATGTCGGAATAATAAAAAATAAATAAATTACCGCGCTTAAAACCGCTTAAACATAGTTTTATTATAAATATTCGTTTTTAAATACTCGTGTAATAATATGCACATTAGGTCAGAAAAACTGCCTAAAAGGTACAAGCTAGTAAGTTGCAGTAGAACAGGATAAGACAGGATTCTAATTGATATGATTTAAATAATACACGATTGAGTTATTTTATTACTAACATTACTAGCTAAATGGTATAAAGCCTGAAGTACAGATAAATTAGCTTTAAATTTTTTTGCGTTTGTAGTAGTGTATATACTAGCTTCTGCACGCGACTTCGTCCACGTGGAATAGTTTAAAAAAGTAAGTAAAAAAAAATCCAATTTCGAAACATTCTTCATTGGTGTTCCGCTCCTATTGGTCTTAGTGTGATGATATATAGCCCATAGTCTTCCTCGATAAATGGGCTATCTAATACTGAAAGAATTTTTCAAATCAAACCAGTAGTTCCTGAGATCAGGGCGTTTAATCAAACAAATTATTTAGCTTTATATTTTAGTATAAGATTTACAGGACTTCTAAACTTGAATATAACATTTCCTTGAAATTTAATATGAAAAGTTATGTTTGAATATTTACCATTTTAATATGATTTTAGTTTAAGCACATGCATATAAAAATATATAAAAATTATTACTTTGTTTATTTATATGCTGACAGTACACTACTACAAACGCAAAAACGTCTCGAAGGTATTTAATCAGTAATTATATAATATATTTAAATAGAAGTACTTCTCATAACGCTACGTTTCACATACTTACTTAATCTAGATTTAGGCTTACAGTCAAGGCTGTCTGTAGTGTATACGAATATTAACAAGTATAAGGTCACCCTTGTTCTTAAATGAAGCAATTATAGATTAAATCTTCTGGAAAAAATATTTACTCAAAAACTCCACTGAAACTTTCCAAGCTCTAGGGGTTTGCATGACGAAGTGCAATTTTAAACGAGGTGAAGGTTTGTAAATTCTTTGACCTCAATATCAATAGCCTCTACATAGGAGTGTATTTACAAAAATATATACTAGAAACAGTACAAATATTCAAAGGGCTTGATAGACATTACGTTCATAGATATTGTTACGAGTTTAGCGGGACTCGAATTAAAATGCCGTTGGAATTATTATAAGGTTTATTAAAACTATAAATAAACTAAACAATTTAGGGTGGGCCAAAAAAAAACTTTTAAGAAATTCTGATAAAGTTTGAGCTCTTAATATTAATTTTCAGAGGTGTCACATCGTGATTTTCGATTTCCCATTTAAATTACACGGGTTTTTTTTTTTCGAATTTCGATGTATCTCAACGAGTTATTCTGTGGTAAAAGTAAATACAAAGTTTTGTAGGAAATTGAACGGCCTACAAAAAAGGTCTGATTCAATTTTTCGTTAAGTCAACTTGGTTAAAAGTTATTCGCAGCTAAAGTTCAACCTAAAATAATATATGATGACTTTCACAATCTTTTATAGTTTTTTTTACAAAAAAAAAGCCTTAAAGACATAAAACAAGATATGGTTCGTGATTTTTATCATTTTTACCCCCCTCTCTTCATCAGGCGGTCGTTTTATACTCCACAAATGCAAAAGAATCCGCAACACCTGGCTTATGATGCTAATGAGCGAGAACAATAGGACAATAGGCTACTCTCCAAAAACGTATGCCAATAAATAACAGAACAAAAGAAGGCGATCATAAAGGGGTTACAATTAGTTCAAATGCTGACAGGTAATAAAATGTGCTTTTACAGTCTGTTCGTGGAATTGGTCTTTGTCGTCGCCTAGGTTGTAACACTATTAATAAACACTAGTGGTCGCCCAGTGGTCGCAATTCAACCATACTAATTAATTTAAATTATAAGTTTTAACATTATTAAGGTTCTGTTGTCAAAGACTATACTTCAATAATCACAGATTTTGCCAAAGTTACACTGTTAATTTAACTTTTACAATAAATAAAAGAGTAATGCGCGTTTGTGTCAAAAACATGGTAGTGTGTGTAATATTTTTGTATTGATTTAATGTATGTTTTATGCACAATTATAAAAAAATGCATTCTGCATTCTTTCTCTATACAAACTATAAGTGTGCGAAATTTCATACTGCTACGTTTTTGCTTCACGTATTAACATAATGATTTCCATCAAATCAATATAAATTAAAGCTTTTTAGTTTTTTAATTCATACTAAGACTATTAATGCGCCTATGAGTTTCTTTGTGCATGTCCTTGATATGAGCTTCCATGTCTTAGCTACTTATCTCTCGATTATCATGAAATTTAGTATACGCGTCGTCGGTACAAAAAATTAACGGTATAAGGTAACTTTCATCCAGAATAAAAGAATTTTTCACGAGGGATAGATAAATAACTTTTAGACCAGGGATTCCCAATGTAGTCAAGATCGGTTTCCCAGGCGTCGACATAAACGAAAACTAATTTTGGGGTTCGACGAGGTCTAAAAATCGACCCCTATTAATTAACACAAGTTCTTATTTGAAATTTTCAAGATGCTGCATAAGTTGTGTTACGTGTACAAATGTGTTTTTTTTACAAACTATAGTTACTTAGTTAAGTATTTTACGTAATTTGTATTAATAACCATTAATTACACCTAATATTTACTGAATTTTATCTCTATTTACTTTGTTAAATTTTGTTCAGAAAATGATGTCAAGTTTACTCACTTAACGATCCGCAAAGTTTTGAAATTGGTAGGTATTTTGTATCAATACGAAAAAACCTTCAGATAACATTTATAAAGTAACTTGGCTAAGCGGGTCTGAGGTATCAGTTCATTTTGGAAAAGGGGTCTCTTGCCCAAAATATTTTGGGAATTATTGTTTTACAAGTTCGTTTTCCAGATAGTTTAAGTATGGTTATTTAATTGTATTTGATTGATATCTTCAATAACACGTTTTTGTGAGTAAATGAGTTGTTTTGATACTAGTATGCATCTTTTATTTTATAGAAGCACCTTTCACGAGAGAGTTTTCTGAACTATTTTCCTTTGGAAATAAAACTTCACAGCAACACAATACACTTCAGCTACACCAACATAATGGGTACACAATGTATTATGTATCATGTACAATGTACATAATACACAAGCATGACTTACAAAATTAATTAGCATTTTCAATGGTAGCGCGACTTGTACTTCGATTGTTTGACAATAAACTATTAATGTGGTAAAATATTGGGTCGATTGTAATAATTGTATGGTTCGTGACATAATTATACGTGTACATAGTCGTGCAAGTTATTATTTTGTAACATATTATTTGATATGATGAATATGATATTATGAATATGTATATTTTACAGTTTATTTCTTAATTACACTTTCGTTACTTAAATTATACACCTTCTAAAAGTTTTCCATCATCTATTTATGTATTGTTTGGTTTTCTTGCAATAAATTTTATTAATTTAGGTTATTTAGATCAGCATGGCGATACAGCGAAGAAACGTAGCCAGTCTTCTGGGCACCTTACCCATAGAAGACGGTGATCTGGGCTCAATATTCTACTTATAGTCTTGAGGGACTATGGGTAGAATACAATACAAATAAGTTAAGTTTTCTTACATTGTATTCAATAGTATGTAATTTTATGATTGTTCATTGTCGTCGCACAAAACATTGTTTAGTTTGTTTCCACGCGTCTCTTTGGTCGCTTTATATTTATTCTCAATTTTGCTAATAATAAACGTGAAGTAGCAATACATTTAAGTGAAACTGTCAAGTTCAGTTCAGTGAAGTTCAGTAGCCTGTCATAAATCTTAATGGATCATGTGCACCACCCACAGAGATATAAACATTAAACTAAAAATAATTTTTGTATACTAACTTCATCTAAAACTGTCGAAAAAATAACGCACAAAAAAGCTAAGTTATTTATCTTCCAATTACTTCCATTCCGCTAAAACAGAGTTATTCTCGGTTGGATCTTATAAAATGTTGTGGTTGAACAATTTTAATGAAAAGATTTACCCCGTCAATGTTTTAGAAAGTTGTTTAATTCAACTCGAAATTTTGTTTTAACTAAGTCCAAACCGTTACATAGTCAATCTTCGAAACGGAGTGGAACTTGAGAAATTCGTTTCAATACTTATTCGATTTCAATTTGAAAGTTAACAAGTCATTCTAAAAGAGTTGTGACTTGTTTCAGTGTGTAGTCAATGAACGGTAATG
This sequence comes from Dendrolimus pini, assembly GCA_949752895.1. Lineage (NCBI taxonomy): Eukaryota > Metazoa > Arthropoda > Insecta > Lepidoptera > Lasiocampidae > Dendrolimus > Dendrolimus pini. The sequence continues at coordinate 3,563,380 of OX457130.1, read as the reverse complement.
GCTTTATTCAATGGAATAATATTAAAATCAGAGTCAAGATAACAAAAATTCGTTTTTATAATATTGTTACATACCGACAAAGAAATTTGTACATCTGCCCGTCTTAAACGCCGTTCATTTGACCACTGAGACCTCCAGTATTTTAAGCACATAAATATTTTTTTAGGCATTGGTTAAAAATCATAGACGCACGCGTACGCGGCGACCGGTGCAGTGTTCAAGTGAAACCAGCTCACATTTGGGGACGGAAAACGTGCGCGCGAAAGGGATGAAGTTATATTTGCAAACTATGTGAAATATTAGATTTAGCACAGAAATAGCAGCGCTAGTAGACCTGTCATTATGGCGTTCTTTTCGGGAGACCTATGTCAAACAGTGGGCGTCCGATAGCTGATATCACTTCAGCCATCAGATTATGATTCATTGACACCAGATGAGATGACATTTGAGTATTTTTCAGTTTATACCCTCACTTCGAAAAAAACAAAATCCGGGGTTATAATATAGAAGTTTAAAAAAAGAGTCAATAAGTTTGTATTTAAATCCAAACAAAATAAAGTTGAATCCACAATTATGTCCCTGTTTGAATTTAGTTTAGTAAAACTATAATATTATATTTACATAGCATCGCTTGCTAGAGCAGTTATTTCATTTCTTAGAATCATTTAATAGAGAATCTTTTTAGTCGTTGAAAGTGTTGAGACTTAAACACCTTGCTTTTAATTGTAAGTTCTACGTAGAGTCTTTGTGAACACTAATTTCTTGGTTGACACGATAAACAAAGCGAAACACCGCACAACCCCGACTCGTCGTCATGAATATAAACAGTAAAATTAGACGTCGGACGGAGCGGCTAAAATGATATACAATGTGTGCGGCAAATTTAATTTAATAAGAGTTAAATTTGGTATGGTCCCTTGAAACGTTTAGTTTTTTCTGGTTTAGGGATTTCGTTGCAGAAGTAACTGAAATGGAAGGTGAATTGTTAGAAGAAAAACGTGAAGATTTCTGACTGGTCAGAAAACGTAAGCTTGAAGAGAAGGGTGTATAAGTCGTGCGTAGAAGGTTTGCTGATCATCACCCTACAACTGGGACCGGGGCTTGTCTTAGTACTACTAAGAACTAGATCACCGCGTGTCGCGGTTGTAGGAAGCGAGGAGGGTTTGTCATCGGCAAACCTTCTGCGCACATCTTGTAATATAAAAATACATAGTACTGCATCGTCAACTAATCGATGTCCGCTGGATGAAGTTCACACCACATATCTGGGTCCTCCGCAGTCCTTATTCGGTTCACAAATATGGAGGGTATCCTATACCTGATTTATTAATAAAACGTGGCCCCCAGAACTCGTTTACTATATAGTCCATCAGTCCTGCGATATTTATATATAATGTTACGCGATGTCCATCACAGCAGTTATGAGAACCATAGATTATATTAATATCACATAGATAATCTTCATAGAAAATAATATTATTATGTAGGGTAGTTTTCGTAGTATTTTCGTATAAAAGGCGGTGTGGCGTGTAGACGGTATTCATTGCTTACTGAGTGGTAAAGGGGAATCTCTGCCCGAATAGTTAATATTAGGTATATTTGGTACTTTCTTGCCCAAATCTCTGCAAGGCTTTTTACAATAAGTAGCCCAACACTACTATAACTGGGCGTGTTCCGAGGAACTGTTTGATCTAGTTCCGCGTACAACAATGATCTAGAGGTAACTTCCCGCCGCGGTTTTCCCTTTGCGCTATGACATGGCGTTCTTTAAGGAGGGCGTTATAAAATTCCTTAGAGGTCGGCAACGCGTTGGCGACACCCTTGGTGTTGCAAACGTCCATAGGCGACGGTAACCACTTTTCATCAGGTGGGCCGTCTGCCTGTTTGCCTGCTTTAGTCTATGAAAAAAAACTTACAAAGGCCATCGGTCTTCTGAATTGTAAAACGTCTGTCACTGCTTTAAGTCTCCAGAGTAGGAGTCTGTTTTTTCTAAAAAATATAATTTGGACTCTTCAAATCATGTATGAATCTTCCAAGTAAACAGGCTCTATCACTGCTTTATTACTTAACATAAGATTAAACAGCAATTTAACGTGAATTTACAACCATAAAGAAAATCAATTTCATTAACGAATTACCTCTACACTGAGTTAAATTATAATATTTCTAAGATTTATTTTTTACTTATTATTGATAAATAGAATTACTTAATATGGAAGTTGATTTAATACCTGATTTTGCAATTATCAGCTAAAAGTTATGAGTCGAATAAATTATAACCGGAGCGAATTAAAAAGTGAAACCATTAAACTGTTTAAATCATGAAAATAACATTTTTAATTTTTACATGTCATACTTAGTTGTATGAATAACATTTAACAGTGATTGAAAAATCGGCCCCAAATCGTAAATTGAACCGAATTATGCTGGATTTCTACTGTAGAATACAAATAGAATAATTAATAACTAGCGCACGTCTCACGGCTTCCCTAATTTTAAGAGTAGCCTATGTTACTCCCTATAACATCAGCTATCTTCCAGTGAAAGTCCCGTCAAAATCGGTCCGGCCATTTCAGAGATAAGCTGGAACATCCAGACAGACAGACAGAATTCAAAAATGCATTTTCGAAATCTTCTGAGAATTATCCCCCTGTTCTTTTTTTCAAATATTTATTTTGAAATTGCAAATAAACACTAATTTTATTTATCTGTATAGAAGTATTATCATAACGCACACATATACAATGTGTTTATCTGCTTGTTATTTAGTATTATTTATTGAATCCATTACCTATTTGAGAAAATAAATACTACTATGATAATAGAAATCATTTGCAAGTCAAATTAAGTTTTTTTTTCGCTAAATCTTTAATGAACAAATTCAGTGTACACCAGTCCGAAAATTGAATACAGCCAATTGAGAATTTTGATAGGCGGTATCATTTGAAGGTCAGTAATTCGTTTAAATTTACAACAAAGGAAGCCAATGTCTCTATTTGTTGAACAAATGAAATCCAACATTGAGACAAAGAAGATGGATTAACGCGAAAATGTCCGAGTAATTGTGAAAAATGCGAATCGGTCCGACCGGCATGAAGATCTCAAGCCCGGAAAAAGTAGTGTTGTTGACGTATCGATATCGATTGTTTATTTAAATTTAGCCTTTAGATATTTAAAAAAAATGTGTGCGTGTACTAGTGTACACACGTAAGAAGTGTAATTTCTTTATGACCTTATTTTTCTAAAATTGATCTATTATGCAACTTTACAGAAATTGGTTAAATAAATAAAGCCCAGCGCCATCTTTTACTTGCCCCTACCACGGTCGAATCGACCGTGGTAGGGGCAAGTAAAAGATGGTGCGTAACCGAAAAAAGTGATGGTAAAAAAAAACCAACGCCGATAACATTTAAACGAAAGTTTACTGCTATCAAAAATGAATCACATTTTTCAGAATTATTTCAAATGTTTTGTAGTGAAACTTCTTTAGAATCGTTATTATATCTTATAATATATTTGAGCTTTAAAGCACAAGATTTGAAGTATTAATAAAAAACTTCAAAACATTTCCTACTCTATCTGTATGAGCATAAATGATGTTTAAATGATTAAATATAATTTATTCTATCTTCTCTCTCAGCCTTAGTCCTATAGATTTATGTGTTTATCTCTCTTTAGTTTCACTTTTTCGTTTCATTAATTTTCAAATCACAACGATTTTAAAGAAGTTGCACTTCAAAAATATCATACATTCTATTACATAAAATTTGCTATCAGTCAGTGAAAAAATTACATTGGAATCCGATTTTTAATCTGGCCATTTTAAACTATTCCCAGAAAAATTCCCATGTGATCCCTGGGACTAAAAGGAGCGCAGATTTTATTTTAATCTCCTTTCACTCTAATGTCATGGGTTCGAATTCTAGCATAAGTACATAAGCCTAATTAGGTAAGGTAGTGTGATATAATACTAGTATAACTGAAAATCTTGAAGTACGAAAGGTAAAATGCTTTCCTATCCGTCGGAACATTAGAGCAATATGGACAAAACTGGCAAGAAAACACGCCACACGTTGTCAAATTTCCTCATAAAGCGATATAAGAACAGGAATTTTTTTCGTTGTTTTGATTTTGCAATTTATTTGGCAATAAATTGCATTTGATCTTATCTTTATCTCAACTTATCGATATTTAAATTTAATTGCCATCACTACTGTATAATTATAAACAAATTTAAAACCAACCTTATCCCAGAAACATACGAACCAATATCTATTGTTTCAATTTGAATATGTTTTAAAGGTATTTATTTATATATAGGTATTGGTATAAATCCTAAGTATTTTCGTTTGCGCTCTTGTTGGTAAATCCGACCGAATTATACCCCGTAGGAATAAATTATGAGGGAGACCATTCCCGCTCGGATGGACGGCTAAACTTTAATTAAGCTGCATTTCGACTGAAATGGGTTCTCTTTTCAAACATTTAGGCGACTTCGCAGTCAAACTTTAGCATTTGTGCCAGTGTTGACAATAATAGGTAACTATAGCTCTATACTTACTATATCTATATATTAATACGTGAAGCAACAACTTTTTACCCCTTTTAACGAAAATTGCTCGGACGGGGAGTATGAAATTTCGCACACTTATAGTTTCTATAGAGAAGAAGCGACGAATGATAATATATTGTTACATATTGAAAAAGAAATGCGCACACCTGGCTGTCGTAAAACACTGTTTTTTGCTCTTTCCTGCATTCTGAGTTCTTTTCTTGACTTCGTGTTTAAAATTTGCAATTAAGAAAAACATCCTATTGTTATCGTACTTATTTTATGGCCGTCATTAGTGTCGAACTAATTCTTGTTGTTATTGAATTGCGTCGAAGCTTGCCAGATGTGCGGATTAACCCTTTGTCTGTATTATACAGTTTAGTATAAAACAATGCCCGAACAGAGGGGCTGGGCAGTCAAGCGACGATTACGATACTAGCAAGACGTGTGTAGTACTTTCGATTAGCGATATAGTGACGGACTTTGCGCGTGTTTTTGAATTGTGCATTACATCGGGACTTATTGCGTCTATTTATATTTGTACCTGTTTTATACGTGTTTCTACAGTTCTAATAAACTCTCTAGTAATTCCAACGGCATTTTAATTCGATTTCTGTAGCTCGTAACAATACTTTTTAGAAATTATGAAAAAATACATTAAAATAATTCATAGCCAAGATTTGAAATTTCTACCCACGTATTTTGTACGAAGTTATATAATGCTAAATGAATATAATAAAACATAGGTACCTACATTGAATCTCAACGTATAGAACGGCTATTGTAATGTATTCGTTAGTATTTGAATAAAAGTTCTTTACAGTCATTGCCCTGAATTGTAGAAAAACATAAAACACTTGCGCCTTTCTTCCTCGCACAAACCATTTAGCTTTATATTAGAGCAGGGATGTCGTGCAGAAATGCGGCGACTCAAGAGGGCTTTTATGAAAATGACTTCATTTTTCCACGTAACATCACCCTGTAGTGGAATCCAAAAAAGCGGCATTATGTTCGCCAGCGGCGCTCTGTACACGTACTAAGTGAAGATTGTAATGTTTTAAATTAACTACTTAATTTTGTTTGTAGATAAACATTTTACTTAATGTAATTTTTTTGGTTTTTCATTATATTGTTACGAGTTGCGGGAGTCGAAACAAAATGCCGTTGGAATTATTATAGACTTTATTAGAACTATACAAACACGTATAACACAGGTACAAATGTAACCGAACACAAGAAGTCCAAAGGTAATGCGGTCGTCATTCAATAAAACGTGCTAAATCCGTCATGGTTCCGGATTGTAGTACACACTTCTCGCATCGTTCGTAGTTCTCGCTCGACTCACTCCTCCCTCCATCGGCCATTGCTTTATACTGCACAGATGCAATATGTCCGCCCGGCCCCGTGGACCGAATTTCCTAGAATCAACATGTGCTTTAATTCCGTAACACCTGGCTAATGATCACAAACAACAATAGGCCGTATGCCAATAAGTAAACAAAATAATTTCAATGTTCTAAGTTCAAATGCCGACGGGTAATAAATGTGCTTTATTTCAGATATGCAGGTGGGTTTTGTGTTTGTCGAGATCTGAGTTGTAACAATATCATTACTAGCTTGTACCAGCGCCTTCGCTTTCGTTTATGTTATCCCATAGGAACCGTACATGTTTCCCGTATGAAAAGTAGCTTATATGCTCTAGACTCTAATTTATCTCTGAGTCAAATTTCATCCAGATCCGTTCAATCGTTCTGGCGTGATTGAGCAATAAACAACCATCTAAACTTTCGCATTTTTTTTATTGCAGTAGTTCAGCAGACGGGCAGACGGCCCACTTGATGGAAAGCGGTTACCATCGCCTATGGACATTTGCAACACCAAAGGTGCTGCTCTCTTAAGGGAGACTGGAACTTGGTCCCTAATACCGGAACACAACTCTAGGTTGTTATGGCGACATACTTTAGACCAGGGGTGGTAGCCATCCAGTCTGGCAAATGCCCAACCACCTGATTGTGAGTTGTTTTGTCGCCTCTTACGAGAGGCCGCCCGGCCGCAGGATATTGTATTCTTTCTCCGTCCCTGCACGGATATATTATAATATTAGTATAGAATATAGATGAAGGGTGTCTCCACTCTACTCGGCACGAATTCGGCAAATGCAAGCCAAAAAGAGCTCGACGCGTATGACATGACTCAATTATCGTTCTTACCGGCAGACACACATACATTGCTTATATCAAGATAAGCGTATATTATGCTTGTGTTAGAGGTAATATCGACGGGTGCAAAGTAAAAAGAGATCTGCAAAATAGCTACTTTACAGAAGAGCGAAAAGATGGTCGAATTAACTTCGTAATATTTGAAAGAACATACGTAGCTGGCTTTTTTACGTACGAAAATTTATTAAAATAATGTGATATATGCAAAACAAATAATGTCATATTGTAAAGAATTATTTTATTAAAACGATTGTACAATAAACTAAAAATCATCATTTTGTAGATAACTTTATTTACTTTGCACCTGTCGATATACAAAGGACCAATCTTGAGCCGATTACAGTCACCCAGACCATAGTGTTACATGCCGACAAAAAGTGAATTCACACCTGACTGCCGTAAATCGCAGTTTATTACCTTCCTGCACTTGGACTTCTTTTGTTTACTTTGTGTTTGTAAAATTCATTAGAAATTAATTATAAAAATAGTCCGTTGTGTATTGTCATCTTTTATGGCAGTCATTAGGCAGGTGTGTCGAACTGATTCTAAGAAATCCGATCTATGCGGGCTGGCAGCCATATTGTATCAGTGCAGAAATGGCCCAAGGGGAAGATCGGCAGTCAAGCGAGAATTACGATACGAGCAAGACCTACATTCGATAAGCTATATAGTGACGGACTTTGCGCGTGTTATTGAATTGTGCAGTTTGTACTGGTTGCGTCCAGATATATTTGTACCTGTGTTATACGTGTTTGTATAGTTCTAATAAATTCTATAGTGATTCCAACGGCATTTTAATTCGAGTCCCACACTCGTAAAAATAGCAAATAACGGACAGTACGTTTACGAAAGTTATTATACCAGGAATCGAACCTGGAGCCTCTGCGCTGTAGTGAGGTAGGTCGGTAATGGCTTAGATTAGCTAACCACAGAAGAAACGAATAATTCAATTAACTCGCATCCCATTAACACCCACGCATTCGATCCCAATAAAATCAACCGATTAAATATCACGCGAGCAAAAAATAAAAAAAACTCGTTAAAGACTTGTTAAATATATGGGCGTAGTATGCAAGTTTCAGTTGGCACTGAGTTTAGGTAATGGCCTCGCTTTATCGTGCCCCGATCTGCATTTTCATCGAAATTTTCTTTACGTTGGTTCACAATTAGTTCTGATAGCTTTTTTTACAAACTCATGCTGGCGTGGCGTTATATAGACGGTAAGGTCGGTGCGTTCTATGCTTCAGCAATAGTGTAATTTTTTTCCAGTTTAATTTTATTTTTGTTTATCATGGTTCGGAAATTCTACCAAATTTCCTCGGTGCTTATGCTGATATTATACGGTTCAACCAATTTAAATCAATCTGGTTGAAAGACACAGAACTGGAAAGACACGACGATATTCATTGACATTGAGTTGAGTTGATTCAAGTTTATGTTTCCAAGGATCACTTTGGTTGATTAATCCGAACTAAAAAATAAAAATTAACCGTCATGACATAGGTAATACTACAAGTTCAACGTAAAAAGAGATGTCACAAATTCTTAAAGTGCCAACAAGGCAAACAACGTATCGGCTTCCTTGGTTTTACAATTATCAAGTAAACCGCTTGTCAGTTGGCTTACCTAAAATTAATATTAAATATCCTATCGTGTGCTAAAACATTCTTTAAAAACCGTTGAGTAGTTTCGTAATAATTTTAGGACGATCTTTCAAACATACAACATATTGACTTACCAAACCGCAAAAACTTTTTGAATTTTTTATGTTTGAGTAGTCTATACCAGCAATAGCAATTCACAGATATTTTGGTGTTTAGTTTGAAATACCACATTTGCACTTCAATATTATTGATCTAGATATACAAATCTAGATCTAGATATTCAAGTTAAATAACTGACAAATGGTGAACATTAACGGGAAGGAGGGTACTCAAGACGAGTCTGTCTAATTGATTCAAGGGCTTTCAGCCCTAGTTTGTGGAATCCAATGTTAAATGTAAACAATCATTAGATACTATTTCCAGTATCTTAAATCAAAATATTTTCTGTTAATCGTTTAACTTATATACTTAGCCATTTATCGTTTAGCTTTCAACTTACTGGCAAATGTACAAAAAATAATTTGCAACTTTTTCTTTATTATTAAGGTTAATTTTTTTATTACCTTAGTTATTTTGTAAAAATTACTTGGTGTAAAATAATAATATTTTTAAGATATATATGCGAAAGCTAATCTGTTCGTTCTTTTTCCTCGTATGATAAACCAATTATCTCTCTCTTTCTTCTTTCACCTTCCCCAATTATTTGGAGCCGGCACAATAAGTTTTCCTTCCACACTCCTCTATTCCGACATACATCTTCCGTCACGCTACTTCATCAATCATCATATCATCACACAATCTATCCGTCTCTTTTTTTTCTATCTTTAAATTTGTACCCTTGTAGTTAATTTTTTTTTTCATTACAAGCCTATACCACCTTAATTTTCTTCCTCTCAACTTTTCAGCCAGGGGTGCAAAAAACAGAGTTCCTATTATCCCCGCAAATTGCTAATGCGCCTGGCCACCATTTTGGTGACGTAACCGTAGCCGAATACTCAGTACCGTTAGCATCACTGGCCGGCGAGTACGCGTACATTTTAGTTGCGGATGACATCACGTGAATGTTAATTTGACAAGGTTTACGGTAGCAATTTGCGGGGATAATATACGTTAATACTTTTACTAACTACTTTTGAGTACCAAGTGTATTACAAACACATAAACTTGTTTACTGGGTTTGCTCCAATTCAACACGAGCTTATATTTCTAAAAGTCGATTTTTAGATTCATGAAGAAGTGCCGACTGTAAATAAAAATCGGGTAAACAACAATAACAAACTGTATGGTCCTAGCAGGCATAGAATATTTAAGCACAGAAGGTATTTTGCTAAGTTTATCTTGGAACTAGTATATCCGCGATTTTACACGCAAAAACAAATCTTAGAAGTAATTTCGAATTTTATTAAGATGTATTTAATACGTCATAGAAAATGCATTTTTTATGATTTTATGCAATAGTCAATTTGCAAAGTGAGGTGTATGTGGTTGTACCAAAATATTTTCAAACATTGAACATCATTGATTTTAATCTAATACTTCAGACTCAAAATATAAATATTCAAGACGTAGGTATGCCAAATTTCGTATTAAGATTTCATTTAACACCGCCAGTGTTTGAAATGTGCTTATGCTGGAAATGCAATCGTTTTTGTTGTTTTTAGTCCATATATGGACACAGATATTTAATTTATTTTTGAGAAGTTGCCAAGTTTAAGAGTTGAAGATGTGCAAGACATGAAATAAGGTGCTATTGGAAGGCGCAGTTTTTAGTTATGTACCCTATACAATAATAACAGACAAAATGGACAAGCAAAATAGCATTAGGAATGCTTTAAATTGTCTTAATAACGAGTAAAACATTAACAATTTTACTAGACAAATATAAAATGGATGATGATGATGATTGTTGGCTACCATTCCTGGTCTAGATTATGCTCCCATAACAATATTGAGTTGTGTTCCGGCATCAGTGGCCAGTTGCAAATTTCTCCTTCAAGGCAGGCAGCACATTGGCTGCTACTGCTAATTTCCATAGGCGACGGTAAGCCCTCTCCATCACAGTTGGACCATCAGCCTGTCTGCTGTGCTTCAGCAATAAAAAAAAGCCAATGTAGCTTAGTAGGGCGTGCTCTTGAGTTTCAAACTCGCGTTTCGTAAGAGACATGAGTTCGGATTCTGACCGGAAAGCATGCACCACCTAAGCATTATTTTGATGTAATGTCTATGTTTATTCTTACAATTACCACGTTTTGACGATGAAGAAAATATTGTGATGAAATTTGCACATCGAGTTGACTAATGTATCGAGCCCATCAATCCGTTGGACCAACGTGGTGACTGGACTGTCCATATCTTTTAAATATAGGCAGGCTCAAGCCTAGCAGTGTGACTTTATGTGCTGTTATCATGAATATAAATTTGTCTGCAAAGATCCTTCTGTACTTTTTACAGTGCTGTGTTTACGAGTGGCCTGGCGGCGGAAATCTGTTTTCTCACAATGATTTGTCTCCACTACGTACGGAATCTCGGTTGGGTGACGGCCAAATGTGCAATCTAAACCGAGTTATACATACCTACCACGACACCCGTATTATATAGAAATAAAGTTTATTTTGGAGTTGAACAACAGTATAATGAACTTTGTGTCTCGATTGCTTAAATTCCGCTAGCTTCCTAGGCCAGCAGACGGCATAGAAGTGTCTCTAGTGATCCCGCAATGAAAATAATATTTTATTGCCGCCATAATATCTGTTGTGATGGGGGCGAAGATGTTTGTTTTTGGAGTTGGCAAATGGGTTATTGGCGACGGATAGAGGTGAGTGGAAATGTGTGATTTACTTCATCGATATTGGTCTTTACTACTTGTGTGGATTCTTTCGAACTTCAGTGAAAATGTGCGGAATTATTAACATTTTTACTTGTGGTAGGTATCTATTATTACCTACTTAGATAGTCATGTTTATGCAGTCTTCATATTCGTGACTTAGCAGACAAACGGTAAAAGTGTCGCTTACGCTGGTATGGCCACGTTTTACGGAACCATGCCGCCCGTGTTAGGTCCTGGTCGAAGGGGAAGGCCCAAGAAATATTGGCTTAACGTTGTGAAAGATGACATTTTTTTATATATTTTTTTTATACTTAGTAGTCACGTTTATAACCCACGTAATATGACAATCTAAGAATGTAGCGAAATATATTATATGTATGGCAAAAATATAACATGTCACATATTATATTTGTGTTATCATCCGAGCGTTAAATCCCGGTTGCGTTTGCAGCAATCCGACGACGCTCCGACGTATGCAGCAATAGATAACCACCAAAAGTAAAAATGCCAAAAAGTCACACAAAGAATCAACACTAATTTTCCCGTCACAAATAGTTTCATTGTGATACTAAGGCACTAAGAAGAATAAACGGTAAAAAATTTCACATAAGATCAAAAGTAAAACCACGTTTAGAAGCATACTTCTTTCTATAAAATATTTACGAAATAGGAGAATTTCCAACGCTTGATTAAATTACCTTTTTGTATCAAAGAAAGGGACGGCAATAAAACTCATTATTTTTCCAAGCCATATAATTAATTAACCCCCTAAAGCCTTTATTACGAGGACTGGTCGAGATCATAATCGTTGTAATTTACAACGACTTTTACAAGTTAACGACATCATAAATTGTAATGTATTTATATTTTGAGGTGCCGACTGATGTTGCGGTTGAGATTAATCAAGAATACTTTGCAGAAAAATAGCAATTACAGTTTTAACAATAAATCAAATCTAATTGATTCCTTTGAAGCCGTGATAATTGGAATACTCGCGTCTTTTTCTAATGTTGCTATATTAAATTCTGGTTGTAGCTATTTTACATATGTAATATGTATTTAACATTCACTAAACGATTTGCAGGACTCTAATTAAAATGCCAGAATTATTATAGAATTTATTAAAACTATACAAACAGGTACAAATACAACTGTATACAACCAGTCCATACGAAATGCACGATTCAATCACACGCGCAAAGTCCGTCACTATCGTCTTGCTTCGCTTGTGGCTATCGCTAGGCTGCCGATCTCTCCATTAGGGCATTACTTTATACTGCACAAATAAACATGTCTCTCGGCCGCATGGGCTGAATTTCTTAGAATCACACCCGGCTAATGACTACCATAAAAGATTACAATACTCAATAGGCTGTTTTTCTAATTCCAAATTTTAAACAGAAAGCAAACAAAAGAATTCCACATGCCGAAAAAGTAATAAAGACGCGGGTGTGAATTTTCCTTTGTCGTAACAATATATATAAATAAAATGCAGATGGCTGTTTCAGCGATACTGGGCTTGGTGGGCTTCCTAACTCCGTGGGAGCGGAGGCGTTCAGCCCGGAAGCAGCGCGCTCGAGGAGGCATCTCCTGTGAGGTTTGACCACGGCTCGACCGCTGTGGGGGAATGAATCTATCGGATTAAAGGTAAAGAGGTTTTTTTTATTGGACTTAACTCTATGTTGTTGGTCCTAAGACATCACTACTTTACCGGAGTTTTCGGGGCGCTTTTCGGGGCGCTTGAGCCCGGGGACAACTTGCTCGAGGGAGCTCCTTAGGGGGCTATACCTCGGCTGGACTGTTGCTATGAACGGGGATGAATCTAACGATGCAAAAATGTGGAAAATGCCCGTCACCACGTCTCACATGCTTGAACCATGGTTCATAGCAATGCAAGGACCCTCAGGTTAGACCAGGATCTATGGTGTACTGCAATAAGTTATAAGGATGAGATAGAATAAGGCTTGTTTTTTTTAAATAAGAAAAATAAAGGGGATGTTATAAAGCAGCGGGGACCGGGGGGAGGTAGCTTCTAAATATAGGGCGCCTTGTATGGCGATTTTAAGTTCGTAACAAGCAGATAACAAGACCAGAAGCTCCCTCCCGCTGACGTCTTCGAAGTTGCAATCCTCCCGCAGTATCATTTTTGGTGGTTTTATTTCGGGACTTCAGTTTCAGACCAGCGTAAAGATCTCCAGTCCACGCGCATCTCCGACCACTACGGATTCTTAACAAACAAGAGTGTGTTTGTAAATCAATATTAAGGTATCTCTGTGGTTGAGCGGGCTAAGCCTTTATGAGCTTACCTCACTGCAGCGCAGAGGATTCGATTCCTAACATGGTAATCTTTGCAAACAAATTTTCCTCATGTACTATGGTCTGGGTGTCTGGAATCGGCACCAGAGTGTATATTACCCAAGCGTTTGTGACATAATAGCTCGGAAGTTTTGAAGACACAAGAACGACACCTCGTTTAATAATAAGAGTACTGAATTCAAAACAAAATCATTTAAAAAATGCACACACCTTGTTATATTCGTAAAATGAAAACTATAAAAATATAATAGAATATGAAACCAAGGAGCGAGGATCGCGTGAGGGAGCAACATTTAATCTGGCCCCAACTTTAATTCCCACATATCGTCTACATGCTGTGCGCTGCTGTTAAAATCGTTACAAGACCATTTAGTTTATTAGATAATATTTCAAACCCCCTTTTGTTAGTTGAAATGTGTTTTTATTTTTACGCAAGGATTTATTATTAACTAGCTTAACCCGTGGCTTCGTTCCCCTTAAGGTTAATCTTATAGATAGAGTGAAGAAACAGTTTTTCAATGAATGTTTACACGTGGGGGTGATGTATCTTAAACGCATGATGTAATGAATGCAAGGAATATTTCTGAACGAAACCACAGTGTGAAAGCTATGACGAGTGAAAGAAGAGAAAAGACGACGAATGGATGACGCAATATAAAGACGCTCTGAGAATTATTGAAAATAGTGTACGGTGTTAATGTTAAAATGACTAAAATAAAGCGCACGCGCATCGCTGCAAATCGCAAATTCGTAGTGTTGTTTTTCTTCGCAGCCATCATCTCGTATATGTATTAGTTTTTGCCTGCGGTTTAGCTCTACATATAAAATACCTAATTAAGTTTTTCTGTAAGTAAAATAGTGCTAGCTACTAGGGATTGACCCGCGACCCTCTAGTATATCATAATTAGTGTTTAAAAACTAATAAAAAATAAATTGTACGTAGATTATTATTAAAGATACAAACTTACAGCCTTTACTACTACAGGCTCTAGGTTCAAAGAATTAAATAATAAATACGCGGACCAGTCTCGCCGCCAGTGTTTACGTCACAGCACTCTAGGTTTTGCCAGGTAGTAGGGCCTTTGCCCAACTTTATGGCGAACACCTCTAGTCTAGAGTATGCCATAACAACTTTGAGTTGTGTTTCGGCATCAGTGGTTCCAGTTTCTCCTTCAAGGCCGGCAGCACATTGGCAGCACCTCTGGTATTGTTAATGTCCATAGGCGTATATTAATATAATAAGTTATTCTTAAGGTACACAACAACACAAACCATACATTCATTAAATGCCATACACAATAACAAGAATAACAAATAAGCGTGTATAATTTCTAAACTTATTCCTAAATTTATTAAATTAAATTTTATCCGTGCAGGAACGGAGAAAGAATACTATTGGCTGCGGCCGGGCGGCCTGTCGTAAGAGGCGACACAACAACTTGATGAGATGATGGCTACTACGCCGGGCCTAAATAACCTTGAGTTGTGTTCCGGCATTAGTGACCAGGTTCCAGTCTCCCTTACGAGAGCAGCAGCGCATTTGTAGCACCTTTGGTGTTGCAAATGTCCATAGGCGATGGCAACCGCTTTCCATCAAGTGGGCCGTCTGCCTGTCTGCTGTTCTTCGGCGATAAAAAAAAGTCTTGATGAGTAAGCCTTCAAACATTGTAGTATAGAATGTGTTCATCATCTATCACGGGATTTATTCGTTTTATCTCTTGGGATTTCTAAGCCAAGCTCTGCAGATGAAGTTAGCTTGAATATCGTGGTCTAAAGTGGACGATAGAACGAAAACATCGCAAATACTTATAATTAGTTAAAACCATATTCTCATAGTCGAAGCTTCTTGTTTGTTGTCAAGAACATATAACTTTCATTGCACATCTTACCGCAACCGTTTAAAATAATTATTAATTCAAGAAACTTGAACAACGACTAACTTGACTTGACTTGCATCTAAGAGGATTTTAATTAAAATTAATTCATGCTCACTCAGGCAAAAGCTTGAACAATGTCTATATCATAGTCTATAATTAAAATTGAGATTATATTGTTATGAGTTACCATATTCGAATTAAAATGCCGTTGGAATTACTATAGAATTTATTAGAACTATACAAACACTTATAACACAGGTACAAATATAACTGCACGCAACCAGTACAAACGTGATGCACGATTCAATAACACGCTCAAAGTCCGTCACTATATAGCTTATCGAATGTACACACCTTTTGCTCGTATCGCAATCGTCGCTTGACTACCTCACCCCTCCGTTCGGGCATTCCTTTCATCCTGTACAAATACAATATGTATCGACACAATACTCGATCGCATAACAATAATTTCCTAGAATCATACCTGGTAAATGCCTACCATAAAGGGTTACAATATACACTAGGCTGTTTTTCAAATTAATTTTTTTAAACACAAAGTAAACAAAAGAAGTCTAAATGCGGGAAGGTAATAAAATGTGTTTCTATAGACGCTGGTGTGAATTTTTCCTTTATCGGCATTCGGTCGTAACAATATTTTAGGTTTTTTTGAGGTTTAGGAACGCCAAATGCAGAAGTACCTACAATGAGTAACCGCGTGCAAGTTTTTGTGAAACGCGCACATGAAGGGTTTTTTTATATTATTATTAGCTTCTACCCGCAAATTCGTTCGCATGGAATAGTAAAAATAAAAAAGTAAGTTAAAAATAAAAACCCCGATTATGAAACATTCTTCATTGGTGCTCCGCTTCTATTGGTCTTAGCGTGACGATATATAGCCTATAGCCTTCCCCGATAAATAGGCTATCTACCACTGAAAGAATTTTTCAAATCAGACCAGTAGTTCCAGAGATTAGCGCGTTCAAACAAACAAACAAACTTTTCAGCTTTACATATTAATCATAAATGGTTCGGTTAACTATGACGCCCACACTAAATAATGATACTCTGTGTCGTGGATGCTAAGATGCGTTTGACAGAAACTTTATTATTTGCCATGGTTTGTTTGTACGTCACTTGGATGTTTATAAAAATGCATAAATACATATACCTGTAATTAGGATACATTAAATTGATAATACATAATATTCATATAACTAGCTGTGCCCGCGATTTTGGCCGCGTGGATTTTTTTTCATGGATCCCTAATTTTAAAAGTAGTTTAAATTATTTCTTAGAACATCAGCTATCTGCCAGGGAAAGTCCCGTCAAAATCGGTCCAGCGGTTTAAGTTATTAGCCGGAAGAAACAAACAGACAGCCTTTTTTTTAATAATTGCATTTTTTATATACGTACCGCATATATACTATCATGTGCATTTAATAAAAAGCTGTTATGTTTACACTACAGACACTTTAATTTTATTTGTTTGTGTAAATAATACGTGACATAAAGATATCATCAACAATGCTATTCATTACACTCATTAACCCAAATTGGGTCCAATTATACTGTTACGACCTTGAATACCGACAAAAGACAAATTCACACATGCATATCTGCAAACAAAGCACATTTTTGTAACCCGTCGGTGTTTGAGTTATTAACATTGAAGCGCTTTTATGACAGTCTTCTTTTGTTTACTTTGCGTTAAAAAAATTTAATTAGAGAAACAGCCCATTTTGTATTGTAATCTTTATGGTAGTCATTAGTCAGGTGTGGTTCTTGGAAAATTCAGCCCACGCTGTCGAGCAGACATATTGTATACGTACAGTATAAAGCAATGCCCCATCGGAGGTGTGAGGCAGTCAAGCGATAACCACTAGAGAAGCAAGACGTGTGTACTAAATTCGGTAATCTATTTAGCGACGGACTCTGCGCGTGTTATTATATTTGTACCTGTGTTATACGTGTTTGTATAGTTCTAATAAATTCTATAATAATTCCAACGGCATTTAAATTCGAGTCCTGCAACTTTACGATTAAAATACATACAATACATATTATTTTTAATTAATTTTAGACATCACAGATCCAAATCTATCAGCAAAGCTTTAAAACTAGGTTAGTTTTTTTATGTTTACTTATAGGCAAACTGGCAGACGGGTCAACTTGATGGCAAGTTGCTACCGTCGCCAATGGACATCTGCAACACTAAGGGAGCCGATGCGTTGCGTACCTCGTTGAGACTAAATATCTATTTACGCGCTTTTTGAAGAGCCCATTTTGTAGTGCTCTGGGAAAACCGCGGGAGGGAGCTCATTCCACAGCTTGCCCACGTATAGCATAAAGGAGCGAGCGCCACGTACAGTGAATAACTTTCAGGTGTCAAGGAAGTGTGCATGAACTCCCAGTCGCCGGCGAGCAGTGCGGTGATAAAATTGCAACGTAAGGTGAGTAAATGATTAACAACAAATATCGATTTGGTACTCTGAATGAGTGCCAACTTCAGAGGACTATCGTATTTACTGACTATTACTTTCAGGATCTTGTTGCTGTTTCCTCGCACAGTGATCAGCTGGAAAGCTGTGTTCCTAAAACATTCTTGTTTAAACGTTTACAAGTCGGCTCTTATACTCGCCGGCCGCTATCACTGCAGGGGTTTATATGTACATAATAATAAATAATTGTGAAAGTGACTCTATTTGGATGTTTATATATTTGTCGGTTTTATTAGTCTTTCTTCACGTCCTTAACTTTAAGTTATAAATATATTTTAATATGTTTTAATAATAAATTTAAGAGTTATGTCAACTATATTAAAATATTCTATAAGTACTAGTAATTTTAAATATCAAGTGGTGAATATTACAACAAAATAACTTAAGAGGTCTGCAGCGCTCTACTTAATATCATCTTAAGTGTTAATTACTTAAGGACCCACCGTGTCCTGGTACTATAACATTTTCTCTATATAAAAATTGATTGTTTAATTTTAGTTATGATAATTTGATTTCTTTTAAAATACTTTCTTATACGTTTGCTTATTAAATTACCTAAAGAGAATTACTAGCATGTCACTTTTTAATAAGTATTAATTAATGAAATATAATAAATATTTACTTCTTTATCTATTGTAATATATTGTTACGAGTACGGGACTTGAATTAAAATGCCGTTGGAATTTATTAGAACTATACAAACACACAGGTACAGATATAACTAGACACAACCAGACAAACGTAACACACGATTCAATAACACGCGCAAAGTACGTCACTAATATAGCTTAGCGAATGTACACACGTCATGTCTTGCTGGCGATTATCGCTTGACTGCCTCACCCCAATACAAATAAACAAAAGAATTCCAAATGCCGAAAAGATAATAAACTGCAGGTGTGCATTCACTTTGTCGGCGGGTAACCAACGTGTTCTGGCGTTAGTAGCCACGTTCCAAAACCCTCTTTTAGGCCGAAAGTACTTTGGTAGCTACTTTGATATGGCAAATGTCCATAGACGATAGTTACATTCCATCAGGTGTTACACCTAGCAATAAAAAGGACACCATAACTATACGGCAAAACATACTGTGCTTTTACAATTTTATTATACCTGTATAAAACTACGTTCTGACAAATAAAGGATAAATTAATGAATGAATGAATGAATGAAAACACTTTATTGTTCACCAAAAATTAAAACTACGTTCTTAAAACTAAGTACAGTACATGTTGAACAAAGGGCGGCCTTATCGCTTAAAGCGATCTCTTCCAGGCAACCCCCTAAACTAAGGAAAAAATTAAGACAACAGTGGCGGTGAAAACAATAAATAGTAAGAAACATTCCAAGAGTAAGTAAATAAATAAATAATAATACACTTTATATACTATACAAAAATTTTACTTATAATAAACAATACTCTGTATTATTTTTTAATAAATGAGACAGTCAAAGAAGTAACAAAACAAGTGTAGTACAGCCCTTAACAATACACATGTGTTTTAATTAAACTATCCGCAGATCTGCGAGTGACGGAAGGCGTCTCGGATATAATTTTGATCTTTTGTCGCGGTTCTAGTATTGTTCAGGACTCATTTTGAAGCGAGACGAAACAAAGGGTACTGTTAACTGGTAATATAATGCAGGTCCCTAGCGGTAATTAGTCTGCTGTTGTCTCATTGTGAGGACTTGTCGTTGCGGTTTTTTATGACTGATTTGTGGCTAGGTTATTGACTGATAAGTCTCGGTATTAAAATGCCGTTAGAATTACTCTAGAGTTTATTACTATAAAAACACGTATAACACAGGTACAAATAAAACCGAACACAACAAATCTAAACGTAATGCAGAAGGTCGTAATTCAATAAAACGCGCAAAGCCCGGCACTTATTAGATTCCCGATTGTAGTACACACGTCTCGCTTCGCTAGTGGTTTTCGCTCGACTGACTCCATCAGGTCATCGTTTTACATTGCACAAACGCAATATACTCGTGTCTAAGTCGACTTAATCCCCCACACCTGGCTAATGAGTGCCATAAAAGAAATTATGCTATGCTGTCGGCATGTGTCATAGATTCGTAATTGCCATCCATAATACATAACATAACCTCTAAATAAAAGTAAATATTAGGAATTTACGTGAATGTTGAATTAGTGACTTTTAAAAATGTTTAAAATACCAGATTGGGAAGATGTTCCCAAAAACAATGCTCCTTTTAACAGAAAAACCAAGATGAAAAAAGATGCATCACAAAAATCACCTATATGAAACAAAATAAAAAATAACCAAGAGAAAATAGGGAAATTATCGAAAAATAAGTTACCTGTAATCAATCACAAACAAAATGGTAAAATACAAAAATCACAGAAGCAGAAATTCAGTCAAAAAGAAAAGTTACAAACTTACAAAAAGAATTTGGTATGATCTGATATGAAAGGATCAAAGAAAATGTTAAGGAAAGATGTAAGTAATAGGGTGGTGGTGAAAGGTTCTCTATTAAGACAACAGAAAAACGAAAAAAACAATAAAATGATGAATATAAGATTACAAAACAAATTAGCAAAAGGAGACACAAACAAAAGTACAAACTGTAAAGAAAGTAAGAATAAAATAAAAGAAATTCACAAAACAAATAATTTAAGTAACAGAACAAAATTAAGTCCAACACAGAGGTATAAAAATAAACAACATAATAATCAAAAACTCAACTATATGGAAAAACAGGAAAAGAACACTTCAAATGAAATAGTAAATGATAATGATTCAAAAGGAAATAAAAGAAAAAGGAAAACTACAGAGTCAGTTGGTCAATAAATATTGAGGAATACACACGTCGCCGTTTTCTTTGAAATTAAACCAAATTACAGTCCGCAGTAAATTGAACGCTATCGAACCCAAGATATGGTAAATATGGGTCAAATAGCCAAGATATGGATGCCATGCGTTTCTTAAACTTTCATTACCTGCTTCTATGTATGAGTAATTTCTTTGTAGGCTGAAACATGGAATGATTGGCTTATGCAGAAAAATCATTAACTATCTAAACCATTAAGTTAAATCACGTAAGGGGCAGAAGCATTTCCTATCCTGAAATGGTCACGTTCTATAGAAACCAGCTAGTTATAGTTGTCGAGAATAAATGGACTACCTATTTTGCCGTCGCTAAGCCCGGGTAAAAAGGGAAGGTCTAAGACACGAGCCTTGATGGTTAAATTGATGACTTACGTACCAATTATCTCACTTTGAGAAATGCCGAAAACCGAATGAAGTAGAGAAGAAATAGCTGAAAAACGGATGAAGCAATAGCTTCAAATACATATGGGATTTAACAAGAGGGTGATGAAGATATTACAATTATGTTGTAGCAGCGAGAGGTAGAGGTTAAATGATAATTCAGGTAGCAGATTAGTAGCAGTAGTATTCACTGTAGAGTGCAGCACCAGCAGCACCCTACAGCCGCTCTGGGCTACCTTCTCAGCATCCGCCGCCACCCGTGAGCATCCGCGAGACAGCCCTTTAGTTTCAACTCGCAAAAGAACTGCCAGTTAAGGCAATCTCTATAAAAGAAGCCCGCGATACCCAAAAAGGTATCAAAGTCATTGTCAAGTCTTCTAATGACCACCGCGCTTTAACAGCTTTATTAGGTGACCGTAAGATCGGTTACTACTACGCCCTGCCCCAAGTCCCAAGCCCTACCAGTGCACGAGGTGCACCGATTGCACAGAGGCGACGCCACAAAGTCGCCTCTAAACCTAATATTGGTTGTCCTCGAACTGTCTCCAGAGAGGAAAAAGGTCTTTGAACTTTAGAAGGTCTGTGGCCTCTTTGGCCTTCGTGTCGAGCGTCCACACGAAAATTACACACTGCGGCAGTGTCATCGCTGCCAACTTTATGGACACTCTGCCCTACATTGTCAATCCCGTCCCAGGTGCGTCAAGTGCCTGGGCGACCACGGGACCTTGGAGTGCTCTCCCACCCGGGGGACTCCCCGGAGCCACCGAGCTACATCCTCTGCGGCCAAGCGAGTCACACCGCTAACTATAGAGGCTGCCCTGCCGCCCCCCAACCCAAACGTAAGGTCGAAAAGGGCAATGCCCAAAAAGGTACTAGAAAAGTGCCGAACAAACCCACATTCGTGGCGGCCCCCCTTCCAGTGGTTTACACTAGATGGGTGTTCCCACGACGGAAGCGTTCCCTCCGCTAAGGACACGCACTCGGCTACGGCTGGTCTATCACCAGCCACCCCCGCCCCCACCCCCATTTCTAAGGCACCTTCTGGGCCATCGGCCTACCCCTCTATAATAGAGGACATATCCTTGGTGACTAAATTCGATAAGAACTTGCAATTCGACCTTGCAGAGGTCCAACTCTTGGCTCGGAAACTGAGACAAGTTTCAGAGTCAAGTCATCCGGGATCAGTCGTGATTGAAATGGATTTGTTACCGGTAACAAATGGCGCGTGTAGGTAGAAATAAACCACGCTCATTAACTCTGGTGACTTATAACGCCTACGGCCTTCGAAACCAGCGCGACTTGGTCCATGACTTCCTGGTTACCAATCAAGTAAATATACTACTAGTTCACTAGACCTTCTTAAAACTGAGTGATAGAGATCCATCTTTGGATCTCTATCACTCAGTTTTCACCTCTCAAGTTTTAGATATACAGTATATTGTTATATTTAATGGAGAACAAACATAGTCATCTTAAAAAATCGCCATGAACCACGAATGTCCTCGTGCTCCCTTAGTGTTGCAAATGTCCAAGGGCGACGGTAGTCACTTGCCATCAAGTGGACCGGTCTGCCAGTTTGCCTATACGCATAAAAAAAAAAAAGTCCCAGCCGTAATGTCATTATTGCATCTACGTAGATCCATACAAGTGCCTTCGAAAAATTGCAGACATCAGTATACATATACGTCTATTAGACATACGGTATAATTTACATGTCGTAGATATTGTAATAGAGAGCAAAAACAGTGCTCATAAAACAATAGTCATAAACCACGACTATCTCTATCATAATATCATTATTTAATCTACATAAATCCATAAAAATGCTTTAAAAAAAACTGTGGACGACGGTATTCAAAGACGTCTATTAGATATACGCTATGGTGTACATATCTTATATCTAATAGAGAACAAAGACAGTGTTCATACAAAATATCGTCATAAACCACGACTGTCCTCTCCATAATGTCATTATTTCATCTACATATATCCATACAAATGCCTTTTATCATCACCACTCAAACACATATGATACACATAGGATACCAAAATATCTCACACCGAATAGAATAATACAATTTATTTTATAAAAGTTGTTTTTGACGGCACAGAAAATGTACTGCTTGTTTGTTGCTTTGTGTTTTCTGTACGGGCCACGAAATCAGCGGTAAATTGATGATGAAATTCACTGGCAAATATGATAAATGTTACAGTATATATCGGTTGACTGAAGTAATCTGTTCAGTATGAAGATTAGAGGAGATAAATCTAATTATTACTTTGGTAGGTTCGCAACTGCAATTGAATTGCATTAAATAAAAAGTTACAATACTGGTGTTTCAATATAGTGTTTATTAGTAAATTTCCCTAAGATGTTTGATTAACCAAAAACAAAGCGCCTAAGATTCCTGGTAGTTTCACAGTTTTTTTAATTGCTAGATTACAGCAGACAGGCTCAGGCTGACCACCTAACAGAAAGTGGTTACCTATATATAACCTACGGCTATTTACAACACCTGAGGTGCTGCTAATATGCTGGCAGCCTTAAAGAGGTTTTGGAATTTGACCACTAATGTTGGAACATAACAAGCTGTACACAGCTGGTAAGTTTTTGTTACAAAGTAACTGGTGATCATAGGCGCTTTATTTTTTTTATTAAGCTACCTAATTAATATAAATAATTCAGATTACGCATATTGACGAAACATTAAACATTTTTTACGCTCTGCCATTGTAACAAAAAGAGAGACTAAGAAACTGACAGACAGATGGACATGAAAATTTCATATTGTAGCGCCGTGGGAAAACCTCGGCTTGGAACTGATTCGAAATCTCCACGGCACGCAACAGAAAAGTTCTACAGATCCGTTGTGTACATGAAAGAAGCGGCTCGAGGAAATGGGGTTGAACTCCCAATCGATGCCTATGGGTGCGATTGTTTAAAGAGGACGAAGGCACCATTATAAACAGAAGTTAGTAAGTAGAATATGCAGAGAAGCGCGAAGTGTCTCCTAAGGCCATGCGTATCTTGACCGTGTGTGAATATGGTATCATCAACAACGCGAACGGCTCAACGTTGAGTACAGTCCAAGGGATTGAGGATTAAATTGGGCTAAAGGAATCTTCACTATACATCTTCGAATATTCACTGTACAACGTTAAACGGCCTCTGTGGTTAAGTGAGATAAGCCTTCGCCGGCTTACCTCACTGCAACGCAGAGGCTCCGGGTTCGATTGCTGGTAAATTTCGGAAACAAATTTTCTCCATTATTTACTATGGTCTGGGTGTCTGGGATCGGCCTCGGCGTGGTCCGTTGTATATTACCCATAACACAAGCGTAACTTGCTTAATTTGGGTATATACAGTGTGTGTGTTTGTCTGCCGATTTATTATTATAAATAATATAATATTATTAAATATAACCCTAGTTTTACGAAAATAAATCTAATGGCCCAACACTTAGAACATAATGTACTGGTGACGACTCCACATAATGTGTCTTTATATTTATCTGCTTTACTTTGCCTTTGTTTATTTTTATATTATTCATTTTTATTTCGTTTGCTATGATGTGGGAATAACACTTTTTTTGGTGTGTTATGGACCAGGTTTCATTATGTACTCTGCGTTTTGCCTATTTTTTCTCGTCTTCCTTTGTGAAAATTTGTCCCGCAATATTTTATATGCTACCTTTTATACTGGTAAATATATTTATATAAAACAAGTGGTCGCCCGTGCTCGAAATTAGACCATAATAATTGACGTTAAAGACTATACTTCTACAATCACAGAATAATAAACAAAAGAGTAGTAGTGTGTCTAATGTTTTTTTTAAATTAATTTAATGTATTTTTATGCAGATTTAAAAAAAAATCAGTATTCGTCGCTTCTTCTCTATATGAACTATAAATGTGCGAAATTTCATACTCCTCCGTCCGCGCAACTTTCGTAAAAAGGGGTATAAAGTTTTTGCTTCACGTATTAATATACATATCTACAATTTACATAAGAAAGTAAAAAAAAATTAAACATCTACCTTATATGGTTACATTATTAATTTTTAAAATTTAATATTTTTTTAAATATTTACAAATGTATGTTATGTACAGAACACAAATATAAATTAACCTTAATAAGACATAATTATAGTTCTCAATTCTACGTACGGTTTCTCACGACTATAAGTACTGAGACTGGCACCCTTTTTTCTACAGATGACAAATAACATTGTTAACTATTTTTTTTGTTTTTCTCCAATTTTGCCCGGGCGAATGAGATAGGCCTACTACATTTTTTTTACCAACACTTTACAAATTTTACTTAATTCCATTACAGGGCTTTTCTTCTTGCTAGAGGATACATTGTTTTATTATTTTACTTATGACTACTACTAATATATATTTTCAAAAGTACATATTTAGCGTAATTTGTTAATCAATATTACTTATATATAATTAAACTTCTCAGCAAAATATCACCCATCACGTGACTGCAAAAGTTCAATACTTAATATTATTTTTCGTAAAGTTACTTGTATACATAGGTTACGCCTATCTGACTGTCTTATAAAAAATACACGTTTCAATTAATATGTATAAGAAATCTCATTGGATTTTTATATGTAAGATAAATAAAATGAAAGGTTAGTAGCCTGTCTTTAATATAAAAAAATTTCTTTCTCAATTCAAAAACGTATTTTCTGAAAGAACAATATTGGAAAAGATAATAAATCTGTGTATAAAATTTCGAAGCAATTTCATTAAAAATATATTTAATCAGTATATTTTATTTCTCGTGGTGCCTTGAGGGCTCTTAAGGGAATGGTTTCAGATTTCACGAAGAATCTTGTATAGAGCGCGCCAGACTTTTGATACGTTTTTATTTGTGCAGGAATGGAGAAATAATTAAATTTCCTGCGGCCGGGCGGCCTGTCGTAAGAGGCGACAAAACAACCCACAGCCAGGTGGGCATTTGCCCGACTGGATGGCTACCACCCCCGGTCTAGAATATGCCACCATAACATCCTTGAGTTGTGTTCCGGCATTAGTGAACAGGTTCCAGTCTCCCTTACGAGAACAGCAGCGTATTTGTAGCACCTTTGCTGTTGCGAATGTATATAAGCGATGGTAGCCGCTTTCCATCAAGTGGACCGTCTGCCTGTCTGCTGAACTCATGCAATATAAAAACAAATAGTAATTTTTGCTTAAAGATTATTTTAAATGTTGATCATTCCTGAATTTGATACTACAACTACATAAATATCGTATCGTACAAAGAATTAAGATACTTGCTCATATTAGGAAAGATTGAAGGAGGCTGCATCTACAAGAGTATAGTTCTTAAATGATAGATAAATAAATAAACCCCCAACAACCATATAAAATAGCAAGAAAAAAAATTTATTTATTTCCAATAGCGACACACAACACAAAATAGTACTAAGGTAACAAAGTATATAGGTATATATTTGGAAATGAGGTTGGCACTCGGCATTTTGCTGTGCCGAAACGTAGTCTGGTACAGCGATGATCTTCAGTGCCCACCTCCGCAATCACATATGGCAATAGGAAATAGAAAATAGCGTGTATAGATAAATTTGCATAGAAACCTTATCCACATGATTTCGCCTCGCCTTGACCGGTTGTTTATACATAAAAGCCACCGCAAACTTTTAAACTGTACATAAAATGGTACAATTTTATTTCAAGTTTCTTAAAATGTTACCGCATAAGAGCCCCAGGCGGTAGCTGTAGAGTGGTACTAAATTTCTAAATTTCTCTCCAGATGACACTAACAAAACTTCAAGCTCGTGCGCCTCGTTTGTAAACACAGGGGAAATAAATCCGGACGTGCCTGCTGCATTCTGTCGGTGTTTCTTTCAAATTCTCTCATGCAGTGATTTTAAAACTAAACACACTTATTTCCTTTACTTTTCGCATGCATCTTTTTATGGCTATATTTAACTAAGTGATGCTAGTATTTTTTGCTTTTTATTCCTGCGATTTATTCTTCAGCGTAGCTACCACTTTTGCGATTATTTATTGAATTAAAGGGTAAAAACTAAACCAATGATTGGCACCTAGTCAAATTTTCCAAATTAAAAAAACAAACGTTCCCATATACTTCCCAAACTATGATGATATACTTTTTTTATTTCAACCTGGACAGTTTAAGCCACTGGTAAAAAAAAACCTGCGGGATTCCCCGGACCAAAAGTACAGCAGATTTTAAGTCCCGGAATTTTATTTCGGTCAACGAAAACTGCATTCATATCAGTCCAGTAGTTTTTGTGAATTTCAAACAAACAGACAAACACAAAAAAACTACACTTCTACAATTTTATAGTATTATAGATTTTAAATTGTTTTCATTTCATTTCATGTAAGAGCTCTTAGATCTCTTTGTACAATGTACAAAAAGAAAGGATGGATACTTGTTATAATGTCTTTAATTGAGTGAAATTTATATCGTTGCCGTAGCTAAATGATTTCTGTATGTGCTTTAGTCAAAGCGGAGCAAGTTCTACTGACTGACGTTCATACAACCACAAACAGATGCAAGTTTAATCTTGGTCACACAATATTATATTGTGTTGTATATTATAATTGTTTTCAGCTAATTTATATTTCATTTTACATAGATCTTATATAGCTATTGTTCGGTGGATAAAATTCTTGCGTAATAAATCATACCTGTAAAGAATTTCACATTTTTATTACAAATACAAATATACCTCTTATACTTTGATTTGTGTTAACTTATTTGCGCCATACATGTGATTGAATCCATAGAATAGAATATACTTTATTGCATTGCATTAAGATACAATTTAAGAAGTTTAAGTACAGAAGACAAAAGGCGGTCTTATCACTAAAAGCAATTTCTTCCAGACAACCTTAGGATGGATTATAAAAATATTGTAGAAAAATATTACCTAAATATGAGAGAGAAGATGTTATGATTCCATGCGTTAATGCTGATATTAAACTAATCAACCGCATTGAATCCATTTGATTGAAATGCACAGAACTGAAAAGACTCGACGGTATTCATTATATTCAATTATTTAAGTTTATGTTTATACTGGTCACTTTGGTTAATTCATACAAATTGAAATACAGAAATGTATCGTCTAATATCGACTTAATGGATGGATATCGATGGAATGCTGTACATAAATAGAATTGAAGGCGATACCGATTAAAAAAACAAAATTAATTTAATTTAATTTGTTCTTTATAGAAATTATTGAAATTCTGCTTCAAATAATTCAAAATGAATGTATGGTCAGTTTTTCATCTAAGACAATAGTCGAAAACAAAGTAAAAATTATAATCATTTAAATTATTAACTACGCATAAAACGCACTAATCCATCTTGAGCAAGTAAGGGTTCAGATTTATTTTAAAGGTATACTGTGTAAGTATCCTTTAAAATAAATCCACCTACAGCAGTGGATTGTTAACTAGCTTAGATTAGCTAGCTAGCTTGTGCTAAGGCCAGGTCTTGTCGGGGAGAGAGGGGAGTGCCGCGAGCAGCCCGCCACCCACCACTTGGCAACTACATATGTAATAACATCTAATAAAGGTTATCCAATCGTCCACTAATCATTAAAACACCTTACTATTAAGAAAGGAAAGTACAGATATTCCTTTAAAAACTTCATTGTTAAATAAAACATGTTAACGTCCCTTAAATTCTGTGAGTAAGGCAAATAAAACTTTACTAATGAAAGATGCTATTCGTCTTCAATAACCATCAATTAATACTGTGGAACCTGTTCCTGAATTTGAACTGGCGAGTGATAAATTAGAGCATTCAACATCAAGTTCTCTAATTACTGACCATTATTGGGAGCGAAACCGACCTGAGTGGCCTTTCATTGATAGTACTGAAGCAATCAGATCCTTTGGTATATTGCACTGCACATCTAAAGACCGGGAAGTACTTTAGTAATGTATTTGAATGTTAACCATTCGATAAGGAACAGTTGTAGGAAACATTCTAAGTAGTAGGAAATATGGTAGGACTACTACTACATCAAAAGAAAATATAATAGAATATATTAATAATGAAGTAAAAATGTTGTACCCCTTTCTACGAAAATTGCGCGGACGGAGGAGTATGAAATATCGCACTCTTATAGTTTATATAGAGAAGAGGTGACGAACGAATGCTAATATTTTTTTCTAATTATGCATAAAAATACACTATCAATAAAAACAATTACACACACTACCGTGCATTTGACACACAAACGCATAATTATATACTCTTTTGTTTATTGTTCAAGTCGAATTAACTGACTGACTGATAACCAATGCGATTTCATCGGTGAGCGATGGATGAAGAAATAGCAGGACCGAGACATGTAACATAAACTTAGGGAAGCTTAAATACTTTACGGTATATAAATATAAATCAATATTTTAAATGTATTAGCAGAATGGACGGAACAACTATTTTAATAAATTATGTACATCTCTGTTTATAGATTATGTACCAGATCTCTGGCAGAGGGGAGCGTTCCTAGAAGGCTGGCTGCAATACCATGATGGATGGCAATGCATTCGCTATGCGAAATACGAACCAATTTTTTGCTTATAGGTAGTCTCAAAGAGTTTCTTACAGATTTCTTTATCGATGGATTTCATGACTCGCAAATATGTAGTAAGCTTTTGTTGTTACTAGATTTTGTAATTACCCTTCGTTGCTGAATTCTGTAAACGACTTAAAATGTGGCTTACAAATAAAAATTAAATGTCATCGAGTTTAATGAAGAACGAACAAAGATTGAATAAATACGAATGGCTCATTAGCGAAACAACGAAAAAGTCGAGCAAAACTCCAGTGGCGCCAGATAAATGAAATAACCAAGGTTGGAAAGTAGAAGCAACTAACTTTAATAACGCGAAGTGAGGAAACAATCCGGTAACGGCCCCAATTAATTTCAATGATTGTGCAGAACAAACTAACCATTAGCCGACCATCAAAAACCATTATTATAACAATTCCAAGTACATTTTAATAACGCCATTCGGGCATCGGCAAGGGCGTTCCATTTAAGAGGCCGCCATTTTTCGACGTCGACTGAGGGCTGGCGAGTACTAAAATTTAAAATTTTGCAACTCAAATATCTACAGGATAAGACAATAAACGCCGATTTCTGTACCCGTGACAGATCACGGTCTTACGTGTCAGAAACTATATCGCCTAGTAATCCAATTATTTTTACCTGTTATTTCTGATTGGACTTGGTAGCGATCAGGTTATCCTATTCAATACAGCTGTTTGTCAATCTATATTCGTAAAGCAAGCATTAAGAATAATGTTTCTTAACATTTTTTAGGGTCTGCATGTAAAACAGCGGGGCTAAGCTGCATATAGATACATATATCAATATTTAACTTGGGCAAGGAAGAAAATAAAGATTCATTGGCTCGAATACGACGTAGATCAATAACACAAATTCATAAAAAAATAAGAATACAAATTAATTTTACATACAAAATTATAGATTATAATTATCAGCAGTATTTCGACGACGGATACTGTAGTAATTGAGCCACATAGGCTTAGACCAGAGCTGTCGTCACTGGAGAAGGTGGAGGCAAGAGACCTAATGGAAGATATCTCAATAGTTGAATAGACCAGGTTGTTAACCAGTTGGGCATATCCATAAATTCGGCCCTCTACCGTGCTCAAAATCAATCTTGCTGGAAGACAGCAATTATTCACTGCCCTCAAAATCATAATCCTAATTAGTGAAAAAGACGACGTAGTACAAGAAGCAGAATATTGGTATAGGAACTGTACGTCAAATTCTCAATCAACATTGTTAGTAACATAATTATTATAATGCATTCATGATTTGAAATCATGAATTAATTATACTCGTGAGTTCGTTCATCAGCCAGGACATTTTCTTATGCACAAAACGTCAAAAGGCACAAATATTGATCCTTAGGAAAAGGTTACATATTTGGGCCGTTTGGACTACAATCATTGAGCCTATAGGGGTTATTTAAAAGAGTTTCTTTAAGGATATTTATGACGTGATCAGAAGGCTGGCTTATAATTTAGCAAATTAGCATCATCATGTAGCGTAGCATCTCAACCAGCCTTCTGGTTAAGCTTCCCGCTGGCAGTGATTTACTACATAATCTATAAGTTGAGATTCGATTTATTTAGCTTAAGATTGTGTACGTTATTATATGAATCTCGTTCAAATTTTTATATTAAATTGAAATGTACAAGCAACCCTGACGACAGTGCAGTTCCATTAAGTCTCGCTGAAATAAAGAGGCCCGATTACTATGGGTAATGGCGGGCACCGTGATAGTACTGGAAACGATTGTATTATTGGCTCAACTCAACCCAATTTTAAGGGCTTTTTGTCATATTTCATGACAAAATTCTGAGGGCCTTTTTGACCGTTTCACGTACAGTATTTTATACTCATATTTTTTGATGTAATCTTAGTGTATAAACACGATAAAAATTAATATAAATTATAATGTTTCGAAACACGTGAAGAAAAGTCTAATCCTCTTAAACAAAATCTCAGAAAACTTTCAAAAAAGTTCAGTAAACAATTTAAAAAAATTAGTAATACAACATTTGTGCGAGAAGGCTTATTAAACGAACCGAATTGAAATAATGAAACCGCTACCAAGCTCTTTCGGTATTTATAAATACAAATTATTTTGATTAACCTTATTATATTAGTTCAAAATTCATAACAAAGACCACGAATGTGTATACATAATAATTTTGAAGTAATGAATATGTGTTATTAGGGAGTTTGTTACGCTTTGCTTTAGAAGCGGTGGTAGACTCTTGAGTATCAAGAAGTGATTTGTGAGGCTCCATTTTAAAGTAAACACATTAATTTTCATTTGCAAAGTTTATTTCTAATTTCACAGATATCAATTCAATCACAGCTTCGTATTAGTTAGTTTCATAAAATAAACTAATAGTACTGAAGTACGTCACTAAGGATTATTGCTCTCCAAAACATACTCGTGCAGGAATGGAGCGATACAATTTGCTGCAGCTGGGCGGCCTGTTGTAAAAGGTGACAAAGCAACCCACAGCCAGTTGGTAGGGTATTTGTTCGTCTGGATGACTACCACCCCTGCTCTAACGTATGCCGCCATAACAACCTTGAGTTATTCCAGCACTAGTGACCAGGTTCCAGTATTCCTTAATAAAGCAGCAGCGCACCTTTCGTGTTGCAAGTATCCATAGGCCGTAGTAACCACTTTCCATCAGGTGGACTGTCTGCCTGTCTGCTGAACTAATAAATAAAAAAAACCAGAATAAAGAACACATGCTTGTATTTTCAACCAACGTTTTGTTATTAGAGAGCTGATGATTCTAAGAACTACGTTCTCAGTCATTTTTAAAGCTAAAGAATAGAAGACAGGCTAACGCACAAAATCATGGAATATTTCCAACGCCTATGGACATTTGCATCATCAGAGGTATTTACTTACGCGTTGCCGGTCTCAAAGGAATTTGTTAATACCCTTTTGGAAATCCCAATATCGTCTTGCTGTAGGAAAATCTTAAGTATTTTGGACAATGTGCCTACAAGTGTTACCCATTCTCTGTATTCTATTTACAGTTTCTAAAATATGTAGGTTACTTATTGTTAAACATATATCAAAATTTATTTTCAACAATAAAAGTAGATAACTTTACTTTAACTGTGAAATTTGTTGGTTAAGGAGGCTTGAGATCACGCAAAACTTCTGATGTAACTTTACCTGCTTTTCTAGTTGAATTTAAAAGAGATAATTAATTATTCAAGTTAATAAATATTTTAAATTTTGGGACTCATATATTGTTTGTAATTTTATTATTTGATTTATTTATAAGTAAGCTTGATTTTAATATTTAATTGTATTTTTTAAGTTAGTGTAATTTCATAGTTTAAAAGAAGAATCTATTTTTATTATTAAAACATATTACATTTTAAAATACTCAAAAAGCACTTACGTAGTTAGAAGAAATTAACTGTTCTTTGTAACTAAGTATATTATGGATATTGTATGGTTTTGAAATATCTTCTTAATTTAACTTAATAAATTTTGCGGTTGCATTTTTGTGCTTTCATTTTCTGCGAAAGACGAGAATGGGATTGAATTTTTTAAGCTTTCGAAATTACAAAGATCCAACTCAATTAAGTTTGAGCCACTAAATATTAAATGTAAACAGGAATACTCGGAGTGCGCCGGCTGGCAAAGAAATTTTCCAAAACAGTCAGGAGGAATTTATTAAATTCGTCTGAGGGACGTGACTGGCCCCAGGCCGCGGGGGTTCAACCCCATTAACCTTGCCTCGCCATGATTTAGAACCGAAATACGTATTTCCCCGTACACCGTTTTTCGGTCTTTATTTCAAGCAGATTTCACCTTTTTCTCCATTTAATAAACTGACACTCAGTAATGAAGGGAATTATTGACAAGTTCATAGAGAGAGTATTATATAAAGATGACGTACGCGAGAAATTAAACCTTTTCGATATTACATTATTTTCACGTGATTTGCTATTTAAAAAAAATGTTGTAACATTAATATCGCAGATGTTTAAAAAAAGGTCAGTTTAAACAAACTTTAAATAAGCATACGAGTATGAATAAGTTAATGAAACAATGTAGCTAAAGGTGTATGGCATTATTGTATTGGAAATCCACCGTCACTGCTTCATCCTGTAGGAAACATAAGAGATAATATATAAGTTTGTGGTAAAATAAATTTTAAAGTATGAAAGGGAGTCTCTGCACTGGTACGGTTAGATTATACGGACACTGGCATACAAAGTGGGTTATAAAAGTCCAGCCAATGTGCCTCCGCCAAGTTTCGGCTAAAGGGATATAGGCTTAAGAAATGATGGCTTGACATGATGGACGAAGATATGCTTACCAATCATTGCGTAATAAAGGATTACGAAGACTGCGTAAAATAGACGAGAAAAATAGAAAGGCTATCCCTGGGCTGCAATTCAGAGGCCCTAAAGGCAAACGTATTATATAAATAATGCTAGAATATGCGTTGTCCTTAGTTTGACAGATACGTCTTATATATTATCTTATATCTTCCTGAGTGTATGTGATTTAATTTGTGGCAATCATATTAATTACGTCAGGTTTAGTCTTGGATGTTTTACTTTCAATAAACAATGTTAAATTAACAAGGTTAATTGTATTATTTTGACATTAAGTAGAACAAACAAGATGAATTGTGGTGTTCTTCCTTTATATAGAGTTTACACAAACTACTTCTCTATTCAATTCTCTCTCTATACTGAGATTGTTACGTTGTCGAAATTATATTTCTATTCCTATTCGAATGCCGAATATTGCCGATTCCGTCGGAATTTCGATTAATGGATTCGGCGAACCGTTTCGTTGTTAAATCTTTCGTACTGATTAATTTGAATCGGTGATTTGTTGGGGACATGGTTCGTTGTATTCTGTGCGTCGTTATTTGGCTAACATTTTCGTTCTGTTATATTTATTCGTTTTCTTATCGAATGTATAAATTCATTGTATAAACAAGATTAACTGAAATTGGTTAAAACGTCAGTGCTAAAATATATATATCTCTATAAATATTAAAAACGCGAAAGTTTGTAAGAATAGATGTATGTTTGTTACCCTTTCACGCAAAAACTATTGAATGGATTTTGATGAAACTTTACAGTTATATATTTTACACATTAGAATAAACCCATAGGCTATAATATATAAAGATATAGTGTGAATTATCACAAATATAACGATATTCCATCACCACGTGGGTAAAACCGCGGGCGCAGATAGTAAGAAATAAACTGTAGTCTTAGTCATTGAAAATTAGCTTTTATTTTGTGGAAAACTAAAAAAATAATATGAAATTATAATAAAAAACGTTTACGTAATCCAGAATGGTACTTAATTTTAATTATATTATTTTTATATAAAAAGATTTTTCACAATATTTAATTTAAAATGAGCCGTTTTAAGGTTAGGCGAGAGGACACTAATTGGTGTATTAGGTCGTTTATCTCACAACATTGACTCACCTAACTATAAAGTATCCTAAGACCTCACTATAATTTTAAAAAGGCCTTAAAAGATACTCTTCATATTACGTATACTGAACTTTTCAGTTTCATATTATAGTATAGCCAGAACTATTTTGTTTTCTACGCCTTTATATAGCGGCATATACAATACACTTTCCTGCTAAGCTTCATTCGTATCGACTCTATAGTTTAGTTTTCGAATAGAAAAAACAGAAAAAATAAATAAAAAGTTTTCTTTGAAGAAATAGCTTCGCAATTATATTACTTACATATTAAGATTTTAAAGTATAACATATTTTGAGAGTTTGTACGCCGCATTTCAGCAAACAAGGTTTGCGCTCAGCTTATTCGCTGATTTTCAGTGAAAACCATCCTTTTGGCCCGATACCATGACCCAATTTTTTATTACACTAATTTTACTTATTTACTATTTAATTAGCTTTGTATTGTCATATGTATACTCGTATATACGTATGTGTACTTATAAATATTTTGTACACTTGTCACTTACCATTAATTATAAACTGCTCCACTGTTAGTATTAAAAACTAACTAACTATCCCTGCCAAGGGTTGCCTGGAAGAGACCGCTTTTTAGCGATAAGGCGGCCCGCTGTACTTTTCTATTTCAGTTTCTATTCTTTGGTGACAAAAGAGAGTTATCTACTTATAGATAGATAGATAGAAAACACTATATTGTACACCACTGCAGGAAACACAGAAGAACTTATAGCCTAAAAATATTTTAAATGTGCACAATGGACGGTCTTATCGTTAAGAAGCGATCTCTTCCAGACAACCCGTGACAGGAATAAAACATATTATATTGGTCAAAGGTGGTATACATAAATATTAGAGGATATGCAGTTATTTACATATATTTTATACTTAATAGATGTATATAAATACACTTATTGATATTACATACATACATATATATAAACATACATAAATACGTGGAAATATCAAACATCAGTATGTTGCAGGTTGTGCTTTTTTGTCATGTTCTTAAATATTGTTACAGATTTAGCTTGTCTAACAGTAACAGGTAACTCATTCCAGAGTCGAATAGCCTGTACAGTAAAAGAATTTTGAAAAAAGGTGAAAAATGTTTGGGAGTATTAAGTCTAAGATTCGTAAAAGTACTTATCTTTCTAGTTAAGTTGTAATTTAATAACTAGGAATATACATACAAAATGAACAAACTGACATACGACATCCTAAAATATTCTATAAATACTGTCCTAATTTTAACTTCCGCATAAAACTGGTTGTAGGATCACACTATTCCAAATGCCCATTAGGCCAAAATTAAACAACTCTCATAACAGATTAGACATTAAACACCCACATCTCACCCCCTCAAATCGACCCTCAACGGGGTATGTTATGGGCAGCGGCTCTCAATAATCACTTGTTCCTCTTATCTACTAATACTCTCGCAGCACTGGCGTGAAGTTCCGGTGTGAGCGTTTCTGGGAACTTCCGGGTAATGATAGCTGTAGGGTAGATTAGAGACATGCTGTATAACTGCCAAAT
This sequence comes from Dendrolimus pini, assembly GCA_949752895.1. Lineage (NCBI taxonomy): Eukaryota > Metazoa > Arthropoda > Insecta > Lepidoptera > Lasiocampidae > Dendrolimus > Dendrolimus pini. The sequence continues at coordinate 3,526,638 of OX457130.1, read as the reverse complement.
GTTAACAAACCGTGTGAATATGAAATTAATATTGTACCCAGAGATGTGATAGTTTGGTTTTATGCAATAGTCTCATATTATCGTGGGTAAAATTTATAATAGACATTCTTCACTTCACTTCACAAAAAAAACTATGGAGGTAAACTATATTTTTTTTATTGCAGAGATCAGTAGTGCTGCAGAGATCAGTAGACTTCGCTTAGTTGTCGCTTTCTATCAGGCTCACCTGATGGAAAGCGGTAACCATCGCCTCTAGACATTTGTAACATCAAAGGTGCTAAAAATGCGCTGCTGTTAAAGAAGACTGGAACCTGGCCATTAATGCCGGAACACTACTCAAGGTAGATATGGTTGTATACTCTAGACCAGGGGTAGTAGCCATCCAGACGGATAAATACACTACCACCTGGCTCTGGGTTGTTTTCTCACCTCTTAGGACAGGCCGCCCGAACGCAGGAAATTGTACTCTTTATATCTCACTATACCAAGTTTTTTAAATCACATGTGCCCCTTTCATATGGTAAGAAAGAGCGTTTTCTTTTCTCTTTTATTATATTTTCTTACATGAATATATATGTACTATCTACTGGGGAATAGGATTCTTTTATTTAGTTCCTGTTTCTCTTTTTTCAGAAACACTTAGGGCCGCTTGCATAACGTTCCTTAAGTTTATTTAAGAAACACTAAACGCATTTAACACTTTTAAATACGATTAGCGCCTTGCATATCGCAAAATTTGTCGCTAAATATGTTTAAAGAACTGTCAATACATTTTGTGTAAAACGTATTTAGGCAGTTTAATATGATTAACTAATTTTATATCAAGGCGATCGTTATGCAAGCGACCCTTAAAGTCTAATACGTTTCCTTTAACTATACATTAATACTATACCGATACTGATCGGGTCATTTTTGTGTTTCAATTTTGATGAACAACTCAAAATGATTCATATAACATTAAACTTGAATTATTCAATGTCGTTGAATGACTTCGTATCCTGTCAGTTCTGTGCCTTTCAACCAAATTGGATCAATTTGGTTGATACGTCTAATATTAGCATAACGATGTATAGAAAGTGATTTTAATAATACTTTTTACAACCTCAAGTGAAATTGCCTAATGACCAAAAGACTCGTATTTAGATTTTCCACAAAAAAATATACCGTCGGGAATAATTCGCGGTAAGTTGGCCCATTAACTTTTATCTGGCGGAGGGAACAGGAAGCGGAGGACGGGCGAGAGGGCGAGCGGAGGGAGTGATACGTATCAAACGTGGCGATGACCCTTAATGGAACCAAATGGGTACATTAAAAATTTTACGCAAAATAAAACGTGTTTTTCAGACAAATGCTAATGTTGGGATTAATTGTTTTGTGAGTAGGTATACTACGTAAGAAAGAAGAATGCCAACTGGGAAATACAATCGCCAGCTAAAAGACATACTGTAATACTTATAAGAACTCAGAAGGGTTTATGGTAGTAAAAGAACAGCAACTTACTTTATAATCAGAGAACCCTACGGTTTTAACGCATATTGTACACTGACTCTTCTAAGGGCGCGTTCCCACTATGTCGTAACGATTAATTTATCGTTGGACGACTGTCGTCTCTAGCTGAACCCATTATAACGATTCTTTGTCGTCAAATTTTTTTATCGTTTAGCGACTATCGTATCTAGCTGTTTCCATTGGATCGCGACGACATTTTGTTGTTTCACGGCAGTCGCTTTGTCGTTTACACATCATTAGCGAGGGGGAAGGGAAAACACGTGTAAACGACGAGACGATATTTTTATCGTGACTACGATAGATTTGCTGTCATGATTTAGTCGTAACGATTTTTTATCGTTTTACGACTGACATGCTAGCCGTTCCCACTATCATGAGGATCTGTCGTCACTGCAAAAAATGTCGTAGATGACAGTCAATCGTGTCGTTCTATATGTTAACACCTCCATTTAAACATATAAGCCACGACACTTAAATCTACACGATTATCTGTCGTCACGACAAAGTGGGAACGCACCCTAACTCTAGGTACAAGCATTCTTAAGAACACCTCGCCATCCCTCCAACAATTTTACAATATGAAACTTAGCAATTAGCACAACCGATAGCGGATGGAAGTCGCTATTATATATAAGCTATTTTAAGTAAACGGTTATGAATGAAAAGAATCTAATACATTATTGTTTGAAAATTCTAGACAACATTTTATACAAGATATTATATAAAATATAATACTCAAAGTTTTACATGTAATAAAACAAACCGAACACAGGATAAATCTATCGGGCCTGCCAACATGAAAACAAAATGTAGTGAATACCGTCTATATACATTTGAGACATTTTGAATTAAAATCTACACAATTATCACGTTATACAAAGGATACATACTGTAACAAAATTATTGAAAACTATAGACAACAACTCTATACAAAACAGGTGCTAATCACAGAATTAAAATAAAAACTATAACATTACTATTCAAATAAGCAAGTGGCCGATTGTATCGTTTAGAAATAAGAGGGTACATAACAAAATTAATTATTAACTTCAAAAAGAAACACAACAAGAACAATTATGTTACTCAATAACTGTAACATGTATGTATGTAACAACCTTGAAAAAAAGCTACTTATTTGAAGTTTTATTATTTAAAACATTATTTTTAACCAACAGTAAAATGTCCCGTTCCAACATCGAACCATGTAGGTTTCAAACGATTTTCAGAGTTTCATTAACAGAGTACACATTTTCAGAGCACAATAACGCTGTTCTGGTGAAGGGAACAGGAGGCGGGTATGAGCGAGAAGGTTATAAAAAAATTCTAAAAAGATTTATCAAGTACCAATGTAGATATTACAATATAAATACGACCTTGTTTTTACTAAGGTAAAACACACTACTTACTCAATAAACCTAGTGAAGGTATTTTAAGAAATACAAAAGTACCTTCAATTCAAAGTCACAATGTGTCTTAGCAGGGTAAATACATAACTTTAATTATTAAATATTTCCATATAATCTATCACACTACTTGGTCGCTTGATATATAGTTAAATTTAAGTCTAATCTAATATATTTATTTTATTTTAGGAAGACTTACAGTATAATATATAAAAAATTTAGACACAATAATATTTATTTAAAAAAAAATGCTGATAATAAGCCTCCGCCTATTGGTAAAGAAAAAAAACATAAAAAAGACATAAAAACATTAAAAAAAAACAGAACAAAAGACTGTGCATACACGATATTAAAGGATATTAATGTAACAACATTTTTAGCTGTTTATTGTATCGAAGAAATTTTGAGCCAAATTGCACTTAACAGAATTTATGGGCGTGCAATACAAGTCGAGTTTTGAGTCTACTACTATTTCATCAAAAGGAATTTGAGCTTCGTATGATAAACGCGTTTTGTCTGTAGTTGCTATTTACGATAAGTGTGTGGAGTAATAAATTGCCTAAAGCCAAGTTGATTAGTCCGTAATGATACTTTTGAGATCATATCTGGACATCTTATCTAAAATTGTCTAGACGACCGCACCGAATGGAAATTATTAGATCACTACCAAACAAGCTTTTACAGTAATTATTTGTACACATTACTTTCTTAATACTAACTCAAAATACATTCAAAAGACAAACTGTGTACATGGATAAAATATAGTAGTGAAAATCTGTATTAGACCGCTTATTCTTCTTTGATAGTGACAAAAGTAGACTTATGAGTTTCAACAAGTAATGTAAATTTCGATATACATACATTCATTTATTCATTTCTATTCGTATAACACAAAAGAAACTATAAAAAGACCTCATGACTCGTTGCCAATATACAACGACATAATAATTAAAGGAAATATTTCAATTAACTTTGGATATTGTCCAATATAACAATTAATAATGAATTGTGCGGAGTGTTTTAATTGAATAATTTAAGGATATTAAATGAACATCAATGGAAATTTAACACAATGGACGAACAAGTAGCGCCCTCTGGCAGCCAATTAATAAATTATATATAAGCAAATTAACCAATTTATGTATAGTACTGGCTAATGCCCGCGACGACGCCCGTGTCACGATAGCGAAGTAGAATACTATCAGCGCCATCTAGTTTGTTTAATATGATGATGAAATACGCTATGCTAAACACTGTTTTTGTAAGGTTTTACTTTTACGTAATGTATAAATTAATTTATTGTATGATGATAGAATACTTAATTAGGTGCATAAGTCGTATAATAACCTGTTTAAGTAATTAAAGTTTTTTTTACTATCCCACGGAACTCTTTGATTTTTCGGGATCAAAAGTATTAGATCCTATATGTTGGATCCTATATGTACCGTACAAACTTTCACTCAAATCGGTCCAGTCGTTTTGGAGATTAGCCCAAACAAACAGGTAGGCAAACAGATAAACAAAAAAAAATTAAAAAAATCTATATTAGTTCTTTTTCACTTCTTACATCCCTCTGACTCGGTTTTTAGTATTTTTGTTCATTGTCCAGAAATTCGACATGTACAGTTTTATTATATGTGCAGTTTCGTAAATAAAAAGTAATTGTCGAGGCATAAGACCTAAAGGCTGACAAAAAGTATTATACAAAGTGAATCATCAATCCTAATACTTATTAATTACTTGATAGCTTAAAATTTTACACTGAATGAATGAATGAATTAATGAATATGCTTTATTGTGTTTTAAAGATACAGTTAACAGAAACAAAATTTTACAATACAATAGGCGGTCTTATCGCTATTAGCGATTTCTTCCAGACAACCTTTAGATGGACAAAAAATTTGATAAGGACAGGGGAGGGGTATGTTGCATTATTCTCACTATCGAATCAATATTGTGGCGACCGAGGGTGAAACTCCCCAGCAGCGTAAATCAGTTTTAGAACTTTTAGAAAGAACTAGAAATTTCTGGAAGAAAAAGACAAGGACGGAAATATTTAGAAATGGATAGAAGATAAATGAAAGAAAGAGATAAATAGATGTTAGACAGAGATAGACGACGAAAGAAGGAAAGAGATAGATAGATGTTAGAAAAAGATAGAAAGATGTATAAACGAAAGTTCCCGAACAGAATGTTCGGGAAAGAAAAGACAGAGATAGATAGATGGGTTCTAGAAAATTCTTCCAGGTATATAAACAGCGTAAGGCGCACCTACCGGGCAGTTTAGAGTTGAAAGTTTAAGAGTTAAAAGTTGAGTCAGTCTAACACGGTGAAGCAACAAGTGCGATACTAAAGAGTTGTTAGAGAAGATTAATAGAGTACAGAGACGAATCAAGTGGTGAATTTAGTGGCAAGTTTGGTGGATAGATACGTGAAGGAAGTGTGTAGCGTAGTTCGAGAGAGGAACTAGAGGCGAGCTACACGCGATAATTTCGGAGGTGGTCTACGCAATATCGGCGACGGTATTGAGGGTGTGACAACTTATCGTCGGAATTGTGCATCGTTGGTCGTGTGTTTAAGGACAGCAACTCTACAGGGAGGTACTGTGCGCGGCTTTGTAAGTCAATAAAAGCTTTTAAATTAAAAACTGGTGTTTTCTTCCAATCCACAAGTGCGTACCCCCGCTCGTACGTAACAATATCTTATAAATATACATATTTTATAAATACATACATGATATAATATACATACATTAATAATATATACATAATACGATATACGTAAATAAAATATTATAAAATACACTTACATAAGTAAATATAAGACAAGAAAAATATGACAATGACTGCTGCATCTTTAATTTGAGCTATTTGAGCTATATTAATCCTTCACAAGTTTATTGGAAATGGGCAGTGATTTGGCTAGCTTTATATTAGCAGGCAGCGCGTTCCAAAGACGAACTGCAGTCCAAGAACGCTGCTAACTGCGGACATTACGAGGTCTATGGACATTCCATTTAAAAATTATAGCGAGGCAATCTGTAAGCAAACAGTTAGCCACTCACTGTTCGTCCAATGGGGACACGGTCTTATGCGTGCAGGAACTAATAATTGCTGTATTGCTAAGACGTCGGCTACTTTAAAGTTTAGCAGTAGAAAAAGCATATTTTTAATAAGCTAATCTTTAATAGGTGTAACAGACAGTCTAATGACTCAACTGATGAAAACTCTGCTTATGGATATTTCTAAAACCATGTAAGCACATGTAAGCTTGTCTCCTATATGTTAACTTCTTCCAAATTATAAATAAATAAAGCTACGTACCAAATTTAATAAAGTAATAACATTAATAAAACTTAAAAATTATTATGTTAAGGTACTTACGGATAACATGATAATTAGGTAGGCACCGTCGACTTTGGACATTTGCATCAATAGAGGTGTAGACAATCTTCTTCCGGCTTCGAATGGGGCATTGCGTTTTAGCCAATAACTAATACTACTAAATAATACTAATACTGCTAAATAATAATAATAATACTATCTGATCGTTTCTTTTCTCGCCTGAGAAAGGTCTTAACGAGCCTTCTCTCAGGTGGAAATAAGGTTCGAGCCTTCAACGCTTGGTTCGTGCCAGCATTAGCATACTCCTTTGGCATACTAAGATGGACTCAAAGTGAATTAGATGCCCTGGATAGACGGGTTCGTTGTCTACTGACAACGTATCGGATGCACCACCCACGTTCGTCTGTGATGAAACTGTACATCCCACGGAAGTGTGGAGGTAGGGGGTTTTTAAATACCAAAGACTTCCACAACCGTGAGGTGTACAATCTCAGAGAATATTTTCTCAAAGCCGTCACCACCGTGGGTAGTGTTAGTCGACAAAGGATTCACCCCGCTGTCTTTAGCGAAACAGAACTGGCAGAGGCCGTTGGTAATGAGTGCCTCTGATCGTATGGACGTATGGAAGAGCAAGGAGCTGCATGGCAGGTTCTATCAGGCTTTAACGGGGCCTGATGTGGACCTGCCAGCGTCAGTGAACTGGCTACGTTTCGGTGACCTATTTGGGGAAACCGAAGGTTGGTTTGTCTGTGCGATTATGGACGAGGTCATCAAGACGAACAACTACCGGAGGTACATTCTCAAAGACGGCACGCTTGACATATGTCGGGTGTGTCACCGCCCTGGTGAGTCTCTCAGACATGTCACTTCCGGTTGTTCTCGTCTTGCTAACAGTGAGTACTTGCACAGGCATAACCTAGTGGCCAGGATCATCCACCAGCAACTTGCTCTTAAATACGGACTTGTCTCGTCGGAGTTACCTTATTACCAATAAAAGTCCGAGCTAGTTCTTGACAATGGTCAATATCTGCTCTACTGGGACCGATCAATTATCACAGATAGGACTATTGTCGCCAATAAGCCTGATATTGTGATAGTTGATCGGTCTGCGAGACGTGCTATAATTGTAGATGTCGCGATTCCCCATGATGGTAACCTCGTGAAAGCCGAGAAAGAAAAACAAATAAAGTATATTGATCTCGCTCACGAGGTTACTACCATATGGAACTTGGACTCTACAATCATAGTACCGATAGTGGTGTCAGTGAATGGACTAATAGCGAAGAGCCTTGACCGCCACCTTGAAAGGCTCTCGCTTGGTACCTGGGTGAAGGGTCGGATGCAGAAGGCAGCCCTGCTGGACACGGCCCGTATTGTGAGGAGGTTCCTGTCTTTGGAGCCTTAACCACCGGTAGCGTGGACCCTAGGCCCTGCTGCCGGCGGACATCGATTTTTTACATTTTTTTTAAATATATGTTGTTTTTGTATGTAGGTAGTATATGTACATAAAGAAAAATGTAAAAAATTTGAAGCAAAATAAATATGTGAATAATACTATCTGATACTAATACAACTAACTAATACTAATACTACTAATTAACACTGATACTATCGGTACACAACTTAAAGTGTTTATGTCGACAATGAAATACGCTGGTCCAGGGTTGGTAGCCATTAAGTCCGGCGCCTGGCTGTGTTTATTTAGTCACTTCTTACGACCGACCGCCAGACTACAGGAATTATATAATTCTTTCTCCATTCCTGCACGTATAAATCGGATGTAATTTTTAAGAACCTAGTTTTAATTTATGATGAACAGTCAAGTGGTTTCAAACAAACCTATACGATAGCTTATGATGCAGGAAGAAAAATCCGTTAAGACTAAAAAGTAAAATTGCCCATAAACAAGAGCCTATATTCTATATACAAAAAATAGACACATAAATTTTTTAGTACAATTTACAAGGAGGCGCAAGTATATAAAAATTTACGAACACAAAGTCGTTACCGCCTCCAATTTGACTTTTACGACTTTTTTCATGTGCCGAGTGCGCTGTCCACACCACACGGCGTGCTCGTGTCACTTTTATTTCACAACGTGATGATGGCTCCTTTTATAACGTGTTGATAGAAAAAAACCTTCCATGTTTTCTCGGTAAGGTAAACACAGGAACTATAGGAAGACAATTATGTACAAAACAAGCAAAGACATGAGTGGGTGAAGAGGATGGTTACAATTGGTAATGTGACACGTCTACTTTATATATCAAATTCTTCTTAACACTGAACACCTTCTAAATGGGTGGATTGATTTTCATGAAATTTTTGTGTGTATTTAAGTGAATTCGAGAATGGCTTAGTTTCGCAATTGTATTGTAATTCAGTAGTTTGAATCTTTTTTAATGTTAATATTACATAGTTATATCATAAAATATTTTAGTGTACACAGCCCTGCCTTCTCGCTTGACATATAGGTTTGCTGGAAAAAACTATTTTAGGGTTAAGCTTGCCTTAGTACATTACTGTTATACTATAATTTTGTATGTAAATTTTTGTGTACAATAAAGAATATTCATATCAAATTAACCTATCATTATTATAATTACACTAGCTGACTCGGCAAGCGTTGTTCTGCAATAAAGATAAAAACACAATAGGAGGTTGAAAAATACTTTATGACCTACGAAATACACCAAAAAACCCATTAAAATCGATCAAGTCAATTCGGAGGAGTGCGAACACAAACAACGTAGCACGAGATTTTTTCATATTAGATATGCAACTTATTTCTAAGATGAAACGAAAGCCTTTGTAGCTACCAAAATAAAATATTATTATTTCATTTGAATTTCGGGTTCGAATTTAATTTCATTTATTTTGGAATCAAACAAATATATACATTTCAACTTTAATTAACAGTTACATTAAATTTGTTCTTATATCTTTATAAAAATAATTTCTAAAAGGGAGACAGAAAAACAGTGAAAATGTACGTTACACAACTTTAAATTTCGAAAAATATGAAAAAAAGGAACATTTTGAAGGTTTCATAATTACAAAAAAAAAAAAATATGAATTTAAAGTCCAAGTCCTGTACGAACGAAACAGAGATCACAACTAGTCCTGAACATAATAATGGAGAATATAATAGAGTAGATTTCCATTATAGCCAAGGGTATTCAAGAGTATTGTAGGAGTTCTTATAAAGGGTTCAGGTGATATTACAATTCAAGCGAAATACATCCCATTATATCTTGTATTGTGTCTATTATTAACTATTCAATTACCATTCTTATTATATTATAGTATCTGAAACGGGCACACTGAATTTAATATCGTTACGACCGAGGTGCCGTCAAAGACAAATTCATACCTGCCCTGTAAAAACACATTTTATTACCTTTTCGGTATTTAGACTTCTTTTGTTTACTTTGCGTTTAAAATTTGTGATTAGAAAAATAGCTCATTGTGTGTTGTAATCTTTTATGGCAGTCATTAACCAGGTGTGATTTTAGGAAAGTCGGTCACGCGGCCGAGCAGACATACTGCATACGTGCACTATAAAGCAATGCCTCGATTGATGGCCGAGGCAGTCGAGCGATAACCACAAGCGGATCAAGACTTGTATGTATTCGGTAATCAATTTAATGACGGACTTTACGCGGGTTATTGAATCGTGCATTACGTTTGGACTGGTTGTGTTCAGTTATATTTATACCTGTGTTATACATGTTTGTATAGTTCTAATAAAGTCTATAATAATTCCAACGCCATTTTAATTCGAGTTCTGCAACTCGTAACAATATATTTTTGTGAGATCAATTGTATAAGTATAAGTTTGATAATACTCTATGTTGTATTATTTTGTCCTAAATAAAATATTTCTTTCTTTCTATAAGAGACTAGGATATGCCCGCGACTTTTCCCACGCTTGACCTGAAATGCCCGCGGGATTCTCTGGACGCAAACTTTTTGCGATACATTGCATCCAGGGAATTTAAAAAAGAATGTAATCTATCGTTTTAGTGGAAACTGTCTCGGAATTAGCTAATTTTTATGCATCCGAACAACTTCAAGCCGCTCCCAGGAAAATTATCGCGGAATAAAAAATATCACATGTTTTATTAACCGACTTCGAAAAAAGGAGGAGGTTCTCAATTCGTCGGGATGTTTTTTTTTTTTTGTTTTTTTTTTATGTATGTTCGCCGATAACTCCGTGATTTATGATCCGATTTACGTGATTCTTTTTTTGTTCGACGCGGAATAGCTTCCAATTGGTCCCCTAAAAATTTTACATAGTTTAGCCCAGTAGTTTTCATTTTATGAACATTTTTCATGAAAATAATTTTCACTCCGTTCCATATGTACACCGATTACTCTGAGATTTATGATTCGATTTACGTGATTCTTTTTTTGTTCGACGCGGAATAGCTGCCATGTTGTCCCCTAAAAATTTGACATAGTTTGGCCCAGTAGTTTTCATTTTACGATCATTTTTTTGTTCCCGGTTCTTGGGACCTATATTTTTTAAGAAGCGCAGCACCATTCGTATGTCCACCCATACATAGCTAGACACTAAAAAGTAACAAATAAAAAATAAAAACTTCGTTTAAAAAACCGACATTTTTTTTTTTTTTTTTGGACAAGTGAAGTCAAAAATAAAAGCAAGTACTTGTATGCCTTCTTAAGCAGAGCATTTTAAATTACATTATATGAATGTAATCCCCTCAACCCTCCTTGAAACGGTCGTAAAACGTAGAAAATTATATGATCACATATGTCGTATAAAGCTCTTTTAAGCCCATTTGTTGAATTTAATTACCGTCTACAGAATTCGTTTCATTTATAATATATAATACTATGTATTCATACTTGAAAGTAGGAATTTCAAATATCGTTATAAGGCATAAGCCTGTACTTTTTATGAAAACAAAACTTGATAAAAACTTCCTCTTACTGTACTAGGCCAAAACATGGCCTACATTTAAAAACGCACTCAGAAAACACTACTATTTCTTAAATAATGTCTGTTTGTATGTCTTTAATTTATAAAATATGTAGTTTAAGTATGTTTGTTTATGATATACCTAATAATCTGCACCACCGACATCGCCAGATTAGGTTAAACTATTCTTAAGTTAGGTTGCCTGAAAGAGATTGCTTTAAGCGATAAGGCCGCCTATTGTTTCTACCACGACAATATTGTAATTGTGTATTTTTGAAATTGTATATTTGATGAGCAATAAAGTGGTATCCATCTATTTATTTAAAAACTAGACGAGGGATTTTTGTAGCAAGTTATAAAGGCGCATTTTACTAAACTGTTGAAGTTTTCAACACAAACACACATAATATTTTCTTAAGTTTTCGCGACTTGTATACATAATAAAACCACGTTTTAACGGTTTTAAGCGCGGTAATTTATTAGATTTGGTTTGTCCGACGTTTCGGCCGCTTTTCAGTGGCCGTGGTCACGGACGACAAAGGTGGCATTTGTCCAACGAGTATTGTTAAAGTTTTATTTAGCCTACCGCAAACTTGTTCATTTTAATTATTTAGTTTTAATTTTGTTTATGGTTATTATTTACTCTATGGGAGCCTAATCTAATTTACCACCGCTTCACAACATGTTGTGGCTTGAAGAGAAGAAGCGGCGCAAGAAATTCTTCAGCAAACATGCCTAGTTCTAAAAATTTTATACATACATACATAACTTCACGCCAGGTCCCTTGCGGGGTAGGCACGAACAACAGAGCGCCATTTAGGCTTATTCTTACACACCTCACTTGCTTCTTTGACATACATAGCTCTTGTCATGCACGCTCGTCTGTTTTAAGGCTCCTGACATCACCTTCTGCTAGTACACGATCAATTTGATCATGGAAGGTGTGTCGTGGCCTTCCGCGACTTCTGCATCCATCCACTTTTGCATTGTATATCTGTTTAGTCATTCTTCCATCATTCATTCTTTCCACATGCCCGAACCACCGGAGCATTCCTTTCCTAAAATTTTTATATAATATTAAAATGGGTGGAAGGAGAAACACACATCATCATCACTCTATCGTTAAATCTCCCGGTTGCATTCGGATTGTTGGTTTACAAATTCGGCCTCCAGTTTCCTATTTGTTCTTCTCCACTTCTCGCAGTCTTTGTACTAACAGTGGTATTTAATCTGTAAAATACAAACGTCATTGTCATTAATGCCAGTCAATCATGACATGAGACAGATCATCGAGCTGCTCGCCCCCTTCTAATGGTTGAACTGGACACGGTCGTAAGCGTTTATACTAAAATATATTTGTTTTAATAATAACTAACAGTTCATTTAAAATACTGTTACGACCTGAATAGCGACAAAAGACAAATTCATACCTGCATACCTGTAGACATTTTATTACATTTTCTTCATAATGATTTATTTTGTTTACTTTGTGTTTAAAATTTGTAATTAGAAAACAGCCCATTGTGTATTGTAATCTTTTATGGTAGTCATTAGCCAGGTTTGAATCTAAGAAATTCAGTCTACGCGGCCAAGAGACGCATTGTATTTGTGCAGTATTAAACAATGCCACAATGAAGAGATCGGAGGCGAGCGATAAGCACAATCAAGGCAAGACGTGTGTACTACATTCGGCAATCTATTTAGTGACGGACTTTGCGCATGTTATATTTGTACCTGTTACATTTTTGTATAGTTCTAGTAAATTCTATAGTAATTCTAACGGCATTTTAATTCGACTGCTGCAACTCGTAGCAATACGTAAATATATAATACGCAGATTATCATGGGTGTTTATAGAAATAATAAAAGAACAAGACTCTCATCGTGATCCCTAATTGTGAAACTTGCCTTACAACATCAAGCTAGCATTTCTTCGGCCTACCCGTTCGACGGAGACCCAGCCCACAAGACATAGGTAGACATTTGATCATCACGTAACTAGCCTGTTTCCGTAAAACGTAGCCGTTTCAATGTAGGCAACATTCTTGCAGTTTATCCTTTATGTTATGGATATGAAAAACTGCGGCGGATGTGAGAGTTCCAAACGCAGTGTTTCCACTTTGTTTCATACATCCATCGCAGAATATATCAGTGACACTTGCTTTTGTCACTTAAGCACTGACCACGCTTCACTGCTTAAAAAAAAAACTATTCTTTAAAAACAATATACTCTCTGAATCAACTTTTATAAAAACTACACAGCAAAACATCACCTTCAAAACTTAATTAAAATTTTAAATTTTCATGAATACTTGACAATAGTTAAAAACACAAAATATGCAAAGCCATATTTTAAAGACGAGACGAATATTATTTTTATAAAACTAGTCATTATTTTACACGATGTTTTCAATTCAAAATTTATAAATACTAATATATAAAGCTGAAGAGTTTGTTTGTTTGTTTGCTTGAACGCGCTAATCTCAGGAACTACTGGTCTGATTTGAAAAAATATTTCAGTGCTAGATAACCCATTTATCGACGAAGGCTATAATAGGCTATATATTATCACGTTAACACCAATAGGAGCAGAGCACCAATGAAGAATGTTTCAAAATCGGGGGTTTTTCTTCAACTTACTTTTTTTTCTATTCCACTCGGACCAGGTCGGAAGCAGAAGCTAGTTTTATATAAATATTGACAGGGTTGTTTTAATTTTATATTTTCGTCAAAATACGAAGCGAGACTGCAATATAACTGAAATGTCAAACGCTAGCTTCCTTGCCGGGGGTGAACGTCGAGAATCGTCGACTTATATTTTAAAATATATTTCAAACGAAAATCTCGTTTCGAATGGGACAGCGTCGAGAAACCTATTTTAAAATTTTATCCAGACTTACATTTATTATGTTTACTTATGTAAAATGATAAAGGTGTTGTGCTCTTAGTAAATATGTTTGAGAGACTGGAAAAATTATACAAAGAAATATATTTCTTGTATTTTAATTGTGTAGAATTTTAACAGTTTCTACGTATACTACTTTAAATCGTATGCTAACATTATTATAATTGTAAATACTTACGTACTCGGCATCACTCATCAAGTATCAAGCTCATTAAAAAAGTTATCGCAGAGTGTCATTCATAACAATTTAATAATATTTTCGAATAAATGCTTTTTAACGAGCTTGTAAACCTCGTATAGTTATGAATAAGGCGTCTACGGCCGCACATAAGGGGATAGATTAAATGATAGATAATAATAGATTAAGGACAAGATATTGAATTAACATAATACTAATACTATTTTCTTAAGTTTTCGCGACTTGTATACATAATAAAACTACGTTTTAACGGTTTTAAGCGCGGTAATTTATTAAGTTTTGGTTTGTCCGACGTTTCGGCCGCTTTTCAGTGGCCGTGGTCACGGACGACAAAGGTGAAGGTTAGTTGGAAAAACCAAAACTTAATAAATTACCGCGCTTAAAACCGTTAAAACGTAGTTTTATTAACCTAATACTAGATAGATATGAGTAGGGCCTTTTGCGGGGGAACGTGGGGGCACGCAGTGCCCTTCAACGAAATTTCGAAATTATCTAAAAATTGCCATAAAAACTAAATGGAAGAATTTGAAAAAATAAATTTTGGTTACCTTTATAAAAAAATGGTTTTTATTTAATAGGTCAAAATGATCCAAATACAAAATGTAATCTATCTTTCCTGAACAGTTACCGCGTCGCCTCATACAGAATTTGCGATGATCTTCAAGAGCTAAGTGAACTGAGTTTAGATTTGTAAAATCGTTATATAAGCCTAACGAGCACTAATCAAAAAATCAAACAATTGGAAAATATGGTTCAAATATTTGGACGAAGAATAACTGAACCTGGTACGTATAGTACGTCAAAAAGGCTTTGGAGCGGTGAATAAACACTCATATTTTGGAGTGGAGCTACGAACAAAAATTACAGAATCATAATTTTTGAGAATTAGGGCGCGTTCCCACTATGTCGTGACGACAGATAGTCATGTAGTTTTAATTGTCGTGGCTTATATGTTTAAATGGAGGTGTTCACATATAGAACGACACGACTTACTGTCGTCTACGACATCTTTTGCAGTGACGACAGATCGTCATGACAGTGGGAACGGCTAGCATGTCAGTCGTAAAACGATAAAAGATCGTTAAACATTTTTGACGACAAACAGTCGTTATAATGGGAACAGGTAGATACGACAGTCGTCCAACGATGAATTAGTCGTTGCGACATAGTGGGAACGCGCCCTTAGCGTGCCCTCAAAAAGAAGTGACAAAAAAGGCCTGGATATGAGTATATGAGTACATGAATGCGAGCTACGGTGTCGTTGCGTGTCTGATTAGTATGATTGCTAAAATCGTTGGCTCGTAAAACAACAACAATAATAAAAACAACAATAACAACAACGACACTTTTCTTCTGTCTACTGTGTACTTCTGTCATATGACAGAAGTAGTCAAATGTAGTAATCGGAAGTCGTATAATCAGATGTCAAAGTAGAAACATTTATCAAGCTAACGGATATCGGAAATGGAGTAACCGGAAGTTGGAAATTATACGTATGGCGGAAGTTGGTTTTATGAAGGAAGTGTAACTGAAGTGGCGCCAAAGCACTAACGGATATTGTCACTGCAGCGCGCTACGAAGACTTTAAATACGCGGTGTTCGGGCAGAGGAGGGGAGTCTTAAACCGACAGCCTACGAGTCTACAACCGTCATTCTACGTTCATCGGTTGAACAGAGCGGAAGCTCTGTTGGATAAGAGGCCCATAGTATATTGTGGTCGATAATTACTATTCGATAATCGCAGTATTCTTTGAGGGCAGATTGCTGCTCGACACCTGACAAGCGTGGAGACAACTCCTGGAGTTGTCCTAATCATTCTGTATATTATGGTGCTGTATTTAATATTGTAATTGTAATAATTCTAATGTAATAAACTTTGATTATAACATTTCAGATAATTATTGTATTATACTCTGAGTGTCATCCGCTCCCGGCGGGAGTGAAGCCGACATACACATTGGACACTTCGATGTTGTAATACATAGTCATGTTTTTGTCAATACTACGAATCACTAAATTAGCAGCAACATAATACTGTTAAGAATTTGTAGGGGATTTTAGGATGTAAACTCGAAAATTACGTTGTAATTATTACAAAATTTATTAGAAGCATACACACGTAATTCACAGTTTTTACAAGTTTAGCCGAAAACGACAAAACCAAACTGTAGGGCAGAAAATCACATAAATCCCGTAGTTCGTCGTTATAAGTTACTAGATTCTTAAATGCACTAGGTAACGCTTCGTTCGCAGTTAGAACATGATTGGCCCATTTCTCGCATTACCGACCCTCATCCATTTCTAAATTAGACATGGCCTCCTAGCAACATGCCGCCCACTGGTTCTTGAAATCGTTAAAGGTTTCGCTTAATAATGTCTTTCAAGAATTCGCATGAAATATCTACCTACAGAGGCAAGAAGGTTTTATGATTATGAAGTCTTACGGGGGCGTGAACAAAGATCATTCAAATTCAAAGGGGTAATAAGATACCTACAAAGGATTAGTATCGGCTCGCGACAATACATGTGTTGTTATGTTTTTCTTGACCTTTGTTGATATTTATATGTTGCAGTATAAATAGGTTCGTCACCTGAAAGTCAAGTCTTGTTTGCACGAGTACAAGAAACAGCATTGCCAACATTTTACTAAATGTTACGTTTATAAAATATAGAAACGTGAAAAAAGAAAATTGCAATGTTGACAATGACAGGAGCTGAGATTAACAATAAGAAACAAAGAGGACATAATCACTACGCTTAACATAAATATCAAAACCAATAAAATTATATTACATTTCTAAACAATCTTCTTGGACAAGATAGCAAGATAGAAAATCAAACAACTTTGATCTAAGTAATTTTAAACTTTATTGACAAACAGTTAAACATTCTATCTATATTTTCTATGGAACAGTCTGCCCAGTGACTTAGTTTGAAACTGTAACATGTGCTTGCAGAACGCTAAATGAATCAATTTGAATCTGACGAACCTTCACACCGCGACTGTACAAAGACATATAATTTACATGACAAAGTATCATACTAAACCAAAATCTAAATGAAAAACCATCGCTATTACCAAGCAACACCATAAAGAACTTGAAGCGAATATATTCGGGACTGCCACCGCGTTTAGTCGTTTAGGTCGTAAAGTGTTCCAAACGATTAACTGCCTCTGACCCGCCATCTGCCGTGAAAGCGATTCTGTTGAAACTCCTAAGGAATTTCCCAGCGAAGGTTCAATGTCTGAGGATATTTACTGGGACAGTATATTTTAATGGGATTAAGTTATCTTAGTGTTTGTAACACGAGAACTACTTAGAAAAATGTTTCAAAATTTTTAAAGTGACGATTTCTTATGGGAATGTAAACCGCTTCGCAACGCGTTACAGCGCCAGTCTGTCTGGCTTCCCTTTCTCTCACACAAATATTACTTTTGTTGGGCGTCCTGAAACGGACAAGTTTTTTGAACTTATAACTTCTTATGGGAGAGTAAACCGCTTCGTTACGTAACACGTTACGGTGCCAGTCTGTCTGGCTTCCCTTTCTCTCACATTAGATTAGTTTATCACTTCTGTCGGGCGTCCCGCGACGAACACCGTATTTTTTTAATTGTAGTATAGCTTCACGTTTGACCACGATCTGGCTCTACGTGGAACGAAGATGTGGTCTAGAATGGAGCACGCTTACCTAGAAGGTAGAATTCAGACGGTACTTGAAGACACCCAGGTTATAAGTATAAGGAAAGACACTCCGGTAATGAGTTCCACTCCTTTGCGGTGCGTATGATGAAGCTAGATGCAAAGCGCTTCGTTCTTTTAGGTGGATATAAGGTGGTATATGTTGGTCTAATCCTCAGACGAAATAAAAGCATAGACGGAAACTATGTAAACAAACAATTATTTTGTATTCAACTAGTGTACATAAACTTATCTAGTATTGTCTACGACAAGGTGTCGTGATAAAAGTAATATGTAAGTGGCAACACTAAATAAAGTCTTCTTGAATACGCATCCGAGTAGACAATTTATCTGACAGCCTTATATATCTGTACAATCGCATAATCAAGCTACCAAATAATTGAAGCAAACAAGTATATACGTGGCTTGCAGCTGTATGGTTAATTGTAATTGACAATATTTCACCTTCATCCTTACTAATTGGATTATTTAATACTGAGTTCTCGTAACACTGCGGAGCGCTTAGCATCATATTCCAAAATTGGCATCCTTTAGCTGGCTTCACTTTAAGAATCCGAGAGACCGTCTTTCTATTGATGATCTAAGGTATAATCTTGAAAAAGTTGGTATTTAAAGAAGATGAATTAAAAAAAACGGCTGTAAAAAACATAATTTGCAACACAGTCTGATCATAGTGGACGTCACCAGTCCGTCTTTTTTTTATATACTACTAGCTGTCCCGGTACGGGACGTCGGTATGCCTGGAAAAGCTTCAATCGATATGCCGACAGCAGCACCACCTACCGGGTCCAATTCTGGACCAACTCGGAAACCTTCTTTGGCTCATGTACATCAATGATCAAATGTATAGTTTACGATCAATAAAGGACATACAGACAAACATTCATTTTTATATACAGGGTGGCGCAATAGAACGTGCATATTGCATCATCTTTTTTCGCGGGGTAGAAAGTGCGCGGGCGGGGGGAGCCTGCATCGTTGATTAGGCGGGCTCATGGAGTTTTAGTCACTATGAGTCACTTCGACGGGAAGCGTCGCGCATTTTACGAGAACTCTCGTTCATACATCGTTACTAGGCGTTTATATTGTTCTGAATATGGACTACGGCAAATTAGTGAAGCTCCGAGTGCTAATTTAATTAAAATATGGGTACAGCGTTTTGAAGAGACTGGTTCAACGTTTAAACCACAAGCAAAAGGTCGTCCAAGAACATCTAGGACCGACGAGAATATTGAGAGAGTTATGCAGTCTGTACGAGGAGATGCACAAATGTCTACTCGCAAGAGATCGTCTGTCTTACACTTATCGCGACGAAGTTGGCAACGAATTTTAAACTTGGATCTTAAACTGCATCCTTACAAGCTGCAGTTAACACAAGAATTGAAAGAGTCTGACTTCGGAGCAAGGCTCGCATTTGCTAATGAAATGCTTAATCGATTTTCCAATTTTGACAATATCCTTTTCTCAGATGAGGCCCACTTCCATATCAATGGGTTCGTAAACCGTCAAAATTGTCGTTACTGGAACAGTGAGAATCCCAAACTCAAGCACCAGAAACCACTGCATAGTCCTAAAGTGACAGTATGGGCAGCAATCTCTGATAGAGGAATAATTGGACCGTTTTTCTTTGAAAATGCGCGGGGGCAAAACGTCACTGTTAATACCGAACGCTATGTTGCGATGTTGGAAGGTTTTTTGGCTCCAGAGCTTGAAAATTCAAGAATAGTGAATTCTACGACTTGGTTTCAACAAGACGGAGCTACCTGTCACACAAATGACTCCATGGCGGTTGTGAAACAGATGTTCCCTGGCAGACTGATTTCGAAAAGAGGTGATATCCCATGGCCCCCACGTAGTCCAGACGTGACGCCTCCTGACTTTTTTTGTGGGGATACCTCAAGAACAAAGTCTACAGCAATAATCCGAAAAACATCGATCAGCTCAAGGAGAATATCCGTGGTGAAATGGCAGCAATTACACCAGCATTACTGAAGAAAGTTTTCAATAACTTCCGTTTGCGATTAGAGGAGTGTCGTCGTAGAGAGGGTCATCATTTAGACGATGTTATTTTTAAAAAATAAACTTCAGTTATTTCTTAATAATACCTCAGTTTTATTTTAACTATACCTTTTGTATTTATTTTTTAATCAATATTTTAAATATGCACGTTCTATTGCGCAACCCTGTATAAAAAATATCTAAATTAAAACTTTTATTGCGTCTACAGAGGGCCTCTAGTTGTAGACTTTGGAGAATCGCTTAGTGAAATTGACATGTGTCTAGATATAGGTACTGGTAGTTGTAAGACATAGTGTAAAGATCCACTTTATTTTGGTACTCGTGACCTCTTTAGGCCCGCCGTCCCCTATTTACCTTTAAACCGAGAAGTCGCTTTTCTACTAGTTCTTATACGCTTCGCTTGATTTACGTCATTAATTTGAGAATATTAATAAGCAAGTCATCCTTTACAAACAAGCCAGCATTGTTTGGGCTTAGAGAGGCAGCACGATAAAAAAAAATATTTACCCACATAATTTATCAATGTCCCCAAAACTTGATCTAATTAGAGTCAAGGCTATTAATTTGGACCTATTATAATGGGCTCATCCACCAGTTAAGCCCAATATAATAGGCGAGAGCAAGGCACATCGCTTGCGCTGGCTTGTCAACTTACATAGAAGACCAATGGGGCTGCGACCAGTTGGTAGGCCTAGATATCGCTGAAAGGACGTAGTGAAGGCTGATCTGCGCGAGCTTCATGCCGATGACTGTCATCTGTAAAGCTAGAAAGGTCAAGTCGGCAGAATTACTCGTTTTATATATCAAACTTTAGTGCTCATTTAGTGCTAATTTAGTGCTGATAACAGATATTTGGTGCTGTCATAGGTGGACTAAAAATGAGAACACTGCTAACTTTTAATTAAGCTAGCAGTGTACTATTCTTGACCGCGCTATGATACGGTTGGAGCGAGAGGCACATCAGCTAATAATTTAGTGCTCAATTAGTGCTAATTTAGTGCTGATAACAGATATTTGGTGCTGTGATAGGTGGACTAAAAATGAGAACACTGCTAACTTTTAATTACGCGAGCAGTGTACTATTCGTGACCGCGCTATGATACAGTTGGAGCGAGAGGCACATCAGCTAATAATTTAGTGCTCAATTAGTGCTAATTTAGTGCTGATAACAGATATTTGGTGCTGTGATAGGTGGACTAAAAATGAGAACACTGCTAACTTTTAATTAAGCTAGCAGTGTACTATTCGTAACCGCGCTATGATACGGTTGGAGCGAGAGGCACATCAGCTAATAATTTAGTGCTGCCCGTACAAGCAAACAGATTCATCGTTTTTTTTTTCAATTTTTAAATATAGATTACTGCTGACATAACGACACGAGCAATCATAGAGCTAAAAGATGACTTTAAAATCGGTATTGGTGAAATTGAAAAGAGTTACTAATTAGTGCTCAATTAATGCTGCCAATACAGCAGAAGATTTTTGAAAAATATTTTGTTTTATTTTTTTCTCAAATCAACTACTGCTAGTGCATTCAAAAGTTATTGTAGTTTGAAAATTCGATGTGTATATAGTCGATATTGGTATTATTGGTATTTTATAACTTTAATGTTGACAAAAACTTTGTCCTTGAACGAAAATTGTAAATAAAATTTATCGACTTGTCTCGTGATTCCTAATAATTTGTTTAATTTTCAACGTGTGAAACAAATCATTTCAATTTTTTTTTAAATTAAAATATTTAGATTTTCGAAAATTTCTCGATAATGTCATTCGATAAAAAAATTGACATAATAAAAATTAATTTTTTTTTAAAGTATTCTGCTTTTGATTAACTTTAAAAAAGGAAAAATTAGAAAAACGGATGGCCATACAGGCCATCCCTGCAACTTTCCGATAATTCCATACCTCGGCGGCCTAGGCACTTAAAATTGCACTTATGATGTTTTTGAGCTCTTCGAGCTCAAAAGTCTGATACAGGTTTCATAGAACACTATTTTCAAACCGCAATAACTTTTGAATGCACTAGCAGTAGTTGATTTGAAAAAAATTTAAAAATTAATTATTTTTCAAAAATCTTCTGCTGTACTGGCAGCATTAATTGAGCACTAATTAGTAACTCTTTTCAATATCACCAATACCGATTTTAAAGTCATCTTTTAGCTCCATGATTGCTCGTGTCGTTATGTCAGCAGTAATCTATATTTAAAAATTGAAAAAAAAAACGATGAATCTGTTTGCTTGTACGGGCAGCACTAATTGAGCACTAAATTATTAGCTGATGTGCCTCTCGCTCCAACCGTATCATAGCGCGGTCACGAATAGTACACTGCTAGCTTAATGAAAAGTTAGCAGTGTTCTCATTTTTAGTCCACCTATCACAGCACCAAATATCTGTTATCAGCACTAAATTAGCACTAAATGAGCACTAAATTTTGATATATATAACAAGTGATTCTGCCGACTTGAACTTTCTAGCTTTACAGACGTCGATGAGTGGCAGGAGACAGCACTGAACAGGAAGGAGTGGAGTATTCTCATTTCGGAGGGCAGGACTCATTTTGGGTCGGTGAGCCACAGCAGTTAGCTATTAATGTGGAAATCTATTAGTGTAGAAACCACCAAGATTTTGCTGTTAACAAATATTACAGATTTTTTGGAATTTTTAAAATTGCTGAATTTGATTATATACCATTGAATGGAATACTGCGCGTTTACAATGAAAATAAAGTAAGGAGTTTAATTTAATACATATACTTCCTAACATTAATAAAATAGCATGAAAGCAACTTTTCTTCCGCCCAATTAGCTAGCACTCGAGCTGTTTCTAACATTACGTTTTCCTCATGAATTGTATGGTTTTTACACACGGACTGTTTGGCTGAACATTGGCATTTAGCCCTCATTACGGTCACGCGAAATGACTTTATTTTCTACATTTGCTATGTTAGGTTAGTCTGCATTATGGGTGTGTATGTGACTACGTAAGTCACATATACATATATTTCTAAGTTACAATTTATTAAAAACAACGTGCATTGTACTAACAACGTACGATGATGATTTTCTTAAAGTTATTTTAAGTTTTTAGAGTTAAGGTTCCCTACCTTAGTGGTTAATATATAAACTTGCATCTCAAACGACGTGGGTTTTGATCTTTATTCTAATGTATAGTAATATAATATAAAGTATAATTCTTACTTATATAATATTTTCCATAGAAAACTACTACGCTACTTTTCCTTAAATAATTATGCCTAACTCTTATGTTATATACTATTTAATATATATGTATGTATGTATTTAATTTATAAATTATGTAGTTTAAGTATGTCTATTTATGATATTTGATATTTAATGATCTACACCACCTACATCGCCAGATTAGATTAAATTATTCCTTACGTTAGGTTGCCTGGAAGAGATTGCTTTCAGCGATAAGGCCGCCTATTGTTTCTAGCATGACAATATTGTAATTGTGTCTTTTCAATAGGTATATTTGGTGAGCAATAAAATGTTATCTATCTATCTATCTAAAATATAATGTAAGCAACTGCATATCCTATATTATTGATGTATACCACCTTTGACAAATATAAACTGTTTTATTCCTGCCACGAGTTGTCGGGAAGAGATCGCTTCTTAGCAATAAGACCGTCCATTGTGCACATTTAGAATATTTTTAGGCTACAAGTTTTTTTGTGTTTTCTGTAATGCTGTACAATGAAGTGTTATCTATTAATCTATCTATCTATCTTAATCCCTTGGAAGTTTTATAAGCTAATGTACCTATTGTTACAATTATCACGTGTTAATAATAAAAGGAAACATCGTGATGAAACCTGCATATCGAGGTTACCGATGTGTCAAACCCGCCATTCAGCATTTAATAAGCGTGTCAGGTATATGTACTGTTCCTTCTTCTAGAAATTGAGAGGCCTAAGCCCAATAGTGGGACGTTTATGGACTGTTATATACTATTTTCTTGTATGTCTTTAGAGACTGTGCGTCATAAATGACTAAATGACTCGGACTTTTGAAGGGATTGCGTGTGGCCATGGGAAGGCTTACACTTAGAGGCCCCTTGACAAATTTCATGTAAATGGCCGTGACACTGATTGGCGTTTATTTTTCTCTTTACCATATAAAAATGCACTCGAGGATAGCCCCGGCCCGTGTAGGACTATTGTAGGGAATGAGAAAAAAGGTACTGGGCTATTGGGATAAACTGCTAATGGAACAAGGGATCTAGGACTATGGGAACTATCTGTCCGTCGAAATGTTCTGGGAATATGGATAAAATGAGCAGATGGTGATTCGCCACCCACTGCATGGGCCCCAAAAAATGCCATAGAAGACAGAGGCAATATGGGTGGAGTGGCTAAGGCGTGTCCAGAGGTGGACTGCAGGCTCACCGAAGCTACTTCTAACGTTATACTATTTATCACTTCCACCCCTGAAACATGAATCTTATAGTTCTAGCTTTCCTCACTCCATACCGGCTGGTTAAGGCAAGCACGGAAACGGGGCCTCTTTTTTCCTGGGGTCGAATCCGAGGTATCGCTACTCATCTAGACTATTATTAAAAAGTAACTTTTTACGGTTTCAAGCGTTATTTTTGAATATTTACTGTAGAGATAGAGTAGGTAGTATAATAAAAATTTAATACTGTTTTGTCTACGACTTCAGAACGCAGCACCTTAAGGGATTAAATGGGTAAATTCAATTTGCCAACAAAAGATTTTAGCCGGTACATCGGTCCATTAAAGGCAAAGAAAAACGTCGATAACAGATGTTAATTAATTTTATAAATCCGCAGCAGTTGCGCCGAGGTGGGAAACCACTTAATGGAATGATATTGGGCCAATTAGACTGTTTTTGCGGCATTGTCCGTCCTCTCTATGTTTTTGTTGGAGTTTATACGACCTTACAGAATATATTGTGTATTGTTGTTAAATGGTGCTATTTATATTTGTTTATTCTCAGTGGTATCAAACACGGCGAAACTATAATAAAATTAATCAAACAAAAAAAACTTGAGAGGGACACCCGGATGGAACGAAGTTCCTTTCGATTAATTATTGAAGGAATTCTATTTTTTTATTTATTTATAATAAATTTTTTTTTATTATTAACAAATATAATGTAATATAAACTTAATCAGTAGGCTCAATTTTAGTAATAATAGAAAGACGAAACGAAAATAACTGGCTTGCTTTCTATGAGAGAGAGAGAGACAGACAGAGAAACACGCGCACGCCGCACGGCTTACAACTATAGCAAAAAGTGTCGTTACAATTTTTGGTCTTAATTTTTTCCGTCTAGCCCCCTTTCGCAATGCGCGATAAGGAACTTCGTTCCAATATTTCACACTTATAAAATAACAAAAACGGTTATTAATATAAATGAGTGTGTATTTTATTATGTTTAAGCTTTTGTTATTTCCCTTTCATTTATATTTTTTGCTTTGCATAAAAATTAAGATAGACATCGTAGATGCAGATCACTGTTAGCGGGGCCTGGGGTCCAAACTACCGGTGGTTAGGGCTCTAGAGACAGGAAACTCCTCACAATATACTTTATACAATACACTTTCGCCAATATGTTATGAAGCCCTCGAATATGTATATGTTACATTCTTCAGCGATGCCAACCCTCTCATGTTTAATCGCAGTGCGTGTTAAGCGTAATTCGTCGTTCGAATTTTGAATTCGTCTCAAATTTAATTATCGACGAATCGAATTGCATCCATAATTAAAAATCCAACACTTACGTGTGCATTAATTAAATAAATTGCACCATAACGATTATATATATTCATTAATTAATGTATAAGCAGCAGTAACACTCGGGACATCCTCGAAGCGTGTACGCGTATAGATACCCGCATTATTGGATTTCCATATTTTTTCCACGCATATTAATTACGAACGGTTAACGTCTGACGGGAGGCGCATTAGCTTAATTCGATACTCGGATACGATTTCGATTTTATTATTTTTCCACTCACATGGGAGTTTCGTGTGTAAAATGTTCTGGAAGTGGCCTTCATTTACAGCAGGTTCCTGAATTTTATTATCCATGTGTTAACGCGGATCATTCGGTCATCGCCTCTTTAGTACTTTTCGCTGCATCTATCCTTATGTAATGCAGTGGCCTAGCTTGCCTTAGACAGGTCTTGTATCAAAATGCGTTGGGGCGCCTAAAGGAAAGGTAATTTTTTTAATAAAAAACAAACATGCAAAATTCAGCTAAAATAATTATAAGATATTACTTATACTTCTTAATGCTACTAGAAGCTAAGCTAGACAAACAATTTAAGTCAAAGATTTGATCATCCAGGGGAGACTGACCGTTTCCTTACAGTGGGAGGCACGAGCCCAGCAGTGGGATGTTTATAGGCTGTTATTTATATATATATATATATATATATATATATATATATATATATATATATATATGTCGGAGGGAAGCTATGACTATGACGATGTGACTATGTATTGTTGACTGGATGTATAACGCACAATATCATTTGTTTACATTATAATCACTTCTAAAATTCTTAATGTAATTTAATTAGATTTGTTAATGTTTCTATAACTTCAAGATCGTTCTAGCCTAATAAAAGTTATGAATATTGTAATTTAATAAACGACCAATCGGAGCAGAGCATATGGCGGAGCGGGGTCAGAGACGCCCTCTATACTTTGAGTAATATCTACTTAGGTAGACTGAGGAGTTTTTGTGACACATTCGGTTGGTGGCAACAGGTCGAGTTGGACCATGGAGTATTTTAAAGAAAGTATTGAAGCTGGAAGTATGAGCGGGTGCCCTAAACCCGCTGCTCGGTCTAAACTATGTCATAATGTTGATCAAATCTAAATTAAAGGTGTATAAACCGTGGCTATTGTGTTTTATGCTCGCATTTTATCCTGATGACGCCCACTAAACCTGCAATAACTAAAGATGTCGTAAGAACGAGGCCGTTCTGCGACATATATATATATATATATATATATATATATATATATATTTTTTTTTAAACTATATCCCAACTTTAAAATCGGCACAAAATATTTCGTCATGCGTCCGCTTTAAATACCAGAATGTTATGTTGTTACATAAAATAAATTAAAAGACATATAACAGTACTTGTTCTTGTCCACAGCTTCGTCTGCTTAGATTATAAATTGTCATAATTTGAGCAAACTTTCCACGCCTTTTCAGCACTTAGGGTTTGAATTTTCAATTACGCCTGTACAAGTACATTTATTTCATTCAGAAGCCGGTATGTAAATATTCTCACTTCTTACTATGAAAGTGACTGATTTTCGTATAAACTTTAATCCCCCTTTTCACCCATTAGCAGTTGTATTTAATTCGCACCTACAGTGTAGAAAGAACCGACATGTATATTTTACGGTCCTAGGACCAGCAGTTTTGATCAGTAAGCCAGTAAGCGTTGATAAGTAAGCCAGTCAGCAAATTCAAGTAATTATATAAATCAAAAAATTGGCAAACAAACTCATACATTGTATACCACCAAGCTAAGCAAGTTACGCTTTTGTATGTATAATATAGAAAGCATACAATTACCTGCGATCGGGCGGCCTGTCGTACGAGACGACAAAATAACCTACAGGCAGGTAGTAGGGTATCTGCCCGCCTGAATGACTTGACCACCCTTGAGTTGTATTCCGGCATTAGTGAGTTCGAGTCTCTCTTAAGAGAGTAGCGCGTTTGTAGCACTTTTAGTTTAGCAAATGTCCACAGTCTGCTGAACTTCTGCAATAAAAAAGATATACAATTATACAATGGAGTCGATCCCAGACACCCAAACCATAGTAAATAATAGATTATTTTTTTACAAAGTTGACCTTGCCAAGAATCAAACCTGGAGCCTCTGCGGTCCAGCGAGTTTAGCAGCTAAGCCTTAACCCGCTCAAGCCTTAGGCCGCTGCAGAGAATCATAATGTATAGATTAAAAGATACCACTTCTAGTATATCAGAAGTATAAAGCCTTATGTCGGGGTGGCGTGGGTGGAAAGCATTACGGATCCGTGCGGTGAAATACTGCGGGTAGTATCAGCGCGTCACAGAAATTGGACGGCGAGTGCTTTTTATTAGTACCCTTGGGCCCCGAACGAAAGTTGCTGACGGGACCCTACCTGCGCAGGTTTGTGTTTATGCTGCCCTTTTGCCCTTGTTGAATATTAAAAAAAATATATAACTGATAGATGTCTCACGGGACCAGAAGACTTGTTTTCGGCGATATATTAGCGTTCCCATTCGACAAGGCAACGCAAGCATTCTTTAGGAAACGAAATTATGAAAACCTCTCCTGAGTTAGTATAAAGGTCGTTATTTATATTTACTTTTTAGATTAGATACTTTTATAATTCATATATCATGTGTATTAATTACTTCAGGAATTTATTAGCACCTTTTCGAGACATAAAATAAAAAAAAAAATTTCTCAAGAAGATAAGTTGATTGATGTATTTTTAGACTTTTTTTCGAATACAGTACTTTGTTAGGTTATTACTACACTTCTGACCTGAAGTTTTGAGAACTCGTAAATGGACGTAAAACGCTTCAACGTTTCTAATGTCAAAATAATAGCTTTCTACTCAATGTATATGAAAGTATACACGGTATAACAAAAAATCAGTTTTTAAATTTTTTATCTGTCTCGATGTTCCGGTTAATCTCTGAACCGGCTGGATCGATTTTGACGGGTACTTTCACTGTTAGATAGCTGATATTATAAAGAGTTACTTCGGCTACGTTTTTAGGGTTCCACTAAAAAAAAAAAAAACAAATGGACTAAGTCGCGGACTCAGCTAGTAGATTTTATTTACGACGTACTTACGTGTATGTATGTTTTTTCATCAGTAAACTGGAGATCAACTGTTACTATGGTCTCCATTTCCATTTCCATTTGAAGTTAATATTAAGCTTCTTAGGCGACTTTTCATTTAGTCTAATTTAAAAGTCATTTTATACACTAATGCCACCGTCAATGTAATATACAATAACTTATTTCTTAAGCTATTATTATTAATATATATTATCTAAAACATCTTAAAGTCGGTGCTTAGTAATTTTCAAAATATAGTAATTTTTATGTTTTCCTTTGCACCGACTCAAGATGTTTTAGATAATATATATTAATAATAATAGCTTAAGAAATAAGTTATTTTATACATTTTAGTTTTTTCGTTTTTAAAGTCGGTTTTTTTAAACGAAGTTTTTAAATTTTATTTGTTACTTTTTAGTGTCTAGCTATGTATGGGTGAACCCACGAATGGTGCCGCGCTTCTTAAAAAATATAGGTCCCAAGAAGCGGGAACAAAAAAATGTTCGTAAAATGAAAACTACTGGGCCAAACTATGTCAAATTTTTAGGGGACCACATGGCAGCTATTCCGCGTCGAACAAAAAAAGAATCACGTAAATCGGATCATAAATCACGGAGTTATCGGCGAACATATGGAACAGAGTGAAAATTATTTCCATGAAAAATGTTCATAAAATGAAAACTACTGGGCCAAACTATGTAAATTTTTTAGGGGACCAATTGGAAGCTATTCCGCGTCGAACAAAAAAAGAATCACGTAAATCGGATCATAAATCACGGAGTTATCGGCGAACATACATAAAAAAAAAGCAAAAAAAAAAAAGATCCCGACGAATTGAGAACCTCCTCCTTTTTTCGAAGTCGGTTAAAAACACTGACCACATTTGTCAAAAAGATTTCTCGCTCGCATCAGTCGGAAATAAAAATATACATTTTAATTGAAAAGCCGGACAAATCCAGCGCAAAAACGATTTTACTTCGCATATAATTAACCCGTGACTTTGATAAACATAAAGAAGAGTCGCCACTGGAAAAGAGTCGTAATATCATTCCATAGTAGAGCAAAGCTAATGTTAGTTTATGACTCGTTAGAAGTCACTGAGCTTGCTTTTCCACTTCATGGTCATTTATCGAGCGTGAAGCGGCCAGCAGGCTGCATAAACGATCTAATCGTGGTAAGCCGCCTTCGTGGAACTTGCTGCACGCTTTGCCCCTGTTTAGCGTGGGCGTAACTACGTTCTAAGTCTCTCGCTGTTCCTGCCATAAGCGAGGGGCACATGGGAGGAGGGTGCTTTTAGTGAAGTATTGAGTAGTTAAGTCTCCACACAAGCCAGCGATTTGACTCTGGTGCCCATTCGTGGTCTCACCTCTCGTCGCTTTGGTCTTATCCCTAGTATAGGACCCGGTAGTGTGCGAAATGCATTTACCCCACCTAAAAAAAATCGCTTCGCCCCTCCGGCGCACCTCTTTTACCGACAGCTACACGTTGTCAGCCAGTCTGTTTCAGTCAGTAACAATGTGTACTTTTGGAACGTAGTTCCTTATCGCGCGGTACGAATGGGGGCTAGACGGAAAAAATTCTTACGAAAAAGTTGTCAACGACACTTTTTGAACTTGCCAAGATAAAATGCAGTTGCATAACCCTTTATGCCCACGCAGTTAGAGTTTAATTTGGAGTACATTATTTAAATGTCATGAGTTGCTGACGTACAGATAGCATTTGCGGACATATAGAGTCTTAATGTGATTAAAATAAGGAGCAATATCGCGAATCTGGTTTAAAGTTAAATTTGTTTCAAGAGTCGAATTGCAGGATGTGATTCGATTTTTAAATTGTTTCTTATATTGAAGTAAATAGGATTCAAACTTACTCATTTACTATTACACTTAAACTTGCAGATTGCAAATTAGTTTTGCTATTGTGTTAGATCTTAAGAACCATGTGTTAAGGTTGAATGTATTGTTTATAAGTGTGTTTAGAATTTGGCAAGATAATGGATTACTATAGCATGCCAAACTGCATGTTAAACTTCAAAGAAAACCTCATGATGATATATGTATTAAATATAAACTTGCTAATACGTTTCGCGCGTTGTGAAAGGGGGCTAGACGGATTTTTTTTATATATAAAATGTACTACAATCGTTGTTTCATTACACAAACTGGAAACCATACACCATAAGCCTTCACTCCGTAAATGCATTCGGCGCGTTTGATTTGAAGGCTGAAATTCACATTTCTACTTTTCTTGACCACTTCACGCGATCTTCAGTATCTTTTATAACGAGACCATTGGCACGCATGTCATCTTTTACAACGCCATGCCCGCATTTCTTAGACCACGCTTCACTGCAATACAAAAGGACGGCTTACTTTTCTTCTACGCAAAGAAATTTTTATAATAGGCTTACATATAAGATTGGAAACTCTAAGTATGGCTTCCATTAATTATTCCTCGCACTAAATAACTGTAATAAGTTCTTTTGTATTTTGAAAATATCTACGTACACAAGTTTTGACGTAGGAACTAAGTTTACAAAATACAGTTGGTACACTGATATTGTCACTTCCTATATTATGTACAATTGTACATATTTAAATGTGATGATTATTTGATTCTTGAGGTTTATATAAAGATGTCAATGTTCATGAGGTTCATGTAACGATGACAACAGAACTGTCACATATATTTTAACCTAATAGAATCTGTATAACGTCACGGGTTTCACTGCAGTTATCTACAAAAATGCACTCTTTTTGCGTTGCAGGTTAATTCCGAAATTATTTAAGTATAGTCGTTATTTTCAAAGATAAGGGAAAAGACAGTCAAAAATTTACTGAGGCATTACTTCCGTGTAGTTCAACGACATCGAGCCAGTTCAGTTCGTCAGTCGAGTTAAATGGCGTAAATTACTAGGTGGGCACCAAGCAGGATTAGCAGTAATTAAGAAACTATTAAATAAGCTACATTCTGTGTACATTCCGTATACTTTAAATTCTACAGGGATAATCTTACAAAAATATCTAAAAGCATCTAACTAATAAAAGTCTAGTATAAAATATGGCAAGCCCATAGAACTCTTATTGAGAGGTCATTGGAGAACTGTACCTGTATATACTTTTTCAGCAGACAAGCAGACGGCCCACTTAATGGCAATCGGTTACCATCGCCAATGGCATTTGTAGCACATTTGCAACATCAAATGTGCTACAAATGCCATTTCGATAAATTTTGGTAGAGGCCATGGCCTCAGGGTTCAAACGTCTCAACAGCAAACAGCACAAACATATAACTCTCACCGAGGGTTGCATATTTGCGCCGCTTTTAAAATATGATAATAACTAAAATGTTAATTACTTTTCAAACATCACTTAATGCGCATTTGCCTCCATCTATGACGTCATAGGTAGTATGCTCGGATAAATCGATGAGGATACGACGCCTTTTAACTTTTTTAAAAGTCCTGTTGATTTGACATTTCCCTCCCCTATTACAAAAATCACTTTTGGGAAATATTATAGAGAGTATATTCCGTTTATTCTTTCAAATTTTACTCGCCTCCTTTCTGTAATTAGGGCTGTGTAATTTAAGCGTTCAGTTACTGATTGTTCATTTAATTGGTTGGCAATCGGCGCGAAACGGTTAGGCTTAACTTAAGTTTTAACACCGCCTAGCTTCTATGGAGAATTTAAAAAATGATAAATTATTTCTGTAGCTTACTTAATTTGAACATAAATGACACTGATAACGCAACTCTCATTGGTGCAGGAACGGAGAAAGAATACAATTTCCTGCGACGGGGCGACCTGTCGTAAGAGGCGACAAAACAACCCATAGCCAGGTGGAAGGGTATTTGCTCGACTGAATGGCGACCACCCGTGGTCTAGAGTATGCCGCCATAACAACCTTGAGTTGTGTGCCAGCATTAGTGACCAGGTTCCAGTCTCCCTTAAGAGAGCAGCAGCGCATTTGTAGCGCCTTTGGTGTTGCAAATGTCCATAGGCGATGGTAACCGCTTTCCATCAAATGGGCCATCTGCCTGTCTGCTGAACTCCTGCAATAAAAAAATAAAAATACCACGTGCTAACAACGGTGAAGGAAAACGTAGTCATGCAACCTTCATACCAAGATAACCGATGTGTCCAACCTGCCAAGCCGCCTTGGACAAGCGTGGCGGGTATACTGTCCGTTCCTCTATAATGGGAGGCCCGAGCCCAGCGGTGGGACATTTATGGGCTGTTATTATATTTATTATAATTGCAGTTTTATTAGGGATCATACGAAAATACAAGTCTTTCCTCTTTATAATATTAATATAGATATGTTCGCATTAGTATTCTCATACTTTTGTATTAGTGTTATTATGATAAATAGCAGCAATAATTGTTAATCTTGGTCAATAAAAAAGAAGTTTCCGCCTTCTGTGATACTAACTACACAATAGGAAGCCGGAAGGATCAATCTGTCAGTCGGACGTTGTAACGGTCCCGTTTGATCAATTATTCATGTTAAATTTTTTGCTTGAAACTAGTAATTTTATCGTTATTTCGAGCCTTATAGCGACATCTGTTATTTGGCGATAATGTTTTTAGTAATAGTGCAATCGTCATTAATTTGGTTGAACCAGTATATTGGTATCTTGACAATAAGAATATAGTTTGGTTTAGACGTGTTTGGATAGATGGCGTTGGTTCGCTTTGGAATAATATTTTTGTATGTCTGTCTATAGCCAGTCCTTTTTTTTGAAACACTGGTTGAATATTAAAAGTAAATTCTGTTAGATTTTTGTGCGTAGAATTTGGATATTTTTGAATTGAGAACAATCCGAGGCTTGTTGGAAAGGGCTGCTGAGGAAGCGAGACAGTCGGGTCGACGTCGTTAACGTGTCCGCTTTGGTCAGCGGAAGTCCGTGAAAATAAAAGAATTTTAATAAATTCTAGTGTGTTAAGATAGAAGAGTTGGAGATGAGAAGCTTGGATGCAGTGATTTAAAATGATTTATTGCCCGCTCGCGTAAAAATATATTAAACCGAAAATAATGATTTAAAGGTCTAAAGGTTTCCTCTAAAGAGTGCTAGCCTTCAGAGTTTGAAACCTCGCGTGTGCAGTGTCGTGAAGTGATAAATGTGAGTGTAGTGTGAAATTATTGAAGATGGTGCTGGGAGCTGAGATTTGAATTCCCGCGCTTGAGGCGGCGTGTTTCGTCGGCAGTCCTGTTTGTTCCTGTTGTCTTCGAAAGCTAAGTGGAATTTACTTTAATTAACTTGCAATGTACATTTTAGTAATTTATAAAAATTACTAAGAAATTATTTACGAAATTTTAAAACAATTCATAAACTTTTTCTCTAAGGCAAATATTTCAATTCTGTGGAAGCCGCCATGTTGGTTGATTCTTAATTGTCAGTCTGAAGTGTGGTTATATTTAAAAATTGTTAAAGATGTTTTGATGTATTATATTGCAAGTTAATACTATTAATATATGGATGGCTTTCTATTTTTATGATAATAAACATTTAACACAGATATGTGAAATATTGAAACTTATAATCACAAGGTTCCCAGACCTTGGTAGGTTACTTTGCTCGTTGGATTGATACTACAATATGGCTTTCAATGTTTAGGATATTAAACATTTAACATAAGTATGTGAAATGTTGAGACTTATAATCACAAGGTTCTCAGATCTTGGTAGGTTACTTTACCTGTTGGATTGATGCTATAATATGGCCTTGAATATGATTAGATCTTTGCTATGCGAATGTGTATTTTAATACTTTTATTTCAGCTAATAAATCTCTTTCTTTCAGATGGTTAGTTGGATTTTGTCTTTGTGTGTCTGTTCTTTAATATTCTTATTTAATTTTTGCTTGCAAATATTAACTTGAAAACCATCCATAGGTTAATTTATTTTCTATCTGTATAAATTTTGTGTTGTTCTTATAATAATTGATACAGCCGTTTTCTAGTGTGAACTAATAACTTATTAATATTTAACCAAAATCTTTATTTTCGAATAAGTACTTATACCTCAGAGCTGAGAGTTCTAAAACCATTTAAACTAATCTAAACCTATACATAAATCTATGAATATAGACATTATATCATTATAAATTAACTACTAGAACTTGATAGTGAAATACATGAAGAATTATAACCTTAGCGGAGATAAAAAAATAGTTTTCTTTTACACGAATCAATCCTTCTAGGATTGTAAAAATAGTATTAAATGTTCAATATTTATGTGTATGTATATATATATATATTTATCTGGATATTTATATGTTAACATGTCTGTTTGTTTGAAAGGTAAATAGTTTGAGATTAGACTGTTTACATAGGATGAGCTTTATAAGAACTCTATTCAATTATTTGTCTTATGTATTCATATAAATTTTACACATAGTAAGAAATAACTTATATACACACACTTCTAATCAAATGTGAGGTGACAGAGGTGTAAGAATTCCAATTTCAATCAATGAATTTTAGAACAACTGTTTAAGTATTTACATATATTTATGTACGTATTTGATAATTATTGTTTTCTTATTAATGTATTTCAACGTTGTCTAATTACATAAAAGATATTAGACTTGTTAGGTGGTTGTTACCTTTTATTAAAGATTTTAAACTTATAAACATTTAATTTAATTAACTGAATTTCATAATTTATTTTGAACTTTTAATAGTCCAATGGACTTTGCTGAGTTGATTTAATGCAACTTGTTTTCTATTTTTGATTACTTTATTATACTTTCTTCATTGATATTCATAACAGATCTTCATGTTATATCTTGAATGTATATAAAGGTTTTTAGTGAGTTTTGAACAATTAAGGATTTCATCGGACACTCTTTTAACTAAGATGTGGTTTAAAGGACTGATTAAATAATATTCACTTAATAAAATTTCTGAATTTCAACTGTGACTGACGCGCTATATTTTAAAAAAAATTGAATTTCTAATTTTTTGTGGATAACATGTCAGTTTAACTGGAGTTATTATTTTATCAATGCAACTTATAGGGTCTATTCATTGGGGTTTCAATTTGTTTATGATCGTTTAAATATTATATATTAAATTTATTAATACAAGTTTATTTGTAGCGGAAGTGGATTATGATTTCATTATAATTTTCTATTAAAGCCATTATTTGTAGGTTTAGTGTAGAAGCTTGTGGGACCTTAAGGAGCAGTTGTATTTCAGGAGCTGGAACAATAAACTTTATTTCTTTTAGGGTGAATTATGGATTCTTTTGTCAAATCTTATAAATGGAGACTTAAGGGAACTGTAAGCTGAATAATTGAATTCTAGGGTGGTTTGCTGCAACACTTTAGTGATTTTATGAGTAGAAAGGGGGTGTGTTTGTTTAAGTTTGTTCGGTATCTAACTAGATTGATAATTATTTGAGTTTCAGCTGGAGTCTGGAGTATATTAGTTCATATTTGAAGTTTGCTTTTGGGGTTTTACTATATCTTTTATTTAAGTATTTATGTATTTATCCTATGGAATTACATGATAACATTACACTATACAACAATCATGCACTCTATATGGGAGGGCTAATTGACTTTAGAAAAATTAAAGTTTATTTAATTTTATAGGTTTTTAATATTTTAAATACTTTCTTGTTGAGAGAGTCTACTTTGGCACTTGGCTTTGTTTGGTGCAAAAGAGTTGTTGATTACAATTTAATTTTTTATTAGAGGTTTCTTTTGATTAGTTATATTTTCTTAAACTAGCAGTTCTACTGTTATCAAGTGTGTATAAAATAGACGTCTAAATATGATTACAAAATGAAGTGACGAGATGTTGTTGATTACAATTTAAATTTTATTAAAGGTTTCTGTTGATTAATTACACTTTCTTAAACAAACAGCTCTACTGTTACCAAATGTGTATAAAATAGGCATTTAAATATTATTACAAAATGAAGTGATGAGGGTGAAAGCACATATTGAAGGTTTCTATGAAGATTCAGATTAGGACCGGGTTTTATGAGCTCTGCAACCTTGGACTGATGGATTCACGACCCATTCGTTTATTGTGGCAACGTTCCCTTGGATAATTTCGTCAATTATCAAGGATTATCGCGCGTACAGCTTTTAAGCAAATTTAGTTTGTTTTTATAATATGTGTATTCACGAGACTAAAAATGGTTTCACATATTAAGATTAACTGAATTGGTAACTGAAGGTCTGGAGCCAGTTAAGCCGCGGATCAGCCTAGAGGCGCGTGGGCACTTGCTTTTAGGGATAAGCTACCGTGTTGTAGGAGGATCAATCGTATCAAAATTTGTTTTCTTTTACGATATGTGACTTCATGAGAGTCTTAGATGTAGTTAGGCCAAGTGGACTTGACTGAATTAGAAAGGATGATTAAAGATATCTACATTTGAGCATTGTTACCAATGAAGACATCTTTGATGCAGAGTATCACCATTTTATGTTAAATATAACTCTAAACTTTACTTTTACGGTGCTATGCTCTCATCTTCTGGGTGCTAGGGTCATTAGACGGATGTAAGGATTTGCCAAATTCACTTTAACTTTCAATTTCATTTTAACCTTCACGGCGAACCTGAAACCTGTCTTTGACAAGGGAATCTCAATAAAAAACTTACTTTTACGGGGCTATACTCTCATCTCTTGGGCGCTAGGGTCGTTAGACAGATGTAAGGTTTCGCTAATTTACTTTAATTTAAACTTCATTTTAACCTTCACGGCGAACCTGAAACCTGTCTTCGACAAGGGAATCTATTATATGAGTGAAGTTGTCTCTCGCCAAACTTTAATTTAAAATTTACTTATAATTCATAGAGAGACATTCTGAAACTCTTACTCTGACAATTTAGGGATGGGAATTTTATGAGATGTAGAGAGTATCACTATTTAAACTTCAATTAACTCTTATTACTGCATCAGGGGAGGTCTTTGAGGTGACGTTCCTCATAATGACAATTTTATATGATATTTTGGAAAGGTGACTTTAAGATGAAATGTTCACTTAAGTCTTTTGGCTTTTCCAACTCATTTTACACACAAGGCACTCCAAATGAGTTTCTTTTAAATGGATAGATCGTACTGCTGTGAGTTTCTTGTCGGCTCTTCTCACCAGCAATAGTACGTTGTGAACCGACGCTAGTTTTAGATAATGTTTATAATTGATTCAATAAGTATTAATTAAAAAATTGGAGGTTCTTCGTTTATCTCGATATGAGCTCTTTTACTGACAGCTAACGCGGTGGCATAATAATAATAAGAGAGGTGGTTAGGTGGGGTGCCTACACAAAATTATATAATTTGTTATGAATCTACATTAAAATATCTTTTGGCAAAATAAAGGCACGGGCGTACTCAGGCGATGAGCTTATGTCATGAGTAATACATTTATCATAATTCATAAAATGCATAGCATTTTACACTTACAACATATTACTACAATATTATATATATATATTTTACATCAACCTCTGAGAGTCTTCCTGTCATCTGTTCAACACTCTTATATAACCTACCTTGTGAACATAGGGTTCGTTACAATTTGGTGTCGCGATCCCAGGATTTCAGGACCTGGTCTTCTGGGCGTGATGTAGAGTGATTCTAGGACAGTAGAATCGAATCCTGGAACGTTACGATTCGCTGCGTGTTCCCAAGATTCCAGCATGATGTGTCTTATTTAGTACATTTCGTTCAGGTTCGAAGGGAGCAATTGGGGTTTGCATCCAAGGTGTCTGGTTTGATGATGGTGAACAAGTCCTGCTGTTTTGGGCTGAGTTATCTTATTCTTGTGTATCTGAAAGATACACAATTTGTTGCTTGTGAGGCGGAGCAAGGTTTCAAAGGTTATAGAGGGGCTGTAGTTTATTTCGGGGATGACAGGGGGTGATCGGTGGTTGGTGTAATAATTAACAGTCTGATTTTATAGGTAAATGATTTTGAGATTGTGAAAGAAAATTTTAACTTTCATGTTCAGATTAGTCCACAGGTTTACCGATGGGGGGCGCCACTGTGGTGTTGCGAATTTCAATTATGTGTCTAATTTAGTTTGTCAGTTTTCCGTTACGGGGCGCCACAGGGACGATTCAGTTTAAAATATTTAACTTAAATTAGTTCAATTTCTTGCCGTCAGGGAGCGCTGCAGTGAATTCCGAATTAGTTCGTCATCTTGCCGTTAGGGAGCGCTGCGGTGGTTTTGGAAATTTAAATTTCGTATTAATACGTCATCTTGCCGTTGGAGGGCGCCATGGTGATGTTGGTATTTTTTTTTGTACTTGCGTTCAAATTAGTTTGTCACCTTGTCACTATGGGCGCTGCAGTGACTTTGAATTTCAACTCTAGCGTTGCAATTAGTTTATCCTTTTGTCACTACGGGTGTTGCAAGTGACTTCGAAAATTTTATTTTTCACATTCGGATTAGTTCAACACTTTACCGATGGGGGCGCCACAATAACTTTGTTGATATTCTTGGTCTTGTTGATTATTTATATAGCGAGACATATTTAATTTTATGGGGTGCATATTTTCAATTAAATGAAATATTAATCATTAATATTTTTTTTGAAACTTTATTGAGGACTTTATTAAATTTTATTTTCATAATAGAGTTGAGGAAGTTAATTGATTGTTAGTCAGCCTTGTGTTATAGATGGGAGTTAGGTTAATAATTATCTACTATGCTGAAGTCAGATGTTGTTATGAGGCACGAACTTAGAAATAAAATTTAATATTTTAATTATTTAAATTATATTATATACATAATTTATATAGTTTATGTTTACTTATAGCTTGCTAGCGCTGTGTAATTATTTGAATGAAATAATTGAAAAATGGAATTCTAATATTTCAGGATGAACCAAGAGATGTAACAGTGCTAGTTCACTGCTAATTATAATAAATCAAGAGATATTATATAATTGCTACAAAAGCAAAAGAGCAGAAGCGCTCTCATATAAGCAAAGGAGCTATTCTATTAATATTAATTGAAGATTAGTGCATATCATTTGATGCTGAAGAGTTATTAATATCTTGCTGCCATTATATTTGGAGAATAAATATTGAATAATTTGCAGAAGTTTATTAAGTAAAGAAAAAATGCCAAAGGAAGTTCAGAAACCTGGAATGACTACAAGAAGAGAAAAGAGGAGTGCTGCGAGGGGTGCGGAGAGTACCAGGCCTATGACTACTACTCAAGGAGAAAACCCGAGATTTTTAAGGATTATGAAGAGGATGTTGGATCAGACATTGAACCCTTTGCTTACAAGGATTAATCAATTA
Organism: Dendrolimus pini; assembly: GCA_949752895.1. Lineage (NCBI taxonomy): Eukaryota > Metazoa > Arthropoda > Insecta > Lepidoptera > Lasiocampidae > Dendrolimus > Dendrolimus pini. Next base: position 3,486,478 of record OX457130.1, on the reverse strand, counting down.
GAAAACAGTTTGACATCAAATAATGGGGAGGCCGGTTCGCAGAGGCCTGTGGCCTTGAGATTAGATCAAATGGATAGTGATATGACATTGGCTTCTGGGAGAGTCAACTCTCGGGGAGTTGTGGAGAATTTTGAGCCTGTGGCTGGCGGATCAACGGGGTTTAGACCAGTTGAGACCAACATTACACAATCAAATACTATGAAGACATGCTGTTCACAAACAGATACTGTTGAAAGACATATGCCAATGGCGTATTATCCTACTATGCCAATTAATAATTTGGAGAAGCCGAAATTTCCATCACAAAAACAACATCCAGTTACCTTCATAGAAGATTTATGTGCCTATTTGAAGAGAATGCCAGCGGGATTTAACAATGAGATTGATCTCATTATAGAATGTTTGGATGGTGGTTCCAGGAGTTGGGCTCGTGTATACCGAGAACGCTGGACCAATTTTGAGGATTTTAAACGAGATTTCCTAGAAACATACTGGGGTGAAGCTGAGCAAAGAGAGCTTCGTAAGAAAATAGTGCATGGCACATGGAATCGATCTGGAACTAGTATGCTGAATTATTTTATTACTTTATGTGGACAAGCGAAGATGCTCACTTACCCGATCCAAGAGACACAACTCATAAATGATATCATACATCATTTCCCTAAAGATGTACAATATGCATGGACCACGAGTCAGAACAAAACTATTATTGAAGCGTCGGAATTCCTAAGGAAGCTAGATAATGTTAACAGGGGTGAAGTGCTGAATACTACACTGCGGATACCTTCATCATCACATGAACAAAATAATAACAGTAATAACAAGGCGAAGACCAGTTGGCAATTCAAGAAACAAGCTTTGAAGCCAGTTCAAGTACCTCCAGTGGACAGTGCTAATGTTAATATCATAGAAGACTTAACTATACCTCATGAAGATTATGACTATAATTTAAACTAAGTGATGTTGGTGGGAGTGTGCCCGACCCATCAACTATAGGAGGGACTGATAAGTTGTTAATAGGGTTAAGAATTATGATGTCGAATGGGTGGAAACCTGGTCAGTCTTTAGGCAATTGTAATGCTGGTATACTTACACCTATTATAGCCAAGGGTCAGTCCTCATTAGATAAGTCAGGGCTAGGTTATATTAATGAAGCTTTGGGGGGAACATTTACTAATATTTTAAAATTACATTTGCAGGATGTAAATTCTAATTCAGTTATAACAAGCGGGTATGTATCTTCCTTGTTTGAGGAAGAAGATGCTTATTTACCAGATAAATTTGAGCTAGTGAAATCTATAATTACTGTTAAAATCTTTGGGAAGGAAGTGAATTGTTTGGTAGACACGGGAAGTGACATTACATGTATTTCCAGCACCTTTTGGGAGTTAATATCGAAAGAATGTAGTAAAATTGATTTATTGCCCATCAGGCCAATCCAAATTAGGGGTCCAGTAGGTCAGAAAAGTACTAAGATTCAACAAATGGTATTGTTACCAGTTCACTTGGGAGATAGCATTATTGATATTAGCTTTTTAATTGTACCAAATTTATTGCAATCTGTGATTCTAGGCTTTGATTGGTTATCATTGGTTCAAGCCACAATTAAATTACAAGGTTCTGAAATGGGGTTATGTTTAAAGATTAATGAACATGATGTAGTTTTGCCTTTTAGGAAGATAATCCTTGAGAGTGGAATATCAGAGATATCTACTCGAGATGTTGATGATTCAGACTTCCAAGAAAAGCTAAAGGAAATTAAAACGGGGATAGAGCTATCGGACGTACACTTAGGTCAATTAAAACAAGTTTTGGGAAGGTTTCGAAGTATATTTTCTAATGTTTTGGGTCGTGCAAATTGTTATGAACATGAGATTAAGATGTCAGATAGTACACCATTTATAAGAAGGTCATATCCTGTACCTTATGCTTACCGTCAAAAGATGGAGGAGAAATTAGCAGAGATGGTTGAAATGGGCATTATTTCACGGGGTTCCACTCCATATAGTAGTCCATTAACGTTTGCAATTAAACCCGACGGGTCTTTACGTGTATTGTTAGATGCGCGGGAGATAAATAAGTTCATGGTAGCGGAGTCTGAAGCACCACCTATGCAAATAGATGTACTAAATGCCTTTCATGGGGTGTCATATATTAGTGTGGTTGATTTGAATAATGCCTATTTTCAAATACCTATTTCTAAAGAAAGTAGGAAATATACTGGGTTTACCTTTAATGGAAAGTCATACATGTATAATGTACTTCCACAAGGTTTAAAGACTTCAGTGGGCAGTTTCAGTCGGGCTATGGATATTCTATTGGGCTCAGAGGTTAGACAGTTTTGTGTAAATTATTTAGACGATTTAGCAATTTTAACTTGTGGTACCTTGACTAATCATTTAGAACATTTGAGTATAATATTAAAGAAATTGCAAGATGCTGGTCTTACTTGTAACATTAAGAAATGTAAATTCATATGTAAAGAAGTTAAAATGTTAGGTCATATTATTTCCACTTCTGGTATTAGGACTGATCCGGAGAAAATAGAGTCTATACAGAAATTCCCTGTACCTAAGAAGATAAAGCATTTGAGAGCTTTTCTTGGTTTATGTAATTATTATCGTCGGTTTATACCAGGATACGCTGACGTGATTGAGCCCTTATGTAAGTTGTTAAGTAAGAGTCGTAGATGGTCATGGGAATCAGGGGCACAGAAAGCGTTTGAGGAGTTGAAGCAGAGATTTATTAATACAATTATGCTTCATCACCCTGATATGTCGAAACCATTTTATTTACAAACAGATAGTTCAGGGATTGGTGTCGCTGGAGTTTTATTTCAATTAGATGATGAAGGGGAAATGTTAATTTTGGGATTTTATAGTAGGCCTCTTAGGGGAGCAGAATTACGTTGGACTACTACTGAAACTGAATTCTGGGCCGTGATTTGTTGTTTACGGAAATTTGAGACATATTTGAGGGGAGCTAGAGTAATAATTAGGACTGATCATAAGGCCCTGATGTTTGTAAAAACTTGGAAGTTATATAATAATCGTTTAACTCGTTGGATTTTATATTTAGAACAGTTTAATTACCAAGTTGAACATGTTTATGGCAGAGACAATGTAGCTGTGGATGTATTGTCTAGATTTCCACCCAATACGACTGTTGTCCAGGAAAATAAAATTTATTGCCCTGAAATTCATTATATGGAAACATCTAAAAATAAGATTTTAATGCAGAAATTATCAAATATTGTTCACTGGCAGTCGAATGATGGTGAAATCCAGGAGATTTTATCATTATTGGATCCAGTTAAGGGTAATAATATTCAGAGTAGACTAAATGGAATTGCAAAACGTTGTATTGTGAAAGATAGTATATTGTATTTTGAATCTAGGCCTGGTATTTATGTAATTTATGCACCACTTGCTTTGAGGGAAGAAATAATTTTACAAGTACATGAGGAAATGGGACACCAGGGGGTGTTTAAGACGTTGAAATATTTAAAAGACAGATTTTATTGGTTAAAAATGAATAGGAATGTTAAATTAGTTTTGAGGCGGTGTCACATTTGCCAAGTTTCGAAAAGTAATAATTTTAAATATGTGGGAAGGTGTCAGTCTATTGTTACTAATCAAATTGGGGATCTTGTTATGTGTGATCTTTTTGGACCATTACCTAGAGGGCAGTTGGGGGTGACATTTATTTTAGTGTTTCAAGATTCGTTTAGTAAATTCATACAATTATATAGTCTGGTCAGGGCATCTTCTCGTGCTGTGGTTGCAAAGTTAAAGCATTTCGTTAAAATTATTAAACCAAAAATTATTATGACTGATAATGGAAGTCAATTTGCTTGTAATGGTTGGAGGAAGACTTTACAAGACATGGGTATTAGGCCATTATATACCACGGTTAGAAACCCACGTCCAAATACTACAGAAAGGGTGAATAAAGAGTTGGGTAGGTTATTTAGAACTTATTGTAATTCAGATCATAAAAGATGGTCAATGCTAGTGGGAAAGCTTGAAACACTTTACAATAATACTTTTCATGAAAGTACTGGTTTTACTCCCAATGAAATTTTATATGGTATCAAGACTTCACTGTCGTTTGATACTTGTTTATCTAATCAGACCGTAACGTTGGATGTGGTTAAAGTAAGGGAGTTAGCTCGGGAAAATTTAAAGAAAAATAGTTTGAAACGTCAGGTTAAATTTGACAAGACCCATAAGTTAATTACTTATCAGATTGGTGACCTTGTTAAAGTTAGGAAGTGTAATAAATCTATTGCTTTAAAGAAAATAACAAAGAAGTTTGAATTGCTATATGAAGGGCCGTATATAGTGGCGGCTGTTCCGTTCCCAAATGTCTATACTTTGTATGATGAGGGCAAGGGTATAATTAAAGGAAATTACAATACTATTCATTTAAGTAAATATTATAGATAATATTATGTATGCTATGACTTGGTTAAATAGCTATATTTAGGTAGCTTTTATAATGAACATTGTGTTGTACTTGCCATATGATTCTTTTCATGATTTATTAATGGTAAATATGTTGTCTGTATGTGACATATTTTAAATGTTATTTACAGTTTAAAAAAAAAAAAAAAAAAAAAAAAAAAAAAAAAAAAAAAAAAAAAAAAAAAAAAAATTTTAAAGATCGTTACTTTTATTGTTTAGTTAGTTGAATATTTAAGTGTTTAAAAGAAAACACAATGTTTAAGATAAGACATTTCCTTGGTTTTGTTCATTAAGTTGTTGATTGTGTGTTTAATAAAAATAAATGACAAAATGTTGTTTATGGGCTAGGGAAGTGGCTCAACCATATATATAGATGAACTGTGAGTTCAGAGTTCAAGTTTAAAGTTCATTGACCTTACAATGAAATTTAATTGAATTAAATTTTGTTTTGTTCTCCAGCGGGGTGAATCGTTGTGTGTTTAAACTTCTATGATTTGTTATTTTAATGAGGTTCGATATTTAGTTGGCGAGGAGGACCGTTGCGCGTTTAGACCCTATCTTTTGTTATTTTATTTACACGAGTTTGAATACATATATATGGTTGGTGGGGTGAAGGGAGGCCGCTTTTAAAAAAAAAAAAAAAATACATGTATGTGTATAATTATAATTTTGAATTGTGAATAAAGAATGGTTAATTGATCAGACCGTGAGTTAGAATTTTATTTATCCGTAAACTCCAAATAAATTTCGGGGTGGTGTAACGGTCCCGTTTGATCAATTATTCATGTTAAATTTTTTGCTTGAAACTAGTAATTTTATCGTTATTTCGAGCCTTATAGCGACATCTGTTATTTGGCGATAATGTTTTTAGTAATAGTGCAATCGTCATTAATTTGGTTGAACCAGTATATTGGTATCTTGACAATAAGAATATAGTTTGGTTTAGACGTGTTTGGATAGATGGCGTTGGTTCGCTTTGGAATAATATTTTTGTATGTCTGTCTATAGCCAGTCCTTTTTTTTGAAACACTGGTTGAATATTAAAAGTAAATTCTGTTAGATTTTTGTGCGTAGAATTTGGATATTTTTGAATTGAGAACAATCCGAGGCTTGTTGGAAAGGGCTGCTGAGGAAGCGAGACAGTCGGGTCGACGTCGTTAACGTGTCCGCTTTGGTCAGCGGAAGTCCGTGAAAATAAAAGAATTTTAATAAATTCTAGTGTGTTAAGATAGAAGAGTTGGAGATGAGAAGCTTGGATGCAGTGATTTAAAATGATTTATTGCCCGCTCGCGTAAAAATATATTAAACCGAAAATAATGATTTAAAGGTCTAAAGGTTTCCTCTAAAGAGTGCTAGCCTTCAGAGTTTGAAACCTCGCGTGTGCAGTGTCGTGAAGTGATAAATGTGAGTGTAGTGTGAAATTATTGAAGATGGTGCTGGGAGCTGAGATTTGAATTCCCGCGCTTGAGGCGGCGTGTTTCGTCGGCAGTCCTGTTTGTTCCTGTTGTCTTCGAAAGCTAAGTGGAATTTACTTTAATTAACTTGCAATGTACATTTTAGTAATTTATAAAAATTACTAAGAAATTATTTACGAAATTTTAAAACAATTCATAAACTTTTTCTCTAAGGCAAATATTTCAATTCTGTGGAAGCCGCCATGTTGGTTGATTCTTAATTGTCAGTCTGAAGTGTGGTTATATTTAAAAATTGTTAAAGATGTTTTGATGTATTATATTGCAAGTTAATACTATTAATATATGGATGGCTTTCTATTTTTATGATAATAAACATTTAACACAGATATGTGAAATATTGAAACTTATAATCACAAGGTTCCCAGACCTTGGTAGGTTACTTTGCTCGTTGGATTGATACTACAATATGGCTTTCAATGTTTAGGATATTAAACATTTAACATAAGTATGTGAAATGTTGAGACTTATAATCACAAGGTTCTCAGATCTTGGTAGGTTACTTTACCTGTTGGATTGATGCTATAATATGGCCTTGAATATGATTAGATCTTTGCTATGCGAATGTGTATTTTAATACTTTTATTTCAGCTAATAAATCTCTTTCTTTCAGATGGTTAGTTGGATTTTGTCTTTGTGTGTCTGTTCTTTAATATTCTTATTTAATTTTTGCTTGCAAATATTAACTTGAAAACCATCCATAGGTTAATTTATTTTCTATCTGTATAAATTTTGTGTTGTTCTTATAATAATTGATACAGCCGTTTTCTAGTGTGAACTAATAACTTATTAATATTTAACCAAAATCTTTATTTTCGAATAAGTACTTATACCTCAGAGCTGAGAGTTCTAAAACCATTTAAACTAATCTAAACCTATACATAAATCTATGAATATAGACATTATATCATTATAAATTAACTACTAGAACTTGATAGTGAAATACATGAAGAATTATAACCTTAGCGGAGATAAAAAAATAGTTTTCTTTTACACGAATCAATCCTTCTAGGATTGTAAAAATAGTATTAAATGTTCAATATTTATGTGTATGTATATATATATATATTTATCTGGATATTTATATGTTAACATGTCTGTTTGTTTGAAAGGTAAATAGTTTGAGATTAGACTGTTTACATAGGATGAGCTTTATAAGAACTCTATTCAATTATTTGTCTTATGTATTCATATAAATTTTACACATAGTAAGAAATAACTTATATACACACACTTCTAATCAAATGTGAGGTGACAGAGGTGTAAGAATTCCAATTTCAATCAATGAATTTTAGAACAACTGTTTAAGTATTTACATATATTTATGTACGTATTTGATAATTATTGTTTTCTTATTAATGTATTTCAACGTTGTCTAATTACATAAAAGATATTAGACTTGTTAGGTGGTTGTTACCTTTTATTAAAGATTTTAAACTTATAAACATTTAATTTAATTAACTGAATTTCATAATTTATTTTGAACTTTTAATAGTCCAATGGACTTTGCTGAGTTGATTTAATGCAACTTGTTTTCTATTTTTGATTACTTTATTATACTTTCTTCATTGATATTCATAACAGATCTTCATGTTATATCTTGAATGTATATAAAGGTTTTTAGTGAGTTTTGAACAATTAAGGATTTCATCGGACACTCTTTTAACTAAGATGTGGTTTAAAGGACTGATTAAATAATATTCACTTAATAAAATTTCTGAATTTCAACTGTGACTGACGCGCTATATTTTAAAAAAAATTGAATTTCTAATTTTTTGTGGATAACATGTCAGTTTAACTGGAGTTATTATTTTATCAATGCAACTTATAGGGTCTATTCATTGGGGTTTCAATTTGTTTATGATCGTTTAAATATTATATATTAAATTTATTAATACAAGTTTATTTGTAGCGGAAGTGGATTATGATTTCATTATAATTTTCTATTAAAGCCATTATTTGTAGGTTTAGTGTAGAAGCTTGTGGGACCTTAAGGAGCAGTTGTATTTCAGGAGCTGGAACAATAAACTTTATTTCTTTTAGGGTGAATTATGGATTCTTTTGTCAAATCTTATAAATGGAGACTTAAGGGAACTGTAAGCTGAATAATTGAATTCTAGGGTGGTTTGCTGCAACACTTTAGTGATTTTATGAGTAGAAAGGGGGTGTGTTTGTTTAAGTTTGTTCGGTATCTAACTAGATTGATAATTATTTGAGTTTCAGCTGGAGTCTGGAGTATATTAGTTCATATTTGAAGTTTGCTTTTGGGGTTTTACTATATCTTTTATTTAAGTATTTATGTATTTATCCTATGGAATTACATGATAACATTACACTATACAACAATCATGCACTCTATATGGGAGGGCTAATTGACTTTAGAAAAATTAAAGTTTATTTAATTTTATAGGTTTTTAATATTTTAAATACTTTCTTGTTGAGAGAGTCTACTTTGGCACTTGGCTTTGTTTGGTGCAAAAGAGTTGTTGATTACAATTTAATTTTTTATTAGAGGTTTCTTTTGATTAGTTATATTTTCTTAAACTAGCAGTTCTACTGTTATCAAGTGTGTATAAAATAGACGTCTAAATATGATTACAAAATGAAGTGACGAGATGTTGTTGATTACAATTTAAATTTTATTAAAGGTTTCTGTTGATTAATTACACTTTCTTAAACAAACAGCTCTACTGTTACCAAATGTGTATAAAATAGGCATTTAAATATTATTACAAAATGAAGTGATGAGGGTGAAAGCACATATTGAAGGTTTCTATGAAGATTCAGATTAGGACCGGGTTTTATGAGCTCTGCAACCTTGGACTGATGGATTCACGACCCATTCGTTTATTGTGGCAACGTTCCCTTGGATAATTTCGTCAATTATCAAGGATTATCGCGCGTACAGCTTTTAAGCAAATTTAGTTTGTTTTTATAATATGTGTATTCACGAGACTAAAAATGGTTTCACATATTAAGATTAACTGAATTGGTAACTGAAGGTCTGGAGCCAGTTAAGCCGCGGATCAGCCTAGAGGCGCGTGGGCACTTGCTTTTAGGGATAAGCTACCGTGTTGTAGGAGGATCAATCGTATCAAAATTTGTTTTCTTTTACGATATGTGACTTCATGAGAGTCTTAGATGTAGTTAGGCCAAGTGGACTTGACTGAATTAGAAAGGATGATTAAAGATATCTACATTTGAGCATTGTTACCAATGAAGACATCTTTGATGCAGAGTATCACCATTTTATGTTAAATATAACTCTAAACTTTACTTTTACGGTGCTATGCTCTCATCTTCTGGGTGCTAGGGTCATTAGACGGATGTAAGGATTTGCCAAATTCACTTTAATTTTCAATTTCATTTTAACCTTCACGGCGAACCTGAAACCTGTCTTTGACAAGGGAATCTCAATAAAAAACTTACTTTTACGGGGCTATACTCTCATCTCTTGGGCGCTAGGGTCGTTAGACAGATGTAAGGTTTCGCTAATTTACTTTAATTTAAACTTCATTTTAACCTTCACGGCGAACCTGAAACCTGTCTTCGACAAGGGAATCTATTATATGAGTGAAGTTGTCTCTCGCCAAACTTTAATTTAAAATTTACTTATAATTCATAGAGAGACATTCTGAAACTCTTACTCTGACAATTTAGGGATGGGAATTTTATGAGATGTAGAGAGTATCACTATTTAAACTTCAATTAACTCTTATTACTGCATCAGGGGAGGTCTTTGAGGTGACGTTCCTCATAATGACAATTTTATATGATATTTTGGAAAGGTGACTTTAAGATGAAATGTTCACTTAAGTCTTTTGGCTTTTCCAACTCATTTTACACACAAGGCACTCCAAATGAGTTTCTTTTAAATGGATAGATCGTACTGCTGTGAGTTTCTTGTCGGCTCTTCTCACCAGCAATAGTACGTTGTGAACCGACGCTAGTTTTAGATAATGTTTATAATTGATTCAATAAGTATTAATTAAAAAATTGGAGGTTCTTCGTTTATCTCGATATGAGCTCTTTTACTGACAGCTAACGCGGTGGCATAATAATAATAAGAGAGGTGGTTAGGTGGGGTGCCTACACAAAATTATATAATTTGTTATGAATCTACATTAAAATATCTTTTGGCAAAATAAAGGCACGGGCGTACTCAGGCGATGAGCTTATGTCATGAGTAATACATTTATCATAATTCATAAAATGCATAGCATTTTACACTTACAACATATTACTACAATATTATATATATATATTTTACATCAACCTCTGAGAGTCTTCCTGTCATCTGTTCAACACTCTTATATAACCTACCTTGTGAACATAGGGTTCGTTACAACGTGACTGGCATATTGAGGAGGAATATCTTAGTACGGGTGGTTATTTTGTGTTTATATAAGAAATATAATGAACTCCTTATCAGTCGGTACATAATAATGGTTTGAATAACGAAGATGTGAACAGAAATGAATTTTTTCGAGGATAATCTTTATTAATAAAATTATTGTTGGTTTTTGTTATCAAAATAAATGCCTAAAACCTAATGAAAACTGCTCAACTTATTATCTCAGCATTATTTTCTCCCAGTGTTTCTGATATTTTTTTTGTCTTAGAAACGAGTTAATCGATTTTAATGAAAATATTTGGAGTTCAAACAGGAATTTTATCTTACATTGTGGTGTACCTAAGAGTTTAAAAGTTATGATATAAATGAAGGGCCAATGTTTCAATCATCAGATAAAAGTTATCAGTCGAATAAATTATGAATTGGCAAAATTCAAAAGTGTAACAATTCCACTGTTTTATTTGTGGAATCGTCATTTTTCATTTTATCATGTTGTGTTTTATTCTATGAATTATTTATTATATGAATAACTATCATTTGGTGATTGAGAAATCGGCTCTAATTTAAGTAAATAAATTTATCTCCAAGACTGGTGCAACTTATGCAGACAGAGATAGTTCTGCTTGTAATATACGTTATACGCTCGTAGTAAAAAGACAAAATCTGTCTGTATATCCACCATCAGTTAGATATTTTTTCAAGGAAGATTTGTACATATATACTCGCTGTCCCGGCAGATGTTGTTCTGCCACGAAGAAATAAAATTTATAACTCAATTGCAGCGACACCTACAGGGTCCAATTGTTAATCTAAACCATTTTCGAATCCACCTGAACATACACAAAAAAATCATCTAAATCCGTTGAGCCGTTTTGGAGGAGTTCAGTCACATACATTACACATACTTATGTAAGTAAAATAAAGTTAAAATAGTTAAAATTACAAAAATCTAATCCATTACCAAAATGTTAGAAAATGTAGTCACCCTTCGTCGTATAGTACAAAGGCGGGCGTCTAAAAGGCGGAATTGCAGTTGCTTTGTGCTTTCCCTTAATGACCAGGCTGATCTACGTACGTTGCAGTCTAAAGCGCATGTAACAACGATAAACAAACGGGTTGGGAGAAAAAGGAAGGAAAGCATAAACCAGAGATCATAATTCAAAGACGATATTTACAGCGTACTGGAGATCCTATAGTAATTTAATAATTACGCCAACATTAAAAATCACCTTTAGACTATTCTAGACCAAGCTTATGCAAAATTTATGTACTTAAGTGTATAAAACACTTTGCAGTCAATGGCATTTTGTTTGTATAACAATGTAAACTGATGTATGTTTAAAATAAATCAATTGTTTAAATAAAATTATAAAGCTGGCCTGTATTTCGGGCCATTCAACGCGGTGCCGCGGCCAGCGTTTTAGGAACTTTCGTAACTGACGGTGATTTGGGACCTACGTATCTAAATATAATATTGTTACGACCTGAACGCCGACAAAATACAAATTCACACCTGCATATCTGTAGTCATTTTATCACCTTTTCGGCATTTGGACTTCTTTTGTTTACTTTGTGTTTAAAATTTGTGATTAGGAAAAACAGCCCATTATGTATTGTAATATTTTATGGTAGTCATAAGCCAGGTTAGATTCGAAAAAATTCAGTCCACGTAGCCGAGCTGACATATTGCATTTATACAGTATAAAGCAATGCCCCAATTGAGAGATGAGGCAGTCAAGCGATAACCACGAGCACATCAAGACTTATGTACAATCGGTAATCTATTTAAAGACGGACTTTGCGCGTGTTATTGAATCGTGCATTACGTTTGCACGGGTTGTGTTCAGTTATATTTGTACCTGTGTTATACGTGTTTGTATAGTTCTAATAAACTCTATAGTAATTCCAACGGCATTTTAATTTCGGGAATCACGTAAAAACTACTGGGCTGATATCGACGCGGATTACACAGATATAAATAAGAACATTATTATAGATCCGTGTAATCGTCTCTAAGCTAACACTTAAGAGACGATTAAGTCTTAAATATCTGTAACAGAGTTACCACAAGGAGCCAGATGTCGGACACTCCGACAATAAAGGTAAGTCAGCTTTATATCACTTGCGCTGTGTATTTGAAGTGGTAGAGTGAACGTTTTACTCCATTATACAGTCGACTAGTGCCCGTTGCACTTATCATTTACTACAATGAAGCTCTTTTACGTTGCTGCTCAACTATACGTTTATAGCCTCAGACTTCTTAGGTCACAAAATATAGGTCACAGAACAACCTGACTTGAATGTTCCTCTTGGGGTGTTTCATTGTAACTATCGAAGAAGAATGCATGGAAGAATTTATAGCAATTGACATAAAATTACCTTAGATACTTTTTACTACATTACAAAACGTCGATTTTGTACGAGCGTAGCAAGTTTCTTTTACGTATTAAAGTATTATTATTATGTATAAACATAAGTAGAATTAGTTTTATTAATTATTAATATTATTTTATTAAGAAAGTTGGGTCGTTTTCGTCTTACGCCAAAAGGAAGGTTTGCACTGAAAATCAGGGTTGTCAGATATTATTCCGGTATAGCAATATGTTGAGTGCAAACCTTGTTTGCTGAAAATGCGGCGTACAAATTAAAAAAAAAATGTATAAGGAATGTAATTACGTCGCTATTTTTGCAAATAAATTTTTTCTTTCTTTCAAGTTATGACGTCATTTATCGTTAAAGTCAAACAGAGTGTTAAGTAAGGTTAGAACGGTAATTAAAAATATTAATACGACTTACGGATTGGTTGATTTTAATATTGTATATCTCGACATGCAGGTCAGACGACTGCTTAAGTGATGCATGATTCCAAGTCAGGAATTGAACCCACATAATTTGTAGTGTCTTTTTTTATCATGGTATAGGTTCGCGTTTGACAGCTATTTCACCTTATGTTAAGTGAAGATGCGATCTACGATGGAGCACGTTTACCTATACTAGGGCCAAAGAGACGAGATACAAAAGGTCATTCTCCCTAAAAACTACTGTGGAGATGACAATCTATTATCTATCTCTTTCCATCTCGTGTATTTGTCGTAATTTGTCTGTCTTTGTGGTAAGATCAAGACGGGTTCGCCAACATTCGGGCGCCATTTTATAGTAAGAGTTACTGTTTTTAGTTCATTCCGTTTCGGAACGCGCTCGTGGTGATTCTTGTTATTTGTAGAAGTTTTGTTATTTTTCGTTGTTTATTTAATTATTGTTAGATTGTTGTTGTTGAATATTGTTTGTTGTTATTAAGAGTGGTTAATGATGGAGCCACAACCAAGTACTTCGAGAGATAAATCAGACAGACAAACAGATTTTAGTTCTCCAGAAAAGAAACGCCCAAAGGTATGTACAGGAAATATTTTACCATTGCATTGATATTTGGATTTTAGCTGATAGATATTAAATAAAGTATACTTTAAAGTTATTTAAAAAACAACAACTGTAATAATAAAACTTTTTTAATTTATTAAAAATGCACGTGAATAAAGTATATCATTTTAATTTAATTTTCAATTTCAGGTGACTAGTTTTACGGTAAATGAAAAAAATATGGTTATTAACACCTATAAATATGTTAAAGAAACTGGGCCTAAGGATAAATACCCCTACAAAAAAGAGATGGCGCAGAAAACAGCTAGTATTTTAGGTATCGGCGTCGCATCAGTATATAGAATCCTCAAGGACTATAAAGAACACGGCGAAATTTCTCCTCCTGTCACCACCAAACTTAGACCAACGTTTAGTGACAAAATCGATGATTTTACTAAATCAGCCATACGCAAAAAAGTACATGCTTTCTTTATTAAAGGCGAACTACCTACAGTGGAAAAAGTACTTTCAGATATTAATGAAGACGATACACTACCAAATTTCAAAAGGACTACTTTCCAAAAAATATTAAAACATTTAAAGTTTAAGTATATCAAGAGGCAAAGAAATAATGCACTGATTGATAGAGATGATATTGTATTGTGGCGACGAAAATATTTACATAAAATAAAGACGTACAGAGAGGAGAATCGGCGTATTTTTTATATGGATGAAACATGGGTGAACGCAGGTTAGTAATTTTAAGTTTAAAAAAAAAATACACTTGAGCGCACAGAGTTTCTATCTTCAGTAGGGGAGGGGGGGGGGTTATTATCGGTTAACGCATAATCAAAACTAAGTATTTCTGCCTGAAAGATTGTGTAAGATTATTATTTGTAGTATTGCCTATGTTTTATTGTATCCTGTATGTTATTTTCAGGTCACACTGTTAATAAAACCTGGGTTGACACCGAAATAAAATCAAAACGGCGAGCGTTTTTACAAGGTCTTAGTACAGGTGCGAAGAATCCTACCTCAAAGGGCCGGCGACTAATCGTAGTGCACATTGGAAACGAGGATGGTTTTGTGGAAGACGGTAGCTGGGTGTTTGAATCCAAAGGCACCGGTGATTATCACGAATCAATGGATGCTGCACATTTTGAAAACTGGTTTGAGAAGATATTGCCCAAGTTAGGCGAGAATGCAGTTGTCGTCATGGATAACGCGCCTTACCACTCTAGGCGACAGGAAAAAACACCCAGCTCAACATGGTTGAAGGCTAATGAACCAATATCAATTATATGTCGTAGACGAATTGGCAAAGAAATATGGCGTCGAAGTACTAAGACTCCCTCCCTATCATTGTGAATTAAACCCAATTGAGTTGATTTGGGCTGATGTAAAGGGGCACGTAGCTAGAAACAATACTACGTTTCAATTTGCAAAAGTAAAGGCACTATTAAGTGAGGGTATGGCGAAAGTCACGCCTGATCGGTGGAAGAAATGCGTGGAGCACGTTCATAAAGAAGAAGAGAAGTTTTTCAAACTTGATTTTATTGTAGATGACGTGATGGATAAATTTATTATACATGTTACAGATTCTGATTCTACAGACTCAGAACAATCGGCGTCAGACTGAATAAACAATGATTTCTTTAAAAAAATGTTTCACTTTTATCCTCATTTCCATAAACATTATTATTATTCTCATTTCAACTCAATTTCTTTATATTAATTGTTACCTTTTTAGAATAACATATTAATAAATAAATTGTCTACTAAAATATATAATACAACTTTCAAAAAGTTACGCACCCCTGTATTTTCTAATGACCTTGCATTGGTTTTGTTTACATTTGGTATCGCTTCTCGTTGGCCCTAGTATAGTACATACCTATTCACTCGTGACTTGAAGACTACTGGTTCATATGTATCGGGGCATACAGACTCCGGCAAATTGTCTACTACGCTTTACATTATGCGCAACGGACGAGGTGTTTAAGATTATGATAAATTTTGCTAACAGCTTTTCGAGAGTGTAACCGAAGATTATTGCAAGATTGCAGCATTTCAGGCTTAGCAAAAACCCGAAGATTGCGAGGTAAACACTTACTATATGTATAAGAAGAAGCATAGACAGTTTCTTTAGCACATCTATCAGCACTCTGATTTCGACGGATTCCAGAGTGATCAGGAATCTGGACTAGAACTATTTCCAAATCCAAAAAATAATAATGATGAAGAACCTACTTAATATGCACGGAAAGTGGTGTTTCATTCAAACGAAATGGTGTCTTAGAAATTTCCTGCAAACAGCTTAAAGAATCTGTGAAAATGATTGACTTACTAAAGCGATGAGAATCTATATAAACGTCGGTTTCATGACCGGCTATAGTTTACCGGAACAAACAAAATTATGGAATAAAAATTACCTTAACATTTTGTTGGGATTATTAAGCTTAAAATCGTTAGCTCACATTGTCACTTATATCTTCTTCTAGCTCCCGGCAGACGTCATCCTGCCCGGAAAAGCTTCAATCGATATGCCGACAGCAGCGCCACCTACCCAATTGTGAACCAACTCAGGAACCTTCTTTGGCTCATGCACAACAACTTTGCTAAAGATCAACACATGAGCAAATGTATAGTTTACGAGTCTATAAAGGACATTCAGACAAACATTCGTTTTTATATATCAAGAAGATACATTGGCTATTTTGATTTATAATTATAGTAGCAAGCTTGCAAATCTGGTTAATCACTTCTTGATTGCATTCTAATGATCGTCATAAAGCGCAATTAATTAGTGCACCGTCAGAAACTTGTTATCTTACATATATAATGATCTTTCATGAATTATGGACATATCAAACTTCTAGTATAGGTCAATAGGTATTCTAAGCAAATGAATATATAGGACACATATTGGACAATTTAAGTTTCTGAGGATACGTATGATGTATGAATTACAGTTATTCCGTCACAGTTTTCACATAAGACAAATATATAGGTATGTTTTTTACGTCCATATACATAGGTTCGCGTTTGACCACTGTCTCATGTGGAGTGATGACTTGATCTAGGATGGAACAGGTTTCCCTAGAAGATACCTATTCACTTGTGACTTGAACACTCCCAGATTATATTTGTCAGGGCATATAGATTCTGATCAATTATTCTATTGCTTGGTATTGCGCACTATAAAAGATGAAGCGAAGCGCTTCGTGCTGACTAGTGTTGTTTCTATCATGTAGTCTTAAGTACATGATTATAATACGAGTTTGTAAGAGTAACATGTCATTTTGTACTGAACCAGTCCAATGAGAAGATTGGTACGGCGTGTACCGCGCCAGTACATGTGGAGCAATGAGACCGGTGAGGTGATGAGCTTCATTTCCTCGATTGTCCCATTCAAAACTTCTATTTCGGAAATGTTCGTTAATAATCGGATGTGTTTGGCCTCGGTCACCTCATTTTACTAGCAGTCATACTGTCACATGTCACGTTGTCCCTCTTTGTCATGTAAGTATCCGTAGAAGCGTTATTGTACTATTGTAGCATAAGCCTCGTTTCGTTATTCCTCTTACGCTTGAGGAGTGAGTAGTAGGCAGGTAGGTAGGTAGTAGTAAGTAGCGCGACAAAAAATTTGAAGTCTTACATTTTAAAATTTTAAGCCGCGTCAGTAGAAATGTATTGTGTACGGCAACTAAATACTAAATGTACTGGTTGACATGCATATTACTCATCACTAGCACCATCTAACTGGTAGCGCAAACCAATGTAATGTAAAACGGGGATGGATGACCAGCGTGTGCTGTTGGTGTTATGTTAACTGTAGTGAGGGTAGATTATGATGTATTTAAATCTGCCCGATCACAAAGGTTACTACTACTTTTCCTTCACATTACACTTATATACTGCGTAGTTTATAGACACTGTGAGACAATAAATACACAATTATGGATTTACTAAATTGTAAAGCTGAAATATAGAAAAAAATAAACTGATTTGCACATTTATTACCGACTGCATCGAACTTTTTAACGTGTCCAAGTTAGTGAAATATTATTACTGTGCAAATTATATTTTTTATGAAAGTGGTCATAAGAATTGTGCATGGATTAGTATACGATATAATGTATTAATAAATATGTTGGAACCAAGGAAAAACATGGAATTTACATGGAAAAACTACGTATTGGAAATGATCAGTAATCGGATATGCACTAATTTGCAATTTTAGTACCCGGATGTTGAAGTTAAATAACCGGATGTCACTATAGAGACATTTGTTATCACGCGAACTACTAAAAATTCAGCAACCGGCAGATGGTACTCAAAATAGATGACAAAAATTGTCTGTTTGCGCATCACGAGATCCTTAAATATGCAATGTTCAGGCAGAGAGCAAGCACTCTGAGGCAAATAGTACTCTGAGGCAAGCAGTCTTGAGAGTAGAATTTTTGGAGGCCAATTGCGGCTTGACACCTGACAATGTTGGACAGCTTTTTGCAATTTTGAAGATCTCCTGATATTAATGTGTATTAAATAAGTTGTCTATTGTAATTCAAGTGTAATAAATTCTAATAATGTTATAGATTTTTGTTATTGTTTCAGTGCTTTAGGCCAAAATATAGATTGTTTTAATGAATATGATTCAGCTACTCTGCCAAATGATGTCATGTGAAAACAAAATAAACTTGGCTTAGGAAAGGCCTGTAGGCAAAACCATCCATTGTAATTCTAAGTGGGCAATTTAGAATTTTAAATTAAGGGTCTGTACCTACCGCCATTTTAATATTTCACATGGATACATTAGCCCCTTTACACACGGCGTGTTACAATTTTTTTTTGACTAACTTTAATTCTTCTGGATTCAGCTTTATTTATTTTATCTTCTTATTGAAGTAATAACGCAACTTGATGTTGAAGCATATATTTCTTAACTTCCTATAAAAAAATATAATTTGAATTATCATACCCTATTTCATCCCTTATACAGTTTTTTAAAGCGAAATGTAACCCATATCCTTTGCCCTGGGATACAATGTGTTTCCTTGCAAAATTTCATGGAGATTTGTTTAACATAGTATTCCGTGATCACGGTTATTAAAAAGTGGCTGAAACTTCGGAACAAAAATCAAAGAAGATCCAGCGTCTAAACCCGTTAAAACATAGTTTTACTTTATCTAATAGTCGCGTAAAACTTAAGAAAATACCATGAGATTTGTGTAGTAGTTATTAATTTCTGAAAAAATAACAATATAAAATACTTTTGCTTTTATGTATGTGCTCGTTTTGGTCTTTACTAAAAGGAAGTTTTGCACTGAAAATTAGCATTGTGTCGGATATAACTCCGGCACAGCAATATGTTGAGTACAAACCTTGTTAGCTGAAAATGCGGCGTACAAATGCTATAATATGCTCTGTGTATAATAATGTACAAGACATTAAATTACGTTGCTATTTCTTCAAATAAAAACTTTTTTTATTCATGTATTAAGTATGGATAAGTAACAATTCACACAAATACAGTCTCTTTGATTGAGTGGGCTAAGCTTTTGCCAGCCTATCACGCTGGAATGCAAAGGTTCTAATCCTGTCCAACCAAATTGAAATTCTTTATTAACTCTTTGTTACTATTCTAAATCATCATGAATGAATTCCGGCATAAGTCAGAAAACTATCTAAGTTATGCATGACATAAGTGGCTACAGGACAGCGTGTAAAAGCCCTTCTATTATAAAGATGTGTAGGCAATAGGTTATGTAAATTAATTTGGGGTCCACATTAAATTTTAGCAGATATAACGGAGATCATTCTGTTTTTAATATAATTTTGTAGTATAATTCGAATTTTATCATAGATTCATTACGCGGTGTATTTTTAATTGCATCCCTTTGCTAAATCTATCTATACATATAATAAAATTGTAGAAGTCGATTTCTGTACAATGAAAAAAAATGATAAAAACCGAGTCAGGGGGATGTAAGAAGTGAAATAATAATAATCATTTATTTCGAATTACTTCAAACAATTCATATGCTAATTTAGATTTTTTATCAAATTTTTTGTTTCTTTGTTTGTCTGTCTGTTTGTACCGGCTAATCTTCGAAACGACTGGACCGATTCAAATGAAATTTTGTATGGTGGTAGCTAATATCCCTGGTCAACATATAGGATACTTTTGATCCCGAAAAAATGTTTTAAATAAATAATTAAGGAATCATGAACTTGAAAACTTTATTTCACACACACATCACTGTACGCAATCATACACTCACAGCCACTCACATACACACACACGTAAGCATATACCATTACATAACTAAGGGCCGCTTGCATAAGGTTGGTTAAATTTATTTAAGAAACACAAAACGTATTTAACACCATAAAATACAAGTAGCGTCTTGCACAACGCAAAATTCGCCGCTAAATATGTTTAAAGAAATGTTAATACATTTTGTGTAAAACGTATTTAGGCAGTTTAATATGATTAAATAATTTTATTTAAAGGCGGTCGTTATGCAAGCGGCCCTTAGAGCTATAATTACGTTGTTTAACCATATAGGTGAGGGGTGAGGGGTACCTTTGATTGACTCAAAACAGTTATACCTACTACTTGTTTTAAATTCTATAGCCGTAATTTCCACAGTATCTCTTCTTTTCTTAAATTGTAAAATACTAAAGGCTAACAAAGATTTATTATTATTGTTAATAATTGATTATAGTTTTAAGGACCAGCTCGTTTGGTATGTTACTATGTTTTCACTGAATATAGCCGTCAAACGATTAGCCTTGAACTAAAAGTGTTTCCTAAGGATTTCGATGGCCCACTTCCAACAACGTAAATGTGAGATAAGCATGAATGATATAACAATAAGAGAACGTTGTGGATTAAAAGACGTTGAAAAATAACGTAAAAGTGGTTTGGGCACGTAGAGAGGATGGATGAAAATAGAATCACAAAACAAGTGTATGACAGTATTGTGAATGGTTGAGTTGGTACCGGTAGACCGCGACGATAATCGAATAGTAGAAGTGTTAAAACAAGGTGGGGTAAAGCATATCAAATAAACGTGCATGTATGAAGAGATTAATGAAAGTAGATGAAGCGAAAGTTGTTTGTCAGGGTCGTCGCAAGTGGAGATCTATAGTAGGCAGAGCTACTTATATAATTATTTAATGAAACCACTTTTCATTAGCTGGGCCGTCTTGTTTGTTAGGTACGCAATAAGAAGACCAACATTTAATTTTAAATTAATTTGTGTGTAACAAATAGCTACTACTCACTTTTGTGAGTCATAATGTCAAATTTTTTGACCCTTTTGTTCATACACCTGTGAACAGTTTGCGTGCCTGTCAAGGTTTTTCAGATAGTGTCAAAATTTGACATTAATGAATAAAAATGTAAATATAATTAATTTTTAATTTTGTATGTTCTAGCAAGGTTTAATGTTTCTATTCATTCAATCGTTTGAATTTTACACCGACATAATAAAAGTATCTTACTCGCACATTACCTACATTGAAAATGAAGACGTAAGGATTTATTTTAAAATGGATTCTTACAGATTACTTATTGAAAGTCATGAGACTAACACCGCTTCCAAAGAAATTTAAGTTACTGTTGAAGGAGAAGAAGTGGCACAGCAAACTCCCCAATAACACATCTTTACTTCATAATTATTATTATGTATCTTCTATCATTTAAGAGCTATGCTCTTGTCAGTGGAGCCTCCTCCAATCTCTTTACCATGGGCCAGTTGTTTTACTTCTATGTATGACACGACAGCCATTTTTTCTTTTATTTGATCCATGAATGCTAGCCTTTATTATCCGTCCTTTACTATTTTCCTTTATTATTGCTATCCGTCTTTTTTAACAAAGTAGTTTGAAGGTATAATTTGACAGAATTTATTTACGACAAATCTCAATAATAATATTACGAAGACAGCAATATTGGACGTGGCCTGAATTCGGTAGTTGACAGTATGAAAAATATAGGCTGATTTTAATATGATATATATGATATATGTAGATTACGATCTAAATATGACAAAAATAAATTGTTTTAACTAAAATATTAATTGATATTTTTGAGAAATAAAATTGTTATATTGCAGCCATTAGCCACGTGACAATGAACGCCGATCAGAGCGCGTGACGTCATAGTGTGCAAAACACAAGAAGTTATCCATGACTTCTCAGATAACACTTCAATGAAACAGATGTTTGTTTTGCACACTGTGACGTCATGCGAGACGCCATGACAGCTTGACGCGTTTTTGTGACGAAATGTCAAAATATTTATAAAATTGCTAAATTAAATATGTTAATGTTGTTTTTTTGCTGAAATATTAAATTATTTGGCTAAAATAGACCATAAGGCTCAAAATAAACCTGTTTCTCAAAAATTGACAACTACCGAATTGTGAGGAGATTCCTGTCTCCGGAGTCTCAAGCACCGATACCTAAGACCCCGCTGCCGGCAGATATCAAGATTATATACTTTTTACCCGACCCCGAAGGAAGGGTTATTTAATTAATAATTTGAAATGTATTTATAAAATATTAGTATTTACATATTTTTTTTGCAAAATATGCAAAAACGTGACTCGTAACATCAAATTGTATTTGCCAGGATAACAAATTGTGGCAAATTATTCCACGCCTTGGCAGTGCGCACCAAAAAAGATGAAGCAAAGTGCTTAGTTCTGACTGGTGGTGTTTCCACCATTTAACAATGGCGCACAGCGGTGCGTCTGGTTGTACGATGGCAAAATGAAGATCGAGTATTGCGTGAATTGAGTTCAGCAGACAGACAGACGGCCTACCTGATGCGCTGCAAGCGGTTGCCTATGGACATTTGTAACACCAATGTGCTGCCGCTCTCTAAAGAGAGTGTGCAACTTGGCCATTAATGCCCGAACACAACTCAAGGTTGTAATGGCGGCATACTCTAGAACAGATGTGGTAGCCATTCAGACGGGCAAATATCCTACCTCCTAGCAGAGGTTGTTATGTCGCCTCTTATGACATGCCGCCTAGCTGCAGGAAATTGTATTCTTTGTCCATTCCTGGACGGATAGAATGGCATATTTTTTGAGTCATAGCCAGTGAGGAAAACCTTACTGTCGTTATACAAACTAGGAAGAACTTTAGACACCAGTGAAATTTCAAAATAAGTACTGGTAGATTCCACCGGGAATTACAGTGGTATAAATGTTCAACAATCCACTCACGTTTGAAACTTCTTAGCAAACGCAACGAGATAAAATATTCCTTTGGGCAGGTCCTATTTGCATCTGTATTACGGACAAGAGCTGTTACTCCTTACAGTTAGTCGACAAAGATTTATATTTCTAGAAGAGACAGTATTTTGTCTCAAATAAAACGTGTGAGGCCACGCACTATGAAGAGTTTCATAGAAATGACCAGTCCACTATATTTCAAATTTGAAGTGTAAACGGTTAAATACTATACTGTAGGGTGATAAGTATAGGATGGAAGAGCGAGATGGAATGCTCCTCTGTCTTAAACGAAGAGCTTCCAGCGAGGTCATTGTTGTTCCTCGCAGGCCTAGGCCCATCTATTACTGTTGGAAATTTGAACATATTCTTTGTACATTTCGAGAATCGTTTGTGACGTATAAGTGCTCCACTACAATATTTTTTTTATTGCCTGAGTTTAACCGAAAGGCAGACGGCCCACCTGATGGAAATCGGTTACCATCGCGTACAGACGTTTGTAACGCTATGGGTGTCACTAATGTAGTACTGTCCTATAAGATTTTATAATGCCCTTCTTGAACGACCTTATGTCATAGCGCAGAGGAAAACCATGGCGGGAAGTTCCCTCCAGATCATTGTTGCACGCGTACTGAATGTTCTAGAGAAACGTAACTCAACTACGCAATGTAGTGTGGAAGATCAAACAAATGGTGGTGGATATCATATTGACGGCGAGCGGTGCAGTTGTAAAAATACGGCGTTGGCACTAGATCAAACAATACCTCGGAACACTCCCCGTTGTCCAGGCTACCGTTAATTGACATTTCATTTGAAACTAATTCCTTTACTTACAACTTTATCGTAGTTGGCAGACTTGAATTCACTCAAATCGAACTTGATTTTGTACTGCCCTAGGCCGCAGCTTGCACGTGCCTAGGCTTCATTGAGGTGACAAGTTCTCTACGGATGTCTAAGATGGTAGCAAATTGTGTTATAGAGGCTTTTCTTACAGAAATGAATTCATATAAACTAGCTAACATGTAGTATCACCAGCAAATAATATATTGTAATTATAATTAACATGTTTCCAAATGATTAAATATTGTTACATATCGACAAAGAAACATGCACCTGGTTTATTACCCATCCCGCATTTAGAATTCTTTTGCTTACTTTGTGTTTACAATTTGCAATAAGACAATAGCCTATTGTTATTGTTTTCAACTTTGTTGGCCGTTCGCAGGAATAATTAACCAAGTGTGCAAATTACGATTTCTTGGAAAAACTCAGTACACGCAGTCGATTCTGGTATTATACAGTTTACTATTAAAACAATGCCCGAAAGGAGGGGTGGGGTAGTCAAGCGACGATTACGATACTAGCAAGACGTGTGTAGTAGTTTCGACGAGCGATATAGTGATGGACTTTGCGAGTGTTATTGAATCGAGCAGTTTGTAATAGTAATGTCCAGTTATTTTTGTACCTATGTTATACGTGTTTGTATAGTTCCAATAAATTCTATAGTAATTCCAATGGCATATTAATTCGAGTCCTGCGTAACTCGTTACAATATGTTGTCATTATGATAAAAAAATATTAACATTCATCGCTTCTTCTCTATATATACTATAAGTGTGCGAAATTTCATACTTCTCCGTCCGCGCAATTTTCGTGAAAATGGGTAGAAAGTTTTTGCTTCACGTATTAATATATATTATATATATTATTAAGATTTTTTTTATTATTTGATTGTCATAAATTTTCATGTTTCATGAACGCTTTCAAGTCGTAGAAGGTGTGCTCGATTGGCTACTTCTTAAGTCAGCAAGTGAATATAGTTAACTAACGGAGTGTTTGATACTTTTCGTTAGTTTATTATATATGGTCGGACCAGTAACAGGCGTTAGTTAGTACGTGTAATTTCTCCAATCGCCTTAATAACAAGTATTTTCTTCAATTTATTTTCGGTATTGAATGCTTACAGTTACAATTTACAAACAACCTAGCAGTTGTGTACAGTTTTCATTCAGCTTAGAAACGGAGAGGTGTTTGACTTTAGTGTACTGAAAGGTTAACAATTCATTACTTTATACGTCACTCAAAGTTTAGTGTCTAGACGTGATCTTTTAAATTACTTTTTACATTTGCTACAGACATGATCTTTGAAATCGATTTTATGTTCCTTTAAAGTAGGAGAATTTAGGAGTTGCTAAAAAGTGAACGTGACTAATACTTGTATTGTATAAGATATTTCTTTCTTTCTGTATCTATCGAGATTATATAGTAGGGCTCTAAATTGAATTTTCCTGCCTTTGTTACTTTAAGACCGATCTAGAGATTGCAAAGAATTATCTCTTATTTATGACAGTATAAGCAATTTAAGAAAACTTAACCGACTACAAGTAAAATACAGTTGTACAAAAAAAAATTACTTATTTATTCTTTCTTGTATTTTATCAAAGTCGGTTCCAAGTAACATTTAATTTTTATTAGCTTTACACAGCTTTTTTTAGCAAAATCAAAATTGCAGGAAAATATTTCGGAAATTCAATTCCGAAGCGCATATATATTGTATATGTATTATGATCATTGGTTTCTGATTTTTTTTCACTTTAGGAGGTTAAATGGTAGTTAAAGTAAGTAGAAAACGTAGATTTTTTGAATGAATACCATATGCAATCAAAAATAAGCAGAAATAATAAAGAGCCACTTCTTCTCAAGAATAAACGAAACTACAGGATGTTAAAAATTTGTCGCCACATGAAAAAGAGCGTGTCACGGCGGGTGACACATTGACGAGATTATATCGCAACGGACACCCGCTCTCATGTCACTGGATATTAGTGGCTTATATTGATCCTTTAAGTGAAACAAATTGTATTAAACTGTTATTTTAAGTCTAATAATAAATTACACCTATTACATCCGAGTTTTTAGAGTAAAAATGAAATGAAAATGCATTTAGTTCAAAATAGAATCTTACAGAGTAGTTATTGATAGAGTTTAACACCGCTTGCAAAGTACTTTTGGTTATTGTTAAAAAAGAAGCGGCGCAACAAATTCCCTTTTATATTAATACGTGAAGCAAAACCTACAAAGGTTTTAAGAAAATTGCGCAGACGGAGGAGTATGAAATCTCGCACAATTATAATTTATATAGAGAAGTAGCGACGATTATTTGTAATAATTATGCTAATATTTATTCAATTAATTTTTAATAATTTAAAAGTAATAATATATGATCAAATTATGCATAAAAATACATTAAATCAATAAAAAAACATTAAACACACTACCGTGAATTTGACATACACACGCATAATATATACTGTATTGTTTATTATTGTCTTGGCGAAATCTGTGATTATAATCTTTGACAACAAATTGTTATGGTTGAATTTCGACCACGGGCGACCACTAGTTATATTTATTATGCATACATACATTCATCGTTTTTTTTTTAAATTATATTTTGAACAAATACAAGGCTTAAAACAAAGTAATTTCTATGATAACTGAAAGAACTTGGTAACGATTGCATTATTCTCATTCAGTGCGGTTGTTTACAAAACTTTTGGTCATATAATAAGGCTTTTTGAACTAAAGTTGCTTCACTTATTTAAAAAAAAAAAAAAATCTAGACCCGTAGGTATCGCTTTATTATCACAAATTGATAGAAAGAAAGACAAAGTTCATTTCAAGGGATAGCGACGTACTTACTTGCTTACATACGATTTAAAAAATGTAGCATATTTTAAGAAATTTATATCCAATTTCAGCAAACAATTTCAGAAATTATATCCAAAACAATGCTGATTATCAATGAAAACTTTTTGTTGAAAATACTTGTAATATGATTTTTTTACTTTAAAACAAAATAACGAACACAATAGACTACGTTTTAACGGTTTTAAGCGCGGTAATTTATTTGATTTTGGTTATTCCGACGTTTCGGCCACTATTCAGTGTCCGTGATCACGGAAGACAAAGATGTCAAGTGTCAACGAGTATTGTTAAAGTTTTATTTAGCCTACCGCCAACTTGTTCATTTTAATTATTTAGTTTTAATTTTGTTTATGGTCATTATTTACTCTATGGGAACCTAATCTAATTTACCACCGCTTCATAACGTGTTGTGGCTTGAAGAAACGAATTGGCGCAAGAAACTCTTCAGCAAACATGCCTAGCTCTAGTAATATTATCTATCTAATATTAAAGTGGGTGGAAAGAAAATGAAAGAAATTATATATACAAGTCGCGAAAACTTATGAAAACATTAAATAATGAACACTTTGAAATCTAATTCATTCGTAAATACTCAGTGAAAATGTTACCTACAGGATGTTGATGAAATTGCGACGTCACGTGACAAAGAGCGAGTCGCGGCGGGTGACACAGCGCGGCCATTACGGCGCAGCGGACAGCCGCTCTCATGTCGCCGGACACTAGTGGATTGCTTGCGATTGCATAGAGTGGATGAGTTAGTATGAGAGGAATTTCTTTCTAAATTTTCCTCTTCACTTAACTGTGGATATTTCGCTTGGTTAATCCAATACGACACGATTTGCAATACATAACATTAACCCAGATAAGCCTACTGTCCTATATTTAGGACAGTAGAAATAAAAAAAAATATCAGAATACCCTCTTTATCTAAGATTATTTAGTCTTATGATTTGCAGTAAGAAACGTGTCAGCTTTATTAGAAAAAATAAAAAGACAGTTATTTTAACAGTTTTTACCTTATATTTTACCTTATAAGTGTGTAATAAAAGTGCGTTGCAGACATGGCAAATGACAGGTATGTATAAAAAGTTATATTTTACTCGTGAGTTGTTTTTTTCTGTGTTAATATCTAGTTGATAACCTTAACTTTTGTACTAAATAAATATTCTAGCAAAATAATATAAACAAATTACGTATAACTTGTTACAAATACTAGCGTACTATATATAGGACAGTAGGATAATATACATGATTTTAGTACAATAATACAACTTTTTCTTTACAGACCGTTAGCTGCGCATGAAATTTTAGATGCTTTAGAAAATGTTTCTGATAATGAAGAAGATTATAGAGAACGACTGATATGTATTCTACCTCCTCCTGTTGATCCTGACTGTCTCACTGACGAAGATTCGGGTGAAGAAGATAATGTAACTTTGAATAATTTGCCACGAAACATTCTGCTTCAACCGGCTGAAGTAATGATTCAAGGGCAGATTATGGTGAGTGATACAGAAGAAGAACCTTCTGACTCTACAGGTCGAACTAAACGTAGGCGTACCTACGCATGGAGAAAACGGGACTTGGCAAAAAATCCCGTGAATTGGCCAGATGTTCAAGGCGCTTGCCAAGATAAGCGCCCAATTGAGTGGTTTGAAAACTTCTTAGATGAAGATGTTATTTCGTTGTTGGTGTCAGAGAGCAATAAATATGCTGTCAAAAAGAATTTGCCTGGAGACATAACCACTGAAGATATGAAATGTTTCATCGGCATATTGTTGTTTAGTGGTTATTCATGGCTCCCCCGTAGAAGAATGTATTGGGAAAACTCCCCTGATACAAAGAATGAATTGTGATCAGCTCGGCTATGACTAGGGATAGATTTGACTTTATTTTTCGCCACCTTCATGTCAATGATAATCTGGATTTGCAAGACAAATACACAAAAGTACGCCCCCTAGTTACACTTCTAAATAAAAAGTTCTTAGAGTTTTCTCATCTTGAAGAGCATTACAGTGTAGATGAGGCCATGATCCTCTACTATGGTAGACATGGCTGCAAACAGCACATAAAAGGGAAACCGACCCTCCCATCATGAACATGCTGATAGTCGTAAAGACCAAATGAATCATCTGGTTATTCCTCAATCGAAGCAAACACACTGTCGTCAATGTCACAAAAAATGTTTGACACGTTGCAAGAAATGTGATGTTGGAGTGTGTGTCAAGTGTTATGAAACATATCATTCATAAATAGTGTTAATCTAGTAAATTACATATAACAATGGGTAATATAATCAATAGTTATCTAATAAACTACACTTTTTGATTACATTCTGTTTTGTCATAAATGGTCTTTTATTTCCTCTTATTATCCTACTGTCCTACATATAGGACGGCTGTTTCCCTGAAAGCCTTACACTTAATTTTTTTTTCATAATTTTTTTTATGTTGCATAAGATCTAATAAACTAAATAAAGTAACTTTTTTCAAAATTTTCAGAAAATTTTAGTTTCAGGCTTATCTGGGTTAAAAAGTGGATTTGGCAACATTTTGGATAATGTCAGTATTGGATTATATGTGTGTATAATATTTAAACAGTTAATGTACTTATTGAAGTGACACTTTAGAATCATTGTGATTTGAGACTCGATGTAACGAAAAAGCGATACTAAAAAGAGATAATCACATAAATATATATATAGGTCTAAGCCTGCGAGATAATGAGATAGATATTTAATCGTTTCTATGCGCGTACAGGGTAGTAAATCTTTTGAAGTTTTTCTTTGATACTTCAAATTTCGTGTTTTAAAACTTATATATAATGTATGAAATGTGACGTCACGAAATTAAGAATCACTTCCATCCCTTGTCACACTTTGTTTCACTTTTACTGCGTGTGAAATATGGGAGTATACACATACACATAACTTTTTTAGGGTTGAATTATTATTCTGACAAAAATGATACTATAATATTATCGTCATTTCATTCTATCCGTCTGTCTGTCTATATTTGTCTTTGTATGTCACAGTTATTTTCTCACTAACTGGTGGATACTGTATGACAAAATTTTATAGAAAAGTGTACTCTATATTATGGGCGCTAACCAATGGTGTAGTAAAAGGGTGAAAGTACTAAAATGTGAGATGAACACATAAAATACAACCTTATTTACTTCGATATAAAACACATTTCTCTTTACCCATTAGTATTAATTTTCAACAAAAAGAAATCCAAAATATAGACACTTTTTTGTACGCAAAATTTTAATTAAAACGGCTTTTTCTCAACACCGTCAGTATGTGGGATGGTTTCATTTTGCATAAGTAGGTCCAATTAATATGGTCGAATTTCAACCACGGGCGACCTCTAGTTATGATAAATGTGTTACACATATATACTTGATTATTCTCAAGAAATCTAATTATAATCAAGAAAAGCAAATCGAATGTCTACTGTGTTACGTGCTCCAAAATAACACATACATAAATAAACTCATAACACTTACTCGACGTTATGGAAATTTTCGTTAACAAAAGCAAGCAAACAGTGATTCCGGGCGCGGCATTTTCACAGCATTTACTGCACCAATTAAGAGCAATTTCATTCGTATTGCGAACGAATTTATTCTTTAACCACAGTAATATGTAAATAACGTTGAAAATAGCATTCGCTTAGCAATTCGTATGGGATTATCGAGCTATTGTTTTTTGGCATAAATCCGCCATATATTTCCGTAATGCCCAGCACTTTTACAGAGTTAAGATTTAAGGTCATTTGACAGCGGATTTATTAGCCGGCTTATTCATATTAAATTAGAGTAAGTTTGTAGGCTTATTTAAGTAACTCTATATTAATTGTGATATGTTTTTACTATGTTTTTTTTTCTTTGTTATTTCTTTCACGTATACGTTGACTGTAATTTTAATTTTGCTCGTTTTTACCATGGGTAAAGTATACATACCAACTTTTATATCTAAGGAGGACCATCTATCACTGAAAATCAGTGCCGTGTCGGAATATGTTTCAGCACAGAAAAATACTGAGTACCAAGCTCATTTTGCAAATGGCACACATTTTCATTATATTAAATTGTATTTGTTTATTCACAAAAAAATTACATTTTGTAAAAAAATAATTAATATTTTTTTTAAATATGACATTATTATTTTATAAAAATAAATAAAAAATAAAATATGTATTTAATAAAAATAAAAAAAATCTGGCATCTCACTGCCAGCGGGGCGTGGGGTCCAAACTACCGGTGGGTAGGGCTCCAGAGACAAGAACCTCCTCACAATTCGTGCCGTGTCCTTCGTATCTGGCCCTTCACCCAGCTTCCTAGCGAAAGTCTCTCTAGATCTGTAAATACTTAAGGCAGATATTCTTTTATACGTAGATCAAAAGAAATTATGCGTAAGAGTGCGTGGAATTTTAATCTTTATTTAGTGCTTTAAAGTGTAATTTAGATTGAAGTTGAAGTGGTCAAAATTCGACCATAATAATATGTTGTCAAAGACTATATCTATAATCACAGATTTCGCCAAGGCTGCACTGTTAATTTGACTTTAACAATTAATAAAATACTATATATGTGTGTGTTTGTCAAGTACATGGTAGTGTGTGTAATATTTTTATTATTGATTTAATGTATTTTCTAT